>ML661338.1:12864743-13105371 GCA_007570785.1 Antilocapra americana
TGGAGCTCAGTGAAAAAAGGATCAGGTGCCCACAGAAAGAGTAAAAATTGGACTTTTAGTTGATGTCAGGCTGGTTATTTACTTGAAGTGAAGTGAAGTTGCTCAGTTGTGTCCGACTCTTTGCGACCCCATGGACTGTGGCCCACCACGCTCCTCAGTCCATGGGATTTTCCAGGCATGAATACTGGAGTGGGTTGACCTTTCCTTATTTACTTACTTAACCTGTTTGGAGGGTTTCACTCCTAACCACTCTTTTGTTCTGATCACTCTATTAAAACCAGTATGCCTACAGTATCCAAGAGAGCAGGTGTTCACAGCTGTCCGTTACTCACTGTCTGCCTTAGGGCTTCCCTGGTCACTCAGATGGTAAAGAATCTGCTTGCAATGCAGGAGACCCGGGTTCGATCTCTTGGTTAGGAAGATCCCCTGGAGAAGGGATGGCAACCCACTCCAATATTCTTGCCTTAGTTTTCCATGGACAGAGGAGCCTGGTGGTCTACAGTCCATGGGGCTGCAACAGAGTTGGACATGACTGAGCAACTAACACAACACCCTGTCTACCTTGGCCTGATCAAACTTGAGCCATGCTTTTCCCTTCCTCTCAGACCCCTGGACTTCAGCTTGTTCCCAGTCTGTGTAAGCAGTAAATAAAATGCACTACTCCAGTCCAGTGGTGCTGTCTGCTTTTACCACTGGGTTGCTTCATTTCTTCTCAACAGTTCCTTCCAACCCTCTTATCCCTTCTTATAAAAGTGTTTTTTTTTTTTTTTTTTAACATTGAGATGCCTGTAGATCCCAAGCTTGCAGCATTTCCCCTATTGCAATAGATGTTTGGGATACAACTGTTCCTTATTTAAGTCTGGATTTTATTTTACTAAAAAAAAAAATGACTTTGGGCTTCCCTTGTGGCTCAGCTGGTAAAGAATCTGCCTGCAATGCAGAATACCTGGGTTTGATCCCTGGGTCGGGAAGATCCCCTGGAGAAGGGAAAGGCTACCCACTCCAGTATTCTGGCCTGGAGAATTCCATGGACTATATAGTCTATGGGGTCGCAAAGAGTAGGACACGACTGACCGACCTTCAGTTTCACTTTTCTTTGAAACGCAGCATCTCTGAGCTGTGACCGTTTTCATGGTAGGCCATTGTTCTGGTTGCCTTTCCATCTAAAAGTTTGGTTTTAGGAACTGCCTTTATTGAAATATAGAATTTAAATCTGAAAGTGCACTTAAGTTTATTAGGAACCATAGGCTTTTTCTTATTGTTATGACTAGGATTTTTAAGGTACTTCATAAAGAGAATGTTTTCATATATTGTCACCTTGTCTATTTGAATTGTGCATAACATTTCTGTTTTGTTGCTTATTATTTTTTCTTTTCCTGTGGCCTTTTTAAAAGTTCATCTTTTTTGGGACAAAATGTCTCTTTTAGAGAGATCTAAATATGGACATTGGTTGCAGAGTTGACTCCAGTTCATAGCATACTGGCTCAGAGATGCTTGAGACTGAGAAACGTTCTGTGCCTCGGAGAGTGAACGGCATGACCTTTGAGTCATGATAGCAAACTGTCTACTGGTTTTATGTTTTAAAAATATTTCTAGTAATTTACCTAACAGATACAAGGTAATGTCTAGGTACCAGGTGTGTATTTTTACACATAACTGAGTTTAAACCTCATAAGAACCCTAAGCAATAGATACTGCTACTATTTATTTGCAACTTGCTCATGAGGAAGAAGAAGCACTGAGAGACCAAGTGAACTGACCACAGTCACAGGTGGGTAAGTTGGGAGTTTGATTTTCAAACCAGACTCTCTGGCACCACGGGCTATGCTATTAACCATATACTATGTACGCAGCCTTTCTTAATGCCCAGTTACTCATTTCTTTCAACAGTGTTCCTAATATAATTATACCTATTTTAAGGAAACTTAGCTTTGTTTTTGAGACTATGGAAAAAGTTTCAAAAACAATGAAAAGGAGGGTATTTTAATTGCTCCTTGCTAAATAGGTTTGTCTTGGAAATTGTGCTTGCTAACATAGTGGAAATATTTGTAAAAGTATAACTGACTTGACTAAGAATAAGGTATGCTTTTCTTCCCAGTTGTCTGATACCACTGGGTTTCAAAATTGATCTTTTAATAATGGACTCTTTCTACATCACTGGGCTAGGTTTCCCAGTGTCAATATTTGGAAGGCATTGTTTGTATTACAGCAATCAGAGTTTATTATTTTTTTCGTTCTCTGTGTATGTTATGGTGATTGGTGTCTCCATCAGTGTGTGTTACAGTTTAACCGAAGAGGTTACACTCAAAACATCTGCTGGCAGTTTTCTTGACTACCCTGCTAATGTTGGCACAGGCTGTCCCCATTGGCACATTTTTATTTACCATTTTAAGATGTGATTAGCTGTCCCGGCAAGGACCTAATGAGACAGGGAGGTAGACAAAGTAGGCATTGGAGGTACAGATGAGTGTACTAAAGCACAGAGTAAAATTTGGGAAGATTAGTCCAGGTAGGGAAAGACAGCCATGTTGTTTAGACCAGCTAGGCAGGAAGTCTGGGTTAGGACTCAGATTCCAGGTCCAAGTGCCTGGTCAGTGAGTTTGAGAAAACGTAAAGAACTGATGTTGAAGCTGAAACTCCAGTACTTTGGCCATCTGATGCGAAGAGCTGACTCATTTGAAAAGACCCTGATGCTGGGAGAGACTGAGGACAGAGGATGATTGACAACGGAGGATGAGATGGCTGGATGGCATCATTGACACAATCAATGGACATGGGTTTGGGTAAACTCTGGGAGTTGGTGATGGACAGGGAGGCCTGGCGTGCTGCAGTTCATGGGGTCACGAAGAGTTGGACACGACTGAGCAACTGAACTGAACTGAACTGAAAGAAATGAGTGTCCCTTACATATGGCTGCTCAGACACTTTGTTGCAGAGAAGATTGGAGAATGATTCCAGTGTGGTATTCTTGTTTAGGATGTTTCTCAGAAGCAGATCCCCAATTATCAAATCTTATGTAGACTGTTGATGTACAGAGGAAAAGGAATGTGAATCCTAATATACACAGAGAGGGAAAGAGAAGGTGGAAGAGGGATCCGTCATAGTAACACAGCTGATAGCAACTGTCAACAACTTTTGTTTTATGCTAGAGTTTCTCATTATCATAAACATTGACATTTTGGGCTGGATAATTCTCTGTTGCTGGGGTTGGGGTGGGGTGCATTTTGGGGGTACTGTAGGATGTTTAGCATCATCTTTGGCCTCTATCCACTAGATTTGAGTAGCACCTACCAAGTTGTGACAACCAAAAATGTCTCCAGGTATTGTCACATGTCCCCTAGTAGGCAAAAATATCCTCAGTTGTAGACCACTGCTTGACACATAAAAAATAATAGCTGTACTACTGTTCCCTGTCCCCTCAGTGTGGGGAGACAGATGATTTAATAATCACATGGTTGTTAACATTTAATAAAAAATTTCACCAACAAGTTAGATGATGGTGCTGAGCATAAGTGGGACAAGGAACCTGATCAATTAAAAGCCTTTTCCCTGCCCTTTTGCTGATTTCAAATCCTCCCCACCTTTGAGAATTAAGTTAAAAAGCTATGTCCCTAGTAAAGCACAAATAGAGAAGTACTGTTTCTGATTCTCTGGTATGTATCCAGCATTTTTTAAATTAATTTTAAATTACATAAATAATAAAAATAAATTCATTTTAAGAAATACTAAAGTGTTATTTCTAGCCCACAATAAATTAGAGAATCTGACAGTTCTCTTGACACATCTGGAAAATCTAAAATATAGCAAACATTCATTCTTTTAAATGTAAAATCTTTTAAGTAGATAGCTAAGTACTGCCAAAAGATATAATCAATAAACCAGTCTATAATAGGAATGGAAAAGAGTGTCATTTGAGCCAAATGGAAGACTATAGCCCAGGAGACAGATTCAGGAAGCACTTGAATTGTGTTCCACTGGACTACAAAATGGGGAAGTTTATAAAGGCAAACAGCGCAAAATTAACTTGTTTGTCAAGAATTATAATTAGACCGGGGATCCAATTGTGAATTGATATCAAACACTAGGTTTCCTTGTGTTTGTTGCCAAGGCACTTGAGTTCTCCTAGCCACAGACTTAGAACAAGGCCTTGAATTTAGGCAAGGAGGGGAGTTGGAACTGAAAAGCCCCAGAAAGCTGGAGCTGAAAACCCTCAGAATTCTATAAACACAGAAAAAGGATTCACAAAGTGTGAAAAACAGCTGATTAGCACAAGGAGATGCTCAGCTTGCTTCTTGGTTTTAGCATTGTTCTGCACCAAAACAAAAGACTTCCATGAGTTCTAAGACAAAAGCCTGCTCTCCCTGAGGCTGGAATTCAGATTTATATTACTTGCATGATACAGGAGCTTCCAACTTGAGAAATAACACAAAAATGACCCTGACAGGTGATACTTCTGCAGGAAGGCAAATGAAAAACATCTGTGGAAGGAGGAATCGTTCTCTTTGGCTGTGCAATTCATATTTGGACCTGCCTGCAAGACAGAAATGTGAAGTGCAATGAAGCAGTTCTAACACTGAGAGTCCGCTAAGGAGCAGTAGGATTACACCTTCCAGAACTTCAGACTCTAGAATACTAGGGAAGGACATAAAGGAAGAAATATTTGAACCATGAGAAAAGAACATTATGTTATTAAAAAAAAAATCTGTTGGTGGGTATCTGTATAAGGTGATGGATAATCATTTTCCAATATATGTAGTTCTGGTCATTATGATGTACACACTGAACTTACACAGGGCTGTATATCAAGCATATCTCAGTAAAACTGAAAGGGAAAAAAAATCACTTTTGAAAAATAGCCAAATAGAATTTCTGGGGATAAAAACAAAACTTGTCAGACTTGACTATTCACTGCTTCCATTCTCAGATCTCTCTCTTTTTTCCAATGGTAACCTCTGTTCAATGTGTGTGTTTATGGATGTAGTAACTATATAGAGACTATATAGTATTTTTGGCTGTTCTTTAATGTTAATAGTATAAACCCATATGTATCCATCTGAAAATTGCTTTTTTTGGTCATCATTCAACATTAATTCTGGAAATTCTAACCATTTCGTCTATGCATGTAGTCTGTTCTTTTACCTGTGTGCACAGTATAGATACACAGGCTTGGGTATTTTTCTCTTAAGAGACCTTAGTTTGCTTAAGTTTTTTTCTAATGTAAACCACAGAGCAACAGACACTTCTACATATGTCTTTCTGGGCATGGTTGTTTGTGTTCTTCTAGGATAAATACCACAAAATAGAACTGCTTAATTAGAAACTATGCACATTTTAATACATACTTGCAAACTACCCTCCAAAGTATCTTGATAATTTACTCCTTCCCTCCGTTTGCATATTTGAGTATAATTTTCTCTAGATCCTGACCAGCCTTGATATTATTAAAACTCTTTGCTATTATGGGCATGAAAAGGTGACCAGAAACTATAAAACTCCTAGAGGATAACATAGGCAAAACAGTCTCTGACATAAACCAAAGTGGGATACTCCATGACCCACCTCCCAAAATACTGGAAATAAAAACATGAATAAACAAATGGGACCTAATTAAAATTAAAAGCTTCTGCACAACAAAGGAAACTATAAGCAAGGTGAAAAGACAGCCTTCAGAATGGGAGAAAATAATAGCCAATGAAGCAACGGACAAACAATTAATCTCAAAAATATACAAGCAACTCCTGCAGCTCCATTCTAGAAAAATAAACAACCCAATCAAAAAGTGGGCCAAAGAACTTAACAGACATTTCTCCAAAGAAGACATAAAAATGGCTAACAAACACATGAAAAGATGTTCAACATCACTCATTATCAGAGAAATACAAATCAAAACCACAATGAGGTACCACTTTACACCAGTCAGAATGGCTGTAATCCAAAAATCTACAAGCAATGAATGCTGGAGAGGATGTGGAGAAAAGGGAACTCTCTTACACTGTTGGTGGGAATGTAAACTAGTACAGCCACTATGGAAAACAGTGTGGAGGTTCCTTAAAAAGCTGCAAATAGTCCTGCCATATGACCCAGCAATCCCACTGCTGGGCATATACACCGAGGAAACCAGAATTGAAAGAGCCACGTGTACCCCAATGTTCATCGCTGCATTGTTTACAATAGCCAGGACATGGAAGCAACGTAGATGCCCATCAACTGACGAATGGATAAGAAAGCTGTGGTACATATACACAATGGAATATTACTCAGCATTAAAAAAAAATTCATTTGAAGCAATTCTACTCAGATGGACGAAACTGGAGCCCATTATCCAGAGTGAAGTAAGCCAGAAGCAAAAACAACAATACAGTATATTAACACATATATATGGAATTTAGAAAGACGGTAACGAGAACCCAACATGCGAGACAGCAAAAGGAACGCAGATGTATAGAATAGACTCGTGGACTCTGTGGATGAGGGCAAGGGTGGGATGATATGGGAGAATGGCATTGAAACATGTTAATTATCATATGTCTAATCAATCGCCAGCCCAGGATTTATGCTCGGGGCTGGTGCAGCGAGATTTCCCGGGGGGAGGGAGGAGGAAGGGAGGAGGGAGGGGGGTTCTGGAGGGGGAGCATATGTAAACCCATGGTGATATCATGGCATTGTATGGCAAAAACAATAAAAGGGGAAAAAAAAATAAAACTCTTTGCTATTATGGGCATGAAAAGGTCTACCTGTTGTTTTAACTTACATTCCGGAGTTAGACATACGTATGTATGTGTGCATTTATATGTTAATATCATTTATTCACTTGTCTATTGGGCTTATGAAAAAAATGAAAGTGTTGATTGCTCAGCTGTGTCTGACTCTTTGCGATCCAAGAGATGGTAGCCTGCCAGGCTCCTTTGTCTATGGAATTCTCCAGGCAAGAATACTAAAATGGATAGCCATTCCCTTCTCCGGGGGATCTTCCAGACCCAGGAATGGAACCCAGGTCTCCACATTGTAGGAAGATTCTTTACTGTCTGAGTCACCAGGGAAGCCATTGGGCTTATATGGTCTTCAATTTATACAAATGAGACAGCTATACATTTTGAGTAGTAGTTTTTACTTTTTATAAAAATTGCAAATATTCTTTCTTTAAAGTTTTGCATGTTTTTTTATTGCATATTAAATTTTATTTACACATTTCTGTTAATATTTTCATAGGAGTTTTTTAATCTTCCATTTTTAAACCATTTAAAACATGGTATTATGTGTTGTGTATGATAGAATACTAACTTTATTATATAGATATATTATTTTACATAGACATATTATTTTATATAGATATATTATTTTATATATGTAGCTAATGTCCCCAAATCCTTGCCTGAATAGTTCTTTTTTCCCTACTATTTTGAAATACCACCCTAATCATATTACAAATTCCCCTATGCTATTTTGTTTCTCTATTGTTTCAATGTTTTTCAAACTTTTAATAGTGCTCTACAAAGTAAGGAATGATTTACCTTGTGAACTGATGTTCTACCATGCATGCATGCACATGTCAAGCATCACCCACACATAATAGATGTGTTACACTTTGATGATTTCTCTCTTACAACCCATTAAAAAACAAATCCGGTGGTAACTAAGTTTATTTCCTGGTCCACTAATTGTTTCCAACTTGCAATCTGAAAAATTCTGCTTATTTTATATCATTAATTTTCTTGGTGTTTTCCAGCATCACTAACAAATTAATGTTACTTCTTGAAACATCATACTTTTGTTAGTTTTTTCAAAAAAATAGCTTTTCCTAATTCCTGTACTTTTACTCTTTCAAGTGGATTTTTTGTTTGGAAACAAGTTCCATAAAAAATACTTTTTGGATCTGACTGATTTTTAACCGAATCTATATTTTGTGGGGAGAATTAGTATTTTTATAATATTCTGTTGTCACCTGTGATTTAGATCTCATTTGACTTGGAGTATCTCTTTAGTTAAATTTTTCCTATACTTAAAATCTGTGCATAGATATACAACATGACTATATATATATATATATATGTATGTATACACACACACTCACACACATGTTGCTGTAGTCAAGCTAATTAACATGTCATCTTCTCACATAGTTATCATTTTTGTGTGTGAAGAATGCACTTGAAATCTACTGTCTTAGCATATTTCTAGTGTTCAGGACAGAGTTATTAATTATAGTCTTTATGCCTATATATTAGGCATAAAGTCTTAGACTGTCTAGTCTTACTCATTGTATGTAACTGCAGCTTCATACATACCCTTTGATCGCCCCATCCCCACCCCTCTTCTGTCCCTGATAACACCAACATTCTGCTCTCTGCTTGTCTGAATTCAACTTTCTTTTTAGATTCCACATATTAGTGAAGGGGCTTCCCTCATAGCTCAGTTGGTAAAGAATTTGCCTGGATTGCTGGAGACCTTGGTTCGATTCCTGGGTTGGGAAGATCTGCTGGAGAAGGGACAGGCTACCCACTCCAGTATTCTTGGGCTTCCCTTGTAGCTCAGCAGGTAAAGAATCTGCTTCCAATGTGGGAGACCTGGGTTTAATCCCTGGGTTGGGAAGATTCCTTGGAGAAGGGAAAGGCTACCTACTCCAGCATTCTGGCCTGGAGAATTCCATAGACTATACAGTCCAGACAAAAAGTCTGAGATGACTGAGCGACTTTCACTTTCATATTAGTGAAATCATACAGTATTTTTCTTTCTCTCTCTGGGTTATTTCACTTAGCATAACGTCCTTAATGTACTTACCTCTTTTTAATAAGAGTTTCTATTTTTAAAGCATGTTTGGAAACATTGTCCTATGTGCAAAATTTTCATTGCCTTTTTCCATTTGTTTCTTTTATTTTAATGCAAGAACAAAGTAGATTTTTGTTTCACATGATATGATTCCTAAATGAACCCATTAAGGTCTAACTGTTGTCATTTCTCTGAAGGTTACAAATGGCTTAAAGGTACAGATACTTTTTTTTCCCTTCCAGTCTTATTGAGATATCATTGACATATACCATTGTTTAAGTTTAAGGTATACATCATAATATGACTTATATACATTGTGACATTATTACCATATGAGTTTAGTGAATATCCACCATCCTATGTAGATAAAAAAAAATAAAAGAGAGTTCCTTAGTAGCCTAGGGGTTAGAATTCCAGGCTTTCAATTCTGTGACCCAGATTCAATCCCAGGTTAGAGAACTGAGATCCTGCAAACCATGTGGTATCAGCAAAAAAAGAAAGAAAAAGTTTCATTATGATGAGAACTGTTAGAATTTACTCGCTTAACAACTTTCATATATAACATACAGCAGGTGTTAATCATATTTATCCTGTTGTACAGGATAACATCCCTTTTTGTTGTTGTTGAGTCACTAAATTGTGTCCAACTCTTTGCCACCCCATGGACTGCAGCATACCAGGCTTCTCTGTGGTTCACTATCTCCCAGAGTTTTCTCAAACTCATGTCCATTGAGTCTGTGATGCCATCCAACAATCTCATCTTCTGTCATCCCCTCCTCCTCTTGTCCTCAATCTTTCTTAGTATGAGAGTCTTTTCCAATGAGTCTGCTCTTCGCATCAAATGGCCAGAGTATTGGAGCTTCAGCTTTAGCATCAATCCTTCCAATGAATATTCAGGGTTGATTTTCTTTAGGATTGAATGATTTGATCTCCTTGCTGTCCCAGGGACTTTCAAGAGTCTTCTCCAGCACCACAGTTCAAAATCATCAATTGTTCAGTGCTCAGCCTTTTTTATGGTTCAACTGTCACATCTGTACATGAATTGGAAAAAGTCATAGTTTTGACTATATGGACTTTGTTGGCAAAGTAATGTCTCTGGTTTTTAATAGGCTGTCTATGTTTGCCATAGCTTTTTTTCAAGGACAAGTATCTTTTAACTTTATGGCTTCAGTCACTGCTTGCAGTGATTTTTGAGCCCAAGAAAATAAAATCTGTCACTATTTCCACTTTCCCCCCATCTATTTGCTGTGATGTGATGGGACCAGTTTCTGTGATCTTAGGTTTTTGAATGTTGAGTTTCAAACCTGCTTTTTCAGTCTCCTCTTTCATCCTCATCAAGAGGCTCTTTAGTTCTTCACTTCCTGCTATTAGAATGGTATCATCTGCTTATCTGAGGTTGTTGATAATTCTGGAAATCTTGATTCCAGCTTGTGATTCATCTAGCCTGGCATTTCGCATGATGTACTCTGCATTTAAGTTAAATAAGCCAGGTGACGATATATAGCCTTGTCATATTCCTTTCCCAATTTTGAACCCAGTTCTTTGTTCCATATCTGCTTCAACCTGTTGCTTCTTGATCTGCAGAACAGTAGAGGGGCACAATCACGTTAAAATCAAACCCTATACCCGCTGGGTAGGTGAACCACAAACTGGAGAACAGTAATGCCAAAGAATTTCTCACAGTGTTATGAAGGTTCTGGGCTCCACATGAGACTTCCCAACCTGAGGATACAGCAAAGGGATTGGGAATCCCCAAGGAATCTGACTCTGAAGGCCAACTAGGTTTGATTATAGAACTTCCATGGGATTCAGGGAAGCAGAAACTCTTGGAGCACATAAACAAAACCTTGTGCAGGGGGCCCAGGGGAAAGGAGCCGTAACTCCATGGGAGACTGAACTAGACCTGCTGTGTGTGTTTGAGGGTCTCTTGTGGAGTCATGGGTTAGCAGTGGCCTGCTACGGAGACAGGGACACTGGCAGCACCAATCCTGGAAGGCATGTGTTAGCATAAGTCCTCTTGGTGGTCGGCATTAGCTCTACCATAGAGCCTGTAGACTCCAGGACTGGGTCGCCTCAGGCCAAACAACTAAGGGGAGAGAGCACTGCTCTGCCTGTCAGCATACAATTGGATTAAAGATTTACTGAGCATGGCCCTGCCCATTGGAGCAAGACCCAGTTTTCCCCACAGGCAGTCCCTCCCATCATGAAGCTTGCACAAGCCTCTTATCCTCATCCAACAGAGGGTAGACAGAAGAAGCAAGAAGTACATTACATCCCTAGTACTTATCTATCTTATAACTGGAAGTTTGTACCTTTTGGTCACCATCCGGTTTCCCTTCCCCCAACCCCGCCTCTGGTAATCACAGGTCTGATACCTTTTTCTATGAGTTTTTTTGTTTTTAAAGTATAACACTACAACGTTATTTTAGTTCCTGGTGCATATTACAGTGATTATATATTTCTTTATATTTCAAAATGATCAACACTATTAGTCTAGTTAAGTCTATGCCATCTGTAACCATAAAAAGATGTTACACTATTACTGGCTATATTCCCCACACTGTATATTTCTCATCTGTGACTTCTGTATTTTGTAACAAAGTTTATACCTCATAATCTGTCTCGCCTATTTCTCTCAACCGTCTACCCCCCCTCCCCTCTGGAAACCACTTGTTTGTTCTCTGTATCTGTGACTATGTTTCTGGTTGGTTGTGTTCATTCAGTTATTCTGCTTTTTATATTCCATATAGAAGTGAAATCATTTAGTAATTTTCTTTCTCTGACATATTTTGGTTTGCATAATACCCTCTAGCTCATTCATGTTGCAAATGGAACTGTCTTGTTCTAACTTACTTTGGTTTGCATAATAACCTCTAAGTCATTCATGTTGTTGCAAAATGGCAAGATTTCATTATTTTTTTTTATGGCTGAGTAATATTCCTGTGTGTGTGTGTGTATGAGTGTGTCTGTGTGTGTGTGCATTCCATCTTCTTTATCAGTCATCTCTTATTGAGCACTTAGGTTGCTTCCATATCTTGGCTTTTGTAAATAATGCTGCAGTGGCTATAGGGGTGCATATATCTTTTAAAATTAATGCTCCTGTTTTTTTGAATAAATACCCAGGAATGGAGTTTTTGGATTGTATGGTGTTTCTATATTTAACTTTTTGAGAAACCTCCATAGTGTTTTCCATAATGGGTGCACCAATTCACATTTCTGCCACTAGTGCACAAGGGGTCCCTTTTTTCCACATTCTTATCACTACTTGCTGTTTGTTGTCTTTTGGGTAATAAGCCATTTTGATAGGTGTGATATCTCCCTGTGCTTTTGATTTGCCTCTCTTTATGATTAGTGATGTTGAGCGTCTCTTCATGTGCATGTTGACCATCTGTATGCCTTCTTTGGAAAAGTTTCTATTCAGGTCCTTTGCCAATTTTTTATGCAGTTTTTTTTTTTTTATGTTGAGAAATGTTCATATATGTTTAAAATTTTAAGACTGTATTGGGATGGAGGTAAATTACTCTATGATTTAAAGAACATTCTTTTTAAAAATATAATTCAGAATCTGAGCAAATGAGTATGGTCTGAGAAATGTAGATGTTATGGATGCTTTTATAACACAGTAAAAGATCAGAAATGCATTGTACTTGTGGAGCTTTGGGGAAGTTGAAACATGTCCATTGAGTTAAATAGACAAACTAGTTTTTTGCTAATCAAAAATATTTTTATGTTAGAGATAAAACTTTTTACATGTTTTCAGTGCTTGTGATTTCCTCACAGGAAGGAGATCAGGCTGCAGAAACACTAGCATATTTAAAAAGCAGTGAGATAACAGGGCTTGGAGAGTGACTTGGCAAGAAAAAAGGCTACACTGTAGTTTTAATGGAAGCATTTAGTTGAAAGTATAAATGTTTAAAATACGTTGATCAAGGTAAAATATTTGTTCTTTTTCATTTATTTTCTATCTGTATAACGTGATGGATGTCCCTTAAACTTTTATGATAATCATTTCATAATGTACATAAATTGGAACATTATGCTGTAAACTTATTATAGTGTTATGTGGCAATTATGTCTCAAACTGGAGAAGAAAATAATTTTTAATTAAAAGTTTTAATCACATCATCTAGTAAGAAAGTCTTGAATGGAGCTGACAGTTTTACAATAAAAGATATTAGAAATAATAGTTGAGTTCAACATGGGAAGGTCAAATTGAAAAGTAAAAGGACTGGACAGCAAAGTCCCAAGGGAGACCAACATTTAGGGGTAGTTGGAAGAATTAATGTAGTTAGCACAATGTTAGGATTGTGAAACAGGAGCAAAGTAAAGGGAATTTCAGGTTTCCCAGGTGTCTCAATGGTAAAGAATCCTCCTGCCAATGCAGGAGACACTGGTTCGATCCCTGGGTCAAGAAGAACCCCTGGAGAAGAAAATGGCAACTCATTCCAGTATTCTTGCTGGGAGAATCCCATGGACAGAGGAGCCTGGTGGGCTACAGACCATGAGGTCCCAAAGAGTTGGACATGACTTAGTGACTGAGCATGCATAGGGAATTTTGAGAAGCAGGGCTTCCCTGGTGGTTCAGGTGGTAAAGAATCTGCCTGCAAGGTGGGAGACTTGGTTTCCATCCCTGAGTTGGGAAGATCCCCTGGAGGAGGCCATGGCAATCCACTCCAGTATTCTCACTTGGAGAATCCCCATGGACATTCTGGACTGGAGCCTGATGGGCTATAGTCCATAGGGTCACAAAGAGTTGGACATGATTGAGCGACTGAGAACATAGAGGTAGTCTCTGGCAACATTGATATTTTGAAGGCATCAGGCAAAATGAGCTTGGAAAAGAAGTCATCAGGTTAAATAGGCCATTTTTAACCCAAGAGAAAGCATTTTCTGTAATGTGGTAAGATAGAATATTCTATATTGAAATGAGGGTGTGGGTGAAGACAGAGACTCTTAGGAAGAAGTAGCTTTCTTTGACAGAAGGACTGAGATTTATGGCTGTCCTAGAGTGAGGAAAATTTACAGAAAACAGAAGCTCAGGACCACATACAGAAGATCTAGAAACATTTTCTCCTGTTATTAGTACCTAGTATAATTTGTGCATGTACATATGCTGAAATGTATAAATCCCTTCAGTTTTACCTGACTCATATTTTTTTCTCCTGTATAGTTGGATTTTGTTAAGGTCTTTCCATACCTAGGAGTTTTGTTTTGTTTTGCTTTTTGGGCGTAAAATTCAATTCAGCAGTTTTGGAATTACATAGGTAGATATTTCAAGCATGTGCTCGCTCACAAAGCACTTCACACTAGCTGTACTTCACTGTCTGAAAAACTTTGCACCTAGCCAGTGGAGTATTTTTGTAAAGTTTTAAATGTAATGAAGAGTGACGTTATGCTGTTTTAAATTCACTTTTTTTTCTTTCTACCTTTTGGCTCTGCATTACGCTTTCAATGATACTATACTATTGAACATGAGATGGAAAAATGTGTTTCTATAAAGCAATGTCTTCTCCCAAACCCAGCCCTTTCCTTCCCAGTAGAAGTAAGCATCACTGTACTGATTTTTGTATAGTTTCTTCCTTGCTTTTTAAAATTGTTTTATCACTTAGGTGTACATCCCTAGTTTATTTTACTTTTTAAAAAAATGCATGTTGTAAAATGTTTTCCTATTCTCTGTATTTCCCAAAAACTGGTAATTGTATTGAGAGACTTAGTTTTAGGGCTCTGTTCCACTTTACCTTTTTTTTTTTTGGACAAACTTAATTCTTAGGTAATGAGGTGTTCCTCCTCAGGAGACACACAATTCTGTTTTTGATTTGATTACAGCAGTTGATGCAAAATACCTGTTCCTATGATTTCTGCATTTATTTGTTGGAATTCTATAAAGAGAAAGTTATCCTTTATTATTTGGTTACCAGTAGTACAATTAGTATAGAAAGAGCAGTGTGCCTACTTGATTTTTTCTTATTTACCACTGTTCAAAATTTTAATAAGTTGGCTCTACATATCTTCCTAAAGTTTGATATATATATTTACATCTACCTATTTATATATAGATATATCAACTAATGGTTGATATATCTTTATACTGGTATTTGAAATTCAGTGAAAATTCAGAACTGCAGGATGTTTATTTAAATCTTCTGTCTCACAACTACATCTTTATCCCATCCCTACAAGTTCTTAAGGATTTAAGAAAAGTGGGAATGAGAGAATTAGTATATCACAAAAGCATATTGACAAAACATTCTTGTAGTAACTACTGATAACATGATTAGTAAAATGAGTTAAGAGTCACTCCTTTCTGTCCCCACTAGCTTCTACAGTCCCCACTTGCTTTTACAATTGTACTGTTTCTACCCTGTCAAGAGCATATGGCACTTCTTTAAATAGACCTCTTCCCCCATATCCTTTTCAGCTAGCAAGAGTTTGAGTAGATTAAGATTATAGAGTTAGTCTTTTGTGATTCCATTACTGTTGCAACAAACCTTTTTTTTTCAGCTATGCCTATGAAAGAAAATAATAAAGGGAACCAAATCTGTGTTGACAGAGGAATAATGCTTCAAAGGAATGTTACATTAGGTAACTGGTAGATGTAGCACTATTGTTGATTATTTAAACTTTTTATATGTTGAATTTTCCCTAAATGTAACTTTTACATCTTTTTTTGTTTGTTTTATTTTGTGGCTAGTAGAACACTCCAATAGGCCAGTAGAAAAAAATATCACTTTAGAAAGACCTTCCAATGTAGAACTCATATGCCAATTCACATCTGGAGATTTGAATTCAGTAAATGTGACTTGGAAAAAAGGTGATAAACTACTTGAGGATAATTATCTCGTCAATGCAACCGGAAGTATCCTGTATACCCAATATAGGTGAGTATACAAAATATTAACCTGTATGGCTAGATGAAATCAGTTGAATTCTAGATACTTCTGCTGACTGAGCCTTCTTTCCTTTGCTGTCACTTGAATGTTATGCTAATACTCTAATTTGCACATTTACAGCATTCTTTTTTAAAATTTTGATTAATCGCTGAGTCATTTCATTTTCATTAAGAAGCATTTTTGAGAACTAAGCCTGTATTAATAACATAAATTATCTTTAGGGTCGCCGTCACTAACAGCAAACAGATGGGAAGCTATTCTTGTTTCTTTGGCGAGAAAAAGCAACAAAGGGGCACATTTAATTTGAAAGGTCAGTATTAATCATTTATAGAGTAATAACTTTAATCTAGTATTATATTTATAGAATTCTGAATCCTCAAATTTTAAAATGATTGTTACAATACTAAGAAAGTCATCATATGCTTTCTGTGGAATTATAAGTGGTGATGTTGAAAATGGAGTTTCCCAGTGCCTTCCCAGTTGAAAATACGGGTTTTAGTTTGAAAGACCAGGCTGCCAGGTCATTTATACATTTCTTGTAGCACTCTTTTGAATTTATTTAGCTCTCTAAGCTCATAACTTTCATAATATTCTTCTTGGTGTCTGAGTTATTGCACTCCTAACCTGTGAGATTATGCTTTTGGTGTTCTATATCAGTGGCTCTAGGACTTGAGATTTTAGGGACCTATAAAATTTAAAAGTAATATGGGGATGCACAAAGGTTGCCTGCTTTTGATTTAATCAAATAAGATCAAACCCTAGAATGTAATCCACAGCTCTCCCCCATGGGGGGGGGGTGGAAACAAGTCTTAAGTATTTTACTCTTACCGTTATTAAACCAAAACTTTAAAGGTCTTAGTCTCATAATACAGACTAGTTGTTCAAAGTGGGTAATTATCTTCACAAAAAAACCCATCTTTTATGATATTAACAGCCTAGTGAATGTCACTGTCCCTGATGGTAATTGGGAAGTGCAGTCTCTTGCCATGTTTTGGGCTTTGTTTCATGTTAATTTCCCAGGGCACATGAGAAGTTGTTTTTTACGTTTCCTAAAGATTGTGAAATCTAGCTAGCTGCTCTGACAAAATATGGATACTGTCCCCAGAGTGCCATCAATAGTAGGGTGGCCTGCTCCATCATTGCCATGATTTCAGATTGTTCCCTCATTCATGCCTCCTTGTTGTCCCTCTGCATGCAGGCTCATTTCCTTCAGGTGGTTTAGTATATGTTCCTACTGAATAAATATAATAAATCCTGTATTTATGCACTTTGGTCTTTGCAAAGGCAGAATCTGTTATCATCTTTTGATTATTTTGATCATGGATGTTCTCTTTTAACCATCTTGCCTCCATTTGCCTAATTTAACCTAGTGAATGTTAGATACGTAGTATAAATTTCCTTATTTCTTTTCTTCCCTTCTCTTTTCCTTTTCCTTTCTTTCCCCAGTCTTTTTCTCTGCCCCTGCCACCATTCTAATGAGCTAACAGATACTAAACATGTGGACACACACACAACCCTAGTAAACAATTTATTGTGTCTCCTTTAAATGCATAAAGAAAGGCTAGAGGTCTTGAGGAAATGCCTATCAAATCTTGAGGCTTAAAGTGCGTCTAGGAGATTCAACTTTAAAAACTGATTTTTCTCTTCTTTTAAATAGCACTGTTTTCTAGAAGTATGCAGTGTCATACCTGTTCAAAGTTTAAATATTAAATTCATTTTTTTCTTATTAGCACTCATAATACATTACTTACATTACTACTTGGAACTGATCATTCTGGCCTCTAATGTGAAAAGCATTTTTGTTTTCGATGTACCATGTTTTTGAAACTTCCCTGGTGGCTCAGACAGTAAAGAATATGCCTGCAATGCAGAAGACTCTGTTTTGATCCCAGGGTCGGGAAGATCCCTTGGAGAAGAGAATGGCTACCCACTCCAGTATTCTTGCCTGGAGAATTCCACGCAGAGGAGTCTGGTAGGGTACAGCCCATGGAGGAGCAAAGAATCTGACATGACCGAGTGACTAACACTTTAACACTAATACACTTAATGCCAGTCTTCAAGAAGGCCTCTTGATTTGTATCTATTTTGAGCAACTAGGTTGAGGCTGGCTCGTGTTAGAAGTACCTACACAAGGTCTAGGTTTGAAATCAAGTGCTTGAGGAATACAAAGAGCCACTGAAAATTTACTTTTTTGCTTTTGATAGTTTTATTGAAATAGTTTATTTTCAGTTAATGAACTGAATAATTTTGATAAATTTTAAGAATTTAATAATTTTAAAATAAACTAATAATTTTAAATGCCCACTTAACAGTGTAACTTTTAAGTGTGTCCTATATCTTAAAGATTTTATGCAGTTAATAAGTTGGGCCCTTCCAGATTCTTGTTGGTAAAATAATTCTGTTTATTTAAGGTGACTATTACTTGGAAGAATTATTTCATTTGAGTACAATTTAACGGCATTTTCAGAATAATTCATATTATAGTTGTTATTTATAGATCTTGTTAAGACTTCTAGGCTAGTGTATAGTTTTACAAATATCCTGTATTACTGTTTTTCCATGTGGATTGCTTATGACTTTTCCTAAGAAAGGTTATCATTCACTTGAGTGTGGATGAAAAGCCTGTTTTATCCTCTAATTGAGCCCCCCTCAAATTCTCCTGTTGACTACATGAGTCAACTAGAGTGCATGTGCCTGAGACCTCCAAACAGTTTATCAGCAAAGTCCCTCTTTCTCCTTTTATGGGAATTGGTTGATTTATCCCTGTTGTTTTTCAGGCAGTAAGTCGTGTCCAACTCTTTGTGACCCCAAAGACTGCAGCCCACCAGGCTCCTTTGTCTTCCACTGTCTCCTGGAGTTTGGTCAAATTCATGTACATTGAGTTCGTGATGCCATCTCACCATCTCATGCTCTGCTGCTTCCTTCTTTTGCCCTTCAGTCTTTCTAAGCATCAAGGTCTTTTCCAATTAAAATTAGTAATTCCTCCTAAGGTCCACTTGACTTCAGACTCCAGGATGTCAGGCTTTAGGTGAGTGATTACATCATCATGGTTATCTGGGTCATTAAGACCTTATCTGTATAGTTCTTTTGTGTATTCTTGCCACCTGTTTTTAATCTCTTTTGCTTCTGTTAGCTTTTTACTGTTTCTGTCCTTTTATCATGCCCATCCTTGCATGAAATGTTCCCTTGAGATCTCCAATGCTCTTGAAGAGAGATCTCCCATCTTTCCCATCCTATTGTTTTCTTTTGTTTCTCTGCATTGTTCATTTAAGAAGGCCTTCTTATTTCTCCTTGCTGTTCTTTGGAACTCTGCATTCAGATGGATATATCTTTCACTTTTCTGCTTTGCCTTTCACTTCTCTTCTTTCTTCAGCTATTTGTCAGGCCTCCTCAGACAGCCATTTTGCCTTTTTGCATTTCTTTTTCTTTGGGATGGTTTTGGTCACTGCTTCCAGTACAGTGTTACAAACCCCCATCCGTGGTTCTTCAGGCTCTCTGTCTACCAGATCTAATCCCTTGAACCTATTTGTCACTTCCACTGTAGAGTCAAAGGGATTTGATTTAGCTCATCCCTGAATGGCCTAGTGATTTCCCCTACTTTTTTCAATTTAAGCCTGAATTTTGCAATAAGGAGCTCATGAGCTGAGCTGCAGTCAGTTCCAGGTCTTGTTTTTACTAACTCTATAGAGCTTCTCCATCTCTGACTGTACTATAAGATTATACAAAAACCTGAACATCCCTGATTAGTATGTTGTGAAAAAAACCTGCTGACTGTGTGTGTTTGTCTGTTGGTGACAGTACAGAGAGAAAGCAAAGGTCACACCTGAAGCTTGCAACTGCTAATATATCAGTGATTACTTTTCACCAAGAAAGAGCAGTGATGGTCTACAGTGTTTTTCAGTAGTAAGTGAAATATTCTAAAGTGGATACTGAAAATTTCTATAATAACAGTCAATGTTAAAATCTCTTTGTACCAAGATGCAGAAATTTTGTTGGTAAAGAATAAGTAATAGGGCACAGAACTTCTTACAAGACATAGTGACAGTTTGATAGTACCAAGTGCTATGAAACCTCCCTTCTCCCAGCCATCTGTCCTCACCTGGGAGCATCCAACAAGTCAAAGTAGGGAAGAACAGAATAATAGAAACAGTTGGAACTTCAGAAGTGTATAGTGTATTAATAGAATGCTAGTTAGCTGGCTTTGACTACATGGAAGAATCTTTTTCTAATTCAATAACACCTAAACATCCTTGAGCCAAAAATGACACAGGCTGATGTTTTCTAGTCCACAAATATGCAAATAGAAATCTCTAAGCTTACAACTCCATCGGGCTTTCACTTCCACTAAGTAGTTTCTAGACCTTACCTTCCTTGACATGTCTGAATCAGCAAATTTACTATCTTAAAACTTGAATTCTTTCAACCCAAAGAGTGTGTGTCCTCCTTTATCCAGAGTTCCATAAAGTCAACAGGACACATCAGAATGCTCTAACACTGTCCTTCTATTCATAAATATTCCTAAACATAAGCAGAAACCCAGAACCAACTGTTACCTCTAGAGAAGTTTGAACAAATTAGTGTTCCCTGAGTATAGTGACTTTTCTAATTTGGATGCACATCATTCTTATCAGCCAAAGAATGCATACCAGAGCAGTGATTAATGTCATTTGGCTTTTAGTTTAGGGCATCATCAAGGAAACAGAAGAGATGGAAAGAATACAGAATGTGAGTTTTGTTTCCCTGTGGTATCCCTCAGTCACTGTCAGTTATCTGCAGTTAACATTTAACTGGGATGCTTTCATAGCATACCCATGTGTTCCTCACCCATACCTCATAAAATAGCCAGGATTTTCTTGAAAAGCACCCTTCAGCTACCAGTTTTGCCTCCCAAGCCTGTGCCTCTTAGAGGCTTCCTGCAGACCAATGTATCTTCTGCTGTCTCAAATGTTACCTGTCTTCCACTTTTGATTCTTAGCTTGTGGGTGAATTTCAATATTTCGATCATACTTCAACACACATTCCCCTGCTGAAGCATGGCCTGATTAATATCCAAAAAGAAGCATGCTGAAATTGAGAAGCAGGATAGATGTTTGGGAGATCCACAAGCTGGGAAAGCAGAAACTGTGTGCTTAACTGGTGCTCAACAAAACCAGTTTCGCAGTCTATCTTCAAAGCAGTGCTTGTTTTAAGGTGAGCCTAGCCTGGCTCTAGAAATAACAGTATCAGATCCACACTATGAAAAAGCAGTGCCAAATATGCACATGTTGTACCTCTCCATGTGGAACTCAAGAAGGGTGGCTCTGTTCCACCTGAGGTTTGGAAGGAACCTTGTGACTTCAGAAAAGAATCCCTTTGTTAGCCAAGCTCAAAGCTCTACTTAATCTGCAGGTCTTCAGTTGCTTAGTCACTCAGTTGTGTCTGATTCTTTGCGATTCCATGGCCTGTAGCCTGCCAGGTTCCTCTCCATGGGATTTTCCAGGCAACCAATGTTGGAGTGGGTTGCCTTTTCTTCTCCAAGGAATCTTCCTGACCTAGGGATTGAACCCATGTCTCTGGCATTGGCAGGCAGATTCTTTTACCCTCAGCTACCAGGGAAGCCAGTCTTTTAATTGAGGCCTCTCCAAAAGTAGAGTTGATCTTTCCAGGTAGGACTTTATCCCTCTAAGTGCTTCTGTGTTCTCATACTCCATTTAGTAGTAAAACCACATCAGCTCTTGGGAATACTGGAATGGAGTCTGATTAGAAAGTGCTACTGAGCTGATAGTGTTTTGTCAGGAGATCCAAGAATAACTCCATTCTTACCTGGTGCAGTCATTCCTCTTCACAACAAAATTTCAAATATGGAAACACACACAGAAAAGAAATACCAAAGAAAAATAACATCTCATTATCGGCCAGACTTGGCTACAAACCTTGCTGAAATCCTTGGGTGGCTTCTTTCTTCTCGTTAGGTCTTACTAACTTAAACCAAAGCAGAGTCACCTACTCTTTCACAATCCAAGCTCAATTTGGTACTTGTTTCCCCAGATAGGAGGAGAGACCCTCCCAAGCCAGAAAAAAGGCATGCTGAGAATGAGGCTGAGTCATTTAAACCTCCAGATTCCAAGCCTAGAAAACAAGGCCCAATCTGTGCCAGGACTCACCCTCCCCGTCCGCCCTACCCCATCTAGGACTGAAAAACTAGAGGGTTGACTGAGAGTAGGGAATTTAATACGGAGCTCACCAGGGAATTCAGTCCAGCTCCTGCCCAGACTTCTGTTGTCTTCTTCTCCAGTGCCTTGTGAGGAAACTGGCTCTACCATAAGAAAAATGAAACAAAATATGATGTTCTGTGGTTCAATCTAAATTAAACCGTTTAACATTGTGACGTTTAAAGTTATTGTCTTATTTTTCAGGAACTTAAGATACAGTTCTTATGTTCATGTCAGTATGTATAGTCAGTCTTCTCGTGGGTGCTAGCGTTGCTTCTGGTTTTCTTACATGGGTTCTTCTATTAGAGTGCTGTCTGGATCTACAAATGGCCCTGAAGGGGTAGCCACAGACCGAGGAAATTGAACTGGATAACAAAAATAACTTGATCTAGTAAGAACACTTACGTGAGAGATACTCTCTTTACTTTCATTATAAAAAGACATGTGTATAGTATTTAAAAATTTACGGTGTATCAAAGTATGCCTTGCTTTATTCTGCCTTATTAAATTCAATATGTGTTGAATGGGCCATTTCCTTTATATTCTTAGGTTTTATAATAATATGTAAAGTTATTATTCCATTTATTCTTTCTGCTCCATATACTACATAGGTCTGGAAACAATAATTTCTTTTTAACTTTTAACCAGTTTCATTTCTTTTTATGGTATGGAGAGGTAATTAGGTCCCCTGATTTAAATTATTCTAATTTATACTTAAATTGTAATTCTTATACAGACAAACTCATATTCATCTACGTTAGCCAAGGACTTGAATGAGTTTTTCAAGCAGTAGAATTTGTTTTACAGCTTCACAGCAAAGTTTTAAAAATACATATTTAATAATATAATATTATTAAATATACCATATTTAATAATATAAAGGATGAATTGGTACCACCACCAGCATCTCAGAGCTACCATTTCTTCATTCTTCTGGGCCTTGTCTCCTGTGAATTCATTTTTTATTTTCCATCATTTGAATCCCTTTTAATCACCTTTCTCATATGAGCTGGGTGTTCTGTAAAATATTCAGTTTGGATGCTTTTCCTCATTCAGGGGTGTTTTTATACACTCTTAAAGTTCTAAAATGAATTCAGATAAATTTCCAGTTCTCCTTTCATTCTATGTTTTATTTCTTCTGTCTTCCACATGGCCTAGAAATCATTCCTGCACATGACAATAACCCACACCATTAAGCTGGCTAATGGAAGGCCATAGGCATTATCAATTATAAGAAAGCTCTATTAAAAAGAGCAGTACCAGTACATGGACACAACAAAAGTTTGACTTTTGTGGTGTTTACTCTACACCAAGGGTTTTCCTGGTGGCTCAGTGGTAAAGAATCCGCCTGCTAGTGCAGGAGACGTGGATTTGATCCCTGGGTCAGGAAGATCTCTTGGAGAAGGAATTGGAAACCCATTCCACTTATTGTTGCCTGAGAAATCCCATGGACAGAGGAGCCTGGTGGGCTACGGCCCATGGAGTCGCAAAAGAGTTGGACACAACTTAACAACTAAACCACAACAACTGCTCTACATCAAGCAACATTATATATTGTGTTCCTGTACTTAGTTCTTTACAGTAACACTGTAGAGGAGGGTATAATCTACCTATGTCCTCAACATTAGTAACATTGAAACTATAATTCTAACTCAGATATTTCCTGGACCTAAATCTTACGTTTGTCACATCCCTGTCACATGGTGCTGAATAATTCAAACAGTCATGATCTGATCTTTGAAATGGACAAACAATGACCATGTTTCCCTTACAGTCCCTCAGCCTCTTGGTGACCAAAAGGGAATATGGGACACTAGTCGCCTCTCAGAGGAGTGCTCAGAATATTCTCTGGCAAGGTCAGCTCACCAGGTTCTTGTGAGTGGGATGACCTCAATCACAACAGCCACATGTGTCTCACATTGCTCCTTCCTCAGGAGCACCCTAGTGGTACCTTACTAGGTGCTCATAAACTGTTAGTGGGGGTGATTATAAATTGATTGGCAGTTCACACATTTGGTTAATGTAAAATTGTATATCATTCCATCTTGTCAAAACAGGTTTCCGTGGTTATAATAGGTATAGGAATCATTGACTTATAGGTTGCTTGGCCATCTTAAGATTTCTGGAACATTTGCACTGGTGATATATCTTTCTCTTTTGCATCTCTTTATTTTTAGCAGTACCTCATTCAACACTATGCTGGGCAGATTTACTGATGAAGGAGAGGGTGATGTGTGCAATTGTATTTAGCCCCCTGTGAAGCCATAAGGAAAATGGAAGACTCCCACATTCATCACTATAACATTAATTACCTAAAGACAAACTGTAAAGAAATCCAACCCTATTTTTATCCCCTATACAAGTGGTTATGTGGAGGAGTGTGTGTGTGTGTGTGTGTGTGTGTGTGTGTTAGTCGCTCAGTTGTGTCTGGCTCTTTGCAACTCCATAGTCTGTAGCCCGCCAGGCTTCTCTGTCCATGGGATTCTCTAGGCAAGAATACTGGAGTGGGTTGTCATTCCCTTCTCCAGGGGATCGTCCTGATTCAGGGACTGAACCCTGGTCTCCTGCATTGCAAGCAGATTCTTTACCATCTGAGCTACCAGAGAAGCCCATACAAGTGGATGTAGAAGTCAGAATTTATTTTCTAGTTATTATGATTATTTTTCCCTTCCTCATCTTTATAATTCACATATCCATAAATTGCTCAGTTGTCTTTGGCTAGTAGAAAGCCAAGAGCATTTAGAAAAAGTGTTTAATCTGGAAACCTAATTTTAGCAACTAAAATTGATCTTTCCATTTTCCACTCTGACCCTCCCCCAAATAAAATCTATAGCAAACAATATCTATAAAATTTGTCAACATAATATTATTAAAATGACATAATTTCAAACACTCTCTGCTAGCAAACCAACAAAAAGGAAAAACAAAACACAAAACCTGCTAAAATTAGTAAAAGAAAAGATATCAACAAAAGTCGTGTTTGTTGATAAGTCTCTATCTCCAGTATAAGTGTACATTCTCTAATACATCCCTTGAGGTCCATCAGAAGGAACTGATTTCATCATGGAGGCTACTGGTTGACCTTTATTGCTTTGCTTATGTTGTTCTGTTCTAATTTTCTTACCAAATTATTCTGGAGAAGGAAATGGCAACCAACTCCAGTATTGCCTGGAGAATCAGAATCCCGTGGACAGAGGAGCCTGGAGGGCTAGAGTTCATAGGGTTGCAATGAGTCGGACATGACTGAAATGACTTAGCACACACATATCAAGTTATTCATAGCCTTAAAACTTAATTTCCCTAAATTCAGTACTCAATTTTAGTCTGTTACTAATGGCATCTGCTTACAGTGAATATTAGGCGTTTTTTTTTAACAAAACCACATGAAAGAATTTTTCATCTCATTTTCTTTCTTTTCTCTCTTAAATTTCCTTTGTTCGTTTCTCATCTTCTCACTTTCTCCAACCCTTTTCATAAATTTGTATGAACTAAGAATTTTAAATCCTAAAAATTTTGTCTTCTTACTTAAGTGCCATCTAAGGGTACACTTTAAGAGAAATATTTGTTCTAAAGTAATTTAGTAGGTGGGACAAAAAAATGACTTGAAAAATATGAAGTTTCTTTCATATCCAAAGTATGTAACAGTTTATTACAATAATTATAACTGTTATTAGGCTCATAATAGAAGACCTTTCTTCTGTTTCTATACTACTGACAATTACATTGTTCTATCTACCTACTACAATGGTCCATTCTAGCTACTGTACATTCATTCATTTTATATAGAACTAAAACTACAGAAAGAAAATCATATATAAATGAAAAAATTAAAGGATACATTATATTCAACTTGAATACATTCCCCCTTACAGACTTTTTTAGTAATATGTATCTTTCTACATTTTCCTTAGTCCCTGAAATTAATGGAAAAAACAAACCATTGATCACTTACGTGGGGGATTCAGTTGTCTTGATGTGTAAATGTCAAGATTGTCTTCCTTTAAATTGGACCTGGTACAGTGGCAATGGGAGTGTACAGGTAAGATAATATTTCTTTGACTTACAAAATAAACACATTTATTTGATAAGTAATAAGACTGTATTATACTCAGAGTTCTTAAGACTATTTCTACTTCTCTTCTTTTATTCTTAAATACATGATGATGGAGAAAGAACAGTGATGAATGGAGATGTTTTATGATTTTAGCACATTACATTATACATCTGAAGATACTCCCAATGTTTCATTAGCTCGTACTTTGTTTTTACATTTAGCAATTTATTTAAATTCACTGAAAGTTACAATTCATTTTTAAATGATAAGCTTAGGTATAACCCCAACAAAGACAATTCTTTTTCTCCTTATCATTTCATGAAAGTAACTTGAAAAAAAGGAAGTTATCTTTTCCTGCTTCTGTCTCTGGAAACATTTGTGATAGAATGCAATATAGTGGCACTATTTAAGGAAAGAATGAAAATTAGGTAACTTAAACTTGGGTTTTGGGTTCTTTAAGTGTCATTGACTTCTTTTAGGCCTCCAGGGACCTAAGGGAAGCCAGATACTTTAAATTCCTACTAAAAAATGAATGGCTTTTCAAAGACCTGATATTAAGAAAAACATGCTGCTGCTGACAAGTGCTCAGTCCTGTCTGACTCTTTGCAACCTCATCGACTGTAGTCCGCCAGACTCCTCTGTCCATGGGGATTTTCCAGGCAAGAATACTAGAGTGGGTTGCCATGACCTCCTCCAGAGGATCTTCCCAACTCAGGGACTGAACCCAGGTCTCCTACATTGCAGGCATATTCTTTACCATCTGAACCATCAGGAAAGCCCAAGAATACTGGAGTGGGTAGCCTATCGCTTCTCAAGGGGAACTTCTGGACCTAGGAATTGAACCAAGGTCTCCTAAATTGCAGGTGGATTCTTTACCAGCTAAGCTACCAGGGAAGCAGCATATGTCATACTAGACAAAAAATAGCCAAGTCTAATTATATTGAACTTTTAGAATACAGTCTGTGCTGCTTTCTATCTTACTAAGTGTCTTTCAATTTAGCCTGAAGCATGGATCATATTAGGATATAAGAAAAGTGCAGCAAAGAGAGTACAAGTCAAAACTAGGTCAAGTGTTTTTTAAAAATGTATATGAACCGTCTGCATCAGACTCAACCTGGGGTGACTACTAAACATGCAGTGCTTTGATTTATCAGCCCTGAGTTAGAGAGTACCTTTGTAACAAGATCCCAGGCAGTGCTGTGCACAGAGAGGCAGGTTGATGTAATTTTTTGGGCAAATAATAAAGTCACAGTTCTTCATCAGATAATCTCCAAGAATAGTTGTATTCAGATTAGCATTTATTGATCACTGCAGTTGAATGATAGAGCAATGAAGGCAGCAAATAGCCTAAGAATAAAATTTAATTTAAATAGATTAAATAAATCAGTCCCCAAATAGCGTGGTATGGATTTTAAAAGACTGAAGAAACCCCTGTGAATTCCAGAAACTGACATGACTGAAAGACAGAGAAATTCAGCTTTGAAAAGACAGAAGGTGTACAGAGCACCTTGTTTACCAGGCTCACAGGAAGGTCTACTGGTCCTTCTACATCAGCTTCAAAGGCCTGAAGATTTTTGTTCCAGTCTGAGGAACTCCCAGTGTCAAGAATCAGGAAGCTTCCTTAATAGGAATGATCAATTTAATAGCTTTATTAACTTACTAATTGATTTAATGAATATATGCCTATACTTGTGAAGGAGGAAGTACTTTGAACAAATAGTCAGGGATTCTAACATAAAATCTGGATGGCTGGAATTTTCCTGTATGTCTACTTTTGATAGAATATTTACCCATGATGACTTGCATGCTGTAGTTTCAAAAACTCAGTGCTAGGCACTTAAAGCAAAGTATCCTTTTCCTTTGTTTGCTACCTCTGAAGGGTCTACCTATGATAAGAATTGAGCTATGTTATGTATCAGTTCAGTTCAGTGCAGTTGCTCAGTCACGTCTGACTCTTTGCGACCACATGGACTACAGCATACCAGGCATCCCTGACCATCACCAACTCACAGAGTTTACTCAAACTCATGGCCACTGAGTCAGTGGTGGCATTCAGCCATCTCATCCTCTGTTGTCCCCTTTTCCCCCTGCCTTCAACATTTCCCAGCATCAGGGTCTTTCAATTGAGTCAGTTCTTCACATCAGGTGGCCAAAGTATTGGAGTTTCAGCTTCAATATCAGTCCTTCCAATGAACACCCAGGACTGATCTCCTTTAGGATAGACAGGTTGCATCTCCTTGCAGTCCAAGGGACTCTCAAGAGTCTTGTCCAACACCACAGTTCAAAACCATCATCTCTTCAGCGCTCAACTTTCTTTATAGTCCAACACTCACATCCATACATGACTACTGGAAAAACCATAGCTTTGACTAGATGGACCACTGTTGGCAAAGTAATGTCTCTGGTTTTTAATATGCAGTCTAGGTTGGTCGTAGCTTTTCTTTCAAGGAACCAGTGTCTTTTAATTTCATGGCTGCAGTCAGCATTGGCAGTGATTTTGGAACCCTCCAAAATAAAGTCTCTGTTTTCATTGTTTCCCCATCTATTTGCCACTAAGTGATGGGACTGGATGCCATGATTTTAGTTTTCTGAATGGTGAGTTTTAGGCCACCTTTTTTCACTTTCATCAAGAGGCTCTTTAGTTCTTCTTTACTTTCTGCCATAAGGGTGGTATCATCTGCATATCTGAGTTTGTACATAGTCCTCCCAGCAATCTTAATTCCAGCTTGTGTTTCATTCAGTCCAGCATTTCTCATGATGTACTCTGCATATAAGTTAAATAAGCAGGGTGACAATATACAGCCTTGATGTACTCCTTTCCCAATTTGGAACCAGTTTGTTGTTCCATGTCTGGTTCTAATGGTTTCTTCTTGACCTGCATACATATTTCTCAAAAGCAGGTAAGGTGGTTTGGTATTCCCATCTCTTGAAGAATTTTTCACGGGTTGTTGTGATCCATACTGTCAAAGGCTTTGGCGTAGTCAGTAAAGCAGAAGTAGATGTTTTTCTGGAACTCTCTTCCTTTTTTGATGATCCAGTGGATGTTAGTAACTTGATCTCTGGTTCCTCTGCCTTTTCTGAATCCAGCTTGAATATCAGCAAGTTCACGGTTCATGTACTGTTGAAGCCTAACTTGGAGAATTTTGAGCATTACTTTGCTAGCGTGTGAGATGAGTGCAATAGTATGGTAGTTTGAGCATTCTTTGGCATTGCTTTTCTTTGAGACTGGAATGAAAACTGACCTTTTCCGGTCCTGTGGCCACTGCTGTGTTTTCCAAATTTGCTGGCATATTGAGTGCAGCACTTTCACAGCATCATCTTTTAGGATTTGAAATAGCTCAACTGGAATTCTGCCACCTGCACTAACTCTGTTCTAGTGATGCTTCCTAAGGCCCACTTGACTTCCCATTCCAGGATGTCTGGCTCTAGGTGAGTGATCACAGCATCGTAGTTATCTGGGTCATGAAGATCTTTTTTGTGTAGTTCTTCTGTGTATTCTTGCCACCTCTTCTTAATATCTTCTGGTTCTGTTAGGTCCATACCATTTCTGCCCTTTATTATGCCCATCTTTGCATGAAATGTTCCCTTGGCATCTCTAATTTTCTTGAAGAGATCTCTAGTCTTTCCCATTCTTTTGTTTCCCTCTGTTTGTTTGCATTGATTATTTAGGAAGGTTTTCTTATCTCTCCTTGCTATTTGGAACTCTGCATTCAATTTGGTATATCTTTCCTTTCCTTCTTTGCTTTAGCTTCTCTTCTTTTTACAGCTAATTTTAAGGCCTCCTCAGACAACCATTTTGCCTTTTTTGCATTTCTTTTTCTTGGGGATGGTGTTGACCACTGCCTCCTGTAAAGTGTCATGAATCTCCGTCCATCATTCTTCAGGCACTCTGTCTATCATATCTAGTCCCTTGAATCTATTTCTCATTTCCATTGTATAATTGTAAGGGATTTGATTCAGATCATACCTGAATGGTCTAGTGCTTTCCCCTACTTTCTTCAATTTAAGTCTGAATTTGGCAATAAGTAGTTCATGATCTGAGCCATAGTCCGCTCCTGGTCTTGTCTTTGCTGACTGTATAGAGCTTCTCCATCTTTGGCTGCAAATAATATATTCAGTCTGATTTCAGTATTAACCATCTGGTGATGTCCATCACGAGAGTCTTCTGTTGTGTTGTTGGAAGAGGGTTTGCTATGACCAGTGTGTTCTTTGGCAAAACTCTGTTAACCTTTGACCTGCTTTTTTTTGTACTTCAAGGCCAAATTTGCCTGTTACTCCAGGTTTTTCTTGACCTCCTACTTTTGCATTCCAGTCACTTGTAATAAAAAGGACCTCTTTTTTGGGTGTTAGTTCTAGGAGGTCTTGTAGGTCTTCATGAACCATTCGACTTAAGCTTCTTCAGCGTTACTGGTCGGGGCATAGATGGATTACTGTGATATTGAATGGTTTGCCTTGGAAATGAACAGAGATAATTGTCATTGTTGCAACTGCATCCAAATACTGCATTCCAGACTGTTTTTTATACTATGATGGCTACTCCATTTCTCCTAAGGGATACTTGCCCACAGTCATAGATATAATGGTCATCTGAGTTAAATTTACCCATTCCAGTGCATTTTAGTTCACTGATTCCTAAAATGTCCATGTTCACTCCTGCCATCTCCTGTTTGGCCACTTCCAATTGGCCTTGATTCATGTACCTGACATTCCAGTTTCCTGTGCAATATTGCTCTTTACAGCATCAGACTTTGCTTTCATCACCAGTCACATCCACAACTGGGTGTTGTTTTGCTTTGGCTCTGTCCCTTCATTCTGAGTTATTTCTCCACTGATCTCCAGTAGCATATTGGGCACCTACCAACCTGGGGAGTTCATCTTTCAGTGTCCTATCTTCTTGCCTGTTCATACTGTCCATGGGGTTCTCAAGGCAACAATACTGAGTGGTTTGCCATTCCCTTCTCCAGTGGACCATGTCTTGTCAGAACTCTCCACATGACCCTGCCATGTTGGGTGGCCCCCACACAGCATGGCTCATAGTTTCATTGAGTTAGAAGAGGCTGTTATGTATAACTTCTCATAAATTTTAATATGCCCTTTTGCTATTAAGCTGTTTTCTTGGTACTGTCTTGTAGTTTTCGCTTAAAACTAGATCACTCAGGACATTTATTTTTTATGCAAAAATGACAGAAATGGATTTTAATGTCTCCTTATATTAGGTTCCAATTGGTGTTCCAGTGAATGATAAGTATGTGATCAGTGGAAAACACGCTAATGAAACAAGGCTCAAGATAACGCAACTTTCAGAGGACGATCAGGGAACTTACTGGTGCCATGCAATATTCGAGTTAGGGGAGAGTGAAGGACACGTTAAACTTGTCGTGCTCAGCTATTTGGTACCCCTTAAAGCATTTTGTGCAATAGCTGCTGAGGTTGTTCTCTTAGTGGCTGCTATTCTGCTTTTTGAAATGTATACCCAAAAGAAAAAGAAGCCCTCAGGTAAGATCTTTTTTTTAGATAACATTCTTATGTTATGACTTACCATGTTACAGTGGTTTTAGAGTTTTGGGAAAAAACCTAACTTTTGTTATTTGTAGTAGTATTTATGTTAATGTCAGTGATGACTGTGAACTAGGAGCTTATATTGATGGACTTATTTTTTCAACTTCCTAAAAAGCTTTAGTGTTAAATATGCCTTTTACCCCCCTTTCTTTGGTGTTATTGGTACCAACACACCAATTAAGTGATAACATGCTTTGGTACTAGAATATTAGAAAATTCTGTGGTAACTTAATAGAAAAGATCTCAAAGATAAACAGTTATTGTTTTACTTAGATAACTTGTTTTTTAACATGTTTTATCAAACATTTTTGAAATCTCATAAAAGAGATATTGCCTGCCAGCTCTGTTTTCATAGTTTGTTCCTGATGGATTACAGATTGAGAAACCATTGGCCCCCTAGGAAAATTTATCTTGCATTCTGTATTTTTTCCTATTTTGTACTATTTAGTAACTTTAATAATCACTAGTCAGTCAGTCCTGTTTTTGATGATCCCAGGCACTAGACTAGGCTTGATCAATTTTTGTCAATTATACCTCAGCAAGTACCTTGTGTTTAGTCATGTCTGACTTTTTGTGACCCCATGGACTGTAACCAGCCAGGTTCCTCTGTCAGTGAGATTTTCCAGGCAAGAATACTGGAGCAGATTGCCATTTCCTTCTCCAGGGGGGGATCTTCCCTACCCAGGGATTGAACCCGTGTCTCCCGTGTTTCCTGCATTGCAGGTGAATTCCTTATGCACTGAGCCATCTGGGAAGCCAATGTTTTGCTTGATCAAAGCTGCAAGTCAGGAGAGCAGGGAAGGAGTGGACATGACAGATGTGCAGCTGTCACCTCTCATTGCAGAACAGGAAAACAGCATGGGCAGTCAGGGATGTAGAATTCAAGGGAAAGTAGAATTGAGCATATATGTTCCATAAGAATAACAAACTAGCCTTACAGTTAAGTTCTTCTTTTGTTACACAGATGATGGGAAAGAATTTGAACAAGGTGAACAGCTGTAAGTATTACTTTTTATAGAATAATTTTCCCTTGAACAAAATACAGATAAATATGAAATTAAATACAATGTTTGCAGTTAGAGAAAAAAAGGTACAAGAATATATTGTGTGTGATTTTCTGTACATGTCCATTTGTGGTGACGAGTGGCATTTACTTGTCTGCAACACCTTGCTGTACTTCCATTTTCTCTTCAACAAAATGGGTTTAATGACATTACCACATAAGGTTTCAGGATTAAATGACTTTCTCTGTGTAAAAGTGCTTAGCATAAGCTTTGGTTATTGAATGTCTTCTAGGCCTGAGCATCTATATTTCTTTAAAATTCCCATCACTGATTCTGATTCTGAAAATCACTGACCTAGGATTCTATTTGTTATTATTTTTCTGAGAACACAAATTATGTCACTATTTCTTTTACAGTCCTCTTTGTTCAGAGTTGAGCTGAGCAGGAGGAGATCTAGAAAGAAAATTACCAGTGATGTCATTTGGTTTGGTGACAGTGGGAGTTGTTGGTTCCACCATGCCAGGGAACTGAGAGTGGCACCCAGCTCCACTGGGCTGAGGGAGGTGCCTGAAACTGGGCTTGAAGTCCAAGTGATAGAGCCAGGGTCTGGAAAATGAGACCAGAGTAAAGAAGCCAAAAGAAACCTAGGAAAAGGGAAGCATGAGCAACTATTATCAACCCAAACGGACACTTGCCATTCATCTTTGTCAGTCAAGACAAGCTCTGAGGTGTGAGTGCTATAACCACAGTTAAACAGCAAGACTAGGGTGGATAGTTGTCATGCGTATATTCATAGACTTTATTCAAATAGTTATTTTTACTCAGTTCACTCAAATCAACAGGACGCAAGCTTCTGAAGGGCATAAAATAATTATATCAGGAGTTCCATAACCCCAGATAAGGAAAAAAAAAAACTGTTAGTCTTAGAATCAGACTCTTATGATTGAAAAGGATGTGAACCTTTTTCTGGAGAACTTGTTCATATTAATTTGAACATTTTATCTTTCTGGTTTGTATGTACTGATTACCTTTATTACACTTGGAATCATGAAAAACATGATGCTTGTTCAGATATTTGAAACAATTATACCCTTGCCTGGATTCTCTTGTTCTCCCAGCTCAGCCTCCCCAGTGGTCCCCTCCATTCCCCTGCAGTCACATTTCTCATCTTTAGGTTTTGTTAGTATCTTTAGATTTAATACAAGTGTGAAGGGCACTTGGACTCATTTAGAGAAGCCTTTCACCAATGCTTATTTTTTAGAATTTTTAGTTTAGGAGATAAATTTGTCTTTAAAGAGAATATTGCTTATCAATATATTTTATATTTGATGCTTATATGTGTGTTTAGATACCAGCCATTCACAGAATGAATGACTTTTAAAATAACTTTTAAAAATAGTACTAAGAGTATAACAAGCTAGTCATTTCAAACAGTTCAATGAAGAACTCATTCATTTATCTGAGCCACCAAGATATTTAGTCCACACAATTTTACCTACAACTCCTTCTCCCAATTTTGATGTAGCTGATTATACGGTTGAATTTATTATCTGGTGAGACTAGTTTAATAAGCTCAAGCCTGCCCATAAGATCTAGAAGGGTATTAATTATGTACCCTTGTAACCTAGGATAGTCTTTCTTAAGAATCTGGAGCCCACATTGTGGTCTTATTCTGATGCACTTTGAGGAGACAAAGAGCCATGCTTAACCTCTGATTCAGGTATAGGCATGTTGGATTACAGCACCTTATCTACATACTGGCTGACCTCCAGATTGGCTATTATCTTGATGTGTCAAAGCAACATATGTTAGGCCATATACTGAAGGCTTCACTCTCACTTGGGGAAAAGCAATTCTCTCTGCATAAAATAAAGGCCTTTTTCACTCATCTGTGGCAACAGTTCCTCTCCAAGCAATGGCATGCAAATAATATCAACATTGTGAGTAAAACACCATTTTTAGCAAGAATAAATTGTATCTCTCTTGACCTTATGTTTTAACTTGTTGGCCATGATATAGATGGTGTACTGACTTAGTCTGATGCAGTGTAAACATATAGTAATTTTCTTTTTTGTTTTCTATATAGGAAACTGGATGATAGCAATGGTATAGAAAATAGTGTGCCTAGGCACAGAAAAAATGTAAGTTGCCTCGAAATGCTTACCTTCTAAATAAAACGTAAAATTCAATATGCACAGCCTGTTAATCCATCTCCTTTTTCAATTTCATAAAAGACCTAGTCATTCACTATGTGCTTGAATATGTTTTTTTAAACAATATTATAGGAGAATATACTAGTTACACAATAAATAAATGGCATCCTTCTTATACCAGAGAACATGTACAACCAATCTAAAAGTGAATTGGTTGCACTGCAGATGTATATTTTTTCTTCTGTCACCACAGGTCAGATTGTTTTATAACTTTTTATGTAGTCTTATTTTTTTTCTCTCTCAGTTTTTCTGGATTCTCCTATTTTATTCTCATATTTCGATACATCTAGTCTGTGAATGAATCAATATTAGTTTATGTTATTTACTGATGAGGATCAAAATTTCCATATTTCATCATTTTTCTCTTGAGCATTTAGGAACTGTTTGTTTTAGTAATTTTGGATCACCTCCTTCCAGAAATTTTTGCTCTGATAAAATGATAATAAGTTGTTATAGAATAACCAGGATGTGCTAATTATGTTTCATTATGCTTTATGTAACTCAGGAATCTGTGGGCCAATGAATGAGCGACAGACATCATGTCAAGAGTCACAGGAAGATGTCCAAAGAGTTTGCATTTCAGCTTTTTTCCTGCTTCCTGTTAAGAACATGTGATTTTTTACTTTTAAAGGGATGAAAAGTTTATGTAAAATGCTCAGTAGTAGTTTTGTAAATAATATATGCTACTTCAGATCTACAGATATATTTTCATTCTGTATTTTATACTAAAGCAAGGTAACTTGTGTTAAGTATATGCTATGAGCTATAACCCAGGATAATTAATTTCATTCTAGTCCTTAAGGGACACACAGAACAGACACCAGCAATACCAAATAGTACATAGAGTGAATGTCACTCAAGACCTGTTTATAACCAAAGAATTCATTAAAAACAAAGCTTTTCCATTTGTCTTAAAAAAGTTTTTTCCCCCATCATGTTTACTAGGTGTAGAAGTATTTGTAATAATTTCATGTAAAGTTCATTCTTCAGTCATATTGAAAAAAAGTGTCATCAAGGGGAAATTAGCACTTTCTACCTTTGTTAATGATGGTTACTCTGCAGTCACCACAAGGAAAACATACTTTTCCTATGAAAACATTGGTTGAAGGCACAGAAATAAAACCGTACACTTGCCCCAGTTCTCCATCACCACAAAGCAAATTTCTCAGTCTCATTCCACTCATCTCCACTGTTTTCCCACATTAAGCTAAAGTGATTCGTAGATTTCCTAGAGAGCATTTTTTATTTTAAGCTGTGGGTTTTGGATTTCTTAAGTTACAGCTGTTGTTGATATTGTAGGATTAAGGTTCCCATAGACATGATGTGTCACTGCTATAGGCATGCTTGTGTGTTTCATGGTGGTATCCATGGCTGGCTAAATATCTCAGAAAGCATTGTTAGTGGTTTATAATACTAATGCCTTTGTCTAAAATTGAGACGTATTAAAGTTGTTCTATGTTGTTGCCAGGGCCTTAGGCTTTCTATTGCATGTATAACTAAACTATTTTATAAAACTCACTGTAACCAAGTCAAATGAAATCTGAATAGACATGAAAAGTTGTCAGTGGCTTTGAATGTAATATTGGTATCATTCAGCAGGATACTAGGTTAGGTTGGAAACAATAGGTGAAACCTGCTGGGGGGTGCTTGGTGCTTATGAGTCCACTGTTCCCCAGCTCACAGTGCAGTAGGGATCAGAACAATTACAGGCAAAGAAGGAGGGTTTGGGATGGTGGGGAAGAACCCACAGTCCTGGTGACCTAGGGGATTAATGCTTGAAAAAGAGAGGTTCAGTTATTTGAAAAAAATACTTTGTAGAAATTTGTATGATATTCTGGGTGAAAAATTATAATAAAATTGAGATAGTGAAAAATTATGCTTTATATGGCATCTTAACTAACTTTAAAATATTACTAGTGTGAATAATACACATGAAGTGTGACTTGGAAGCTTCTCTTGTTTGTTGCAGCACTGTTTTGTATAAAACGTGTGAACTGGTCACAAAAGTTTTATTGAATAGACTACATCATTTAAGTAATGACAGGTTTTATTGTATTCTTGTTTCAGAGCCATGAGCGAGGCATTTGTTTTGGTTTAGTTAATTATTAATTTGACAAAATGATCTTGGGTAGTATCTATATAAGATAGATATCTATATCTATCTATTAAGCAGTTCACTTAATTAATCAGAACAATTTGAATTCAATGAAAAATTAGTCAGACCCACTTTTTGACTAAATCCTATTCAAATACGTTTGTGACTAGCTATATACAAATCCCCATACAATTTGTAGCTCATATGCAGTATGTATTCTATTTTTTCCACCATTATTTAGATTAAAATGGTTCCCAGGCAGAAAAATTGCTGTCCCAATGTAAAATAATCTGAAATATTTATGCAGTAAATTGAAATTTTAGGTGTCAGTGTTGGGTATTTTTCCTAGCAAAGAAAATTAAGTTCAGTAACTTTAAGCAGAAAAGGAACTCAGAAAATTAAAGTTGTACTTTGACTTTTCAGAGTGTCTCTGGGGAACCTCCAGAAAATTATTTCACCACTGTTAGGTTAAAAAATGGAATGCTTCCATTAAGTAACCTCATGGAAATGAATGGATTAACTAAAAATGACCAATTGTAAATTGACTAAAAATACTAAGCAAGCAGAAAAGCTGAAGTAGGAAAATTACGCCACATTTATATATTAGACACCTTGGGAAATTCTATTCATCTTTCCAGCGAACAGAGTTTTGCTGCATATTAAGTAGATTTAATGATGTCTTAAAATTCCCAGGTATTTTCATATTCAGTTTATGCGCTAATATAAATCTTCACTTTGTAGTCTTTCTCTTTTTTTTTTCTAAAAAAAAAGCATCTAGTTACCCAGGCCAAAATCTAAAGTTCACTGTGCCATTTTCTTCTCCTCTATTAACTAATATTTATTAGTCATGAATCTCTGTTCCTTTGGCTTCTTTATTAGCTCATCAATCCACTCATTGCTTCCCCTACCCCCATGCCCATCAGCTGCAACAGCTAAGATCTTGATTTTCCTACATCAGTCTCATCTACTGTTGATCCATTCTTTGCATTGTTTTGTGTGTGTGTGTGTGTGTGTGTGTGTGTGTGTGTGCACTTAGTTGCTCGGTTGTGTCCAACTCTTCGCAACACCATGGACTGTAGCCTACCAGGCTCCTATATCCATGGGATTTCCCAGGCAAGAATACTGGAATGGGTTGCCATTTCCTTCTCCAGAGGATCTTTCCAACTCAGGGATCAAACCCACATTTCCTGCATTGGCAGGCAGGTTCTTTACCACTGAACCACCTGAGATGCCCCTTTAGCATTGCTGCCGGGCCATATTTCTAAAACACAAATCTCACTATGAAGCATAATGTGCCAGTTCCCATGACAGACCTCTATAGGCTCCCCTTTGCCATATCTTAATGCTGCAGTTTTCTAAATTGCATCTTTCTCCACTATCTTGATTTAGCCTTGACAAAGATAGAGTCTATCCAGAATGCTGCCTGCTGTGCTCCTCCCCTTTGATGAACTCAAGTTTAGTCTTCAAGACTTGAATCTGATGTTACTTCCTGGCAGATCCCTCGTTCCCAGTTGACTGTGTACCATCATATGTGCTCAAATAATTCCACATTTTTTGTGCTTATTTACCTGTATTATACATATGTTTTTATATGTCTTCTTCCTGGATTCTGATTTTATTTGCTTGTCCCATACCTATCACAGAGAAGGTACATTGTCGATGTCATGAAGTGTGTAATGAATGGATAAATGTATAGGTACAAATAAAATTTTATAAATTTATGCTTATTTTTAGAAGAACACTCTAAATTGTGACATCAGGAGTGAAACAAAATATTTTAACAGAGATAAACCAATTCTTTATAACTTAAGTGTTTGCTTCCACTTCTTTGAAAAACAGTAGCAATATAATAAAAACTTCTGTTGAATTTTAATAATGTGTAATAATCTAATGAGCAAAGAGAGTTCTTATTCCTAAGCTATTATACAGGGTATGTTGCTTTCAACTTATCTAAATTTCCGTTGTCCTTTATTTTTCATGAGCAGTACAAATGTTAACCTTATTTTTGTCCTTTATTTCAGTAAGGTAATGTATTGACTTTATATATCTGTAAAGAATTTTAGCAATTGTAGTTCTCTGCATGGCACTGTAGATATTAGTGTCCACTCCACTAACTTTCTCATTTCTCCTCCCTGTCAATACCTCATAGTACCTTGGAATATCTCAGAATCCAATTCAAAATATTACCTTAAATATATTTTTTAGAAAGATTTCATTGTTTAGTTTTGGTCCCTGTAAGTTTGTCTTTACTTTGGTCTCTGTAAGTTTGTATTTGATAATCAAATATATAAAAAAAAATCAGTTCTGCTCACATACTCACTGGGTTTTCATCTTTGATGCATTTAAGTAGATTTATGCAAAATTATTTACTGAATCTACTTCTTTATAGAAAATGAATCTTCTCTAATGGAACAAGTTTTGCAATGAATTAGGTACTTCCGATTAGCATTTTTAGGTGGGAGCAAGTTCAAAAGTATGTGTTCTAGTATTAATTAAAAGGCACACTGACCTATTATAGCTTTCTCTGAATTAATATTTATTGAATGAATGAAAAAATAGATAAATGACTCAATTATTTTGGAATCTTAAATTATACATACATACGTATGGTATATACTTTAATTTTGATTAATTAACTGAATTTATCTTCTCTAGCAGAGATATAAAGAAAACTGGAACTCTACGTGTATTTCTTTCACATGATATTTAGGAATGTATTTGCAGTATATCTGGAAGGTCAGTTACATGTGCACCTTATCAACTGATTTCTTTATTGATGGTTTATCATATTGTTAAATAGTAATAACACATTTGTTGAATGCTTAGCATGTGACAGGTACTGTGCTAAATACTTTGAAATGTTTTATCATTTAATTTCCACATCATCTTATGCTTTAGAAACTATTACACACTTTGTTATACATGAGGAAACAAGCTTGAGAGATTAAGTATTTGGAGCTGGGAATTGAAATCCAAGGCATTCTCCGTAAGAGTCTAGGTTAAACAACTATGGTGACCAGCTTTGGCCTTCTACTAAGGATAGTCTTAGAAAAATCAGGCTATTATCTATAAACTGTCTTTTTAAAAAAAATTTGACTCCTTTAGATGGTTAATTAAATAATAAGTTCCATAATTTTTTTCTTAAGACTTATAGAAACTATGCTGTGGCATATTTATGCTATCCCTGCAGTGGTGCTAAGGAATCAATATATTTTTGCTTGTTTGGAGAGTCTTATTTTTTCCCTAATTTTATTTCTCAGTAACTAGAGTGACCATAAAATTTATCATCCAAACAATGAGAATGAAAGAAGGTGCCATTTATAATTTTATCAGGACAAATGAAAACAGATGGTAAGTCACATTTTTAACCTGTAGGTAGGAGTGGAGAATTTAATGGATAATCTAGCCTAGGCACAGCAGTAACATCTGTAAGTTTGAATAATAAACATTTTGAAATTCACCTTCAGGAAAAGAACTATCCTTAGTAAATGCCAGGTGAGATGCCTATAATGAGACAATTTAGTAAGCTTAAAGATTTATTATTTTTCAGCAGTACTATGATTAAAATGTATCAGCATTCAAAAATGTGATTCACAAGTTGTATGAGAAGCTAGGAAGCAAAGTTGTATTTTTGATGACCTGTGAAATGAACTGGACAATTCTTTGGATTTGCTTATCTTCATGATTAATGTGTCATAATGATGATATCTGTATGATTCTCAATAAGTCAGAAATGCCTGGTTATGCCTTTATAAAAAATTTATTTATGAAATCAATGAGGCTCACTCATGACTAACATCAAAATTACTTTTAATCACGTGATTAACCTATAACATCTATTTCTTCATTTCTCATGTCCCAAATGAGACATGAGAGAAAGCTAGTGAAACTTGTTTAGGGTATTGGTTAAAGTCCTTGTATAATTTGGTGTGTTATCTATTATATTTAAGCACTTTTGTTCATAAAAATTGATTCTGCTACTTAATTTGTAATTTACTTCAGAATACAATTAGCACAAAATAGTTTTTTAAAGATTATTTGATGAACAAATGAAAATCGTAGAATGAATAGTATTTGTAATTAACTGTAATGCTACATAATGCTATAAAAATATCACACAGTATGATTACATGAACTGTTTTTGTGTCTTTTAAGATAGAAATTTGCCCATAAATTTTACTTAAAAAAAAAGTCAAGGACCATGGATTTATTATGACATATTTCCAAATTACTGTGGTTTTCTTTTTTTAACATGTATGTGTAAATTCTCATTAATGTCATTCTGCATTATGCAAATGGTACAGAAAATGTTTGTATTAGAATGTTTAAATTTTTTTTGTTGTGTTAACTCAGTGGATATGCCTAATATGTAATTAGATTCAATAAAATGTACTCTGAATTAAAATTTTAAGCATTATAGAATGTGTTTTAAATTTTTAATTATTTAAATGTGAATTCAAAGGCACTAGATAATAGAAAACACTGACTTTTAAAAATTATACACACAGGAGATTCAAAACAATTCATCCTTCTCAAGTCCAACAAAAAAGTATACCTACAGCTAGGATTCTGTATTTTGACACATCAAATAGGAAGTTAGAAGGTAATTTTCAAAACATACCAAGATATATTTAGAAATAAAAAAGATAACAGTGGCCTTGACATAAATGGACATTTAAATGAAATTAATGTATAGGATATATTTGTTTGTCCTGCACAAATTTTTTTTCAACACTGCAGTGTCATTTTCAATTGATTTTAGTAAAACTAGTTACAAAATATTTCAAAATTTGTAATCTACAAAAATGTCTACTGCTACAAAAGAGAATCAATATTCCAAATAGAGCATTTTAATGATCCTAACAGTCAAGGCAAAAAGAAAAACTCATTAGGGAGGATAATAACATATTTCACTATATATTATACTTGATTCAACTGAATTATGTATACATATTAAAATGACTAATGGCTAATAAAGAAGTGTTTGTGTTGTAAAGCATTTTAGGTCAATTTAAAGGGGGTGAGTAATTGTATTTGGGTAATGACTAGATTAAACAAACAATGATTTGGGAGATCCACTTCTGGAAAGATGTAGTTGACATATTTTCCCCTATTCTGCTACTTAAATATGGCTAACAACATTTTGCCTTATTAAAAAACCAACAAAATATTCTGAAATGTGAAGAGAAGAATACAGACCAACTAGGAACTTTGGGACACAGATATGACAAGCAATGAGATTCCTGATTTTTCTTGTTGCCTTGTATATCCCAGACTAGGTGCTACAGAAGCCAACAGCCTGGAAATACTAATGAGTTCAGATACAGGAAACTCTCTCTTTAGCCAAAGAACCATGAGTTTCTTCCTGAAACTCCAGTATTTTGATCACCTGATGCAAAGAGGTGACTCATTTGAAAAGACTCTGATGCTGGGAAGGATTGGGGGCAGGAGGAGAAGGGGACAACAGAGGATGAGATAGCTGGATGGCATCACCGACTCGATGGGCATGACTTTGGGTGAACTCCGGGAATTGGTGATGGACAGGGAGGCCTGGTGTGCTGAGATTCATGGGGTCACAAAGAGTCGGACACGACTGAGTGACTGAACTAAACTGAATGATGTCTTAATTTTGTATCTCACTGGTTACATGAACCTTGTTGTTCAGTCCCTAAGTCATGTCCAGATCTGCTACCCGATGGACTGTAGAATGCCAGGCTCCTCTGTCCTCCACTATCTCCCAGAGTTTGCTCAAATTCATGTCCATTGAGTCAGTGAAGTTACACATGTGATAAAAACCTTAGAATTATACATACACATTTTACCAATGTCAAGTTCTTGCTCTTGATATTGTGCTATCATTATTTAATTTGCAACCACTGGGAGAAATGGAATTAAAGATTAATGGAACCTTTGCATGTCAGGCTCCTCTGTCCTCCACTGTCTCCCAGAGTTTGCTCAAATTTATGTCCACTGAGGCAGTGAAAGACTAGAGATCTCTTCAAGAAAATTAGAGATACCAAGCAAATATTTCATGCAAAGATCGGCTTAATAAAGGACAGAAATGGTATGGACCTAACAGAAGCAGAAGCTATTAAGAAGAGGTGGCAAGAATACAAAGAACAACTGTACAAAAAAGATCTTCATGACCCAGATAATCATGATGATGTGATCACTCACCTAGAGCCAGACATCTTGGGATGTGAAGTCAAGTAGGCTTTAGGAAGCATTACTATGGACAAAGCTAGTGGAGGTGATGGAATTCCAGTTGAGATACTTTAAATCCTAAAAGATGATGCTGTGAAAGTGCTGTACTCAATATGCCAGCAAATTTGGAAAACTCAGCAATGGCCACAGGACTGGAAAAGGTCAGGTTTCATTCCAGTCCCGAAGAAAGGCAATGCCAAAGAATGCTCAAACTACTGCACAATTGTACTCATCTCACACACTACTAAAGTAATGCTTAAAATTCTCCAAGCCAGGCTTCAATAATACGTGAACTGTGAATTCCCAGAAGTTCAAGCTGGTTTTAGAAAAGGCAGAGGAACCAGAGATCAAATTGTCAACATCCACTGGATCATCAAAAAAGCAAGAGAATTCCAGAAAAACATCTATTTCTGCCTTATTGACTATGCAAAGCCTTTGACTGTGTGGATCACAATAAGCCATGGAAAATTCTTCAAGAGATGGGAACACCAGACCACCTGACCTGCCTCTTGAAAAATCTGTATGCAGGTCAGGAAGCAACAGTTAGAACTGGTCATAGAACAACATTGGCTACAAATAGCAAAAGGAGAATGTCAAGGCTGTATACTGTCACCCTGCTTATTTAACTTATATCCAGAGTACATCATGAGAAATGCTGGGCTGGCAAGCTGAAATCAAGATTGCCGGGAGAAATAACAATAACCTCAGATATGCAGATGACACCACCCTTATGGCAGAAAGTAAAGAAGAACTAAAGAGCCTCTTGATGAAAGTGAAAGAGGAGAGTGGAAAAGCTGGCTTAAAGTGCAACATTCAGAAAACTAAGATCATGGCATCTGGTCCCATCACTTCATGGCAAATAGATGGGGAAACAGTGGAAACAGTGGCTGACTTGCCCTTTTGGGGCTCCCAAATCGCTGAAGATGGTGACTTCAGCAATGAAATTAAAAGACACTCCTTGGAAGGAAAGTTATGACCAACCTAGACAGCATATTAAAAAGCAGAGACATTACTTTACCAACAAAGGTCCATCTATTCAAGGCTATGGTTTTTCCAGTAGTCATGTATGGATGTGAGAGTTGGACTATAAAGAAAGTTGAGTGCTGAAGAGATGATGCTTTTGAATTGTGGTTTTGGAGAAGACTCTTGAGAGTCCCTTGGACTGCAAGGAGATCCAACCTGTCCATCCTAAAGGAGATCAGTCCTGGGTGTTCATTGGAAGGCCTGATGTTGAAGCTGAAACTCCCAATACTTTGGCCACCTCATGCGAAGAGCTGACTCATTTGAAAAAACCCTGATGCTGGGAAAGACTGAAGGCAGGAGAAGAGGACGACAGAGGGTGAAATGGTTTGATGGCGTCACTGACTCAATGGATGTGAGTTTGAGTGGACTCCAGGAGTTGCTGATGGGCAAGGAGGCCTCACATGCTGTGTTCCATGGGGTCACTAAGAGTCAGACACAACTGAGCAACTGAACCAAACTGAATTGAGTCAGTGATGCTACATGTGTGATAAAAACCTTAGAATTATACATATGTATTTTACAAATGTCAACCTCCTGCTCTTGATATTGTGATATATTTATCTAATTTGCAACCACTGGGAGAAATGTGATTAAAGATAAATGGAACCTTTCTGTATTATCTTGGCTATTTCCTATGAATATATAATTTTTTTTCAAAAAAAAATTTGAGTCATCTGAGTAGTCTGAGCATTATCAAGTAATCAGAATTAGAAAATATGGTAGGGATTTCTTCCCTTTTTTATGCTCATGTAGAAAATCAACCTAAAATTTCAGTTATAACCACTGACAAAATGTTTATAGGATTATTATAAGTCCCTGTACTATATTATAGTACGTTATCAGAATAGTACTTGCCAAAAAGAAGAGAAAAATCTATTTTTCATTCTTATTTGAATGACAATAAGGGGCTTCCCAGGTGGCTCAGTGGTAAAGAATCTGGCAGCCAAGGCAGGTACCATAGGAGACACAGTTTCCATCCCTGGGTCTGGAAGATCCCTTGGAGAAGGAAATAGAAATCTGTTCCTGTATTCTTGCCTGGAAAATTCCATGGACAGAGTAGCCTGGTGGGTTACAGTCCACGGGATCATGAAGAGTTGGCCATGATTGAGCAGCTGAGCACACACTCAAATTTCAGTGTTTATAAGTTCCTCCCTATCACTGAATTATTGACAATATTTATGCACAAACTTGAGAACAATCATCTGAGCATATGAATTTTTATTGTGTTTTATTGTAGCGCAGATAAAAAAAAATGCTGCCTGCCATTCTAGAAGACAGTGAATGTTGCCCACCATCAAACTGTTAAGCCATCAGCCACTGTAGTTGTCCTGAGAATTCAAGATGGAGAAAGAACCAGGGTATTAGCCCTAGATAGTTAAGATGCATATCTAAGGAATGATTTCAATGAGCCCAGACTCTTGAATCTTCCCATACACAGAAAAGCACTAAAATCATTAACTTGACATGTCTGTTTTTAGTGATTAGCAGTAATCTTTTGATGTTTGACTACATGTTTCAGAAAAAAAACTCCTATAAGTCTTGGTTCCTCCCTTACTTCTTTGGAATAGTCCTTCACAGCTACCTGAAAGGCCTATCTCCCAGGCTATAATTCTCAGTATAATCCTCAGGTCCTTTAATAAACATAACTCACAATTTTTTAATTGTTTATTTTAATCAGAGGCCAATAACTTTACAATATTGTAGTGATTTTTGCCATACATTGACATGAATCAGCCATGGGTGTACATGTGTTCCCCATCCTGACCCTCCCTCCCACCTCCCTCCCTACCCCATCCCTCATGGTCATCGCAATTCACCAGCCCTGAGCGCTCTGTCTCATGCACTGAACCTGGACTGGTGATCTATTTCACATGTGGTAATACACGTGTTTCAATGCTATTCTCTCAAATCGTCTCACCCTTGCCCTCTCCCAGAGTCCAAAAGTCTGTTCTTTACATCTGTATCTCTTTTGTTGCCTCACATATAGGGTCATCATTACCGTCTTTCTAAATTTCATATATATGTGTTAATATATTGTACTGGTGTTTTTCTTTCTGTATATACTTACTTCACTCTGTATAATAGGCTCCAGTTTCATACACCTCATTAAAACTGATTCAAATACATTCTTTTTAATAGCTGAGTAATATTCCATTGTGTATATGTACCACAGCTTTCTTATCCATTCATCTGCAGATGGACATCTAGGTTGCTTCCATATCCGGGCTATTGTAAACAGTGCTGCAATGAACATTGGGGTACACGTGTGTCTTTCATGTCTGGTTTCCTCAGTGTGTATGCCCAGCAGTGGGATTGCTGGGTCATAATGGCAGTTCTATTTCCAGTTTTTTAAGGAATCTCCATACTGTTCTCCATAGTGGCTGTACTAGTTTGCATTCCCACCAACAATGTGAGAGGGTGCCCTTTTCTCCGCACCCTCTCCAGCATTTATTGTTTGTAGATGTTTTGATAGCAGCCATTCTGACCAGCATGAGATGGTACCTCATTGTGGTTTTGATTTGCATTTCTCCGATAATGAGTGATGTTGAGCATCTTTTCATATGTTTGTTAACCATCTGTATGTCTTCTTTGGAAAAATGTCTGTTTAGTTCTTTGGCCCATTTTTTGATTGGGTCATTTATTTTCCTGGAATTGAGCTGCAGGAGCTGCTGGTATATTTTTGAGATTAATTCTTTGTCAGTTGCTTCATTTACTATCATTTTCTCCCATTCTGAAGGCTGTCTTCTTTTCACCTTGCTTATAGTCTCCTTCATTGTGCAAAGGCTTTTAAGTTTAATTAGGTCCCATTTGTTTATTTTTGCTTTTATTTCCATTACTCTGGGGTGGGTCATAGAGGATCCTGCTGTGATTTATGTCAGCGAGTGTTTTGCCTATGTTTTCCTCTAACTCACAACTTTTAAGTGTGCTTTTTTCTTTAGTTGACAGCAGTTATACAAGAGGTAGAAATTATTTGTTAATGATATATATATAATACAATTTACATATATAAATTATATATAAATAATTTCTATTAAATCTCTCATTGTTCCTAACTAGAGCTACAAGAGCCACTTTAGCTTTCTGCTGGCAAGAAAAAAAAGTTATTTTATTTTTGAAATAAATCCATAATCAAGGTTCAATCAAAATGTTGCCCATTTATAAAAATATATATGCACACACAAAATACCAGAGTGTATATATATTACCATTCATGTCACCTCCCTATCCTAATTACATTCACTCATATATTTGTTTCTTTGAGTAGGGGTTCTGGAGCTGTTATAGTAGCTACCATATGGAGCAGGAGATAAGGGTGATCAATCAGTGTTCACAGTGATTACAGTGGCAGGAGTCAGTTTGTGGCCAGGACAGTATTCAGCACTGTAAGTTGGCAAGTGAAACAGACACCAGTCTCTTGATGACACTCTTCTAGGTCAGGTAGCTCAGAAAGCATTAAAATTCTGAGTTAAGAAATATTCTATGTTTTAAAAACGTCTCTTGAAATTCTGAAAGCAACGATCAAATTATAGTCTAATTTTGCTTTCAGTGATGCATTGAAGCTTCCTTTAGCTGGTGCAAAGAAAAACTTTTAGTTAAATTAAAAAAAAGATTTAAAGCTCTATAAAATATGTATATTTTACCTAAAGAGAAATCAAAGTTTTGTGCTCCCTTAAAATGTTACAAAAGTATACGAAGAAATGACAGAAATGATACAAATTTATATGGGGAAAACCACAATTTAGAAAACTGATCCTTATTTATGGATATTAGATTTCTGGTTTCACACCTATTAAGTGGTGCCTTGCTATTTTCTATGGTATTGTTTGGACTTAATTCATGGTGAAAGTAAAGTCTGAGTTCATAACGCAAAAATGTGTACATTAAGGTCAGTTGTAGAAAGAAATGATATTCCTTTGTTAAATGACAGTAGACATTGTACTATTTGGGGCACTCAATCCGACTTTAAACCACATGAAATGTGTCTGTCATTCTTACTTTTCTGTTTTAATCATAGAAATTTGCCAAAGTACTAATTATTTTTTAACCTGTGTCCCTACTATTGTGCACTAAACTAAATTCTTAACCCAAATGAGACATTAAAAGACAGGAGCCCTTGAACTGGACTGACTTGAGAAAGAATGTTGCCAAATGAATGGACTATGACAGCTGAATTGCAAAATCCTGTGATCTGTGGCAAACAGTTAACTTCTATGAGTTTTGAACCACTGAGAATCAAACAAAAACTTAACATGTTCATTTTCTATCTGGCTTTCCTTTTACACCACATAGAACTCGGTAGAGTTTACTAAATTACACCTAGCATAACTGTTGCAAACTAATTTCTTATCTAGTGAGGGAGAAAGCTGGGCATCAGCCAGTCCTTTACTTTAGCCTCAGAAACCTCAAGGACTTACCTTTGAGGAAGGAAATTAAGGTATTTAAGACAGATCATAATTTGAAGCTAGGTTGTTTTCTTAGAATTATGTCACAGTTGGGCTGAGAGAAAGACATCCATTTATTCCCTTATTTCTTCCCAGGCTCCATGCTCATGAGCTTAGTTTCTAAGTCCTGTCTGACTCTGCGACCCCAAGGACTGTAGCCCACCAGGGTCCTCTGTCCATGGGACTTATTCTGGCAAGAGTAGTGGAGTGGGTTGTCATTTCCTACTCCAGGGGATCTTCTCAGCCCACAGATCAAATCCAGCATCGTCTCCTGCTTTGCAGGCAGATTCTTCCAAATTGTAGTTTTGTGTGTCTTGAAAGACAGAATAGGAATGGCAAGAATGTGGGAATTAAATTCTTGAATTTTAGTGGTACAGAGCATTCTTTTCAGTTCATTTCATATCCTCTTCTGTGACAATAACAAGAGCATTTTTGCAGGGTTACTGAAATTTTCTTTGCTAATTTTTTAGTGTGTGTTTATAAAAGGCCCTCAGCACCACTTAAGATTCAATTAACATTGTTATGACAAATATTTTATGTACATTATTTCATTCAAATCATGGAAATGACTGTAAATGCTCTGAGAAAGGCTTGTTTATGCCTTCCACAAGCAATTATTGAGGATTTACTTTGCTCAGTAGGGTGCCAGCCACTTGGAATACATAGATAAAAGAAGCAGGTCCTAAAGAATTTACAGGCTAGAGTTGGGGCGGGGTGGAAATAAGCAGCAATTTTCAGTACAATGTGAAAAATGCTTTCTTCCTTGCTGAAAACTTTCTCAGGACAAGTGAAGAAAAGAAAATACAGAAGAGATCTTATCTAGGTAGCCTTCATTAAAATGGAATTACCCTCCCTAGTGTTTTGGTGCAAAAATGAATATCTTCTCAAAAATTCTCAATTTTAACAATCTGTGACAGTTTTTCAGAGTTCAGGCTCTGGTTTGTCCCTCCAACTTCCTGTTAGGCTATGATGATGCTGCCTCAGCTGTACTGCCTGGGTTAATTGCCACTATTTTGGGGACAGACCCGGCACCATGAATCTTGGAAGAGGCTTCTGCTTTCTCTCTGATTCATTCTAAGATGTGGAATAGTTTCCTTTCTCTTTATTCATCATGACATAGAAAATATTTATCCAGATGTTATTAAAGGCTTGACCATACTGGAAGGGAAATATCACATAGAAAATAGTCTATAATTATTCAATGATAAGCCCTAAATTACAGAGTTCTTACCCAACTTCATTCCTGTTCAAATCCAGCCCGCCTCTACCAATAGCACTCCCAGTGTCTCTCTTAGAGCCCAAGCTGCATGTCCAAAATGTTTAAAGAAGATGAAAGCTTTTCAAACTTTTCTCCCTGTGGCACACCACTGCAGGTTGGGATTCTTCCTCAGAATTAACATCTTTCCAGTATGACTGACTGTACAATAATTCATTGAGGGAAAATTATACAATCACATAATACAATCACAGCCAAACAATCCTGTAGTAGTGTGAGATCAGTATATTTCCTGAATTCTGAATTGTGATAATGTGAGATTATACCTTGTCAAAAATAGTCAAATTCAGGATGGGATGCAAAGAATTCACTGCATTTCCATTTTGGTCTCTTCCGATCAAAAACAAAGAAAACTAAATTTAGGGCCTTATTTCACCAAGATACTTCCTGTTTCCTGTGTGTAAAAATGAAACCAACAACACAAAAATTAACAAAATGGAGCTTTGAAGGATCTAAGGGAACTTTAACAAACTAATCATCAAAGAAATGAAGAGCCTAAACTATCCTGGGTATAACAGGTAGGATAATAATATAAGAAGAATAAATGGGTATGTACATGAATAATCAACTATTCATATGCTCATACATTCAAGAATGCACATTCCATTGTGCATTCAAGAATGTGCACTGTGCATTCTTGGTCTTGGGATGGACCAAGTGCCTGGAATGGTTCTTGTTCTGGGAGACAGAGGGGCAATTAAAGTGTGTACCTCATGGAATTTAGCTTCTAGGGGGAAGATAGATAAACTAAGAAACAAATAAAAAATAATTAATTGGGATTAATAAATGCTATAAAAAATAAAGTAGATGATGAAAGATTAACTTGTGCTTTTATTTAAGATATACTTGTTAGAAGTCTTTTCTAGAGGAAGTCCAAGTAGAGACCAGACATGCACAGGAGTCCTGTGCTCCAGGACAGCATGACAGACTGAAGGATAAAAAGCACCTAGACCCAAAGATAATAATGTGCTTGATGTGTCCAGTGAGCAGCAAGAAGTTCAGTATAGCTTGAATAGCCTGAATGTGGATGAAGGGTAGGAAATAAGGCATAAAATTAGCCAAGGAACACATAGGGCATAGAGAAAATTTTAATTTTATTCTCAGTCATGTGAAAGTTAGAATTAGGTACAGCTGCAAATGATGAAAAATTTATATTTAGACTAGCTTATGAAAGATAGAAGATTGCCTCTCTTTCATATAAAGACATCAATATACAGACATCAAAAGTTTAAAAAAATTGTCAGGGTCATAGCTCCTTCTATCTTGCTCTTCAGTTATTCTCAGAATGGCTTTTAGCCTCAGGACTGAAGGAGCTCCAGCTACCAACTCTGCATTTCAATCATCAGAAACTACAAGGGAGCAAAGAAAATGCTCCTACAGTTAAGTCCCCTACACACAAATGTTGCAAAATTTCAAGGACGTGAACATGTGTTTAAATGTCCAATCATGTGAGTTCACACATCTAGTGTACACTGTCACATGCATTCATCCTCTACAAGTCGTTGCACTTTTGTGTATTTTATGATACAGTATTGTGTTAGAGTGGGGCTTCCCTGATGGCTCAGATGGTAAAGAATCTGCCTGCAATGTGGGAGATCTAGGTTTGATCCCTAGGTTGGGAAGAAGGGAATGGCTACCTACTCCAGTAATCTTGCCTGGAGAAATCCATGGACAGAGGAGCCTGGCAGGAACAGTCAATGGGGTTGCAAAGAGCCAGACATGACTGAGTAACTAACACATACACACTATTGTATAGAGTACAGTAGTACCATATTTTTATTTCAAGCCCAGGATGTGCAGAAGCAAATGTAAAAGCAGCAATGATGTAGCTGGTACTGCTAAGAAGCATCAGCAGTTGTTTTGTACTACTGCATTCTTCAAGGTATTGTACTGTAAGATTAAAATTTTTTATTCACTTTTTAATGTATTATTTGTGTAAAAATATTGTAAACCTATTACAGTACAGTACTAAATAGCCAATTGTGTTAGGTGAGTACCTAGGCTGCTAGGTTGTTGGATGAACAAACTGGACTTAACGAAAGTGCTCTTGGAATGGAACTCATTCCTATGAAAGGGACTTACTCTTTATAAAGTTATATCCCCAAAAGTGCCTAAGATATTTTTAAATTAAAAATACACTTGACTTAAATGCTATTTTAATTTCTGGTGTACAGCAAAGTCATTCAGTTATAAATACATAAACATTTTTTTCCCATGATGGTTCATTTCAGGCTATTGAAAACAGTTTCCTGGGCTATGCAGTAGGTCCTGTGGTTTATCTATTTCATATACAATAGCTTGTATCTGTTAGTTCCAAACTCTTAATTTATCCCTTCCCCACCCACTTTTCCCTTCGTAACCATAAGTTTGTTTTCTATGTGTGTGAGTCTGTTTCTATGTCATAAATAAGTTCATTTGTGTCATGTTTCAGATTCCACACACAAGTGATATCATACAGTATTTGCCTTTCTCTTTCTGACTTACTCACTTAGTATGCTAATCTCTTGGTCCATGTATGTTGCTGCAAATGGCATTATTTAATTCTTTTTGAAGGCCAAGTAGTATTCCTTTGAATATTATACCACATCTTCTTTATCCATTCATCTGTAGAAGGACATTTAGGTTGCTACCATGTCTTGGCTATTATAAATAGTGCTGCTATGAACACTGGAGTACATAATCTTTTTTTTTCTCCAGATACATGCCCAGGAGTAGGATTGGGAGATCATATGGCAACTCTATTTTTAATTGTTTTAAGGAACTTCCATACTGTTTTCCACAGTGACTGCATCAATTTATATTTCCATCAACACTGTAGGAAGGTGCTTTCTCCACACTCTTTCCAGCATTTGTTATTTGTATATTTTTTAATGATGGCCATTCTGACTAGTGTGTGGTTGTACCTCATTGTAGTTTGATCTGCATTTCTCTAGTGATACACAGAAGGCCATCTGTATGTCTTCTTAAGAGAAATGTCTATTTAGGTCTTCTGCCCATTTTTTGATTGGATTGTTTGTGTTTTTTCTGCTATGGAATTGTATGAGCTGTTTATATATTTTGGAAATTAAACCTTTGTAGGTTGCATGGTTTGCAAATGTTTTCTCCTAGTCTGTAGGTTGTCTTTTTGCTTTGTATATGGTTTCCTTTGCTGTGCAAAAGCTTGTAAGTTTGGTAAGGTCCTACTATTTATGTTTGCCTTTATTTCTAGCCTTGGAGACTGACAGAAAAAACATTTCTATGATTTATGTCAAAGAATGTTTTGCCTATGTTCTCATCTAGGAGTGTTATGGCATCAAGGCATAATTGCATTCCATTGAGTAAAACTTTGTCTTATGGCCACACCTAGCTCTGAGAGAAAGTAGAACACATAGTGTTCATTTTAGACATTTGTGAGTATACCAAGGATTAAACTCTCAAAGAAGAATGGCAAGTAGGTACTGGTAAATAGGTGTTTTCTTATGTCAGAAACACACAGGCTCTGACATAAGAGTCACAGGATGGTGCTGAGCAGAAGCATGGCATGACCTGATTTACATTATTAAAGGATTGCTATGACTGCTGTGTGGAGAATGGAGGATTCCAAATGTTGAAGCAGGGAGACGAGCTGAAAGTGTACAGTAGTTATCTAAATTCTTTAAGGTCAGTCACCTTAGTTATGGTTTTGCTTCCCTGGTGGCTCAGACGGTAAAGAATCTGCCTGCAATGCAGGAGACCTGGGTTCGATTCCTGGGGCCAGAAGATCCCCTGGAGAAGGGAATGGCAACCCACTCCAGTACTCTTGCTTGGAGAATTCGAATTTCATGGACTGAGGAGACTGTCAGGCTACAGTCCATGGGGTCACAAAGAGACACAACTGAGTGACTAACACTTTCACTAGTTTGGTTTAACAGATAAATAAATTCAATCTTTGTGGGGTTTACTTTGGAACAAGCCAAATACCAGTTGTTGGTGTTAATTCCCCAAGTTTCAGCTCATTTCAGTCACTCAGTCACGTCCAACTCTTTGTGACCCCATGAATCGCAGCACACCAGGCCTCCCTGTCCATCACCAACTCCTGGAGTCCACCCAAACCCATGTCTGTCGAGTCAGTGATGCCATCCAGCCATCTCATCCTCTGTCGTCCCCTTCTCCTCCTGCCCCCAATTCTTCCCAGCATTAGAGTCTTTTCCAATGAGTCAGCTCTTTGCATGAGGTGGCCAAAGTATTGGAGTTTCAGCTTCAGCATCAGTCCTTCCAATGAACACCCAGGACTGATCTCCTTTAGGATAGACTGGTTGGATCTTCTTGCAGTCCAAGGGACTCTCAAGAGTATTCTCCAACACCACAATTCAAAAGCATCAATTCTCCGGCACTCAGCTTTCTTCACCGTCCAACTCTTACATCCATACATGACTACTGGAAAAACCAAAGCCTTGACTAGGTATGGTTTACCTTTGTTGGTAAAGTAATGTCTCTGCTTTTCAATATGCTATCTAGGTTGGTCATAGCTTTCCTTCCAAGAAGTAAGCGTCTTTTAATTTCATGGCTGCAATCACCAAATGCAGTGATTTTGGAGCCCCCCAAAATAAAGTCTGATACTGTTTCCACTGTTTCCACATCTATTTTCCATGAAGTGATAGGACCAGATGCCATGATTTTAGTTTTCTGAATGTTGAGCTTTAAGCCAACTTTTTCACTCTCCTCTTTCACTTTCATCAAGAGGCTTTTTAGTTCCTCTTCACTTTCTGCTGTAAAGGTGATGTCATCTACATATCTGAGGTTATTGATATTTCTCCCAGCAATCTTGATTCCAGCCTGTGCTTCTTCCAGCCCAGCATTTCTCATGATGTACTCTGCATATAAGTTAAATGAGCAGGGTGACAGTATACAGCCTTGATGTACTCCTTTTCCTATTTGGAACTAGTCTGTTGTTCCAAGTCCAGTTCTAACTGTTGTTTCCTGACCTGCATACAGGCTTCTCAAGAGATAGGTCAGATGGTCAGGTATTCTTATCTCTTTCAGAATTTTCCACAGTTTATTGTGATCCCCAAGTTTATCTTTCCTTAATTATTCACTTAATACTTGTTTCAAAAACAAGGTAAAGTCAATTGACAATACAGAAGTCTTTTTCTGAACCCTATTCCAATGAGGGTCACATCAAATCTCATTGACAGGAAATTCTATCTGTATATGAAATATATAAACTAGTGCAAAAATTATGATAAACAGATTAATATATGTTTGGTGATATTAGCAGTCTTTAGAGGAATCACTGAAATCAATCTGAAACACTGCAGAGTATAATCTTGGTACAAAGCATTTTTCCATCATTCTCCTGCCATTCTACATGGATTAGAATTTGAAGTATTATTTCTACTTAGTGCAAATCACTTTCCAGTTCTCCTATTCTAATCTATTCTCCTGCATGAGAATGCTGGCAATTGTTGAGAGTGAGATAAAAACAGAGAGAAGGAGGAAAGGAAGGAAGAGAGAAAAAAAAAAAAGAAAAGATGACAGTCATCCTTATGGAAGGAAGATCATGGCTAAAAGGCAGCAAAGAAGGTAATCTAGCAAGGTTACTAACAGTTTTGACTATTTTCCTACTATTTTTCATATTAATAATTCTTACCAAATTTTAAAAATAACATATATCTTTTTTTTTTTTTTTTTTTTTTTTACTGAGAAAAGATTATGCTCTGCTTCTGAGCTGACACACCTTCCAACTTGGCTGGAAAAAATGCAGTTTGTGTGCATTCTTGAGGGCAAGGTAGAAGGAGAGAAAAACAGAAAGTAAGAAAAGTAGCCAGGAAACAAGTAATTATTTTTTCATCAGCTAAACAGCATTAAATTTGATTTCTGAAAAGGCTATGTTTGCTGTCTTGATATCAAGGCCAGCTGTCTGTGTAGTGGTCTGATTTGAAGAGTATTAGGACAATTCCACTAATTATAAAAATTTCCTACACTCCTTCAGTGAAATAATTGATTTGGCAAAGAACCACTTAGAAAATCAGGGGCATATATGAAGACACCAAAAATTAATTTTCTAAGGGGCAGTTAGGTAGATGATGCAGTGCCTGCCTATATATAGGCTAGGAAGAATAATGTTTCAATATTTTCATACTTCATTTTAGTATACTTTGGGGTTTACCAGAATATATCAAGAAGTTCTTCAATAAACAAAATACAAAAACTCAGTATCAAAATTATGCCATAAAATTGGTACTATAAGGACCAGGTAAATTTAAGTTGACAAGAACAATCCCAACAGTCTAAGAATGGTTAGGAATAGAAATGCAGTAGTTGCTTTAGAATCTTAACAGAGTTATAATGGATTGTCAGAGAATTAGACTTACCTGAAGTTTTGGTTCCTTCTTATTCTGCTATAAATGTTTGTATATAATGCAAAGAACACACAAGTTCATGAATCCAGAGACAGTATAGGTCAATTATTCCACAGTTATAAAATAGACAATATTAAAGTGGCCTATTTTTACAAAAGCTTGGCTTTAAAAAAATAAAACTGAAATGGGCATTCAAGCTCCTGATTATGTTTCATGTAGCAGCTAGACAAGAATAGAAAATATTCATGCTAGGAAGAGTTGGACTATAAAGAAAGCTGAGTGCCAGAGAATTAATGCTTTTGAACTGTGGTGTTGGAGAAGACTCTTGAGAGTCCCTTGGACTGCAAGGAGATCCAACCAGTCCATCTTAAAGGAGATCAGTCCTGGGTGTTCATTGGAAGGACTGATGTTGAAGCTGAAACTCCAATACTTTGGCCACCTCATGCAAAGAGCTGACTGATTTGAAAAGACCCTGATGCTGGGAAAGATTGAGGGCAGGAGGAGAAGGGGACGACAGAGGATGACATGGCTGGATGGCATCACTGACTCAATGGCCATGGGTTTGGGTGGACTCCGGGAGTTAGTGATGGACAGGGAGGCCTGACATGCTGCTGTTCATGGGGTCGCAAAGAGTTGGACACAACTGAGTGACTGAACTAAACTGAACCAAATAATATAATTTTTCTGTGTCTTTAAAATGTCTCTTTGGAAGAATATGAAATATTGCAGGAACTGAAACTTGATAATTTATAATGTTTATCAAGGAAAAGTTCATCATATTTAATCAAAATGCTAAGTGGCAATTCAACTTTAATGAGTCATAGATGATTGATTTACTTCAATTTACTCATTTTGTAGAGAAAGAGAGAAAAATACTCTCTTGTACGTTAGTTCTAGTCATCCCATGCTGAGGTACCAAAATGAAGAGTGGGAAAGGACTCCTAATTTGGGTTCAATATATGATCATAGAGTAAGCATTTGATTACAACTAAAGGAAGGAAAAGGTAGAAACTCAATGGACAAATAGTATTTTTAACTACTGAATAATTAATGGAGACATTTGTCAAGGAGAAGAAAGTGTAAATAAATGTACAGAGATAAGAAATACAAGCAAAATCAAGGAATGATAAAAATTGTAACACCAGTTACTAAAAGGAAGGACAGAAAGAGGAGACTGGGAGTAAAATGTTGGTTAATGGACCTACAAAAGTAAATTAGATCCATAATATGAAAAATCTTAAAATCTTAAGGAGTTAATTAAGAGCTTACTGATAGAACACAATTACTATTCTTTAAATTATGTACCTTAATTTGAGATAGTCAAAGTAATGGGAGCCACTTAAATTAATATCTCCCAACATATCTTTCAAAACTATATAATCAACAAGGACGACAAAGAAAACCACACAAATCCCAAGCCTTCAGTGTATGTGGAAAACAGAGGACACTGCAACTTCAATTTGCCTGTAAGCAGAAAAATAAGCACCACTTTGAGATGAGCTGTTTCTTGAGTTCCTACCAAATGTTTACATGCAGTAAAGGGTAGACATCTTGAAAAAACTGTCTGGAAGATAGGAGAAGGAACTAGAGGACCTAATATTGAACTAAAATCACCACCATAAAAAAGGAAGTCTATACTAAGTGCTAAAATACTGCCCCCAAAACCTTGTATATCAGAGCACTGGCTATAGATAAAGGACTCAAAAGTATGCAGTTTAGAAAGTTATTTCTTCAGTGAAAAATAGGATAAAAAGGAAGAGAGAAGCAGACTCTGGAAATTGTACACAGGAAGAGAAATAGGAGCAAGTATGGGGAAATTTTGAAAGACACAACAAAAACATAATAAACTCAAAACACAAATATTGCCCCCAAAGTCCCATACTATTAAAAATACTGCATTATCCTATGCTGACAAATGAACAAAGGAGGAGAGTCACATTTTGACTAAAAATATTCTAGGCCACCATAAACCATTGGCTTTGTTCATAAAATACAATGCAAATGAATTTTCTGATCTCCACAAAGCTATTATAAGACCACAGTTCAGTTCAGTTCAGTTGCTCAGTCGTTTCCGACTCTTTACCACCCCATAGACCGCAGCACACTAGGCCTCCCTGTCCATCACCAACTCCTGGAGTCCACCCAAACCCATGGCCATTGAATTAGTGATGCCATCCAGCCATCTCATCTTCCGTCATCCCCTTCTCCTCCTGCCCTCAATCTTTACCAGCATCAGGGTCTTTTCAAATCAGTCAGCTCTTTGCATGAGGTGGCCAAAGTATTGGAGTTTCAGCTTCAACATCAGTCCTTCCAATGAACACCCAGGACTGATCTCCTTTAAGATGGACTGGTTGGATCTCCTTGCAGTCCAAGGGACTCTCAAGAGTCTTCTCCAACATCACAGTTCAAAACCATCATCTCTTCATTGCTCAGCTTTCTTTATAGTCCAACTCTTACATCCATACATGACTACTGGAAAAACCATAGCCTTGAGTAGATGGACCTTTGTTGACAAAGTAATGTCTCTGTTTTTTAATGTGCTGTCTAGGTTGGCCATAACTTTCCTTCCAAGGAGTAAACATCTTTTAATTTCATGGCTGCAATCACCATCTGCAGTGATTTTGGAGCCCAGAAAAATAAAGTCAGCCACTGTTTCCACTGTTTCCCCATCTATTTGCCATGAAACGATAAGACCACAAATGAGAATTAAACTGTTATAGCTAATGAAAGTTTCCAATACACACATATGTTTGTATACACACACACAAATCACAGAAGGAAACTAGCCAATATTCTGAAATAAAATATTCCCAAACATTTGTTAATATAACGAAATCCAAATAATAGTGAATTAGAAATTTTAAAAAGAACAGAACTGTACCAAAACTATAAAGAGATAAAATGATGATTGACCTAAAAAATGGAAATAGAAAAGAGAGAAAATATATGACTAAATTACAAGATACCTCAGAAATAAAACTAGGAAAACATCAAAGAGAATGAAAATCAAAATAAAGAGTCAAATTCATCAGAGAGGCAATGGTTGAAATATACAAGTGAAGGAAATCTACATAAATATAATGAATTACTAAAGAGGGAAAAACACTAGAATAATATTAATATCCTATATTTATTAGACAAGAACACTTTCCAGAAATAAAACAGATATAAATCTGCAGCGTTTCCCAGTTATCTGTGAAAACTGATCTAGACTAAGCAAGCCATAGGCATATTTCAGTAAACTATTGAACTTTAAAAATAAAGAAAGAAATTATCACAGCCTCCAGGCCTATTCAGACAAATAAATCAAAATTAGGCTATCATCAATTTCCTCAAAAGCAATCATAAAGAAAGAAAACAACTAGCAATATTTTCAGACTACTCAAGAAAAGAACATAGGAATAAGGACTTTTTTTTTTTTTACCTATTTAACTGTCTTTCATGTGTTAAGGCTACACATGAAAAATGTGAGGCATTCAAGATATTAGGTATTACTTTTTAATCAATCTAAAAGAGCAGAAACTTTATTCAACCAAGAGGAAACTGCAGCAAAAGAATGGATAGTGAGCATTTAATATTTTAAACTGATGATCTAAAACTGAAAAAACTGTGCAATGGAGCATTAAAGAATAACTTAATAGCATAACTTATGATGATAGAAATAATATAGTTAGAGTAGGAGAAGGGGAAAGAGAGTAACAATAAATTCATGAACTGTTGTAGAGACGATAGGTGTAGTTAAAGGGTACCATTACAAACTACTGAGATAGGAAAAATTAAATAAGAAAATTAGAATAAAGGGACTCTTGAAAAGGTATAAGGATAACCATTAAGACAAGAATACAATTATTTATTTTTAAAAATAAATGTGTAAAGAAAGCATATCAGTTAGAGAAAGTAAATATAATAGATATGGTAATTGTAACATACACATTTGGACAGATAGAGACTAAACATATTAGGCTTTTAAAAAATATGCATGAGCATAACTCATCTATTGAAAGAAAAAGATTTTCAGTTTAACTGACAAAGTGGGATTCAACTCTGAGATGCATTAATGAGCACACCCAAACAAATGATTTAGGAAGGTTAAAAACAAAAGGAAGGACAAAAGTATGTCAGGTAAATGGAAACAGTAAGAAAGCATGGGTTGCAATTCTGATATCAGACAAGAGCAACTTTATATATTAAGTTGTTATATATATTAACATATATTAAACATGGAAAAAAAGTTACATCTTATCTCAAAGCCAGAATTTAAATTGAAAATATAATCATTATGAATATCTATGCACCAAATAGCTATATAAAGTAGACACAGACAATGTAAGGAAGACACTGTTAGAAACATAGTTTTAAAAATAAGAGACTTTTTACATACTTTCCTAAGATAAAATCTTCCCTAGTGACTCAGACGGTAAAGAATCTGCTTGCAATGCAGGAGACCTGGGTTTGATCCCTGGGTTGAGAATATCCCCTAGAGAAGGGCATGGCAACCCACTCTAGTATTTTTGCCTGGAGCATTCCCATGGACAGAGGTGCCTGGTAGGCCACAGTCCATGGGGCCACAGAAAGAACAAACAGTAAGTATGTAAAAGATCTGTACAATGAAATTAACTAGGTAGACGTTATAATTAGATTCTGTTTTCTACACACAGATAAAAGAGAATAGACTGATTTTTTAACAATGCAATAAATCTAGAAATTAGTTACAAGGCACAAAAATCAAAAGAGTCTTTCCACCAGAAATAAAAGACTTCTATTAAACAACTCAGATTATTTTTAAATATGGGTTTTATTATTATTTAGGTATAACAACATTAACAGATTGGGAGACAATTGCCATTGAAAAGATAGCTTGTTATACTCACAGAGCCCAAGAAAAAGGGGCATACCTTGCTTTGGGGGTCCACAGAAAAGCACCAGGGCTGGTCAGAAAGCAAACAGAGTGAAAAAAAAAATATATATGTAGGCAAGAACTTTTATTGTGGCTTCTTCTGGAAGGAACAGGCAAGGCTGTTCCAGGATAAACAGGTTTTGGATGGCTTGTTGTAGTTGTTCAGTCACTCAGACATGTCCGATTCTTTGTGACCCCATGGACTGTAGCACCAGGCTTCCCTGTCCTTCACCATAACTTTAAGTCTACAGACCTTGGTTGGCAAAGTAATGTCTTTGCTTTTTAATATGTTTTCTATGCATTGACTAGTGCAAATACTTTTAGCAGACTCTGGAGTAAAAGGGCTGTCTCTAGTTGTCTGATACCAGGCTTTGGGACATTTAGGATAGGAAGACAGTGGCCCAGATTGTGAAAACCTGATAAAGGGAGTGGTTGGGAGTATAGGCTTTGAATTGTTTGATTTTCATATGAAAGACCTGCTCGAGGTAAGTTATTTACCGACTACAGGAATTGGGTTGCCTTGAGAGGGCAGTCTCTCCTGAGTCAGTAAGTCTCCAAGATGTCAAAGGATGAAAAATACATAAAAGACAATTTACATATTGGTGAAAGAGAAAACACAATTCAAAATGAAATAACTTCAAAAAATAATGATAAAAACTATAGCCAGTGCAATAAAGTAAGAAAAGTAATAAAAATGCTTACAGGTAGAAAGAAAGAAATGGTTTCTATTTACTGTTGCAATTATTGTTTAGGTAAAATATTACAAAAGGCTTCCCAGGTGGTGCTAGTAGTAAAGAACACGCCTGCCAGTGAAGGAGATATAAGAGATGTGGGTTTGATCCCTGGGTGGGGAAGATCCCCTGGAGAAAGCAATGAAAAACCACTCCATTATTCTTAATTAGAGAATCCCAAGGACAGAGCAGCCTGGCAGGCTACAGGCCATAAGGTTGCGAAGAGTCAGACATGACTAAAGCAACTTAGCACAGCACAACACACAGAAAAAGAAATTTCTCAAACTAAAAAAGTGAACTCGGGTTATAGGATACAAGGTTAGCAGACAAAAATTAATTCATGTACTAAGAATGAAATCAAACCAAAAAACACAATATCACAACTGCTCCAGAGAAAATGAAATTCTTAAGTAATAAATGTGCAAAAATGTAAAATGCATGTATGGTTAAAATTACAAAATATTGATGAAGAAATATAAAATATCTAAATAAATCAAGGGGCAAGCTATGTTTATTTACTGAAGGCTCGGATAGTAAAGAATCTGCCTGCAATGCAGGAGACCTGGGTTGCATCTCTGAGTTGAGAAGATCCCCTGGCGAAGGGAATGGCTACTCACTCCAATATTCTTGCTTGGAGAACTCTGTGGACAGAGGAGCCTGGTGAGCTATAGTCCATGGAGCCACAAAGAGTTGGACATGACTTAACAACTTAACACTTTCACTTTTCACATTCAGTATAACAAAAAAGTCAGTTCTCCCCAGATGGACCTATAGCTATAATGTCATGTCTATTTTAAAAAAAGATTCCAGCAAGTTTCTTCTGTAGACATAGATAAGCATATCCTAAAATTTATATGGAAAATCACTGGACCTAGAATAGTGAAAATACTTAAAAAAAAAAAAAAGAATACACTGGGAAGAATGAGTTTACCTGATTTTAAAGCTTTTTATATAGCTATAGGAATCAAGACTATGTGGTACTGGTGGAAGAACAGCTATATTTTTGCAAACATAGTTTGGGCAAAGATGTAATAGCAATGCAGTGGTGGAAGGATAGACTTTTCAACAAACAATGCTAGAGCAGCTGGGCATAGGAGAAAAAAATAAACCTTAATATAAATCTCATGATTTTTTAAAAAAAATAACCAAAATGGATTATAAACTTAACTGTAAAATACAATTCTATCAGATTTTAGAAAAAATATAGAAGAAAATCTTCAAGATAAAGGACTAGGTGAAAAATTCTTAGATTTGATACAAGAAGCATAACCCATAGGAGTAAAAACTGATAAAATGGATCTCATCAGTGTTATAAATCTTTGCTTTACAACACCTTTGCTCTATTCTGTGAGAGGATGAAATGACAAGCAGAGGTTGGGAGAAAATATTTGCAAACTGCATATGTGAAAAAGAACTTGTAGCTAGAATATGTAAAATAAAATTCTAAAATTCAACTCTAAAATAATAAAAATATCCAATTAGAAAATTGCTAAAAGATACGAGAAGACATTTCACTGAAGAGCATATACAGATGGCAAATAAGCATGCAAAAAGAGGTACAACATTATTTACCAGTGGGAAAATGCAAATTCAAACCAAATTGAGGTAGTCCCATACATGTGTCAGAATGGCTAAAATTAAAAAAATAGTTATAACACCAAATGCTAATGATGATATTGAGAAACCAGACCACTCATATGTTGCTAATAGGAATGATACAATCACTCTGGGCAAAAATATGGCAGTTTTTTAATAAAAGTAAACTTGTTTACTGTACAACCTAATAATTAAACTCTTAGACATGATTTCAAGGGAAACAAAAATGTATGTCCATGAAAAATCCTGTACATGAATGTTTGTGAGAAGTTTTATTCATAACAGCCAAACCTTGGAAACAATTCAGATGTCCTACCATAGGTGGCATCCTACAATCTTGATCCTAAGATCATGGCATCCAGTTCCATCCCGTCATAACAAATAGGTGGGGAAATAATGGAAACAATGAAAGACTTTATTTTTGGGGGCTCCAAAATCACTGTAGATGGTGACTGCAGCCATGAAATTAAAAGATGTTTGCTCCTTGGAAGAAAAGCTATAACCAACCTAGACAGCATATTAAAAAGCAGAGACATTACTTTGCCAACAAAAGTCTGTGTAGTCAAAGCTATAGTTCTTCTAGTAGTCATTAATGCATGTGGGAAGTTGGACTATAAAGAAAGCTGAGCGCTAAATAATAGACGTTTTTGAACTGTGGTTTTGGAGAAGACTCTTGAGAGTCCCTGGGACTGCAAGGAGATCCAACCAGTCAATCCCAAAGGAAATCACTCCTGAATATTCATTGGAAGGACTGAAGTTGAAGCTGAAACTCCAATACTTTGGCCACCTGATTTGAAGAACTGACTCATTTGAAAAGACTATGATGCTGGGAAAGTTTGAAGGCAGGAGGAGCACGGAATGACGGAGGATGAGCTGGTTGGATAGTATCACCGACTCGATGGACATGGGTTTGTGTAAACTCTGGGAGTTGGTAATGGACAGGGAATCTTGGCGTGCTGCAGTCCATGGGGCTGGAGAGAGTCAGACACAACTGAGTGAACTGAACTGAACCATAGGTAGACGGTAAACAAAGTGTCCTACGTACATGTCATGGAATACTACTCTGCAATAATAAAAAGGAATGAGCTATAGATGTACACCATTTGGATGGATCTTAAAGTATCAGGCTAAGTGAAAAAAGACAATTTCAAAAGACTATATACTGTTCCCTTCCATTTATATAGGATTCTTGAAATTACAGAATTATAGAAATAAGGAACAGATTTATTTGTTGCTAGGGGTCAGACTGGCAACACAAGGGGTCTTTGTAATAGAACTGCTCAGTATCTTGATTATGATGGGTAGCTACACAAATCTACACAAGTGATAAAATTGCATAGAATTAAATACACACAAATACATGAAAAACTGGTGAAATGTGAATAAGGTTGATATGCTAATTGTTATCACTGGGGGAAAGTGAATGAAGGATACATTGGATCTCTATGTCACTTTTTAAAAGTGCATGTAAATCTACAATTATCTTAAAATAAAATGTTAAATAATTACTACATCTCAGAATTTATGAAGAATCAGTGAAAAATGTATATATAACCTTAAACATTTGCATTAATAAAAATGAAAATTAATACAATCCCCAACTCAAAAATCTAATAAAAGAACACCAAATAAAGCAACATATACATATCAAACACACACAAGGAACAAATAAATATAAAAATGGAAATTAAATGAGGTAGGAACATTAAAACATTGTATCTAACTTGCAACTCAAATTCTTATTTTTTTTGAAAAGAATAAATCACTAACAGATTTAATTAGAAAAATGGGAAGAAACACCAAAAATGGAAGAAAAATGGAACAAAACAGAAAACGTAATACATGACAATGAGTGAAATAAGATTTTGAGAATAAATTTTAAGCATATGAAACTGCTGACATTTCCTATAAATAATATAAAAGCCTAGATTAAAAAGATTCTGTTTCTAGAAGACATAACAAGTTCTGTAGAAGAAATAGAGAAAATCTTCTAGAAAATACTCTACAGAAAAGCAGCAATGTCAGATATTTTTACAGGAAAATTCTACAAAACTTTTAAAAATAAAATTTTCCCAATGCTATGTGAAATTTCTGAATTCTTTTTTAGATAAAGTGTAACAATGATCCCTATACATGATGAGGTCAGTACAACAATATAAAATTACTAATGACACTTACAAGTGTTATTGCAAAAATATGAAATAAAATATTGGTGAACAGAATCTATTACCACTGTAATGAAATAATGCATTATACATAAATGGAATTTACTTCAGGAATTCAAGGATTCAATGTTTTAAAATGTAATAATATAAAACATCTTACTTTTATGAATCAACTCTGAAGATATAGCTCCAGAAAGAGAAAAACTTGTTTGCTTAAACTGAATCGCAACATTATTTGTAAGAGTGAGACTGGTTACTTACAGTGAAAGGATAGGATCACAGTGGGAGAATTAAGGGTTTTGAATGAGGGAAAAGGATGTGGAGAGCATTGGTAGTTCTCTGAGTGTATGTTTTATATAGGTTTGATTTGTGGAACCATGTTGTTTCCCAAGCCAGAGTAGAGGAATGAATGAATGAATAAAATTAACGGAGACTGAAGAAAAAATCCTAAAATGAAATACAAACAAAAACAATCCAATCTAAGTGTATTTCAAATAAATACCAAAAGCACATTGAAGGGAAGAAAAAAAGAACACTAGTAACCTCTTAAGCTTTCCCTGGTGGCTCAGAGGGTAAAGTGTAGTGATTGAATTATATATCTTATCATGAAAAAAACAGCTAAACCAGTGTTGAACTTTAGTTACTAGTGTTCCTCCTTCAAACCCTCAATGAGATAGGTTGGCAGTTTTGAAAATACTTTTGGTATATTCTAGCATTGAACAAATAAGTAAATATATATTGATAGCAATCAGATTTGGATATGTTAAAATGAGGATCATAGTGAAAACTGTGTGTCCCTAAATCCCCTTTTTGGACTAAAGGAATTTTTCTCAAAAATTGCTGGGAATGCTGCAGGCAGACAAGCCTCAGCTGTCAGCAATCCAGGAGAATTACCCTTGGCTAAATAGAACTGCCTAGCCAATTATGGAGTGTAGGATCCAAAAATACAACTTACTACTTATAGAACTCTTTGATTCTTATTTTAAATAATGTGCATGAAAAATAATGTTTATCGAGGATTGGCAATCTATGACCCATAAGCCAAATCCAGACTACTACATGTCTTATAGTTAAAATGTTACTGATCTATAGGAACATCCAATTGTTTATACATTGTCCATGGTTGCTTCCTTCTGTATCTTCAGAGCTGAGCAGCTGCAACAGAGACACATGGTTCACAAAGCCTGAAATATTTGCTATCTGGTCTTTTCCAAAAAAGCTGACTTCTGGTCTAAACTACGATATTATAAATTTAGTTGCTATAAAATATGAATCAAGGTAAATAGACTTTGGACTTAAGTCAACTACATTTTATCATCTCTATAATTAACAACAACAAGAGGGAACACACTCAATGCATATTTTATTGATTGGTGAAGTCAAAATTTTCTAACATTTCTTGTGGGAAATATTGGTCTCTGAGGATATTCTTTTTAAAAAAAGTTCTGCAGTTAAATAATTTCAAAACATTGCATACATCTTCCTCTCCTGCAAAGTCCCCACGCTCATAGCCATGATTAAGGCCCTAAGCAGCCAGACTTCCAAATTTTCTTTGTTAAAACATGTACCTATGACTTATGATTCTTTTTAAAAAAGCACATCATAGTCCAGAAAGGAAAAGATTAGATTAGCCTCTAATCTCACTTTACAAATAACACTAGTGGTATTAAAAGCAATTATAAACAACAGTAAAAACTATAGACATACAAAGATAGATAACTAAGCAGTATGGAAAGTTATAGGATTAAAAAATAAAAATTTCTTCCTCTATTTTCTCTCATTCCACCTCCCAAAGGCAGTTATCATTAAACTTATTTTTTTCTGAGTTCTTCCAGTTTTTTAAACAAGAATGAAAGAGAAAGTTGAGATGTGTCTTCTCATATATTCTTTTTGTTGTTGTTTCATACAAAAAGGAGATCATATAATACACCTTGAATTTTACATTTGCACCTTGAATTTTACATTTGACTATACACTTTGAAGAACTTTAACTATTAGCAGTCATTTTTGTTTTCTCTTTTGGTAAGTAAGTATCCCCAAACTCATTAATCTCCTGTAGACAGAACAGATTTTGGTCTTTTTGTACTTGATGTTTTGTTCTTGCTGTTTATTTGCAAATATAAACATGCTGAAATGACATCCTTGACCATATATTTTGATACAATTTGTGGATCTATCTATAAAAACAAAATCCTGACACTGGGATTTCCAGCTGAAAATTTTAAATATAATTAAATCATCATTAATAAATACATAGGAGTAAGCATTGCGCTGTTATATACTCAACAGTGAATGTGGTATTCTTTCTCTGTATTCCTACCAGCAATAAAAATATTTTCATTTGAGAAACACCTTTAAATGTCTCATATTTAAAGGTAAATACTGAGGAGGTATAGTGCTCTATTACAATTAATTTTTTTGTGAAATAATGTACATGAATAGTGACATGAATAAGTCAATAAATATGAATTAAGAAGTAAGCACATTATATTTATTATTTATAAGGATGTTATCTATTCCTTATGTGATATTTAGAAAGTTGAAATTTATGAAGATGTATCATTGAGTTCAAGAAACTTAACTAGCATTAGTTAAGAAAGATTTCGGCTGATTATTGAGAAAAATTAATATTATGTGATTATTAAATTTTAAACTTGTCAGTATAATTCCTAAGAATTCCTTCCTAAAATCAGATGGCTCAGATACTAGAGAAAGTATATTGGTGTCCTGTAGATGTTATTTTTACAATTGTTTACGTTTGTTTGCTAGAGTCAAATGGCCAGGGATTAGAAACATAACTCCTCCATCTGTTTTTCTGTTTGTCCTTATGGTTAGATAATAATCCTGTTGGGTATTTTATATTTCTCTCAGGAATATCATGTTTACATTAACCACAGGCCAACAATGAGAGGCTATAGCCATGGAAAGAATCAGGTGTAGAGTTAGGCTTGTGTTAGAGACTCAGGTTTCCTCCTGTGTTTCTCTCCAGTGTGTCTCCTTTACTCACCTAGAACACTTCATTTCTGACACTTCAGGTCACCAAATGTGTGACATTTTCCTCTCTACACTAAGCAATTTTCTGCTTAACTAAATTCTAATACTCTAAAACGAGAGATAGTGTCAGATGCCACAGATTAAGGGCTCAGTCCCACAAGATAGCTCCCACCCTACTTCAGACGCTAACTGCAAGTAGAAGGTTCCTAGGTTGTCCATAACTTCTATAAATCAAAGATTCCCCATGACACTCTTCCAAAGTTTGATTAATTTGCTAGAGAAGCTCACAGAACACAAGGAAATACTTACATTTACCAGTTTATTAAAGAAAATGATAAAGGATACAGATGAAAGGATATATAGGGCAAGTCTGGGAGGGCTGTGTGCAAGCTTCTGTCCCATGGATTTGGTGGGGGGGATGTTACCCTCCTGGCAGGTGGAGAATGTTCACTCACTTGGAAGCTCTCACACTACTGGGATTTTTATATCGGCTTCTGTATATTGTTGTTGTTTAGTGTTAAGTCACGACCTCATGGTTCTTTTGTGACCTCCTGGACTGTAGCCCACCAGACTCCTCTGGCCATGGGATTCTCTAGGCAAGAATACTGGAGTGAGTTGCCAGCCACTCCTTTTCCAGGGGATCTTCTTGACCCAGGGATCAAACCCAAACCCAAGTCTCCAGCATTTCAGGCAGATTCTTTCCTGCCTGAGCCACCAGGGAATGGGCATGATCAGTTATCAACTACATTTTCAGCCTTTTTCCATTCTCTGGAGAAGTGGGGATTGCGGGAGGTTGAAAATTCCAAGCTTCTAGTCTTGGCTTGGTCTTTGTGGTGACAAGCCCCTGTCAAGGGGTGCCCCCAGGGTCACCTCATTAGAAGAAAAGGTGTTCCTAGTGTTTTCATTTGGAGAAGGAAATGGCAGCCCACTCCTGTATCCTTGCCTTGAGAATCCCAGGGACGGGGGAGCCTGGTGGGCTGCCATCTATGGGGTCGCACAGAGTCGGACACGACTGAAGTGACTTAGCAGCAGCGGCTACAGCAGTGTTTTCATTACTTAGGGAATTACAAGGGTTTTAGGAGCACTGTGCAAGGAACTAGGGGCAGAGAACAGCACATATAGTTTTTGTAACCGAGCAGGACCCTATGGGGCCTTCCTGGAACAGACCCTGCCCCCAGGTCCTCTGATCTAGTTCCTTTTTGACTACTTAGATAACAGTATCTCATGTACATTTCCCGAGTTGCTTTACAGATGCTAAAATGCCCCTCAAACAGAAGAAGTTAAGTACTTGATGATCATGAGTATGTAGCCCCGAGACCTACAGGAGCTTGAGGATTAATAACGTTAACTTCTGTGGTATCGCCCTGTTACTTCACCATCAACCAATCAGAGGATCATGAATGAGCTGATTTGGTCACTAACCCTGTGATCACTTTGCCTTTAAATGGCTAACAAACACATGAAAAGATGCTCAACATCACTCCTTATCAGAGAAATGCAAATCAAAACCACAATGAGGTACCACTTTACACCAGTCAGAATGGCTGCCATCCAAAAGTCTACAAGCAATAAATGCTGGAGAGGATGTGGAGAAAAGGGAACACTCTTACACTGTTGGTGGGAATGCAAACTAGTACAGCCACTAATGAAAACAGTGTGGAGGTTCCTTAAAAAACTGCAAATAGACCTGCCATATGACCCAGCAATCCCACTGCTGGGCATACACACCGAGGAAACCAGAATTGAAAGAGCCACGTGCACCCCAATGTTCATCGCTGCATTGTTTACAATAGCCAGGACATGGAAGCAACCTAGATGCCCATCAACTGACGAATGGATAAGAAAGCTGTGGTACATATACACAATGGAATATTACTCAGCATTAAAAAAAAAATTCATTTGAATCAGTTCTACTCAGGTGGATGGAACTGGAGCCTATTATCCAGAGTGAAGTAAGCCAGAAGGAAAAACAATACAGTATACTAATGCATATATATGGAATTTAGAAAGATGGTAACGAGAACCAGCATGCGAGACAGCAAAAGGAACGCAGATGTATAGAACAGACTCGTGGACTCTGTGGATGAGGGCAGGGGTGGGATGATTTGGGAGAATGGCATTGAAACATATTAAGTATCATATGTGAAATCAATCGCCAGCCCAGGATTGTTGCTCGGGGCTGCTGCACAGAGATTTCCCGGAGGGGGGGAGTCAGGAGGGAGGAGGGAGGGGGGTTTTGGAGGGGGAGCATATGTAAACCCATGGCAGTTTCATGTCATTGTATGGCAAAACCAATAAAAAAAAAAAAAAAGAAGAAAAACAAATGCCTCCCTGAAAACCCACTGGGGAACTTGGGCTTTTTGAGCATTAGTTGCCCCAGGCTCCTTGTCTAGCACATTACAGTAAACTCTGGACTCTCCTTCACCATGACCCAGTGTCAGTGATTGACTTTACTGCTTGTGGGCTAGTAGACTCAAGTTTGGCTCAGTAGCATTTTCTGTTATCTCACAGGACAATAGCTGTTTTCACAAAGAACTTCTCTCTGGCAGCCTTTCTGTAGCCTTCTCTTTGGCAGACAGTCTGGCTGTTCAAAATGAAGGCTTTTGGGCGTTGGTGCCATTTTGGCACTTGGCACTAAATGCATTTATATGTGTATTATGATGAATGTAATAATACAGTAAGAATTTACATTTAAAGGAGATTGTGAAAGCTTGTCATTGTAAATTGGTCTCTTCTCTGATTTAGAAAGTTAAGATATTCTCTTAACTAAAGTGGTAAGAACCAGATAGTTTCTTACTGTTCCTTCCCTTTCTGTGATTTTTAAGTCCTGACATCTCATGGAGTCAGAGTTGAGAATCACTTAAAACACTGGAAAATTCCACATTTTCAACTGTCAAGAGTCACAACAAAAGTCTTCTTTTTTCCAATCACATTGGAAAGGAATGAGTGTAGGTTAGGCTGTTTTTCTTGTGGTTCAGGGAAAATGTTATATTCATTCTTGAACTTCTGGCCCTCCTCCGTTCCCCCAGCTGGAACACTTTTTTTCTTTTTTTTTCCAGCTCCTCATTCTAAGGGTATTCTTAGAATACACTTAAAGTCTCAGCTATACTCTCCTCCTTCAAGTATTCCCTAAAAACTTAAGAATCTGTTGCCAGATTCTTCTCTGAATTTGTATATTAATGTTCTTTACTTTTGAAAACACTTCATTCTAATTGATTCCACAATTGAATGTGAGATAGGCACAGCATATAGAAATTTGTTTATTTTATAGAGAGTGTAACAGAAAAGAACAAACCTGAGTCTATATTAAATCTATTCTTCTAACTCTAACCTTTGTGCTCTGTTGCCTGTGCTTGCTCATGTTGGCTCAGTCCCTCTGTAAAAGAATGTTGCCTATAGGCTGAATTATAAATGACAGCCCATTTTCAAGGCACTGCCTTCCAGGCTTAACTTTTAAAGGTATAATAAACAGTCTCAGAGAACAAAATAACAATTGTCTTGTTGGAGTTTTATAGGAACACTGTAACCAGACCTAGGACAGCTGCAAGAACAAAAGATTCCAGAACCAAAACGTTTTCTTTTTTTTTTTTCATTTTATGTTTTATTTTTATTTATTATTATTTTTTTAATTCTTTTTTTTTAATTGGTTTTGCCATACAATGACATGAAACCGCCATGGGTTTACATATGCTCCCCCTCCAGAACCCCCCTCCCTCCTCCCTCCCCCTGGGAAATCTCGATGCACCAGCCCCGAGCAACAGTCCTGGGCTGGCGATTGATTACACATATGATAATTAACATGTTTCAATGCCATTCTCCCAAATCATCCCACCTTTGCCCTCATCCACAGAGTCCACGAGTCTGTTCTATACATCTGCGTTCCTTTTGCTGTCTCGCATGCAGGGTTCTCGCTGCCATCTTTCTAAATTCCATATATATGCGTTAGTATACTGTACTGTAATTTTTCCTTCTGGCTTACTTCACTCTGGATAATAGGCTCCAGTTCCGTCCACCTGAGTAGAACTGATTCAAAACGTTTTCAATAACCAGCCACATCCCCTCCTCTTTTTGTATAAAAGTAGTTTGAATTCTAACTCGGGTAAGATGGTTCTTTGGGACACTAGTTCACCATCTTCTCAGTCTGCTGACCTTCCAGAAAAGTTGCTATTCCTTGCCCCAACACCTCATCTCTTGATTGATTGGCCTGTCATGTGATGAGCAGTATGAGCTTGGACTCAGTAACAATAATAATAATGAGCCTTGTAGGTTAAATAACTTGTGCAAAATTGGCCAGTGAGTAAGAGATAGGGCTGTTACTAAGGGCACAGGTCTATTTTCAACTTCATTGCTCTTTGCCTCAAAATGTTGCCTACTTAATGATAATAGGATTATCCTGCAATTGTTTATTGGGTGTAAATTATGTGCTTGATAATCTATTTGATACTGAAGGCAGATATGAAAGATGTTAAACATATCCTGAGCTTCTAATGTATGTATAATCTAGTTGGATTGAAAGAAACATAGATAATTGAGGAATAAAGTAAATTAACAGAATATTGAGAGGGGGAAGAAAATGTGATTCAGAAAGGCTAAAGGTCAATTGTGAGTAAGACCCAAAACATGAGTAGAGAATGAGTTACCAGGGTGAAAGACAAAGGGAAGGTACTTGAGATGCCATTTTGAGGAATATCCTACTTGGAGTTGAGGGCAATAAAAATTAGAAAACTGGAACTGAATGTAGTAGACATTTGTTCATTTCTTCCCTGACATTTATTCCACCTTTATGATGTTAAAAGTATTCTTTCCTGTTCCCAGCTATTGGGATTAAATTGTTTAAGCTAATAAATTTCTGCCACTCCTATCCTCAGTGACTAGTATAGGATTGGGCAAATTAAAGTCACTTATATGTGGTATCTAAAAAATAAAACAAAAGGGAAACAGACTTATAGATATAGAGAACAAGCTAGTAGTTACCAGCGGGTAGAGGAGACAGGGGAGGGGCAATATTGGGGTTGAAGATTAAGAGGCACAAACTACTATGTATAAAATAAGTTACAAAGACATATTGAACAACACAGAGAATACAGCCAGTATTTTGCACTAAGTATAAATGGAGTATATGTATGTGTGCTCAGTCATGTCTGACTCTTTGCAACCCTATGGACTGTAGCCCACCAGGCTCCTCTGTCCATGGAATTTTCCAGGCAAGAATACTAGAGTGGGTTGCCATTTCCTCTTCCAGGGGATTGTCCCCACCCAGGGCTCGAACCTGCATCTCTTTATTGTCAGGCTGATTCTTTACCACTGCACCACCTGGGAAGCACCCCCCGAACCCCGTCCCATAAATGGAGCATAACCTTTAAAATTTTGAATAGTTATATAGTATACTTATAATATATAATATTGCACATCAATTATAACTTTTATATGCTTATGGATATAAAGTATATGAAAGTTATATAAAGTATATAACTCAACTATATACATATAAAAAGTATAATAAAAATACTCAGTTACACACAAAAAGTAAAGTCAGTGAGATATGAGAAATGGTTATGGGATTATGGGAAATGGGAAATATCTCTTTCTTTTATAGGAAGTGAGGTCTACATCTTTGTAAACCATTTTCCCCCCATAAGGGAAGGGCTCAGATATTCCAGAGACAACTAAGTCAAGTCTAAGGATCAACAGAGTACCTCAAGAGGAAGTAAAAGGTAAAAAAAAGATGATATTGGTGATAAAAGTTTGAGCAGGACCAAGTCTTCCCTGAAGATGTCCTTATTCTTTTCTAGATAACAGATTTCACTTTTAGCTTATAAATCATGAAGGAGGGATGGAAGGGGGAGTGGGAGAGAGAAAATGAATTGGATACATAAGTTTGAAAATCAAATGTGTGGCAGGTTTAATTAAAGTCATAAATTGGATCTGTTCATGAACACCAAAACTGAGCTTTGTAGAATATCCATTGTTTGAAGGCAAGAATATAACTGAAAGTTTCTCAGTTGTGTCCAACTCTTTGCAACCCTCTGGACAGGAGCTCCCACAGGCTCCTCTGTCCATGGGGATTATCCAGGCAAGGATACTGTAGTGGGTTGTCATGCCCTTTTCCAGGAGATCTTCCCAACCCAGGGATCAAACCAGGTCTCTGGCATTGCAGATGGATTCTTTACCAACTCAGCCATTAGGGAAGCCCAAGAATACTGGAGTGGTTAGCCTCTCCAATCTCCAGGGGATTTTCTGGACCCAGGAATAGAACCAGGGTCTCCTGCATTGCAGGCGGATTCTTTAACAACTGAGCTACCAGGAAAGCTGTTAAGAGGTATCAATTCAGTTCAGTTGCTCAGTTGTGTCCGACTCTTTGCAACCACATAGACTGCAGCATGCCAGGCCTCCCTGTCCATCACCAACTCCTGGAGTTTACTCAAACTCATGTTCATTGAGTCGGTGATGCCATCCAACCATCTAATCCTCTGTCATCCCCTTCTCCTCCTGCCTTCAATCTTTCCCAGCATTATGGTCTTTTCAAACGAGTCAGTTCTTCGCATCAGGTGACCAAAGTGTTGGAGTTTCAGCTTCATCATCCAGTGATATTCAGCTTCCAGTGAATATTCAGGACTGATTTCGTTTAAGATGGACTGGTTGGATCTCCTTGCATCCAAGGGACCCTTAAGAGTCTTCTCCAACACCACAGTTCAAAAACATAATTCTTCAGCTCTCAGATTTCTTTATAAACCAATTCTCACATTCATACATGACTACTGGAAAAACCGTAGCCTTGACTAGATGGACCTTTGTTGGCAAAGTAATACCTCTGCTTTTGAATATACTGTCAAGGTTAGTCACAACTTTTTTTCCAAGGAGTAAGTGTCTCTTAAATTCATGGCCACAGTAACCATTGGTAGTGACTTTGGAGCCCAAAAAAATAAAGTCAGCCACTGTTTCCATTGTTTCCCCAAATATTTGCCATGAAGTGATGCAACTGGATGCCATGATCTTAGTTTTCTGAATGTTAAGCTTTAAGCCAACTTTTCCACTCTGCTCTTTCACTTTTATCAAGAGGCTCTTTAGGTCTTCTTCACTTTTTCCATAAGGGTGGTGTCATCTGCATATCTGAGGTTATTGATATTTCTCCTGGCAATCTTGATTCTAGCCTGTGCTTCAACCAGCCCAGCATTTCTCATGATGTACTCTGGATATAAGTTAAATAAGCAGGGTGAAAATATACAGCCTTGATGTACTCCTTTTCTGATTTCGAACCAGTCTGTTGTTCCATGACCAGTTCTAACTGTTGCTTCCTGACCTGCACACAGATTTCTCAAGAGGCAGGTCAGATGGTCTGCTATTCCCACCTCTTTCAGAATTTTCCACAGTTTGTTGTTATCCACACAGTCAAAGGCTTTGACATAGTCAATAAAGCAGAAATAGATGTTTTTCTGGAAATTTCTTGCTTTTTCAGTGATCCAAAATATGTTGGCAATTTGATCTCTGGTTCTTCTACTTTTTCTTTCTTTTTTTCCACTTTTTGGTCTTTTATTTATTGCTTTAAATTAATTTATTTATTTTAATTGGAGGTTAGTTATTTTAAAATATTGTAGTGGTTTTTGCCATACATTCACATGAATCAGCCATGAGTGTACATGTGAATGTACACTGAATCCCCCAGCCTGAATCCCCCTCCTACCTCCCTGCCCATACCATCTCTAAGGGTCATCCCAGTACTGAGCACCTTGTCTCCTGCATCGAACCTGGACTGGTGACCTGTTTCACATATGACAATATACATGTTTCAGTGCTATTATCTCAAATCATCCCACCATTGCCTTCTCCCACAGAATCCAAATGTTTGTTCTTTATATCTGTGTCTCTTTTGCTGTCTCACATATAGGGTCATCATTACCATCTTCCTAAATTCCATATATATGCATTAGTATACTGTATTGATGTTTTTCTTTCTGACTTACTTCACTCTGTATAATAGACTCCAGTTTCATCCACCTCATTAGAACTGATTCAAACGCATTCTTTTTAATGGCTCAGTAGTATTCCATTGTGTATATGTATATGTATATGACTTTCTCATCCATTAGTCCGCCAATGGACATCTAGATTGCTTCCATGTCCTAGCTATTGTAAACAGAGCTGCGATGAACACTGGGGTATACGTGTCTCAAGTCTGGTTTCCTCGGTGTGTATGCCCAGCAGTGGGATTGCTGGGTCATATGGCAGCTCTATTTCCAGTTTTTTAAGGAATCTGCACACTGTTCTCCACAGTGGCTATACTAGTTTGCATTCCCACCAACAGTATGAGAGGGTCCCCTTTTCTCTGCACCCTCTCCAACATTTATTGTTTGTAGACTTTTTGATAGCAGCCATTCTGACCGGCATGAGATGGTACCTCATTGTGGTTTTGATTTGCATTTCTCTGATAAGGAGTGATGTTGAGCATCTTTTCATATGTTTGTTAGCCATCCGTATGTCTTCTTTGGAAAAATGTCTGTTTAGTTCTTTGGCCCATTTTTTGATTGGTCGTTTATTTTCTGGATTTGAGCTGCAAGAGCTGCTTGTATATTTTTGAGATTAATTCTTTGCCCATTGCTTCATTTGCTATTATTTTCTCCCATTCTGAAGGTTGTCTTTTCACTTTGTTTACAGTTTCCTTCATTGTGCAAAAGCTTTTAAGTTTAATTAGGTCCCATTTGTTTATTTTTGCTTTTATATTCATTACTGTGGGAGGTGGGTCATAGAGGGTCCTGTGATTTATGTCGGAGTGTGTTTTGCCTATGTTTTATAGTTTCTGGTCTTACGTTTAGATCTTTAATCCATTTTGAGTTTAGTTTTGTGTATGGTGTTAGAAACTGTTCTAGTTTCATTCTTTTACAAGTGGTTGACCAGTTTTCCTAGCACCACTTGTTAAAGAGATTGTCCTTTCTCCATTGCATATTCTTGCCTCCTTTGTCAAAGATAAGGTGTCCATAGGTGTGTGGATTTATCTCTGGGTGTTCTATTTTGGTCCGATGATCTATATTTCTGTCTTTGTGCCAGTACCATACTGTCTTGATAACTATAGCTTGTAGTGTAGTCTGAAGTCAGGCAGGTTGATTCCTGCAGTTCCATTCTTCTTTTGAAGATTGCTTTGGCTATTCGAGGTTTTTCTGTATTTCCATACAGACAGTGAAATTATTTGTTCTAGTTCTCTGAAACAAACCATTGGTAGTTTGTCATCTGCATATCTGAGGTTATTGCTATTTCTCCCAGCAATCTTGATTCCAGCCTGTGCTTCTTCCAGCCCAGCTTTTCTCATGATGTACTCTGCATATAAGTTAAATAAGCAGGGTGACAGTATACAGCATTGACGTACTCCTTTTCCTATTTGGAACCAGTCTGTTGTTCCATGTCCAGTTCTAACAGTTGCTTCCTGACCTACCTACAGGTTTCTCAAGAGACAGGTCAGATGGTCTAGTATTCCCATCTCTTTAAGATTTTCCACAGTTTATTGTGATCCACACGGTCAAAAGGTTTTGGTATAGTCAATAAAGCAGAAATAGATGTTTTTCTGGAACTCTCTTGCTTTTTTGATGATCCAGCGATGTTGGCAATTTGATCTCTGGTTCCTCTGCCTTTTCTAAAACCAGCTTGAACATCTGGAAGTTCTCGGTTCACATATTACTATACAGTATATCATTCTAAAGAAGAAATATATTCAGTGTGGTCATATTAGTGTGGAGAGGAAGCTATTAGATATTTTGCTGTTGGCTTAGTGACCTTGTTTTTTCTCTGCTTAGACAAAACTAATTAAGCAGTCTTGTTTTGTCACACAGCTCATGGTTGAAGAATGACATTCTTGTTCTGTGAGATTCTTTATACCCAACAAGACAAGAACATGAGCACCCAGACTGCTTCTAAAAACACTGTGGCTGTGGTGTCAGGTTGGTTCTCTGGTCCGGGGCTGCTTTTTTCTTTCTGCTATAGCTCCTCTAAGAAGGGCAAGTTTCAGTGAGAGGAAGCAAGAGTGAAGTAAGTGCTGGGGAAATCTGACCAGCTCTTTCACAGGATTCTTCCCACATGGTTTAATATAGGAGCTGCTATTTAAGCTACTTTGTATATTGAGCATCTTTATAAAATTCCTTCTATTACTTGAAAGCCACACTGTATCTTTATTAATATGTCATAATATGTGTGTCTTTATTAATATGTCATAACAGACGCAGTGATTGTGTAATGTGTGGATTGAATCTGATCTTGCAAGGAATAAGTAAATCTGGGAAAAATAACCTTATCTGCAGAAAGCTAGCCCTACTAGTATTCCTTTGAGCACAATGTGTCACAATTTTTTAAAAAATAACTAATCATAGGAAATTATGCAGCAAATTCCACCTAATCCCACTTCAGTGTCTGGTAATAGTACCTCATAGGTTTCTCATATGATTCAGATCATAAAAATCATAATTTTACTAACATGTAGAAATGGAATGGGTGAAAGAAGAAACATGGAATTCATACCTCCATTTTAAGTTTACTTGCTAAAAGTGAAGCCTTTCTTGAATATTCTTTCTGGAAGTCACATCTTTCTTTGACCTTTTCCATTCAGTGATTCATTTCTGCTTTGCATTAGAAATGGTCATTTGCATCTTATCTCCACAAAAAAATGGTATTTTTCAGCGCAAGAAATGATACAACTATGTCTCATTCTTTCTTATGCTTATGTCAGTTTTTCACACAAATGCAGATCAAATGAATAGTTGTCCGTTAGAAATATTTCAGATCACAACATAAATCTCTATCATACCTAGTTGGCTTTAGAATTTACATATATTTAATACTAGTTTTAAATACCCAAAGAACATTCATCTTGGACACTATAAATCTCTGAACTGTAAGAATGTCTAAGTTTTTAAAATAAAGTATTTATGATGAATGATTAATTTGTTTAATTTTGAGTCAGGCAAAATTTGAAACAGTAGTCACTTAAATAAAAAGGTGGATGATTAAATAAATCAGGATGTACTCAAAGCATCCATGAAAAGTAAAGATGCTAATGATTTTGTGGGGGAAAAAATTCTAAGTAGTGCAAAGATCAAAATACTGATATAGTGCCATTATAATTACAATACTGGTAAGTCGATAGGTTTCAGCTTTAGAAACTAATAATAAAAATTCCTGAATGGGAGTTTTATTTTCTATTTGAATGGTGGAGCAATACTTCTTTGTTTTAAAAAATGTTTTAAAGAATAATTGATTTGGTAATATTAATTTACAAAAGATTGCTAAGATATTATACTTGATATTAAGTTAAAATATTATCAAATGATGGTTTTTAAAAAAATTTAAGTAATATTGAGTTTTAAGTCTTTCTTAAGCTTCAACTTAAAATATTGACCCATTTCAAGAATCAAAAATATGAAGTAATAAAGAAGTTTATTAAGAAAATTAGAATCCAAAATACCTGCCCAAAATGACAAATGATCTTTACTTCACAAAGAAACACTGAGACTAGATTCTCCTTGTTCTGTAAAGCGAAATTACAATTTAAACTGGTAATTGTGCAACTTCCTAGGTAGCCAGCAGGTGTCAGACTCATACTGCCTTATAGAATATCACAAATTCCTGTCAGACAAGCAGCTAGTTTTGAAACTCTGAGATATTCAAAAAGTAATTAGAATATAGGGAGGAAAATGTACAATTTCCATATAGGGTGGAAAAGAACATTTAAGACATGTTTCTAGATAATAAATATCTACTTACTGTAAAATGGCAAGATCTAGAAAGTAATTTGGCATTATTTATTCATAATCAAGATAAAAAATTCATAGTGTTTGAATTAAAAATGAAGTAAACATTTACATATAAATATTCAAATGATTTTATAGTGGTGTTAGGTGAAAAATAGTATAAACAGTATAAAGTACACATATATTGTTACGTAATAAAATGAGTATTATGATATGTTAAAGAATGATAATTTTTAAAAGTATATATCATAAAGGGCATCACATTGTTAAAGTGATGATTTATGAATGGTGATGTTGTATTTAAATGTCTTACTTCTCCGCACCTTTTTCTCAAAAGGGGACCTTTAATGAAGAAATGTAGTTGTGACTGGCATGGTTTTGGAATTTGATTCATGCATTCCCTTACTCTGCTCTCCACAATGCTTTATTTAGCATTTGTACTATCCTTGAGCAAACTGGTTCAGTTTCTTCATTTTTGATATAATCTATTTTTAAAAATTATTTTTTAATTATGAAAGTAAAATAACACATTTACAGGAGACTTGGAGAATACAGAATAAGGTTATATATAGTTCCACTATATATTACACTCTTTTTAAGTAGATAAATTAAGTTTTAGTTGGAGTTTCAATATCAAACTCTCAAAAATTAACAGAATGAATATACAGAGAAGTAGAGGATATAGTAGACTTGAAAACTCTGTGAACCAATTCAACATAATTAAGACTTATTAAATTTTTACATAACAGTAGGAAACAAATTCTATTCAACTTCTCATAGACTGTAAAGAAGACAGTGGAACATATCAAGGACATAAAACCAGGTGAAGAAATGTGATGGTCTAAAGATATTGAAATTGTACAGAGTCTGTTCTCTTATTACTGTGGAATTTTGTTAGAAATCAATATCAAAAGATATTTGAAAATAACCCACATATTTTCAAGTGCAATGTGACATTTACCAAGAGAGATCTTGGACTTAGCCATCAAAAGCCTCACTAAAGTTAGACTGAAAAAAACACAGAGGGTGATTGCTGAGAAGAAAGCAGTTAAATGAGAAATTAGTATCAAAGTGAGAGATTAATATTAAAGATACTTTAAACAAAATCCCATGTATCTGGAAATTAAATGTCCCCCTTTTTTTTTTTTACTTCCCTGGTGGCTCAGACGGTAAAGCGTCTGTCTACAATGCAGGAGACCTGGGATCAATCCCTGGGTCGAGAAGATCTCCTGGAGAAGAAAATGGCAACCCACTCTAGTACTCTTGCCTGGAAAATCCCATGGATGGAGAAGCCTGGTCCATGGGGTTGCAAAGAGTCGGACACGACTGAGCGACTTCACTTTGACTTTTGACTTTTTAAAATAATGGGTATATCTAAGAAGCCATAACAAGGAAAATTAGAAAATACTTGTAATAGAATAAAAATGAAAAGAGAATTCACCAGAATTTATTTCAATGCAATTAAATACAATGTGGAGTCTTGAATAAAATAAGAAAACAAATCATGGACACTAGCATAAAATTTTGTGAAATTTGGAAAAAAATCTGTAATGAGTTAATAACACTGTTACTTGTTAATTTTCTGGTTTTTTTTATAACATAGTATTTCTTTATATTCTCAGAACAGAATTAGAAGTTTCAAGCCTCAATCAAAATTTTTTTTTAATCACTGAAAGAAAGTGAAAGTTAGTCACACAGTCGTGTCCCACTCTTTGCTATTCCATGGGCTGCCAGGCTCCTCTGTCCATGGAATTCTCCAGGCAAGAGTACTGGAGAGGGTTGCCATTTCCTTTTCCAGGGGACCTTCCTGACCCAAGGATCGAACCTGGGTTTCCTGCACTGCAAGCAGATTCTTTTACCAACTGAGCTTCTAGGGAAGCCTTTAAATCACTAAGATAATAAATTTCCTAGACTTTTAGCAGTAATACTAGTTGCTAAAATACATGGAACTATATTAACGTTTTGAGTGACCATAAATTAGAAATCTAGCATTCTACTCATACAAAATAAAACAAGTGGAACCAAAATGTCATGTATTTTTTTTAGCTAAGCAAAAATTAATATATTTTAAAATATATATAGTATATTATATATACTATATATATGTGTGTGCATACAGAAGCTTTTCTACTACAGTTGATAAAGGCTTGAGAAAGAACAACAACAACAAAAAGAGACAGAGAAATTGGAAAATATAAACTAGATGAAATGGGAGCACTGAATATGAAACATAAAAAGTGAAATAAACTAAATAAAAGTAAAAGATCATCATATAGTCCAACTGTTTTTAAACATGGATGCTCATTATTTAAAATGGCTGCTCATGGATGCTCTAGAAATACATCTGGAGCTTTGGAGAAAGATAGCTCTACCTGGGCATTTGCATTTTTCAAAAAATTCTAAGATAATTCTGTCATGCATCTGATTAAAAAATGGTTATAAGTTTTTCTATTAAATGGTAGTTTTAGTTATATAGAATTTTATTATTTTCTGTTGACAAATCATGATACAATGGTATTAAGTGAATAATAGTTATGTAACACAATAGTAAAAGATGTTTATCAGTTTTAACAATCAATAGCCAGATAAAAAATAAAAGATAATTACAATTGCAAGCCATAATGGAAACACGACTAACCTAACAATATAAAATAATTACATACAATTTGGGGGGTTAAGTAGAGTGATATGGTAAGTGGAAGTGCATACATGCACATGTTCTCATCTGCTCAGCCAATCTGTCTTTTATTTAGTGCATTTAATCCGTTAACAGTTAAGGTAATTATCAATATGTATGATCCTATTACCATTTTCTTAATTGTTTTGGGTTTATTTTGGGTAGGTCTTTTCCTTCTTTTGTGCTTCCCTGCATAGGGAAATTCCTTTAATATTTGTTGTAAAGCTGGTTTGGTGGTGCTAAATTCTCTTAACTTTTGCTTGTCTGGAAAACTTTTGCTTTCTCCATCAAACCTGTGGGAAAGTCTTGCTGGCTAGAGTATTCTTGGTTGCAGGTTCTTCCCTTTTATCATTTTAAATATATCATGCCATTATTTTCCAGCTTGTAGAGTTTCTGTTGAGAAATCACCTGATAACCTTGTGGGAATTCCCTTGTATGTTATTTGCAATTTTTTCCTTGTTGCTTTTAATATTTTATTTGTCTTTAATTTTCATCATTTTGATTACTCTGTGTCTCAGTGTGTTCCTCTTTGGGTTTATCCTGCCTGGGCTTCTCTGTGCTTCTTGATCTTGGTTGACTATTTCCTTTCCCATGTTAGGGAAGTTTTCAGCTATTATTTCTTCAAATATTTTCTCACATCCTTTCCCTCTCTCTTCTCCTTCCAGGACAACTACAGTGTGAATGTTGATGCATTTAATGTTGTTCCAGAGGTCTCTTATGATATCTTCATTTTTTTTCTTTCTTTTTTCTATATTCTCTTCTTCAGCAGTGATTTTCACCATTCTGTCCTCCAGTCCTTTATCCATTCATTTGTATCAGTTATTCTGCTTTTGATTCTGGGCTTCCTGGTAGCTCAGCTGGTAAAGAAACCTGCCTGCAATGCAGGAGACCCTGGTTCGATTCTTGTGTCAGGAAGACCTCTGGAAAATGGATAGGCTACCCACTCCAATATTCTTGGGCTGCCCAGGTGGCTCAGACAATAAAGAATCTGGCTGCATTGTGGGAGACCTGGGTTCAATCCCTGGGTTGGGAAGACCCCCTGGAGAAGGGCATGAGAACCCACTTCAGTATTCTTGCCTGGAAAATTCCATGGACAGAGGAATTCAGTGGGCTTAGTGCATGGGGTCGCAAAGAGTTGGAAACGACTGAGCAATTAAGCACAGCAGAGTGTATTGTTCATCTCTGTTTGTTTGTTCTTTAGTTCTTCTAGGCCTTTGGCAAACATTTCTTGCATTTCCTCAATCTTTGCCTCTATTCTTTTCCAAGATTCTGAATCATCTTCACTATCATTATTCTGAATTCTTTTATTCTGGAAGGTTGGCCTATCTCAACGTCATTTGGTTATCTTTCTGGGGTTTTATCTTGTCTCTTCATTTGGGACAAAATCCTGTTTTTTCATCCTGGTTAACTTTCTGTGATGTGGTTTTGGTTCTAGCTGCTGAGGGATTGTGGTTCATTTTGCTTCTTCTGTCTACCTGTTAGTGCATGAGGCCAAGAGGCTAGTATAAGCTTTCTGATGGGAGGGACTGGTAGTGGGAAAAACCGGGTCTTGCTCTGGTGGGCAACTTTAATCCAATTATCCATTGATGGGTGAGGCTATGCACATTCCCTGTTAGTTGTTTGGCCTGAGGTGACCCAGATCCGAGGTCTACAGGCTCTACAGTAGGGATAATGGCAATGTCCAAGAGTACTTATGCCAAGGGGCCCCTTTCAGGACTGATGATGTCAGTTCCTGTCTCCATGGCAAGTCACTGCCAACCCCTACCTCCACAGGAGACCCTACATCATTAACAAGTAGGTCTGGTACAGTCTCCTGTGGGGTCACTGCTCCTTTCCCCAGGGTCCTGGCTTGCACAAGATTTTGTTTGTGCCCTCCAAGAGTAGTCTGTTCCCCCCAGTCCTGTGTTGTTGTTGTTGTTCAGTTTCTCAGTTGTGTCTGACTATTTGCAACCCAAGGTACTGCAGCATGCCAGGCTTCCCATCCTTCACCATCTTCTAGAGTTTGCACAAATGCATGTCCACTGAGTCAGTGATGTCATCCAACCATCTCATCCTCTGTTGACATCTTATCCTCCTGCTCTCAATATTTCCCAGCATGAGGGTCTTTTGCAATGAGTTTGATAATCACATCAGGCAGCCAAAGTACTGGAGCTTCAGCTTCACTATCAATCTTTCCAATGAATATTCAGGGTTCAATTCCTTTAGAATTGACTGGTTTGATCTCTTTGCTGTCCAAGTGACTTTCAAGAGTTTTCTTCAGCAGCACAATTTAAAAGCATCAATTTTTTGGTGTTGAACCTTATTTATGGTCCAACTTTCACATTTGTACATGAGTACTGGAAAAACCATAGCTTTGACTATATGGACCATTGTCAGCAAAGTGATGTCTCTGCTTTTTAATATGCTGTCTAGGTTTATCATAGCTATTCTTCCAAGGAGCAAGAGTCTTTTAATTTCATAGCTACAGTTACCATCCAAAGTGATTTTGGAACCCAAGTAAATAAAATCAGCCACTTTTCCCCATCTATTTGCCATGAAGTGATGGGACAAGATGCCATGATCTTAGGTTTTTGAATGTTGAGTTTTAAGCCAGCTTTTTCACTCTCCTCTTTAACAATTATCAAAAGGCTCTTTAGTTCCTCTTCACTTTCTGCCATTAGAGTGGTATCATCTCCATATCTGAGGTTGTTGATATTTCTCCCAGCAATTTTGATACCTGGCATTTTGTGATTCATCAAGCCTGGCATTTTGCATGATGTACTCTATATGTTAAAAAAGCAGGGTGACTGTATATAACCTTGACATACTCTTTTCCCAATTTAGAGCGAGTCTGTTGTTTTATGCATGTCTGGTTCTAACTGTTGCTTCTTGACCTGCATGCAGGTTTCTCAGGAGACAGGTGAGGTGGTCTGTTATTCCCATCTCTTTAAGAATTTTCCACAGTTCATTGTGATCCATACAGTCAAAGGCTCTAGCATAGTCAATGAAGCAGAAGCACATGTTTTTCTGGAATTTCCTTATTTTTCTATGAGCCAACAGATGGTAGCATTTTGATCTCTGGTTCCTCTGCCTTTTCTAAATCCAGCTTGTACATCTGGACATTCTCAGTTCACATACCAAAGCATTACTACGAACAAAGCTAGTGGAGGTGATGTAATTTCAGCTGAGCTATTTCAAATCCTAAAAGAGAATCCTGTGAAAGTGCTGCACTCCATATGCCAGCAAATTCGGAAAACTCAGCACTGCCCACAGAACTGGAAAGGGTCAGTTTTCATTCTAATCCTAAGGAAAGGAAAGGCCAAAGGATGTTCAAACTACCATACTAATACTTTCATTTCACATGCTAGCAAGGTAATGCTCAAAATCCTTCAAGCTAGTCTTCAGCAGTACGTGAACCAGTCCTATGCATGTTGTATAATCAAATCCCACTGGTCTTCAAAGTCAGATTCCCTGGTGATGCCCAGTCTTTTTTCCAGATCCCCAGGCTGGGAATCCTGACATGAGACTCAGAATCTTCAAAACAGTGAGAGAACTTCCTTGGTATTATTGTTTTCTAGATTGTGGGTTGCCCAGGAAGCAGTAAAGGGATTTAATTTTATCATGTTTTCACCCCTCCTACCATCTTCTTGCAGCTTCTTTTTTATCTTTGAATGTGGGGTGTATTTTTTGGTGGGTTCTCCTGTCTTCCTCCTGTGTATGGTTTTTCAACAGCTAGTTGTGATTTTAATGGTCTCACAGGAGGAGATGAGTCCATATCCTTCTACTCTACCATCTTGAACTGGAAGCCCCAGCTCTAGATGTTATCTGTTTTTATATATTTCTTATTGCATTAGTAAGTATTTAAGTAGAACAGATATTGACATTAATTCTCATAATGACTTTAGAAAGTAGGTTTTATTTTTATTAAATTAGGAAACTGAAGCACAGAGCAGATAAATAACTTTCTCAGCTCATAAGCAGAGGAGGTAGGATTTGAAATGAAGCAGTCAGATTCCATGTTCTAACTCCTCAGCTAAACCCAGAAATGCCATATGGATGGAGGATGACATTTTAAAGTGATAATTATTTTGAAAATTAGCTGGATACAAATCTCAGTCCATGGAAATTAGATGTAAAGAAATATAACTTTATGTTTCTGTCTTTAACACTATTTTAGATTAGCGGGTACTTCTGTTTGCATGCCATTCTTGTGATTCTTGGGAATTGTCTGACTGCTTTCTTGCCTCACCAGCTCAGGGAACTCTCTGAGAATTTGGTCTACAACCCTGTCTGCCCATGCACTGCTACAGGTGCATGCTCAGCTTTGTCTAACTCTTTCAGACACCATGAACTGTGCTTGCCAGGCTCCTCTGCCCATGGAATTTTCCAGGCAAGAATACTGGATTGGGTTGCCATTTCCTTCTCCAGGGGATCTTCCTGACTCAGGTATTGAACCTGCATCTTTACCACCATGTCACCTGGGAAGCCCATGCACGATAGATATCTATTTTTTCCCCTGGGGTCTCACTGCTTCTGGGGTGTTCTATTCACCAGGTAGCATACTGACCTTCTTATTCTCAGATTCCACCAATTTATCCATGGTGTTGATACTTTCTTATGACTCTCTGGGCTATTGAGCACCTTGTTCCTTGTTTTCCAGACCCTCAAATTACTTTTATCTAATGTATCCCTCTCCTGAGGAAATGGGCATTAAAAAAAGAAACTAATAGTAGTTTGAACATGGCAAAAGGCAAAAAGGACAGTATGAGAGAAAATAGCAGGAAAGAGATTGATTAATATTTCACAAATATTTCCATCAAGAAATATTATAAGGAGAAAATTAAATTTTAAAAGTCAAATGTATATCTATTACATCAGTGCAATTGTTTATAGATCTCATGTTGCACTATTATTAACTCAGATGAAGCTTCCCACAATTTCTAAGATGTATGGGAATAATTTTATTTGTGGACTGGTTAAGAGTAGTCACATGAAAAACTATCATTTTCAAATTCCTCTTTCTTTGCTTCATAAAGGCGAGAGAGAGAATCAGGGGCAGTGGCAGAGACTGAAAGAGAGAGAGAGACTCATGATTAATCCAGGACAAATTAATCTTTTTCATGTTGCTGCTATTTCCTAGGTCTCCACTGTTTGGAGCCATTGCTTCATACTTCAGTGGGTCTCTCTACTGGGTTTTGTTTTTTTAATTTTTATATGCTGTTTTTTTTTAAACAATACTTACATTTTAGTTTCTCGGATATGCAGTTTGCATTTCCCATTAGAATGTGTCTTTTCAGTGGAGTTACCATTTAATTACACCTTGTCTGATTGAAAGGATAAACTCTGTCAGCTCCTATGGCTGGTTTTGCCTCAAGGATACTAAGTTGTGCAGAACACTAGCTAAACTATTTAAGAAGTTGTGGAGATAGTGAAGGACAGGGAAGCCTGGCATGCTGTAGTCCGTGGGGTCTCAAAGAACTGGACACAACTAAGTGACTCAACAACGACTGTGAAATGTTGGTTTTTCATTATCTGTTGAACTGCATTATGGTACTTACCTGGAACTCAACACATGTATATATAGTCAAGGTTTATTGTGTTTATATTCATTTCCTTGCTTTCTTTTTGATGTGAGGAGACAAGATATAATCAATGAATGCTGGACTGAAATGGAAATGTGTTGTTGAAATCAATATGCAAGATTCTTGTCCCCAACTATTTCTTGCTAGAGTACAACTTTCATATCTGCTGAGATGAGGATGTACTATTCATAGTATAGCATTATGGAATATATTTCCCTGTGTATGAAGGATGATGACTTTGGAATTAACAAGGCAGATTATTTTTTATAGGAGAAACCATGGGCAAAAGTACTATCTATTCTTCATAACTTTCAGAATTCTGACAGGAAGTGTTAACAATTGCTGCCATCTATGACTCAAAGGTTCTTAGAATTTTTCCACATGATAAATAAAGTTCTGAAAAGAGCTGGCCACTATCCAAAATATAATTTAAAATGTATCTTAATTGTGAAATCATATAGAAAGGCTTCTAGCCAAATATATTCAGTTCTGAACCCTAAAAACTTTCAGGCTACTCACGTAGCCATCAGCTGTCTAGACATATTATTGTTGTCTCCTGTGAATGCATGTAATCAATGCAACATTTATGTAAAAAAGTACATTAAATATTAGAAGTATATTTGAATTCATTTTCTATTTTCTTTCAAAATTACTGGAGTTTTTGGTAAGCTTTATTGCTTTTTGTAAAGATTAAATTTTCCTTTCTGAAATTTTAAGCATGGATTTGAACTAAAGTCAACTCAAAAGGATTTTAAGTGACAATTATTATTTCAAGTATTTAAAATTAACCTAAATTTATAATACCAATATACTTTATTGTTTTTTTGGTTACAATATATTTTGTCCAAATGCTTCTGATGAGAAATAGTTCCACATGGAAAGAAAATCTCTATAATGGTCGGTAGTAAAAAGCAAAACAAAACCAAAACATATTGTACTGGGAGTTGGAAGGGATCCAGAAGTGAAGGAAGGAAGAAGAAAAAGAAAAGAAAGGAAGGGAAAAACTTATTTCATGAAGGTTAACCAAACTTGTTGAGCCAACGTTTCAAGCTTCTCATGAAAACAAACAGAACAAATGGACCCTTAGGGTCTACAACCCTCATGAAAAGAACTGAAGCACAGAATCAACCATGGGAAAAATCAAGTTTATTGAACAACAGACCCAGGACTATCTATTGTTAGCCATGGAGGACAGATTCAAGGAAGATTTTGAAATAACCCATTTATCTTTTTTTCTGATAACATATGCGTGGACTCTTTTTTTTTAAATTTTTTGTACTTTTTATTTTATGATGTAAACTTTTGGACAATTTCATTTTGAAATAGTAATAGATTAGAGGAAGCTGCAAAGAAATGTACTCTCCCCAATGTTAACATCTTATACAACCACAGTACGATATCAAAACCAAGTGGCTGACACTGGTACAACCCATAGAACTCATTCAGATTTCAACAGTTATACATACATTTGTTTGTGTATGTGTATCTTTACCACATGTGTAACCTTGCATGACCACCACCTCAGTCAAGATACTAGATGCTTTTTAAATATATTTATCATGATATGGGTTGAGGTTGCAAAAAAAAATCAGTCTAGAAGCCTAGAAAGACCTTAAGGTAATCCCACCAACAATATATGAATATCCTGCACAGCAGTCAGAGTACCTTTAAAAGACCAATCCCTGTGTTCAGAGCATCACAAATAATAGATTTTTAAGCCTGTGGAGAGCCATCTCCTAAACACACACACACACACACACACACACAAGGATCAGTCATGCCTTAAAAACATCAATGACTTTCCATTTCTCTTAGAATAAACTCCCTTGCACCTAACAAAAAAAAATAACCCCTACATATAATGTAACAAAGACAGACAATGGGAAAAGATAGATATAAACAATTGTGATGAGAGATTTTTTTCTTTTGTAAATTTTAATGTATTTTAAATTTTTATTTATTTTTTAATTGAAGGATAATTGCTTTACAGAATTTGTTGTTTTGTGATGAGAGATTTTTAAAAAGAAATGAATGGTTCAATCAAGACCATTTTTAAAATGAGCATATTCTCTCCCTATACACACACACACATACACACACACACACACACAGGCCACAGCTTGTGGCATGCGGGATCTTAGTTCCCAGACCAGGGATCAAGGAACCTATGCCTCGGGTAGTGGAAGTGTAGTCCTAACCACTAAACTACCAGGGAATAACTAAAATATTTTAATAGTAAAATTTAGACGCTCAAACTAATAAATAGAATTTTATACCCAGGAAACAGACACTGTATAATCTTTTTTTTTTTCTAAAGTATAATTTCTACTTTACTGTCTTTTCAGAGAAACCAACATTTCTTCAGTCTTTAAGGACTTGGATCCTTACATGGGCTTTGGAGGAGGACGTGGGGCAGCACCCGCAGGTCTAAATCGGGGTGGAGGTGTTCGGTCCTTCCGGGCTTCCTGAGAGCAATTCCTGACTACCTTGCTGTGAATAGCACAACTCACGCAGTAATGTAGTTTCACATACAGCTTGGGAAGCACATAGGCATCGAAAACACTTGCTTCAGAAATGTCCCTGACGGCTGCGGCCTCTACGATGTTCCGAATGACGAACTTCTTAATGGCCTTATCCTTGGGCACGCATTGGGCACAACTGGTGCAGCGAATAGGCTGCACGTGGCCGCGGCCCTTTTTGGCACGACCGTTGTTCCTTCTTTTCTTGGTCATCTTGGAAGCGCCGAGGCGAGAGAGAGCTAATCTTTTCAATTGTACATGGAACATTCACAAAAATTACCCCACAGACTTAGCCAAAAGAGTCAGAATGTCAAAAATTCCCACAAAATCAGCATCACACAAACTGTGTTATTTCACCACAATGTGATAAAATTAGAAATTACAACAAAAGGATAACTCTTTAAGAATTACATGTCTGGGAGCTAAATAACATACTACTAAATAATCACCGGGTTACAGGGGAAACGATAAGGAAAATTACAAAGTACATAAAGTTAAATGACAATGTCTATATGTAAAAAAATGAAATTGGATCTCTTTCTCATACCATATATAAACTACCTCAAAATGGGTCAAAGACCAAAATGTAAGAGCTAAAACTATAAAAGTCATAGAAGAAAATATACCTATAAATCTTTATGACCTCGAATTACACAATGGTTTCTTAGATGACACTAAAAGCTCAAGCAACCAAAGAAAAAATTCTTTGCAATTTTAAACCTAAATAAATGTTAATAAGTAAGTAATCTAGATGCAATTGTGGATGTGACTGGTGATGGAAGTAAAATCTGCTTTGCTATAAAGAACAATATTGCATTGGAACCTGGAATGTTAGGTCCATGAATCAAGGCAAATTGGAAGTGGTCAAATAGGAGATGGCAAGAGTGATCATGGACATCTTAGGAATCAGTGAACTAAATGGACTGGAATGGGCGAATTTAATTCAGATGACCATTATATCTACTACTGTGGGCAAGAATCCCTTAGAAGAAAAGGAGTAGGCATCATAGTCAACCAGAGTCCAAAATACAGTACTTTTGGGTGCAATCTCAAAAATAACAGAATGATCTCTGTTCATTTCCAAGGCAAATCATTCAGCATCACAGTTATCCAAGTCTACACCACAACCACTAATGCCAAAGAAGCTGAAGTTGAATGGTTCTATGAAGACCTATTCAGTTCAGTTCAGTCACTCAGTCGTGTCCAACTCTTTGCAACCTCATGAATCACAGCACACCAGGCCTCCCTGTCCATCACCAACTCCCAGAGTCCACACAAACCCATGTCCATCAAGTCAGTGATGCCATCCAGCCATCTCATTTTCTGTCATCCCCTTCTCCTCCTGCCCTCAATCTTTCCCAGCATCAGGGTCTTTTCAAATGTGTCAGATCTTCGCATCAGGTGGCCAAAGTATTGGAGTTTCAGCTTCAACATCAGTCCTTCCAATGAACACCCAGGACTGATCTCCTTTAGGATGGACTGGCTGGATCTCCTTGCAGTCCAAGGGACTCTCAGGAGTCTTCTCCAACACCACAGTTCAAAAGCATCAATTCTTCATTGCTCAGCTTTCTTTACAGTCCAACTCTCATATCCATACATACCACTGGAAAAACCATAGTCTTGACTCGACGGACCTTTGTTGACAAAGTAATGTCTCTGCTTTTTAATATGCTGTCTAGGTTGGTCATAACTTTCATTCCAAGGAGTAAGCATCTTTTAATTTCATGGCTGCAATCACCATCTGCAGTGATTTGGGAGCCCCAAAAAATAAAGTCAGTGTTTCCACTGTTTCTCCATCTATTTGCCATGAAGTGATGGGACTGGATGCCATGATCTTAGTTTTCTGAATGTTGAGCTTTAAGCCAATTTTTTCACTCTCCTCTTTCACTTTCATCAAGAGGCTCTTTAGTTCTTCACTTTCTGCCATAAGGGTGGTGTCATCCGCATATCTGAGATTATTGATATTTCTCCCAGCAATCTTGATTCCAGCCTGTGCTTCCTCCAGCCTAGTGTTTCTCATGATGTACTCTCCCGGCAGCGACCAACTTCTGGAGGAAAGTGTCCACCATGGTGTCGAAAAGCTTCACTCTCGAAGTGATAGTGCCGGGGCGCGCAGATTCCTGAGACAATTCCTCGGGCCCTTTTACTTCACAGCCGCTGCCTACGTCGACGCTGCTCGCTTCAGCCATGTTGAAATAGTATGCGTGGACTCTTAAATCTTTCTATGAAGAAAAGATTACTTGACTATATTTGTTAGTTGATTTTTATACACACAAATTTGTTTTTACACTGAGTTGGTTTTTATTTTCTTCCTTCTTTCCTTTCTTTCTCTATTTCCTTTTCTTTCTCTTCCTTTCTTTTTATTTATAACCACTCATGTTTTTGTTTGTAGGAGTAGGGCTTATGGAATGGCATAGAAGAAATAACATTTGTTGTTTTGAGAAAGAACTTACCAAGCAGCCAGTAGTCTCAAAACATGAAAAACATGTTCTTTCTCCAGGAAGGCTATCTTATGGATTCCACTTAATTCCTACTTTCACAAGTTTCAAAATAATTTTGCATAACACATCATGAGAGGATGTCTGAGTGGTCTTGAACTCCTTAAGGTAAAATAGTGATTTGTGTTACTCTAAGTGTCTCTTAAAACATTTAAAATAATTTCATGTTTTTAAAAATCTTCATTGAATTCACAGTATGATCAACCAAATGATTAACAGAAATCTCTTTTTTATAATATCCAGAGGTAGCTCCTAATTGGACAAACAATAATTGAATTTTGAGACTCTAAAATAGTTTGACATTACTGTATGAATTAAAAGAATCTGCTCTTCATTTGTATATATCTGTAGTTGTCTGACTCAGCCCCTATCTTCTTTAACTCTACAAAAGAGCCCACTTCTGAAATGTCAAGGAGACTTCTTTGTTACAAGAACAAGTTGTCTTAACTACTTAAGTCTGTTTCCTCAAGGACTGTGATCTTGAGTCTAACTTTACCTTTTCTCCTTTTTGGTATCACCAAACTTTCTGCAATGGAACCACCATGCTTCATATCAATATTATTCACTATTGTCATGTATTGGATATTGACATATGAAAGCAGTATCTGTTAAGATGAGTAAACTTTCATTTGCATACAGAAATGATTTCACCAAAGGTTAGTTTCCAGAAATTGTATTACATTTCTATTTCTTTCTTCACCTTTTCTTCCATTTTTCTGAGTTTTTTTTCCTACTTTTATAGTTTGGCCAGATGGAGTCAGGGGCACAGTCAATTGAACATGCTCTTTGATTGCAAAGACTTGTCCTAACTAAGCACTGATTTCTCCTTAGACTGTGACCAAGGCTTGGCCACTACTAAGAACTTAATAAATGGCTGAATGAATGACCAAGTACAACTTCTGGGTGAGAAACAAAAGAAGCTAACTGGTCAATGAGGGAATCGAACTTGTAATCTTAGTTTCATCAGTATGTCTCTATGCGGAATGTGATTGTCTAGATCCTATGTGTTTTAAAAAAGAAGCTTTTAGCAGCAACAGTTTGAATTTTCCAGATATAACTTTTTTAAATCACTTAATAAATCAAAATGTGCAAATAGAATAAAAATAAAGTAAAAATTTTAAATTTAAAATAAAAATTGAGCTCAGACAAGAGAAATAACCATGCTTTTCAGGCTACTGAATCAAATCTTTGCATGAAGTCTGACAGAACAAGCGCTCTCTTGGGCCCTGAAATTGTTGAAGGACATGAATTGCAGCTTATGCGTACAGCCTTCTGGGAAGAAAACCAGCCACAGACATTGTCACACTGTATAGCGACATCCCTTGTCACTGAGGAAGGCATCAGAGTGAGCTCAAATGTTGAAATTGTCTGTTTATTTGTTCTTAGTTTTAAGCCACAAGGTATTTGAGTCTACTTGTTTATATTGCCTTGTCTTTACCTCATTCAAAGACCCGTATTTCACCACAACACCAACAGTTTAAAAAACAAACCCAGTCTGAGAAATGGAAGGTTCCTAGCATTGGAAATGAACATGTTATTTAGAAAAATCATTCTAAATACAGTATTGTTCTTTTTACTATAGGTAAATCTCGACTTTCCTTAATAACCCCTCCTTCCCAAGAAAGCAATAATGCTGAGAAATGTGACATTTGGACGACAGTATCTTATTCACTATTTATTTTACCTAGAAATAATAAATTACCACATGCATTTAACATTTTGTAAGTGTAAAGGTTTCTTCCAGTTCTAATGTTTTGTGACTCTAAGAATAGAAAGAAATATTTTAAAAGTTGAAATAATGAGTCACCAGTGTTTACTGAGCATTTTCTATGTGCCAGACACTGTTAAATAACATGCCTTATTCATTTCATTCTCAGAAAACATTTGTAAGGAAGGCAGGGCTATTATGTCCCACTGATGGTGAGGTTTAATGAAACTGAGCTTTGCCTGGGTTTCCAGAGAGTAAATTGTAGAACTGAGCTTTGAACCTGAGCGATTTAACTCAAAGGCCTGAGAGTCAGGCACTTTCTAACACCAACCAACACACTAAATGCTCTTGTCTGTTACTGCAAGATTTTACCTGAAACAATTTTATTTATAAAGTGTGTAGGTTTAAAAGAAATTCTAAAGACAGCATTTCTAAGCTAAGAAAGATCTTCATAGACTCCAATCTCTCTGTCAAACCTTGAAAACATGAGAAAAAAATGGAAAAGAGAAAAAAAGCAACTAAGAATAAATTTGCCAACACCATTCACATAGGGTAAGTAGGACAATTTAATTTAAAAACCACAGCAAAGAAACAAACAAAAACCCAGACTCTCTGGGAAGAATGAGACATATTTCTGAGGAGAAAAGCAAAGCACAGCCTGGTATGGTGCCTCATGTTAAACCAAAGCTCAGAACCCCTCTTAGTGAGGCGAAAATTTCCATTAATACCCTCAACTTGGAGAAAAATAGAATGTTGATCCTCACCCATTCCCCAGGTCCTACCTTCTGAAGAAGCAAAGTGGAGACCCCTAGCCTTTGGAATTGAAGGTCTAGTGCTACATTCTGAACTGGGGAAATGATCCCACACAGAACTGTCTTATCCTTCCACTCTACCCTCATTCTAAATTTGGTGGAGTATAGAGTTACCAGATAAAATACTTACAACAAACAATTATTCATTGTTTACCTGAAATTAAAATGTAACCGAATGTCTTATATTTTTATTTGCTATAGCTTGTGCACTTAAACTTGAATATCAGATAAACAATGTTATTTATAACATGTATACCCCACTATTGCATGGGATATACTTACAAAAAATACTTATCTGAAGTTCAAATTTAACTGAACACCCCACATTTTTCTTTGCTATATCTGGCAATTCTAGTGAGGTAGAATCTCTAGTATAAGGCAAATAACCAAATCTCAGGATGGACAAAATAAACATCAAAACAGAGGCCATGAATTCTAATAATGACAAGCTGAAAATATTGGACTCACTTAAACATATAACTCATACTGAAGAATATGCTTAAAATGGATATATACCAGAAAATAAAGCCTGAGGTATATAATAATGTAACTCTGAGAAATAAGAAAGCGAATTAAAAATAAACAACTGTGATCCAAAAGGAGAAGTTATTAAAAATGGATAAATCTTTGTGGTGATTATTATTTTCTTCTAGGTACTGTTCTATATGTTTTTAAAAATTAAAGAAATCATAAGGATATATATAATCTCCAGTATCATTCAGAACTAAAAACTAAAAGAAATGGGACAAAGGTTCATAAAATGTTAGATATCATTTTATTTCCCCCGAGAAATGAATCTGCCTGCTTGTAAGAGACAATAATATACATATTGGGTACAAAGGGGAAAACAAGGCAAAAGGAGGGAATACAAAAGACAAAGGAATAGAGAGATTTAAGAAAAATTCTTCTGTCTAAAGCTAATTTTAGACATTTTACAGAAAACCATTATAAGATTATTTCTTGGGACAATCCTTATTTAGTAAGTTCTGTGAGGACTGGTTTAATTTCCATTTGATTGTCTTCTATTCTTGGAATTTGTTGATTACTAAGAGCAGGGAAATAACAATTTTCCTATCCTAATTCTCTACTTTTTCTGACAACTGGTGACTGACAGGTGGACTCAGGGTGAGAAACAATAGACTTGTGCCCGGGTACTGATAGTGAGGATTGATGATCTTGTATGTCTGCACACCCCTCTCTCTACTTTTAGGCTATTTTTCTGCATGTTCCCCAGATTTTCAATTAAGTGCAAATATCTCATTCCTATCTATTGGTTATTTTATCAAACCTATAATTAATCTAAAATGGCTAACTAGATTATTAAATTAAATCTAAATAGATAAGCCAGGGAACTTTTAATTTTTTTTTTTTTTGATGGAGAAACTTTTGGATAGAGGGGTGTTTTGTTGCTGCTGCTACACCTATGAAACTTTAAAAAATGTAATAACTATAATGCTCATTAATAACAGTGATGAAATTATGGTTGTTTATCTGTTTGTCTACATTTTATACAGAGGTGTGATTCATGAGTATCTTTTTTTAGTATTATCTTTTTTATATATTATTTTTATCTTTTTAAATATTATCTAATTTACACATATAAACAAATACTTTAATAACACTATATTAATTATTATTTTGGCTATAAATCCTAGGAACCTTTTCCCTCATCCTCCTCTCCCATTCCACACAAATAATAATATCAGCAAGTTAGATGTTCAGTCATTAATTCGGGCCACCTGTGTCACCTTGATAGAGGGTTCTATGCCTTCCTGCCCTTCCTTGAACTTGGTCAATCGCGCGAGATCATGTCAAAGCGATTTCCATACTACTGCATTAACAAGATTTCTCACCAAGAAACTCAAAGCAAGAAGCTATTTACTGACAGAACCAAGGCTCGTCCACCCAGGCTCGTCATTCTGAAGTCTGGCTCAGGGCACCTAGCAAACGGATACGCATCCTTCCAGACACTTCCCTGGACCCAACGCACCCAACAATGAGAGTCACATGGTGGCTCTAATTTGTCCTGGGGTCCAGCAAAGAGCGAGAAGTGGGACTCTTGTCCCAGCAGATGTGAAGGGCAGTAACATCTGAGGCCCTGTTTATGGAGGGAACTGCACTGCACCTACCGGAGTCTGCCGTTTTCCGCAAGTCCAGGTCACCAGGCGAAGTCCAGGTCACCAGGCCGAAGCAGTAGGATACAGGTACAGGCTCCTGGAAGACCAGGTCTATGTCTGGCAGGGTCAAAGGCTGCAGCAAGCCGAGCTCACGGTTCCTTTATCTTCGAAGGCAGTTGTTCCTCCAGGCAGCTGTGAGGCATGTGGAATTTGCCTCAGGAGACGGTTCCTCAAGCCTTTCTGCAGAAGAGCAGTCTCCAGACATTGCTCTCTCTCTCTAACCCAGCCTTCTGCCAGCACCCTGCTATGGGAGGTTGGCCCCTTCCGCTAAGCTGCTTCATTAGGAAAAGTTCTTTTTTTAACATCTTTAATGACTGAGGGTGGAGCTGAGGCCTGTGGGTGGGTGGAGTGTGGGGCTTCCTGGGAAGGCAGACAGGAACCCAGAGAAGCGACCAGCGAGGTGTGCTGTGTGGCTTTGGTGTGTTGGAGAAGTAAGTGCAGGTCCCGTGAAAGGGCAGGGTGAGGATGAGCCCAGAGGCTGATGCTCTGAGGCTCCGAGAAAGGCAAAACCAATCCCCAGGGGGCTGTCAACCACTCTTCCCAGAGGAAGCATGATTGTGTGAGATCTCGCGAGACTACCGGGTGTTCCAAGGAGTCCTGGGATGACACATACCTAGGTGCTTCAGGTGCCTGAGGCTTCTCGTCTCACACACTTTCTGAGGAAGTGTGGCTCATTCCACCTGTCAAGTAAACCCCAATTCTCCTTTGTGCCTTGCCCCCAAAGTACTGGGGCTCTTTTGGAGCAGGGGAGTCGGGGGCAGGTTCTGGTGCTAAAGCTGTAGAGGGGCAGAAACACCTGCTGCTGCTGCTAAGTCTCGTCAGTCGGTCCGACTCTGTGAGGCCCCACAGACGGCAGCCCTCCAGGCTCCTCCGTCCCTGGGATTCTCCAGGCAAGAACACTGGAGTGGGTTGCCATTTCCTTCTCCAGTGCATGCATGCATGCTGAGTCGTTTCAGTCGTGTCTGACTCTGTGCAACCCTATGGACAGCAGCCCACCAGGCTTCTCTGTCCACAGGATTCTCTAGGCAAGAATACTGGAGTGGGTTGCCATTTCTTTCTCCAGGAAACACCTGAGGCCAGAAGAAAAGTAAACTGTAACTGCAAGTGCTGTGAATCTATAGCTCAGAGCAGCGATTTGGGATTCTGGTGTGGAGCTCTGGGGCCCCAGTTCCGAGTATGCTCTCCAAAACCACAGAAACAGTAACCACAGTGCCATTATCCTTAGGGTGCTGGATGCCCTCCACAGCTTCAAGGTGTCTACATTTTGTCTCAGAAGACCATATCCAGGTGAATTTAAAGAAAGAATACTTAAACTGTTTCTAATGATAATTATATCACTTCTACCAAAATAGCAGGTGAGAGAGAGATATGGGTTGTGAGCTAGTTACATATTTTGGAAAGTCTTCTCTATTTATGATCCTATACAACACCTAATATTTTAAATGTAATTTTTAAACAATCACTGTTTGTAGGCTATTAAGTTTTTATTTTTCTTAAATTCAATATTTTGTCTAGATATTTGTGGTAAAAATGAAGTAAAATTTCCTCTTTAATGTTAACGAAGGACAAATACTCCGTTTTGTGATTTATATTTCCTGTGATTAGTATAGAATACTCTAGAAAACTAAAGCATACATTCAAAATCAAATAGTTTTCTGGGAAGCACAAGTCAATATTTTATTTCTAGAATGAGTCTGATATGTGGAGAGTGTAATAGATGTATTTTCTGAATAAATTTCATTTAGTTTTGAGAGATAAACAGATTTTACTCACCAAACTGGGGTCATCCATGCACCCATTGGTCAGAACAGAATTGAACCCCTTGGTTTACAATCTTAAAAGGCTGTACTCCATAGGGAAAAGTTATTTCCTTAAAGCAAAACTGTGATACTTTTACCAGAAGAAAGAATAGATCCTGGACAAACAAAATGATTTCCATTTAGGATAGGTGGTCATTAGTGTCCAAATAGCATTTGTGTCTTATCCTAAAATTGAGTTTTCTATTCACTGATACTTTATTGGCTTCCATTCATTCTCCACTTAGAAGTTGCTAGAAACTTCTTCAAGTTCAAATCTTTCATTTAGATGACAGTAACCAAGGTCAGTTTTTAAAATGCAAAGTGGTGTATTGTATTTGTGCTGTACATTTTTCTTCAGTTGAAAAATAAACTGAGGCACATTAAATTTTTCAAGAATTTAGCAAGCGTCAATTTGAATTGAGCAACGCCAAGCCAAAAGCTTCTCAGGTGGTGCTAGTGGTAAAGAGCCTCTCTGCCAATGCAGGAGATATGAGAGACATGGGTTCAGTCCCCGGGTTGGGAAGATCCTCTGGAGAAGGGACTGGAACCTACTCCAGTATTCTTGCATGAAGAATCCTATAGATAGAGAAGCCGGGTGGCTATCTTCTCATACAGTTCACGGGGTCACAAAGAGTCAAACACAAGTCAAGTGTCTTAGCATGGGTGCAAACCGAAAGTGGTTAGAAGCTCTTTGCTGACAGGACTCGGAGGAAAGGCTTTTGAAGAACCTATGTGGTAGCGAAGCAAGAAAATTGTTTGATTGACTATAACTCAAGTTGTTGCCTTATTTGGGAAAGCCTAGGTTCCTGTTTGTCATTGGTTGTTCATATATTTTACTTTCTCAGATACAACTATGTTTACTTGAATTGACTCTAGGTTAGAGTTTGGTTTCCTTACACAGGCTACTAATGCATTAGAGCCATCTTAGTCTAATGGTCTCCTTGTCTAATTAATATCTTAATATCATTAACCAACTGAAGAAATGATAAGTTGGAGAGTAGGTAAAAGGATTTTTAAATAATTATATCCAAAAATACATTAGAACTATGGGATGAATTGGAAAAAGTGAGAGATGTTAGGTTACTCTTAGTTCAGTTTGCTTGCATGCTACCTGAACTTTCATACACTTAAAAAAGTCTCATTTAAATCTCTGAGTGAACTCATTTTCATCTGTGTTTTTTAGTTTATCTATATGATGATGCATCCTACACCTGTATCTGGGGCAGACCTCTCTTTTTGAGCACTGAGTCTATTTGTCTTGCTGCTTACTTGACAACCCTGCCTAGACAGCTTTCTTCCCCAGCTTTCTCATTTTGCAATGCTCTAAATCTTAGTTAATGGCTAAGCTACAAACCTTGGAGTCATCATGAGTCTTCTCTCACCAAAGATATTCAATTGTTTAAAAAATAATTGGCTCTCCCTCTAATTCACTTTGTTCTTTGATCCCATTTTAATCCATGTTGCTAACACTGACCATTAATTAAATATAGCATGTTGCCTGCTAATTGAATAATTGGCAGAATTGGAGAAGATTCACACACAAAAAATGATTTTAGCTATGTAATAGATGCTGATATGGTGGTATACTAGGTAAATTGGCTTACCTACTTCTAGATGGAAAAGAACACTACAGAAAGAGAGGCCTGGATTTGAATTCTGATTAGTTGTATGACTTTGGATAGATTATATGCTTTCTTTTAACTTCCTTTCCCTCATCTATTAAAATGGAGATTAAAATATTTATCTTATGGAACTCATGAAAGCATTATATGAGCTTATATATATGTACATCATATATATACAGTATTGTTGTTCAGTAGCTAAGTTATGTCTGACTATTTGCAACCCCAAGGACTGCAGCAAGCCAGGCTCCTCTGTCCATGGAATTTTCCAGGGAAGAATTCTGGAGTGGGTTGCCATTTCCTTCTCCAATATGTTGTATATATGTGTATATTACATGAGATTTTGGATATGGCAACCCACTCGACTATTCTTGCCTGGAGAATTCCATAGATAGAGGAGCCTGGCAGGCTACAGTCCCTGGGGTTGCAGAATCGGACACAACTGAGTGACTATCACTCATTCACTCACTCATATATGCTGCACATTTGATGTGCCTGTATTAAGCAAACACTGTTTGTCAGGCACTGTTAAGGTTTTCATAGTGCCAGTACTTAAGGAATTTTTAACCTAGGGGAAAATATGGAAAAATAAAGCCTAACCTTTTGAGTTGGCTTATTAGGTGATCTGTGCTTTTTAAAATACCCTATGGATAGTAATCCATTTAATTTATAGGATAATACTTTGAAGTAGGTGCTGTTACTTTACTAACATTACAGATAAATACATTGAATTTCAGATATGGAACTAATTTGCTCAAGGTCATACACCTAGTAAGTAGTGGAGCCTGGTTTTGAACTCAGGGACTGGAGTTCAAAACTGGGGCTTTGGATGTGCTTTCCAAAGGAGGTGAACCTTATGTTTAGTTATGACAACTAGGAGGGCTCTTGTGCTTCTTCCTTTTATTCTACAGCCTCTTAAACTAGTTTCTATCTTTCCACACTTAACATTGCTTTGCTGACATGTAAAATGAGGAAGTGTTAGTCACTCAGTTATGTCCAACTCTTTGTGACCTCATGGACTATAGTCCACCTGGGATTCTCCAGGCAAGAATACTGGAGTGGGTAGCCATTTTCTTTACCAGGGGATCTTCCCAACCCAGGGATAAAACCCAGGTCTCCTGCATTGCAGGGTGATTCTTCACCATTGGAGCCACCACTTTAAGAAGCCCTAAAATGAGAAAGTCATTGTAAAACCACAGTATTGATCTCGCTTTCTCCTCCAAGATTGTTTCACAAGATGGAACGAGTGTAAGTCTCCAAATGATTATTACATGGAGCGCTGGCCTATACTGAAGAGTGACATGGGTGAAGTGTGTGTGTGTGTATATATACGCACATGCGCACACATGCACACACTTAACAGTAGAGAAGATTGTTTATGAATAATACAAAGAGAAAATACAAATATTTTCTCTTACTTTCACCATTCATTGCAGGAATTTGGGAGTAAAAGAAATAAAGAGAAGATGGTAATAATGTCAAATTAATATTGGGTTTTGAAAGGGCAACATTTGATTGGTGGGAGTTAGAAGTTTACCAGAGAGGTAGTATCAGTTATGTAAAACATTAGATAAAATCCCAGTGGAAGTTGAGTGTTATAAGAAGGATTCTTAGTCTTGTAAGTTAATACCGCCTTCCCCCAACTCCTTTGAGGCAGAAGCCTTAAAGTTCAGTGGAAGCAATCATAGTTAAGAATAAAGTGTAATCAATTTATGGGAGTTTACATCTGATAAATGCTATTTTCTTGAAGAAGCTGAATTTAAATTAATTTTCTAAGAGTAAAAGGAAGTGCTGGGAATTTTAAAACTTATTTTAAAATTTAATGAATTATACATTGAAATAAACTATTGGACTTTTCACAGAAATAGACAATTTTATAATTTTAAAAAATACATTTTGTAAACAAAACCTCACCTATGGTATTGGATTAGATTCCTGAAATGACATTACCTGGATAAATCTATTTATTGAACATGGTGGTCAGTACAGTTTTCTTTGGGTGTGTACATGCAGAGAATCATTCTCATTCTCCCCTCACAGAATACTTCAACCAAGTGCCAGAAATTGGACTGAGAGTGGGAAGATGGAGATTTTACTTTGTTTGGCTTTTTCTAGATGATGAGTGAAATTTCACAGTCATATCCATCTTACTTTTAACAGGTTGCCATCTTTAAAGAAACTGGTCATCTTCTGAAGTGAGCAGAAATTGCTTAGAACTGTTAGGTAGTTAGAATAGGAATATGGAGTCTAGAATGGTGGTGGCTAAAAGACAAGGAAGGGAAAAGCCTGCAAAAATAGAACAAAGGAAGCTCCGAGGACCAGGTAGAACAAACAGCACTCCTGGCTAGCCCAGTTTACACAGGGCAGGCCCAGGGTGGAGGAGAAAAAACATATAAAAAGAGGAGCAAAAGGGCCAGGGTCTCTCTCTTCTCTTAGTGTCCTTTGGGTCAGCATGCCCTCATGCCTGGAGGATGTATTTTCCTTTATTTTCTTTATAAAATGGAGCTGTAACACTGATCTGTCTGAGAGCTGTAACACTGCTGTGTCCGAGAACTGTGACACCATCTGTCTGAGGGCTTTATTGTCCATTGCTCCAAATTTTTGTTGTGACAAGACAGAAGTGAGGAAATTACACACTCCCCTGACAGAACAACTGCTTCCTCTTTTTCCCTAAAGGGAAGGTATCCAGACACTGTACCTGTCTTTTACGGCTGGTGCAACATGTAGTTAGCAGTTTATATTTGATTTACCTGCACACTGCTCAGTAGACCTTACTATTTTTTTTTTAATGTACCATTAGGTTAGCAAGATGACTTACATAAGATCTTAAGAAAGAGCTTGAATTCCATTTGGATTTCCATCTGAGCTTTTAAAAATGCTGATGCACTGGCAGGTGCTTACATGAACACTTGATAATTGTTCTTTGACACCACCTTAAACTAAAATACACCTTTCTTTGTGTTTTGCATACTCCATAGGAAACCACAAAATGTAAGGAGCTGCCAGAAGCAAAGATCAGCAAGGCTATAAAAGGATAAACAACCCAAGGTACTAAATGTTTCTTCTCTGGTTGGAAATTTTGCTCAGAGCATAAATGATGAAAATGAGAGGAAAGGCTGCACCAAAACAATGCAGACTTTAAAATAAAAAGAAAATGTGAACTTTGAGAATATATCCTCACCTTTTTGTTGCCTTCCTCAAACATCCTTTACTTGATAATGCCCTGTTATCATGCAGTACTTAAACAAATGATATAGGGACTCAGGCAATTCTGAAGAACATACTCTTTTTTTAAGGTAGTTGGAAAACTGCATGAAAAAAAATGTTTTGAAAGATTTGTGCATAGAGTGAAAAACATTTTGCCTGTTAACATTTGTCAGGTATTTGTAGAAGTTTACTTTGTTCAAAGCAGTAGTTGCTCTGTGTATATATTCATGTACACTTTTCAGTGTATTTTTTAGTCTTTGAAGATAAACAAGTTTAATCTTATCCCAAATGCATTTTTTATCATATAGGCTGGATATATTGGAATACTGTGGTGAGATCTGAAATGGTTGTTTTAATTAGAGGAAAAGAATATACTTTAAGAGTGAAGTAGTCTTTAAAAAATTTCATATATCATGTGGAAATAATAGACAAGATATTTTTAGTTCATATTGTTTATTAGCAGAAACAGATAGTTTCTTGTACTTTTTGCTAAATTTTCAGGCAGTAGGCCTCTACTCCAGCCCCTGGAGATTAATCATGATTTGTAGAATTAAGGTAATTCCTAAATTCTCTAGTGGGCTTCCCTGGTGGCTCAGTAGTAAAGAACCCACCTGCCAGTGCAGGAGATACAAGTTTGACCCCTGGGTCAGGAAGATCCTCTGGAGAAGGAAATGGCAACACCCTCCATATTTTTGCCTGGAGAATCCCAAGGACAGAGGAGCCTGGTGAACTATAATCCATGGAGTCACCAGAGAGTCAGATACAACTTAGTGACTAAATAGCAACAACAACTGAATTCTTCACTAGTGATTGAATACACAATCAGGGTACAGTGGTGGGTGAATGATTCAATTGTGGCCAATAAAATGTAAAGAGAAGTCTGCTGGAGTGGGTGGTCTCTGGAAAGGCTTTGATTTCTTGATAAGGGAAGATATGAATTTCTTCTTAACCACATCTTCCAGCCTTCAGCAAGAGCTTAATGCCTGGAGCCAGTGTGGCCATATTTTAGTCAAGAGGCAATGTTAGCAGGAGGATGAGAAGTCAAGAGGCTAAGGATAATGACCTGCAAATAGAAAGTACCTGTATACTGACAGCATTTTCAAGTAGCTAATCATTTTTATGCTTATTTGGAGACTTCTTAGATATGAAAATAAAGCATTTTTGGTTAAGGCAAAATTAGTTTAGCTCCGTATTATCCAGGCTGAGAATTATCTCGAATACAAGTAGCTTCTGTTGATCTATATTTTAATTTCATTTAGTTAAAGAAGATAACATGCAGTAAAATTGCCTTTTGGGTGGTACAGCTCTGTGAATTTTATAAATTTGTGTAAACACTACAGCAGCAAGGTAGTGTTTACACAAATTACATGAAAAGCTCTGTGACTCCCCAAATCTCCCTCTTGCTACCCCTTTGTAGTAATACCCTGCCCCTACTTCTAAACTTTGGCACCCAATAATTTGTTCTCTGTCTCTACAGATGTCTTTTTGAGAATATCATAAAAATTGAATTGTACAGTACACAACATTTTGAGACTAGCTTAATTCACTCACCATAATGTTTCTGAGATTTATTCAAAACACTGTGTGTATTGAGTTTGTTCATTTTTACTGTTGAGTTCACTGCATAAAAGTACCAGTTTGTTTAATCATTAACCTACTAAAGGACATTGGGTTCTCAGTTTTGGAGGGTTATAAGTAGAGCTGTTGAAAACGTCTGTGAAAAAAGTTTTTATGTAAACATATGTTTTCATTATGCTAGGGCAAATAATTAGGAGTGGAAGTTCTGAGTCGTATGGTAAATATATCCATATTTCACTTTGTAAGAAACTGTCAAACTGTTTTCAAGAATAGCTGTTTGATTTTACATTTTCATAATGAATGAGAGTTTCAGTTGTTCCACATCCAAACTAGTGCTTTACATTGTCAGAAATTTATAATTTAAAATAGTTTTAATATGTAGTAATCACCATAGACCTCTTTATTTATTTATGCTATCTTTAATTTTTCATCAGTTTTTCACTTTTCATTCAGGTGTTTTTTTATATTCATACTTAATACTTTCATTTTTTGGAGATATTGTACATACTATTATGTTTTAACTTTGGTTTATAATTGTTTCAATTTCCAATTGGTGATATATAGAAATATACTGTGTTTTTTCCTTGTATTATGTGATTTTACTTTACTCACAAATTAGTTCTAAGAGTTACAAAAATAGATTTATTATGACTTTTTACATAGACAATCATGTTATTAATGAATAGGAAAAATCTTATTTCTTCCTTTTCAGTCCATATACCTTTAATTTCTATTTGGTGGCTTACTTCACTGATTAGGACATCTAGTAAGATGTTGAATAGGAGTGGTGAAAACCAACATCCTTATCTTGTTCACAGTGTTAGAGGCAAATCACTCAATTTTTCATATTTAAATAAGATATTCACTGAAAGTTTCTAAATACTTTTTAAAATAAGATAGAAGAAATTCCTTTATATTCTGAGTTAGCTAAGAGTTTTTATTAGAAATAAATTTTGAATTTTGTCAAATGTTTTTTCTGCATGAAATGATAATTTTTTTTTTTACTAATGTGGGAGATTATATAGATTGATTTTCAAATACTAAGCCAGCCTTTGTATACCTCATAGCTCAGTTGGTAAAGAATCTGCCTGCAATGCAGGACACCCTGGTTCAATTACTGAGTTGGGAAGAGCCGTTGGAGAAGGAATAGGTTACCCACTCCAGGATTCTTGGGCTTCCCTTGTCACTCAGCTGGTAAAGAATCTGTCTGCAATGTGGTAGACCTGGGTTCAATCCTCGGGTTGGGAAGATCCCCTGGAGAAGGGAAAGGCTATTTACTCCAGTATTCTGGCCTGGAAAATTCCATGGACTGTATAGTCCATGGGGTCGCAAAGAGTCGGACAGGAGTAAGCGACTTTAGCTTCATTTTGCATTCTAACTATAATTCTCCACTTAGTTGTGGTTAATATGCTTTTAATATATTGGTAGATTTAATTTGTGAATATTTTGCTGAAGACTTTTTTGCTTTACTCATGAGGAATATTGGTAGGTCGTTGTTTCTTCTTATCCTGTCTGCCCAGTTGTGGTGTCAGATTAATGCTGGAGTTCAGAAAATGAGTTAGAAAGTGTTCTCTACTCTTCTATTTTCAGGAAGGTGTTTTACAGGATCAATGTTATTTTTTCCTTATATGTTTGGCAAAAGTCATCAGCAAAACAATCCAGACCTGTAGATTTCTTTAAAAGAAAATTTTAAACTATTGATTCAATTTCTTCAGTAGTTATAAAACTATTCAGATTATTTATTTAATTTTAGATTAATTTTGGTAGTTAAGTTTTCAAATAATTGGTCCATTTTACCTAAGTTTTTTGAATTTATGTGTGTAGAGTTGTTTTAGTATTCCACAATGGCCATTTTAATGTCTACATGCTACATGTCACTACAAATGTCTACATGTCACTACAAGAATAGTGATATTCTTTCTCTAATTCTCCACATTGGAAATTTATGTCTTCTGTATTTTTTTCTTCATGTGTATTGCTAGGATTTTATCAATTTTATTAATCAGTTTTTAGGTTCATTAATTTCCTTTATTATTTTGTTTTCTATTTCATTAATTTCTATTTCTACTTTCTATTCTTTTTATTTTTTTAAGATAGTAGTTCCCAGTTTATTCAAATATTAAGCATTTTTTAACCAATCTATTTTTAAATTTTTAAATTCTTGACACTATAGAACTATACTGACATTTATTAACATTCCACTCTTACATTTCTTATCAACAAACAGAAATAAAATTCATAAGCCAAAAGCCTAAAACAAAGCTGTTTAAAACAGGGAAAAGCTTATAAAACTAATATGGATCCTACCATTAACAGCTGAACAGAGAATGTGATTTTTAAATTCTTAGCAGGTGATAAAGTTGTGTAGAAACTGAACACTTACAAATTATTTAAAACTTAGAATCAGAAATCACACAATTGGAATATGGGAAAACAGCAGAAAATACTTATGAGTGAGCCTACACTATTCCAGCTATACCCCATGCCCTTGAAAAGGAAAGCCTGACATTAGTTAGATATTGGTCCAGACTAATACTGTCAGAAGAACTGGTAATAGTAACCTGTCTACCAGAAGAGCTTTCCACTGGATTGGCATTCAAGTATTTTTAAAAATGCTTTCTCTCTGTTAAACAAAATGCATAATTTCTGTTGATATCTTTTAAAGTTTTATCTACTCTTTACTCTCTCCGGTCTGATTATTGAGCCCATCAAATGATATTTTAAAATTTTGGTTATTGTTTCAGTTAGAAAATTTCAATTTGATTTTCTGTGTAATTTCTGTTTCTTAGTAGTATGTTTCTAGCTTTCCATTCATTTCAAGAGTTTCTGTCTTTATTTTTTGTAAGATTTAAAAAGAAAAAACAGCTTCATTGAAGTCTTTGTCAAACAAGTCCTGGTATCTCTGTCAGCTTGGTATTGGTATATGTTGATGGTCTTTTTTCCATGCAGATTTAGATTTCCCTGATTCTTCATATCCAAGTAATTTTGGATGGTATCATGGACATTTTGTTTTATGAGATACTGAGTCTTTTAAAATTTTGTTAGAAATATTTACATCTTTGTTTTAGCAGGAAAAACACTCAATGCCACTCAGACAAAAAGTTCCAGTTTGGCCTTCTTTTGATTGTGTTTACAACATCAGTTCTATTTCAAAGCTTTTACAGTGCGGTTGCTATCTGCCACATGCATGTGCTATCCAGTGGCCAGTCTGTGATCTAGACAGTGATCTATATCTTACTTGTTTTCAAAAAGTCAATGATATATTGTTTAGGGTCAAAAGTATATATGCACAGCTCAGTGGTGAGTTCAGTAGTTCATAAGCTCATTAATAAGGATTATTTCCCAATATTCTCCCTCTTAATAGCCTCATTAATATTTTCTGATTCCCTAGGAATCCTCTGGCTTGAAGTATGGGATTTTGTTTGCCCTGTTCTTCCGCTCATTTCCTTAGAATGTGATCATGTCTGGAGCCAAACAGTGGAATCACAGAGAGACATAAAAGCAGTCGAAGCCATGTATTGCTAAAACTGAAGTACATAGTCAGCTAAATTTATAGTTCTGGCTGATTAAATCTACTCAGTTAATAAGGAGTTTTCATATTACTAAAACAACTTAAAAACTAGAGTGCATCCATATAGAAAATGTTATAAAAATTATTATACTCTACATGTAAAATATATCAGTCAATTCTTGGCCATACAACAAGCTCTTGCTATCTTTTCATACCTTTTCCAACTTATTTCTTTAAAGTCATTATATTAAATTATATTTGTTATGGTTTCAGGCATTATGTCCTGTGGTATCCATCACACCAATAAAAAAAGCAATAAAGATAGCAAACACTTTAGTGTATTATAATACAGTTTGACACCCCATATAATAATGATGTTGAAGATTCTGTTCTGCCAAATGGCTGCATGGCCACTGACGTTTGTTCAGCCAGTGGTCTGTTCAGCATAATGTAACTGGAAGGTATTACCTTTGTCAAAATCTATCTTCTTCAAGAAACCATTAATAAGAAGAAAGGAAAAGTTGCCCTTCCATATATGCAGTATTGTTGTCTTTCTGTCTTCACACACACATGCATGTGCACACATAAAATATTACTGTGATTAACAGTGCAAATATGTAGTCAATGCACTTAGATGAATTTCAGTCTAGCCATTACTAGCTGACCTCGGGTAAGATATTTATTTTGATGAACATCAGTACTCTCATCTACAAAATGGTGATAATGATATTACCTTTCTCATAGTTTTGAGCACTGAGTAATATGTTGCTTACAAAACATCTGGCCATATGCCTAGATCCTGTATAATCTTTCTAAATTTCATTATTTATTCATATATGTTTTATTCTGAATTTTTTATGTTGCATTAGTATTTTTACTACCATTGGAGCACTGCATTATTTCCATGAAGGCACATAATTATACATATATCTATGAAACATGATGTTTGATTGAATAAAGGGAAAAAATGTTTTGTTATTTCTTAGGGGTTTGTCTAAGTCTGGGGTCAAAAAAAATCAAACAATCTCAGAAAGTGCCAGGGAGATTGTGCACATGTGTAAGGTTAGTGTAAAATAAGGGAAAATGGTATCAACTACAGCAAACTGGTGAATACATGATCCTTGTAAAGGCATTCAGTTTTACAGATACTTCTGCTTGCAGTCATTCCAGCTATAAGCCCTGAGTTTGCAGCTCTTGATATTGAGAGATGTGGGAAATCCCTGATTTATACAATTAATGCTATCAATGTGATATTTGGAAAAAAAAGTGAAAGAAGGGACTAATAGAAACTGTATATTCAAAGTTTGTACATTTTAAGTTAAAATTCATAAACTTCTCATTGTCAGTGTTTTGATGTGAGCCAGTTGTCTCTCATTTGAGTATGCAAAATAATGACATCTTTCTGAAATAAGTCACACTATATTATACAGTTCTGATTTTTAGTTTCATGAAAATGAAATGGGAAATTGAAGTCAGTTTTGAAGTAATCTGAAGGCAGAATCTTTTTAGATTTTATGATTTTTCCTCCAATATTAATCATACCTAATTTGGTGGCTTCTTTATTTTTTATCATTGTATTTGTCAAACATTTCTAAAACTTCCAAAAGAATTTTGGTAGAAGTAGCAACATTATTTATTTGGAAGAAAATATTTTACTAAATTTTCACCTTCACTTTTAATCCAGGTTGCAAAAATCCTAGTCAATATATTAATTGGATTTCCAGAAATAGGCAGATGTTAGATAGAGCTGATAGATAAATTATATGTCATGAGCCAACTGTTCCTTTCTCCAAGAAGATAACATTATTTTGATATTTGAAATTTTTTTGGAGTAATTCAACATACTTTCAGAGTAAAGGAGAAAAAATTAAAAAAAAATAAAAAAATAAATTTTATCATTTCAATGATAATTCAAGGGAAATAAAAGTTTTGGAAAGATACAACTGCCTCTATTCATATTATTTATGCTTTATCTCTCTATATATGATTCTTTTATATATATTCTTTATATGTGTGCATATACATGCCAAGTCTCTTCAGTTGTGTTTGACTGATTGTGACCCTATGGACTGTAGCCCACCAGGCTCTCTGTCCATGGGATTCTCCAGGCAAGAATACTGCAGTGGGTTGTCATGCCCTCCTCCAGGGTATCTTCACCATCTAGGGATCAAACCTGCATCTCTTATGTCCTCTGTATTGGCAGGTAGGTTCTTTACCACTAGTGCCACTTGGGAAACCCCTATTCTCTCTATGTATTCTCTTATATATATATATAAATATTTTTTTTCGCACACGTACCTACTAATATTTACTAGGAGTGGTTTAGGAAACTAGGAATGATATTTATTATTATTAACATGACATTTATTTCCCAGTAATAATGAAACATGAAGTCAGCTTAAAACTCCACATATTTTAACTCGAAACTTCAGAATTTAGAATAATCTAAACTTTCTTTAAAATACCTTCCATTTAAATTTGGGAGGAAGTCATGCCAATTTTGGGCTTCCGTGGTGGCTCAGACATTAAAGAATCCGCCTGTAATGTGGGAGACCTGGGTTTGATCCCTGCATTGGGAAAATCCCCTGGAGGAGGGCTTGGCAACCCACTCCAATATTCTTGCCTGGAGAATCCCCATGAACACAGAAGCCTGGTGGGTTACAATTCATAGGGCTGCAAAGAGTCAGGCACAACTGAGCGACTAAGCACAGCACAGCACAGCACATGCCAATTTTATTTCAAAACATTTAATTCAACAATCACTTTTTTAAGTTTATAAGACTTGTCAGTTAATAAGCAGCATTTTATTAAACACTTTATCTGTTAGACACTGTGCTAGTCTTTAAGCACACAACAATGGAGAAGGTAAAATTAGCTCCTGACCTTGTGGTACTTACAGGAAGAATGCTATTAAAGAAATAATTATAAGAGCTATATGTGATATGGAGAAGTATAGGATGATTTGGTAGTCTGAAATATGAGACTTAGAAGGGATATTAAAGACTGTATCTATACCTAAAATTGCTACTAAGTGGTATTTTGGCCTATAATTGAATTCTTGTGATGGAAATCCATGGTCAGTTGCTTAGTCCATTTGTTCCTGAATAAAAATCAACAATTTGTAGCCTAGCAAACTTGGACTTCCCCACTCACTTGGGCTTCTCCACTCATTTGAATACAGTGCTGAGACAGATGACAAAATGCCTGAAAAAAAATCTGTGTGCCACCACATGCTATAGTTCTTAAATTCCTTGACTCTTGTGAAAATAAATTTTTCAGTACTATAGCAGGTTCCATTGCTATGTCAACATTTTAGAGATGGGGATTTTTTCTGTGTGTCTGATTTCTAAACCATGTATCTGAGAATCAAATTTCTTTTCTTAAATCATTTATCCCTTGTAGAACTTTGACCATGTGATATTCTTTATATAGAAGGTCCTGATTCTCTTGCTTTTCTAATGCCACAGTGGTAGGACTGCAATGTCAGATTCAAATTTGTTATTTCTCTCTTGATTGTCTCAGTCAGAGATGAATAAAATATGTGGTGCTCATGTGTAGTGACCTTGCAAAAGAATTTGTTCTGTAGCCTCAAACAACAGTCATTTGTTGTTTGAAGTGAGTCGTTAATTTTATCTGACAGATTGAAGATGGTATGGGAATTAAGGTGCAGCCTACAGACCACCTGTCTCAGATGACTTAACCAATGACATCATATTGCTTTTACTGTCCAATCACATTTGTTCTAATCTCTGACCAGTGCATGCTAGCTGCAGAAGATACTTTTCCAAGTGACCTGAATCAAGACTAATAACATTTATATCTGAATTTTCCATCTGTCCTGCATGATGGATAGAGATTGAACCTGATTAATATTTTACAGTCTGCATTCACAACTACTTGGGAGAAATAACCAAAAAGTCGTAATTCATTGAATAGGACCTGTTTTGTGTGTGTTTTAAATTGTTTTTCTCTCTCTTAAAAATGTGCATCTTTATTTTTGGGAAGAGCTGCAATAAATAAGAAACTCCCTTTCTCCATGTATCTTTCCAGTTTATTGCAATTATGTTATCTGTATTGTATCTTAATTTTAAGCTGTTTCACCATGTATTTTGTTATTTGTTGAACAGCCAAACAAATAACAAATAATTAATTCATATGAATGAAGGGTAGCTCAGCAGCACTCAGGGCTGCTGAGGGTGGCACACTAATACAACGTAAATGAATCTGGGAAAGATAAGATAGATCTGCTTTCATTTTGTTCAGAGTATAAGCATTACAAAAAGTTTTAAGGTTTATTTAGGGGTATATATACTTCTCATAAATGGAAGGAATGTATTAATGAAAAGAGAGAAAGAGAGAGGGAGCATAAAGCCAATTATTACTTATTTACCACTTATGTCTGGTAGTAAAGTGGTCATTATTTAATCTAGTAACCAATTTACATATAGTGAGGGCTCACTATATTTAAGACAGTGAGAATAAGGTACACTGCCTGCAGTGTATCTTAAAGGTTCACGCAATTAAGTTGAGAACACAAATGTTTATCAGTTTAAGAACAGTCAACAGGATATGTGAACAGGCTGATGAAAATAACACCAGAGAATCAAGAGAGACCTCTCTGAAGGAACAATGGCCAGGCTGAGATCTGAAGGGTAAATGAAACTTCAGCGACTCATCTGTACATGTCTAGCACCTCTCAGATAGTAAAGAATCTGCAATGTGGGAGACTTGAGTTCAATCCCTGGGTCAGAAAGATCCCCTGGAAAAGGAATTTCAACCCACTCTTGCAGTGTACCTACAGTCATACACTGCTGGGCACTGCAGCCAGCTGGGCCAGTAGCCAGCCATGAATACCAGTGTGACTGGAGCAGTCAGCACCACCATAACAGAAAGGTGCATACAGCTCACGTTGGGAATACCTGTTACACATCTGGCTCTGGTGGCCAGAGGGGTGTGTGCTTCTGGGTCCTAGCGGAGGTCTATAACATAAGACAACTTCTCCAAGGTTGAGAGATATAACTTACCTACAAAGTACAAAGAAGTAAACACAGAGAATTAGGCAAAATGAGGAGACAGAACAATATGTTCCAAATCAAAGACCAAGTCAAAACCTCAGAAAAGGGACTAAACAAAATGGAAATATTTTGATCTGCTCAATAAAAAGTTCAGGATAATGGTCATAAATATGGTCACAGAACTTGGGATAAAGATGGATGAACATTGTGAGAATTTCAACAAAGAGAGAAAAAATGTTTAAAGAATCAACAGAACTGAAGAATACAACTGAAATAAGTACACTAGAGGGAATCACCAGTAGATTAGATGATATAGAAGAATGGACCAGAGATCTAGAAGATAGGAGTAGTGGAAATAATGCAAGCTGAAAAGAAAAAAGTGAGGAAAATGAGTATAGTTTAAAGGACTTTGGGGATAACGTCAAGTGCACGAACACTCACACTGGAAGGAGAAGAGATAGAGAAAGGGGAAGAGAACTTTTTGAAGAAGTAATAGATGAAAACATCTTTAACCTGGCAAGAAAACAGACATCTAGGTCCAAGAAACACAGAGAGTCCCAAACAAGATGAATCTAGAGGTCCACACCAAGACATACTATAATTAAAATGAAAAAAGCAAAGATAAAGAAACTAATAGTGGCAATGCAATTCCTATCAAGCTACCAGAGGTCTTTTTCAGAGAATTAGAACAAATAATTTCACAATTTGTATGGAAATACAAAAAACCTCGTATAGCCAAAGCAATCTTGAGAAAGAAGAATGGAACTGGAGGAATCAACCTACCTGACTTTAGGCTATACTACAAATCCACAGTCATTAAGACAGTATGGTACTGGCACAAAGACAGAAATATAGATCAATGGAACAAAATAGAAAGCCCAGAGATAAATCCACGCATCTATGGATACCTTATCTTTGACAAAGGAGGCAAGAATATACAATGGAGAAAAGACAACCTCTTTAACAAGTGGTGCTGGGAAAACTGGACAGCCACTTGTAAAAGAATGAAACTAGAACACTTTCTAACACCATACACAAAGATAAACTCAAAATGGATCAAAGATCTAAGCATAAGACCAGAAACTATAAAACTCCTAGAGGATAACATAGGCAAAACTCTCTGACATAAACCAAAGCAGGATACTCCATGACCCACCTCCCAGAATATTGGAAATAAAAGCACAAATAAACAAATGGGACCTAATTAAAATTAAAAGCTTCTGCACAACAAAGGAAACTATAAGCAAGGTGAAAAGACAGCCTTCAGAATGGGAGAAAATAATAGCCAATGAAGCAACGGACAAACAATTAATCTCAAAAATATACAAGCAACTCCTGCAGCTCCATTCTAGAAAAATAAACAACCCAATCAAAAAGTGGGCCAAAGAACTTAACAGACATTTCTCCAAAGAAGACCTAAAAATGGCTAACAAACACATGAAAAGATGCTCAACATCACTCATTATCAGAGAAATGCAAATCAAAACCACAATGAGGTATCACTTTACACCAGTCAGAATGGCTGTAATCCAAAAATCTACAAGCAATAAATGCTGGAGAGGGTGTGGAGAAAAGGGAACCCTCTTACACTGTTGGTGGGAATGCAAACTAGTACAGCCACTATGGAAAACAGTGTGGAGATTCCTTTAAAAACTGCAAATAGACCTGCCATATGACCCAGCAATCCCACTGCTGGGCATATACACAAAGGAAACCAGAATTGAAAGAGCCACGTGTACCCCAATGTTCATCGCTGCATTGTTTACAATAGCCAGGACATGGAAGCAACCTAGATGCCCATCAACTGACGAATGGATAAGAAAGCTGTGGTACATATACACAATGGAATATTACTCAGCATTAAAAAAAAATTCATTTGAATCAGTTCTACTCAGATGGATGAAACTGGAGCCCATTATCCAGAGTGAAGTAAGCCAGAAGCAAAAACAACAATACAGTATATTAACGCATATATATGGAATTTAGAAAGATGGTAATGAGAACCCAACATGCGAGACAGCAAAAGGAACGCAGATGTGTAGAACAGACTCGTGGACTCTGTGGATGAGGGTAAGGGTGGGATGATATGGGAGAATGGCATTGAAACATGTTAATTATCATATGTCTAATCAATTGCCAGCCCAGGATTGATGTTCGGGGCTGGTGCATCGAGATTTCCCCGGGGGAGGGAGGAGGGAGGGAAGAGGGAGGGGGGTTCTGGAGGGGGAACATATGTAAACCCATGGTGATATCATGTCATTGTATGGCAAAACTAATAAAAAAAAATAAGAAAAAAGAAAGTCCATAGATAAACTCACATACCTAATCTGTGACAAAAGATGCAAGAATATACCATAGAGTAAAGACAGTCTCACCAATAAGTGGTACTGGGAAAACTGAATAGCTATGTATAAAAGAATGAAATTACAACACTCTCTAACACCACACACACACACACACACAAACCTCAGAATGGATTAAAGACATAAAAATAAGGCCAGACACTAAAACTCTTAGAGGAAAACATAGGCATAACACTCTATGACATAAAAAGCAGCAAGATCTTTTGTAACCCATTTCTGGTATAATGAAAATAAAGACAAAAATAAATAAAAGGGACCTAAGTAAACTTAAAAGTTTTCTTCACAACAAAAGAAACCATAAACAAAACAAAAAGACAGTCTTCAGAATGAGGGAAAATATTTGCAAATGAGGCAACTGATGAAAGATTAATCTCTAAAATGTACAAACAGCACATGCAACTCAATAATAAAAAGAACAACCTGGTGAAAAAATGGCAGAAGACCTAAGTAGATATTTCTCCAAAGAAGACATACATATGGAAAACAAACACATGAAAAGATTCTCAATATCACTAATTATTAGAGAGTTGCAAATCAAAACTACAATGATGTATCACCTCACACTGATCAGAATGGTTGTCATAAAAAATATACAAAAGCAATAAATGCTAGAGAGGATGTGGAGAAAAGGGAAACCTCTTACACTATTGGTGAGAATATAAATTTGTGTGGCCACTATGGTAGACAGAATAGAGATTCTTCAAAAAATTAAAAATAGAACTACCATACCACCCACCAATTCCACTCTTTAACATCTATACAAAGAAAAGAGAACTCACTAATTTGAAGAAATATACGCACCCCTTTGTTCATCACAGTGCTTTTTAATTGCCAAAACTTGGAGACCACCTAAGTGTTCATTGATAAGTAAATGGATAAAGAAGGTGCCGTTAATATATGAAATGGAATATTAGTCATGAGAAAGAATGAAATCTTTCTATTTACAACAACATAGATGGATAGAGAATGTATTAAGCAAAGTGAAATAAATCAGACAGAGAAAGACAAATCCTGTATAATTTCACTTGTATGTGGAACATAAAAACAAATTAACAAACAAAACAGAAACAGACTCATAGATACAGGTAACAAACTGGTGGGTTGCCAGAGAGAGGTGGGTGGAGGAATGGATAAGATTGGTAAAGGAGATTAATAAGTATAAACTTTTGCATAGCACAGTGTTTACAGTCAGTTGTGTCTCTGTGACCCCATTGATCATACAGTCCATGGAATTCTCCAGGCTAGAATACTGGAGTGGGTAGCCTTTCCCTTCTCCAGGGGATCTTCCCAACCCAGGGAATGAACCCAGGTCTCCTGCATTACAACCAGATTCTTTACTAGCTGAAACACAAGAGAAGCCCACAAATACTGTAGTGGGTAGCCCATCCCTTCTCCAGCAGATCTTCTCAACCCAGGAACTGAACCAGGGTCTCCTGCATCGCAGGTGGATTCTTTACCAACTGAGCTATCAGGGAAGCCCAGTACAAACTTCTAGTCATGTAATAAATTAGTCCTGGGGAGGTAACATACAGCATAGGGAATGTAGTCAACAATAATTTAAAACTTTGTATGGTGATAGATGGTTACTAGACTTATGGAGGTCACTTCAAAATGTGTATGTGTCGAACTACTATGCTGTACACCTGCAACAAATATTATAGTTAATTATATAGTCAGTTGAAAAAAGAAGGAAAAGAAAGTTCTTGTTCAGATTTCTAATCATATTGCCTCACCTTATGCTGAATGACTACTGTGGGGCCTAAAGCCTTGCAGTTTTCTGTTGGCAAAATCATGGCTTTCACTTCTAAGTTCAGTTGCTGTTGATCTAAAGATGAGCATAGCATGGCCAAAGCTGGGAAAATCATTGCTTTTCCCTTGAATTTCTCTTAGTTTAACCTAAAGTATAATTTCTTTTTCTTTTCTGATCTCAAGACATGACCAGTAGTACCATAGTACTAGTAATTCCCCTATAATGAAAAATATCTTTAAAATATCAACTTCCCTGGTGGGAAGCTGGACTTCCCTGGTGGCTCAGAAAGTAAAGAATCTGCCTAAATTTCAGGAAATCCTGGTTTGATCCCTGGGTGGGGAAGATCCTTTGGAGAAACGCCTGGCAACCCACTCCAGTATTCTAGCCTGGGAAATCTCCATGGACAGAGGAGCCTGGTGGGCTACAGTCCATGGGGTTGCAAGAATCAGACATGAATGAGTGAATAAAATATCAACAGTCTTCACTAACTGAAGAGCAGATAGTCTTCCTTCTCTGGAGCAGTGGAGACCTCAGTGTTATCCTAAGCATGTGATCTTTACATGGAAACCTTTAGATATTTTCTGGGTCATTCTTCTCCAGCTGAGTATGCTTTGGGAATATAAAGCTGGAAATAAGCATGGTTATCTTAGAAAGCGTTGATTTTATTCAAAGATTTATGAAAAGGGCTAGTAATTTAACTTGTAGGTAGCTGAAGCCATTTTTACTTCAAAAGAAGCATTGATATATTAAGGAGAAGAATACAAAATTTGCAAGCATTTTTAAAGGTTATACTGGGACTTTAAATACTTCAAATTTTAGATAGCACCTTTGTGTTGTGCCCACAGGCTCCCTGAGGGCTGTATTAAATTTTCTAGGCCATGAACTCAATGGAAAACTTAGCAGGATTATCTCAGTGCTTCTTGATTAAACAGTAATAAAAACCTGGCTATTTGCATCTTGCATTCTTCATCCTAGTTTTTTTTTTAAGTAGCAAAACATTTTAATCCATTCATTCTAAAAATAACAGAGACATTTTATATCCAGTGCTACCTACTCAAAAAGTTTTCTGCCGATGAGAGAGTCAGACTGCAGATTACAGAGCCATTCAAGTTCAAGGTACAGTTTGGGACAAGACCATCATAGGGGAGCTTTTCCTCCTTTCTGCTCATAAATATAAGTTAGCTTAAAAAGAAAACCTCAGACAGAAGGAGAAAGCTTTCTCTTTATATAGCCTCATTATTTTACATCTGTCTGTAATGTTTGAAGGCAAAATAGATAATCAGAAAACCAACCCCCAAGCAGGTACAAGGGTCTGAGCTGAAATCCTGGGACTACAGACTGGTTTAATTCTATTTCTACCAATACTGTGGTGTGAGGTACTATGGTTCTTGTTTTAGTTATAAGAGGTGTTAGGAATGGATGCCCACACACAATTAATAATAGCTTGTTTAGTACATAACTCTGCAGCACAATACCAACAACAGGAGTATTTTAAAGCAGGGTGGAGAAGAAAATAGACACTAATACAACTGATTCCTTCCCCACCGCCCCTGCTCTTTTCTCAGTGAGAATTCAGTTCAAAAAGAGGCTCCAGAATGCCCCTGGGGCCCTTTGACCCACCACACTCCTGGGGAGCCTCAGGCTTTGGTGATGTATCTTTCTTGGATGAGGAAATCATAGATTTTCTGGGTTTTGCTCACGTCTCTCTTGATGAGTGCTCTTGCCTGTGCCAGTTTCAAGCCCCCTTGCTTGTTACATTTGTTCAATAGGGCAGATTTGTATTCTAAATAGGCTCCTGGGACAAAACTCACCAACTGACAGAGCTCCTTTTCCTTTTCACTCAACTTCTCTGTGTCAGGGAGGCCACTGAGGTTCAAGGGCAGTGCACTTCGTCTACCTGAATTCGAAGTCATTCGAACAGAAGGACTGAAGCCAGAATCAATGTCAGCCTGCCAGCAGAGCCACTGCTGGCAGGCGCTGCTGTCCTGGATGTACTGGAGGACCTCGGAACGCATTGTGCGTTTGAGGTGTTCCTCTTCTTGAGGTGATTGTAGGTTCTGGCGCTACAAAAATTGGTAATGCCTGCCATCCTGTATTCTTGGAGCCTTTTGATTTCCTTTCAGAGTTCAATTTCCAATGCGTGGCTTTCAACGAGCTTGTCATGCTTCACTGGCCCCACTATCCTTGCAAATCACATTTTTTCATAAAGGTCTTGGACTTCCTTGGGGTATCCTCGTTCCATTCATTAACTGAAACTTCCTAAGGTTCATTAATCCATGGTCTCATAATTTTTTTTCACCTTTGTCTCTCCTTTAACTTGGAATGATAGGTATCTACTACAGCCATCTTCAGACTGTATAAAATGTCCCAGTCATCTTCGACTAAATCAATCTCTCTCAACTCCTCAATGAAATCTGCTGGAGCTGATGTGTATCCTGCCATGTCTTGAGAAAGCAAGGAGTCAAAGGTAGGTTGGGGAGGGTCATCTGCAGAGTGAAATGGAATGGCAGTGTCATCAATTTTTCCCTCTTCTGCTTGCTTCAGGTTCAGCAGGGTAGATGCGAACAAAGGGTTATTGATGAAATGCTTCATATAGTGCTTCTCATGCTCCTCCTTGGTCTTGGTGCCCATCTGATTGGTTACATCCTGCCAATTTCCAAAGCCACAGTCCATCACAGCTTGTAAAAGGGCCATTTCTTCTTGAGAAGTCCAGCTAGGGTCAAAGACAGGAAAATCTGAGGTCATTATTTCATAAGTATGATCACTTTGATGTTTCTTGTACTCAAATCCTTTAGTGAAACAGGGTAAGCAGAGGAAAAATGGAAACTGCATACTTGATATAAGGCTCCATGAGGTAGGAGGAGCAGCCTGGGCAAGGTGGCTTATCAGAGGGATCATTGCTAAAGGAACCCAAACTGTCCATTCCCCAGTTGGCAAAGACTGTTGCTTTGATCTTCTTTAATCTAAGCTACTTCAAGGAGATTGCAGAACCTCACTGCTTCCCTCCCCTCTGCCCATCTTTAGTTTTTTAAGTAGATAAAGACCTCCCTGTTTCTTCTCTGACAATGTCAACATTTTCTTTGTTTTCTTCTAGTGGTATGACCAAAGGCTAGTGTGAGAGAATCCTAGAGTCTGATTAGTTACTGTGGGCCACATGTGCAACTCAAGTACTTTTCCATTTCTAATTGGTAGCCCAGGAATTCACATTAGAAAGAAGCCCAGCAGATGTTATAATTCCTCCCAGGGATCTTGTATACAAGTGCTTACAAGGACTTTATGTTGTTTACTTTAAAGTTTCTTGTCTCTTTTCTTTTCTTTGAGTACTCTTCCAGCAAACTATTAAGAAACTATATTTAAGTATATTTAGTTTATTCCTAAAAATTTCCCAAAAACGCTCTCTTAAATAGACCTTTTCCATTAAAATTCTTATTTTTCTTCCATACCGGATTATAACTATGTGATTATAAGTCATTAATTCCTCATTCTTATAAATTAGAGAAAAAAATTAAATAGTGTTACATTAATCCTTGAAAAAGTTTTAAGTCTGAAAAGTGAAGTTAGAACAACTCATGTTATTAGGAGTATGTTGTATACACAGCAGGCTTCCCATGTGGCATCACGTAAAGAATCAGCCTGCCAATGCAGGAGACATAGGTTGATCCCTAGATTGGGAATATCCCATGGAGAAGGAAACAGCAACCCACTCCAGTATTCTTGCCTTGGAAATTCCCATGGACAAAGGAGCCTGTTGGGTTACAGTCCATGGGTTCACAGAGTCAGATATGACTTTTTCACCCTGAAACACGAGTTTTTTCACTCTCCTCTTTCACCCTCATCAACAGATAAGACCAGAAACTATAAAACTCTTAGAGGAAAACATAGACAGAACACTTGATGACATAAATCAAAGCAAGGTCCTCTATGACCCAGCTCCTAGAGTAATGGAAATAAAATAAAAGTAAACAAGTGGGATCTGATTAAACTTAAAAGCTTTTGCACAGCAAAGGAACCTATAAGCAAGGTGACAAGACAACCCTCAAATGAAACAACTTACAGAGGATTAATTTCCAAAACATACAAGCAGCTCATACAACTCAATACTAGAAAAACAAGCCACCCAGAAAAGTGGGAAAAAGACCTAAACAGACATTTCTGCAAAGAAGACATACAGATGGCTAACAAACACATGAAAAGATACTCAACATTGCTCATTGTTAGAGAAATGCAAATCAAAACTACCATGAGAAATCACTTCACACCAGTCAGAATGGCCATCATCAAAAAATCTACAAACAATAAATTCTGGAGAGGGTGTGGAGAAAAGGGAACTATACAGCCACTATGGAAGATGGTATGGAGATTCCTTAAAAAACTAGGAATAAAACCACCATATGACCTAGCAATCACACTTCTAGGCATATACCCTGAGGAAAACAAAATTGAAAAGACACATGTACCCCATTGTTCATTGCAGCACTACTTAACAATAGCTAGAACCTGGAAGCAACCTAGATGTCCATCGACAGATGAATGGATAAAGAAGTTGTGGTACATATATACACAGTGGAATATTACTCAGCCATAAAAAGGAATGCCTTGGAGTCAGTTCTAATGAGGTGGATGAACCTAGAACCTATTATGCAGAGTGAAGTAAGCCAGAAAGAGAAAGATAAATACCGTATTCTAATGCATATATATGGAATCTAAAAAAATGGTACTGAAGAATTTACTTACAGTGTGGCAGTAGAGGAACAGATATAGAGAATAGCCTTGTGGATATGGAGAGAGGGGAGGAGGGGGTGAGATGTATGGAAAGAGTAACATGGAATTTTACATTTGAGTAATGCAATTTTATAAAGAGTAACATGGTATTTTACATTACCATATGTAAAATAGATAGCCAACAGGAATTTGCTGTATGGCTAAGAAACTCAAACAGGCGCTCTGTATCAACCTAGAGGGGTGGGATGGGGAGGGAGATGGGAGGAAAGTTCAAAAGGGAGGGGGTATAAGTATACCTATGGCTGATTCAGGTTGAGGTTTGACAGAAAATAACAAAATTCTGTAAAGCAATTATCCTCCAATAAAAAAATAAATTTAAAAAATAGGCTCTTTAGTTCCTCTTCACTTTCTGCCATTAAAGTGGTATCGTTTGCATATCTGATTTTGTTAATATTTCTCCCAGAAATCTTGATTCTAGCTTGTGCTTCTTCCAGCCTGGCATTTTACATGATGTACTCTGCATAGAAATTAAATATGTAGGATGACAATATACAGCATTACCAGCATATACACAACATCTGACAAAACTAAAATGGAAAATTACTTAAAATATACTTTCTTACAGCATTCAGTATATGTGATTTGTGAAGAAAAAGTTAAAATAAAAAAATAGAGAAATTGAGGTGACAAAATCTTACACTGACCAAATTTTAAAAGATAAATATAGGCTTAAACAAAATCAGACAGCAGTAGAGGTGTAGCTCTCTTTATTAGTATATAAAGGTGGATTTTTCAAAATGCAAAGTACATATGGAAACATAGTTTCTATATTGGATAATCATTTCACTGAGACGTTATCTTCATTTGCTATTTGGTATCCAGTATCAAGTGACTCCTAAAAATTTAAGGGGATTGTTTGTTCATAGGCTTGAATGAAGCCAATTTTCTCTGACAAAAAATATTCAGTGTTCATGAGTGGATTAACACACTGGTGAAAAGTTCTTCAAAGTTGTTGTTGTTCAGTCACTAACTCGTGTCTGACCCTTTACCCATGAATGGCAGCACATCAGGCTTTCCTGTCCTCCACTCTCTCCCTGAGTTTGCTCAAGCTCATGTCCATTGAGTTGGTGATGCCATCCAAACAGCTCATCCTCTGTCATTCCCTTCTCCCCTTGGCCTCAATCTTTCCCATCATCAGGTTCTTTTCCAATGAGCCAGCTCTTTGCATCAGGTGGCCAAAGTATTGGAGCTTCAGCTTCGGTATCAGCCCTTCCAATGAATATTCAGAGTTGTTAAGTTGCTAACTTGTGTCTGACTTTTTGTGACCCCCATGGACTACAGCATGCCAGGTTTCTCTGTTCCTCACTGTCTCCCAGAGTTTGCCCAAGTTCATCTCCATTGAATTGGTGATGCTATCCAACATCAGGGTTGGTTTCCTTTAAAAGTTAATCTTCTAATATTTGTGAACCATTTTCCTTAAATTATCTTGACACATATTTATCTATGGGTTATTTAATTAAGAGCTTCAAGTATTTAATCTCCATTGGTATGCTTTCTCTGGGCCCAGTTGGTTAGACTTGGCTCACTTAATCAGAAAAAATTGTCATTATTTTCTTCAAATTGTTGGGAAATTTAGGATTATTTCTATAAAATGCTAACCAAGAAGTTGTTTTGATCCAGGAGTTCAAATAACTACTCAGTTGATAAGTCATGGATTGAGCATGCCATACCCTTCCTCGCATATGTGCATGTGTAATTGTTCAGTTGTGTTAAACTCTTTGTGAACTTATGACTATAGCCCACCAGGCTTCTCTGTCCATGGGATTTTCCAGGCAAGAATACTGGAGTGGGTTGCCATTTCCTCCCCCAGGGAATCTTCCCCACCTAGATATTGAACTTACATCTCCTGTGTGTCCTGAATTTTCAGGCAGAATTTTTACCACTGTGCCACCTGGGAATCCCATCCTTTTCTTAACAGCTCTTTAAAAATTGTGTTATAATTTACATGTAACATTGTTAGTTTCAGATGTATGCAATAATGATTCCATGTTTGTATATATTGTGGGATGATCACCACAATAAGTCAAGCTAACAACAATTTTAAATTTTTTTAAGGCTTCATATCATACTGCCTCTAGGAAAATATTGTGACTCTTCAGTAGAATGTACTCTTCTTTTCAGATCCCCAGTTTGCATGACTTTCCAGACTCATCTCTCACTCTTTCCATCTCATGCTCAGTGGCCTAGTCACCCAGAGTGTGCTGTTTCCTAACCCTTTTATGCTGTTTCAGGCTTCTGCAGTGATGCCCATCCCTTGCCTCTGCCAATGTCTTCCCTGTTCATGTATATATTTTTAAGTCCTTCTATAAGCATCACTCCCTGTAGAAATCTTTACTTCACATCTGTAGGTAGATTTATTTTCTTCCCCTTTTATGCTTTCATGTATCTTGCTACCTACTGCTATGTGTGTTTGGTGCTCAGTCATGTCTGACTCTTTGCGACCCTATAGACTGTAGCCCGCCAGTCTCCTCTGTCCATAGGATTTTCCAGTCAAGAATACTGGACTGGATTGCCATTACCTCCTCCACTGCTAGCACTATAGTCATTACAAATTGCAATAGTTACTATATTTTCATACCTTTAATTAGACTACTGGACTATGAAGTCAGGAACTTTGTTTTATTTGTTGTACCTCAGTACATCTGTTAGCAAATATATCCACAAACTATTCAGTGATTTCTATATCTGCTCCATTTGCTTAACCTATATTATCATCTATAACTTTCTCTGTATATACATATGTATATTTATTTTTGGATTAACTTCAACAAGTAAGTTGCAGATATCATTACACTTTACCTACAAATGCTTCAATTGGTATTTCCTAAAAACAGACTTTTTCCCTAAAATGCATAATATCATATTACACCTAATAAAACAACATTATTTCCTAATATCATAATACAATTTTCCTCAATTCTGAAAATGACTTGAGAGTTTTTCTTCAACCAGTTTATTCCTTAATTTTTGATCAGATGAATGAATCTTGAAATCAAATACTGTCACAGTTTGAATGTTTTTGTAGGAAGAGAAATATGGAATGTATATTTGATATTTGAAATTCTGTTTTTTGAAATGTCAGATTAAAGCTGATAGTTGTGGTAATTGGCATGAAGCATGTAGAATTTAGATTATAATGGAAAGAGCTTAGTTAAAGTGGAGCAATATAGCTGCATTGGCACTTACTGCAGGAGTAGAAAGGCCTTTGAAAGCAGATTTAGAATGGCAGGAATCAATGCTGGTATAGGCATTCACTGCTATTGTGAAGACGTGAGGGCAGTGGAAGGTCATCACTTATAGACATTAACTAGCTGTCATTCTTATCTAATGCTGTACCATAAAATTTCTTGGTTGTGTATAAACTGTGGCAGTACATGCAAATTCTCAGGTCATTTTCTATGGTTAGCCCACTTAAAATTGCTTACTACAGTCCTACATTCTAGATCATTGTCATCTACTGACGACTGAAGAAAAATTGTTAAGATATCCATGCATAAAGTGCTGTGTAGCTCTTAAGGGAAACTTTAGTCTTGTTCCCAGAATTTTCCATTCTAGCCCCTCTATAGCCTTTGCTATCATCAGCAGATGCTCTTTGTTATTTTTCCTACTGCTCTGAGTCAAGGTGGAAATTGCTATCACATGGTAACCCTGCTAGAGGAAAGTACCTCATTAGCAATATTTTCCACAGACACCAAGGTAGAATAAAGGGGAATCATAACACTATAGTACCGAAAGATCAGTAGCAAAACTGCATGATTTTAAAAACTAAAAGAGTTCAGGATGTGGAAGCATTAACCTTAGGATGATGACTTTGGAAAAATCACCTCAGTTCTGTACCCTTCAGTTTCCTCATCTATAAAGTTGAAATAATTCTTACAAGAAGGAAATCAAAGGAGGCCTCTCTGAGTATTCTGTGAGTTAAAACAGCTTCTAATATATATAAAAATATTATTGATTTATTTCTAAGGACTTAGAATCTTTTTACATCTTATCTATTATAGTGCTGAGGCATGAAAAGGCATCTAGATCCTTTCTTTTAAAAATATTTACATGAACCACGCTAAGCAGCATCAGCAATTTTATTTTGGAAACTCTTCATAGGACTTAAGTGATGACATTTCTCCATATATTTTCTTGAATCATGGGCCTTGGGTATTCTAAAGTATAAGAGAGGGCATTTGTTTTATTTTTAGCTGTCAGAGTATTGTGCTCAAAGAAAATTCATCTGTTTCAAATCAAAGCACATATCTGAAGCTGTTGGGAGAGAGGGCCCACAGCATTGCTTTTATTTTTATTCTTTGTGTCCAAGTCTCTACTGAGAAGACCTCATAGGTAGCATTTCCTTGGATGCTTTCACAGAATGCTGGGTTGTTTATTCATTCCTATAATGGATTGGTTACTTACTGCTCTCCATTAAGAGCAGCATGAGTTCCAAAAAGAGAACCATTATGCAGCATTCTAAATTCCAAACCTGAATAAAACCCAATGTTATTAATTCAAAACACAGTTAAGGGCCTTCTGTAGGAAGAGAATTGGGAGAGGTGCTATGGAAAAACTGTAAGAGAAGACACAGGCCCTGCCCTCAGGGAGTTTATAGTTTGAAGGGAAAGATCAGATAAATAGATAAATGTAAAACATGAACTATGGTGAGAGCTATACAAAGATGGTTTATATCAAGTCCTTGCAAGGAGGATTCTCAAAATTTTTATTTACTACATAGAAGCATACTCTTTAGCTAGCTCTGATCCTCCCCTTACTGTCCTTCTAATACAATTCTCTTGAAGAGACATGCTATATAGAGAAAACCTGTCTCCTTTCCCCAACTAGATGCTCAAATCACTTGTGCTAGATTTTGGCATAGGAGATAAAGTGGAGATACAATGAAATGATTGCCTCACTAATTTACTTAAGAAAACTAGAACTAACCTTACAGGAGAGAAATTCTAAGATTCACGGTTTGTACTTTCTGAAATCTAAACATACTGATTTTATTTTTGGTGCATATCTACCATTTTTATTATTTATTTAATTTTTGGCTGCACAAAGTCTTTGCTGCTGTGTGCATTCTTTCTCTAGTTGCAGTGAGCAGGAGGCTGCTGTCTAGTTGTGGTGGGTGGGCTTCTCACTGCAGTGGCTTCTCTTGTTGCTGAACATGGGCTTTAGAGTGCTTGAACTTCAGTAGTTGTGGCTTGTGGGCTCCAGAGTGTGGCACACGGGCTTAGTCGCTGGGCAACATGTAGAGTCTCCCCAGACCAGGTATCGAACCCTTGTCCGCTGCATTGGCAGGCAGATTAGCAACCATTGGATCATCAGAGAAGTCTGCTGAGATGCAAATTTAGAACAGCATGACTGAAGTGGAGATTTCATGAGGATTCCAAACTAAAATCACTTGGTAGAAAGTTTGGAATAGTGTTTTATGCCCGACACAAGTTAAAAAAAAATTCTTTTTAACATTTAAATACTTTCAATATCTCATGAAGTGGGCAGTCGTCATTCCCAAGGATCCAGAGAACTGCAAAATAGGGAAGAAAGCAGGAACCTCTTTTTATAGGGTAAAGAATAAGAAGCAAGGATAAGATAAATAAAAAATGGATTAAACACAGGGAAGCAAGTATAGAGCCAAGAGTTCACTTGGTATTTGGGACTGGCTGATTGGATATACTGCATTTCTGATCAAATGGCTATACATGGATATCATTTATCTAAGTTTTGGTGCTGACATGGCACCAAAGATGTGCTAAGATGGAGAGGCTCCATCTTGGACATAGAAATTTATTTCAACTCTGTGAAACTTACAATGGGATAGAATGGGAAAAAGCTAGAGATCTCTTCAAGAAAATGAGAGATACCAAGGGAATCTTTCATGCAAAGATGGGCACAATAAAGGACAGAAATGGTATGGGCCTAAGAAAAGCAGAAGAGATTAAGAAGAGGTGGCAAGAATACACAGAAGCTCTATACAAAAAAGATCTTCATGACCCAGATAACCACGATAGTGTGATCACTCACCAGGAGACAGACATCCTGGAATGCAAAGTCAAGTGGGCCTTAGGAAGCATCCCTACAAACAAAGCTAGTGGGGGTGATGGAATTCCAGTTGAGCTATATCAAATCCTAAAAATTGATGCTGTGAAAATGCTGCACTCAATATGTCAGCAAATTTGGAAAACTCAGCAGTGACCACAGGACTGAAAAAGGTCAGTTTTCATTCCAATCCCAAAGAAAGGCAGTGCCAAAGAATGCTCAAACTACCACACAATTGCCCTCATCTTACATGCTAGTAAAGTAATGCTCAAAATTCTCCAAGCCAGGCTTCAACAGTATCTGAACCATGAACTTCCAGATGTTCAAGCTGGATTTAGTAAAGGCAGAATAACCAGAGATCAAATTTCCAACATCTGTTGGATCATCAAAAAAGCAAGAGAATACCAGGAAAACATCTACTTCTGCTTTATTGATTCCGCCAAAGCCTTTGACTGTGTGAATAACAACCAACCTTGGAAAATTCTTCAAGAGATTGAAATACTAGATCACCTTACCTGCCTCCTGAGAAATCTGTATTCAGGTCAGGAAGCAACAGTTAGAACCTGACATGAAACAATGGACTGGTTCCAAATTGGGAAAGAAGTACGTCAAGGATGTATATTGTGACCTGCTTATTTAACTTAAATGCACAGGACATCATGTGAAATGCCTGGCTGGATAAAGCACAAGCTGGAGTCAAGATTACTAGGAGAAATATCAATAACCTCAGATACACAGATGATACCACCTTTAAGGCAGAAAGCAAAGAAGAACTAAAGAGCCTCTTGATGAAAGTGAAAGAGGAGAGTGAAAAAGTTGTCTTAAAATTCAGCAATCAAATAATGAAGATCTTGGCATCCAGTCCCATCACTTCATGGCAAATAGTTGGGGAAACAATTGAAACAGTGACAGACTTTATATTTTTGGGCTCCAGAATCACTGTAGATGATGACTGCAGCCGTGAAATTAAAAGATGCTTGCTCCTTGCAAGAAAAGGTATGACTAACCTAGACAACAGAGACATTACTTTTCCGTCTAGTCAGTGATGGTTTTTCTAGTAGTCATGTGTGGATGTGAGAGTTGGACTATAAAGACAGTTGAACACCAAAGAATTTATGCTTTTGTACTGTGGTTTTGGAAAAGACTCTTGCAAGTCCCTTGGCCTGCAAGTAGATCCAACCAGTCAATCCTAAAGGAAATCAGTCCTGAATATTCATTGGAAGGACTGATGCTGAAGCTGAAATTCCAATACTCTGGCCACCTGACATGAAGAACTGACTCCTTGGAAAAGACCCTGATGCTGGGACAGATTTAAGGCAGGAAGAGAAGGAGATGACAGAGGATGAGGTGGTTGGAGGGCATCAGTGACTCGATGGACATGAGTTTGAGTAAGTGGAGTTTGTGGTGGACAGGGAGGGCTGGTGTGCCGCAATCCATGGCTTCCAAGGAGTCGGACACAACTGAGCGACTGAACTGAACTGACTGAAACTTAACCTTTTTAAGTGCACAATTCACATTTTTTAATATATTTTTAAGATTGGAGAACCATCACAGCCCTTTAAAAAGATCCATGGAAGCTAAGTTTGGCAAAGTATATGAGTAATGCTGTAAGTTTGTTCAAGCCAGAATCTAACGCATCACGGAGTTTCAGTTAACAGTGACTGTATATATGCATATAAACCAGGTGCACTATGAACACAGAGTGCAGGAGGGAATCTCACAACTGGGTCTAGCAGGAAAAGAGCCTCTGACAGAGACAACCAATATGTTTCAGAATAATGTTTAGGACCAACTGTCAACAGAAATTCTTTGTGGAAACAAGGAGGATGGAAGTGGGTTGATTGTACCTGTTTGCTAAAGACATGTCAGATTTATATGTGTTGTCCTGTCATAATTATTAATTGCATGGTCTTTTGTTCCCCAAAATAGTTTAGATGATTAATCATATGATCACTATCATTAGACTCCCTAGTTCTCTCTTTTGGAGATGCTTTCTCTCTGGTACCCTTCCCAGCCTCCTCTTCAGTCCCCAAATTCCAATTTCTGTCTCCAAAGCTCAGTGAGACAATCACTCTGTTGTCCATCACGGAGTGTAGAGTACCACTAGTTATGGACCACACTGTGGGGCTCACTTCATTTTTTATCTCTTAGCTACCTGTTGCCCAATATCTGAGAATCTGAATCCACTGTATTAGTTTTAGTTTGTTACTAGTTCTATTCCATCATAACATTATGTCTTTGAGGTTTCTCCATGTCATTGCATATGGCACTAGTTCATTCTTTTTCTTAGTTTTTTAGAATGCCTTGAATAAACAATAAGCAACAATGAATTTATTTAACATTTGATAGATATTTTGGTTATTCCAACTTTTGTACATATCTTTTGATGGACATGTATTTATTTCAATTGGTGTATGTCTTTATGATTGAATTTTTAAAATATATGTGTGAGTTTTTAAGATAATTTAAGTAGTTTTCTGAAGTGGTTTTACCATTTTACTTTTTACTATCAAAACATTTCAGTCACTCAAATTTTCATCAGCACATGGTATTGTCAGTCTTTTAAATTTTAGCCATTTTGGTGAGACGTTGATATTTCACAGTTTTAATGCTGAACACTTTATTGTTTATTTCACATCCAATATATTTAATTAAAATAATATTTAAACCGCTATAATTTACATCTGTATCTTTAAATGAACATAAAATCTACTGTAAAGTTTAAGAACTATTTCACAAAGTTTTTTATATGTAAATAAAAGTTTAAAAATAAAAACATTTTATTTATTATATATATTCTTCTAAATGGTGGCATTAAGACCTCATCATTTCTAAAATAATTAATTTTTAAGTTCTTTAAGTTTGCCTTAAATACTTTCATATACTTTAAATTGATACATGGTATTTTTTTAGATTTTTTTTTTTTTAGTCTTTGTGGACATTAAATTATCATATTTCAAAATGCTGTGCCTACTAAATTCTTCAAATGAGAAACAGAATTTACTGGTGAATGTGTTTCAATAAGTGTCATATGTTGTGTACATGACACTGTAAATCCAGCACTGTACACATCTATGAATAAGGCACGGCACATTTTTCAAGTGTGTTCTTGAAGTCATCTTTAGATGAATACAGCAGTGATTACACACAACCGCGTCCCAAATGTTTTCCAAAGAACATCTTATTTAAGATGATAACTTGGGGAAAAAAGCAAAACACAAAAAGAGAAAACCCAGACAGGTTTGTGATCAAATAATTTGAGGAAACAATTGCTATAAAACAAAATAGAATGTAATAAGAAATGCCAACTACTACAGATTTCAGAAAAAAGAAGGGTCCATGTTTATTTCAGGGGATCAGACCAGTTGATGTATACATAATATAATGTATTAGAAATGGATCTAATTTTAGAGTCCTAGACTGGGGCTTACAAGTTCATTTATGATTGAACATCACTGTTGGGATTTTAGGCTCTTGGCATTCCTTGGCCCTTCGGTTTATTTATTGTAGCTACAGTATTTATTGATACTGCCTAGATAATTTTTGTAAATTCATGTATTATCAATCTGGTAGATTGTCTCTCTCTTGACCTTTGCATTTTGTAGTTTTATGCTAAAATAAAATAATATTGCCAAAGTAACTTGGAACTCTTTATAGGCCATTTATATTACTGTATATATTTATTTCTATTCAGTATTGAAAGTATTTTTTCAGTGTAAGTAGATTCTTATTTTAATTTCTCTAGATCAAATGATATTTATGAAATTTTAAAAATTGTGCCTGTATATTTTAAAAGAGCTTCAGTAAATAAAATTAATTGTTGTATTATTAGAAAATTGAATTTTTCAACAAATACATGAAAATTAAAATAGACATGATTAGTTCTCAGGACATGAGATTTACCAGGAAATTTTAATGGCTAAGATATTTTAATGAATCACTTCCTAAAGCTTTTTTTAAAAACTTAATTCAGTTTATATGACTCCTCCACCTAAAAGCTATCTGTCTAGTAAATAGTGGATATTTACTATATTTTAGAAGTAGGTTAAATATGTCTTATTATTTTGGATTATTCTTTTCAATGTATACTACTTAGCCATTTAAAAATTTTTCAAGAGGCTCTTACATGTTGTATATTTTAAACACTGGATTTTCTAGAACCTTAATACACTTCTCTGATTGGTGGGACAGAAATTGCTTTTTATATGTACAATGAGTGGGGTTGACTCACACTAGTAATTGATTTACCAAAGTTTGCAAAGTCAGTTAGTGTCAGTGATTACTATAACCTTGATATCTGGCCTCTATTTCAATTAGATACTATGCCAGATTAAATGCTTAGGGTTTTTTTATGAATACTTAATAGTAGCAATATTCAAATAAACATCTTATTAAAGAGAAGCTTAATGACTTCCTAAATACTGAATTTGGTTGTAAATGATTTTAGTTTAAAAGCCCATTGGGGATTAATTCATAGCAAATCTGTTTTCCCAGTGCATACATTTTGCAGTAAATTCACAAGCTCAGTATACTAAAAATGGGCTTATTTTCCAATCTACTTTTATTTAATTAGCTATATAGTTTTAATTACTTCTCAGCAAAGAATTTTACTTCTCACTATTAAAATCTCAAAAAAGTTTGAGATAAAATGAGACTAGAAAGATTCATTTCTTAACTTGGGTGTGAACAACAGCCTCATTCTTTAGTCTCACCGCACCTGTACTTGAGCCAGTCACATGTACTACTATAGCAATGACTCTTAAGATTTCATCATGTTCTTTTTAAATGTAGAGATTCCAGTCTGAAGAGGGGGTTAGGTCTCAGTTATTTTTCATGGCCTGCATCTTTTCTATCCTCATCTGTGCTTTATTTAGCTGTTTACTCTGAAACTTTCCTCTGTCTTTCTCCTTTCTCTGATACCCCTTCCCCCAAACAGAGAACGTTTTTCTCAGGGTTGCCTATAGATTTCCAGGTTGATTTGTTACTGAATCTAAGCTCTTATTACTTACCACACTATAAGCAAATCAATCAACCAAGAGGCAAGTTGTTGGGTCAAGGAATGGCAAATTTATTTGGAAAGCAGCAGGCTTAGAAGATGGTGGGCTAGTGTCCCAAAGAATCATGTTACCTGAGTTAGATTAGTCACTAATAACTATTATTTGAATTTCAGTGTTTTATAAAAAAAGGTTCTATCCCATGTCAAAGTTAATTTTTAAAGTAAACATTTAAATTTAGAAAGCTTTAGATTTACATAAAATATTCAGTTAATACAGAGTTGCTGTATATCCCATTTGCAGTATCTTCTAATATCAATATCTTCCATTAGTATTGTGTATTTGTCATACAGTTAATGAACCAATATGAACACATTATCATTAACAAATGGTCATGTATAAAACTGCTCTAAACATTTGCTGTAGATTTCTATGTGGATGTACTTGGGTAAGTCATTTGGGTAAATATCTAAGAATGGAATTTTGTCGTCTTATGATAAGACCACTCTTCCAAACTGCCATCCAGAGTGGTTGTACCATTTGTGTTCCCATAAGCAATGAAGGAGAGTTTCTCTTGCTGCATATCCTTGCCAGCAGTTGGCTTTGTCTGGTTTTGGAATTTAGCCATTTTAATAAATGTGTGATAGTATCTCATTGTTGCTTTAAGTTGAATTTCCTTAATGAGAAAAGTTGTGGAAAATCTTTTCGTATGCTTGTTTGCCATTTGTTTATCTTCTTTGGTTAGATACCTCTTTAGGTCTTTTGCTTAATTTTAACCATGTTGTTCATTTTCTTATTGCTGAATTTTAAGAGTTCTTTGCATGTTTTAGATAAGTCCTTTGTCACATATCTTTTGCAAATATTGCCTCCTAGTCCATAATTTGTCTTGTCATTTCATTTTCTTAAGAATAACTTTTGCCGAGCAGAAAGTTTTAATTTTAGTTAAGTCTTACCTTTTTTATTTCATGGACCATACTTTTGATATTATACCTAAAAACTCATCTCAAAACTCAAATTTACATAATTTTTCTCCTACATTTTCTTCTAGAAATTTTGTAATTTTACATTAGGTCTGTTACCCACTCTGAGTGGTGTGTGTGTGTGTGTGTGTGTGTGTGTGTGTGTGTGTGTGTGTGTGTGTGTGTTTGTGAGAGATATGAGATCTCCATCTAGGTACCTTTTTTTACTTTTGCATATAGACATCGATTGTTTCAGCATCACTTATTGAAAATTATCGTGCTTACTTCATTCATTCAATTGCTTTTGCACCTTTGTTAAAAAATCAGATGTTGATTTCTGGACTCTGCTCTATTTATGTTTCAATTTTAAGAATACCTATGCCTACTTTATATGTAACTGAAAACTGAGAAATGGGAAAATAAAATCATAAAACACAATAAAGAATCTCTGTTGGAAAAAAAATCAAAGAACTTCAAATATTTTTATTCTATGTATTTTCTTCTTAGCTTCACAAAAACAAAGGAAACAAACTGGACTAGTCTTCAAAACAAATTTCCAAATAGCTATCAAAAAAACTGTAAGATTAAGAAGGTAAAGGAAGTAAGGAGTAAAAAAGAGTGGTAACTAGCTGGGGAGGTCCCACTGACCCTAAACTAATAGTATCTGATTTCTAGGAAAAGAAAGCAGACATGCAATCAAAATTAAAGGAATTGGATGTACATTCACTAGGAATGCCAAGTCCTAGGATTCCTACAGAAAAAAGGGTAAAGAATCTGCCTGCAATGAAGAATACTTGGGTTTAATCCCTGGGTTGGGAAGATTCCCCTGGAGGAAAACATGGCAACTCAATCCAGTATTCTTGCCTGGAGAATCCCCATGAACAAATGAGCCTGGTGGGCTACAGTCCATGGGGTCCAAAAGAGTCGGACATGACTGAGGGACTAAGCACACACACATGAAGCAAACTTGCGTTTGTTATTCCTTTGAGTGAGAATTTTTAGAATCTTTCTTGTCAGGTGTTAAGAAAATTGAAGTCTGAGAGACTGAAGTAGAGTTCTGTATTGAAACCAGTTGATAAACCCAGTGGGGACAACCTTTGACATATACTGACCATGGTCAAAGACTACACTCAGTCAACAGGAGTAGAAGTTCAAGTCTGTTTTATTTCAAATTTAAATAAGTAAATGAGCAATGACTATTTGGTTTTTCTTATTGTACTTGTGTATGTATCTAGGATTAAAAACTTTTTGGTACATTTGCAACTTTGCAGAATTAAACTTCATTAATTTTATTTCTGCAAACTTCTTAGAGATAATGTGCACTGCCTTTTAAGAAAAATGAAGTGGGTTGGCAGAATTTTGCAATTATTATCATACTTGCATATCCTTAGAAGTAGGAACAGTAGTGGCTGTTTTAGGAGAATAAAATGTAGGTGGAATTTTTCATTTTCTAAGGGTCTGTGTTATGAAGTAATAGTCTTGGGTATTAGCATTTGAATATATACTTAAAATGCTACAATACTACTCCCTTTTTGGAACATGTTTGACTCATTTTGCTGGATTACTGATTCCAGACTCCGAGATGAAATCACGTGTTATAATGCACATGAAAGCATTTAGAAAAATATATTACATGCATTAAAAAGGTAGTATACATTACTGTTGATCTAATTTTGAATATATATATATGTGTATGTGTGTATATATATAGCTTCAAATATATAATTTGATGTATGGACAGAAAGTTCTAGGAGGGTTAGGTTTTTAAAAGAAATTGTTTATTTTGTTATTTTGTTTAAAAGAAATTATTTATTTCTCGGCATATGATTTAAGATAGTTGGTGTCTCAACACAATTCAACATTTTTACCTACACCATAAAAGCTTGCAATGTTGACAGATGCCCTATTATACTTGTGTGATAAAGAAATTCAAATAAAGAATTTCCATTGAAATATACCTGCAATTATAATAGTTTCTTCAGTTTCTTCGGTTCTCTTCAAGAGGATTATGCTACTTAAGTATTTTCATTTTTATCTTTTGTGATACAACTGAAGAAAGAACCAAAGCGCTAATAAAAACACAAAATACAATGATAAAAAATACAAATTTCTTTTTCTTGAAGGCCAATTTGCCTTGAGCAAAAAATAATGCTTTTCTTAATCCAATAAATCCTAATGCAGACACCTGGGGGCAGTGCATCTTCACTATCTACAATTCAAATTCAAGCAATGACGTTTTGCCATTAAAAAAATGTGTAGACTGACTAGAATAGAAACTCCTGGCCATCATCTTTCTTTTAGAGGGACCATCAGTTCACAACACTTTATACAACAGCAGCATTAGTCGACTCCTCTTCATCTTGGTAATGGTTTCCTATGAAATTAAAGAATGGTTATTTTTTTCCCTGGCTAAACCTCTCTTCTTGTTGCCTATATTACCTATATAATGATTAACAATTCATCATTATGTGGTATTTCACACGGTAGATGTGGCGTTTGTAACTGTTAGTGAACTGAAATCTTTACTGATTAATCTTCATGATCCCAGTATATCTTACACTCATATTAGAACTATATGCATGTGTGTATTTACTAAATCATATAACACCACTGTGAGACAGTGAGTGTTACAGTTTTCTTTGTTCCTAATATGTCCACACCTTTACCCAATATTTCTTATCTTGACTTATGCGATTCAAAATGATTGAGGCCAGATTGTTAAATCCCTTAGCAGAAATACATCTATAATCCTCTTATTCCATTTGACCTGATTCAGCGTCATCCCCATGAAGAAAAGAGATTTGGATTTGGCATGAACTATTCTAAGGCTTGGAAAAATGTACTGTGATAATCAGGAAAGGGAATTTTATTTGATTTAAATTTTTTTCCAGCTTTATTGAGGTATTATTGACAAGTAAAATTATAAAACATTTATATTATACAATATGATAATTTGATCTATGTGTTTTTAAGTGACTTCTGCAGTCAAGGTATTAATAGTTAACACAACCATTCCCTGGAGTCACCATACTATACAAGAGATCCTTAGAACTTACTCATCTTTTAACTGAAATTCTTTACCATTTAATCAACCTCACTCCATTTCTTCTACCTCTCTCACCATTATACTTTCTGACTCAACTTTTCTTTTTTTGTTAAGATTCTACATATAAGTGATAACATAGAGTATTTGTCTTCTTTTTCACAAAATTTCGGCTGAGCTGGATCTTCATTGCCTCCTGTGGGTTCTTTGATGTGGTGCGTGGGCTTCTCTAGTTGTGGCTCAAGGGCTTAGTTGCCCCAAGGCATGTGAGATCTTAGTTCTCTGACCAGGGATCAAAGCTGGGTTCCCTGCATTGGGAGGCAGATTCTTAACCACTATACTACCAGCAAAGTCCTAGTATGTGTCTTTTCCTGTTTCATTTTACTTAGCATAATGTCCTCCAGGTTCACCTATTTGCAAAAATGATAGGATTTCCTTCTTTTTTAAGGATGAATAATGTTCCATTGTGTGTGTCTGTGTGTGTGTTTCTCATTTTCCCATTCATCTGTCAGCAGACACTTAGGTTGTTCCATATCTTGACTGTTTTAAATAATGTTGCAGCAAACATGGGAATACAGGTATTTCTTCAATGCAGTGATTTCATTTCCTGTAGTTATACACCCAGAAGTGAGATTGCTGATAGCTCTATTTATAATTTTTTTGAGGAAACTCCATACCATTTTCCATAGTTGATATACCAATGTATATTCCCACTAATAGTATACAAGGGTTCTCTTTTTCTACATTCTTTCCAACATCTATTATCTCTGTCTTTCTGATAATAGGCATTCTAACAGGTTTGAGGTGGTGTTTGATTGTGGTTTTGATTTGTGGTTCCCAGATGATTAGTAATGCTAAGCACTTTTTCATATACCAATCGGCCATTTGTTCATCTTCTTTGGAAAATGTCAGAGCCTGACATGTTTTAATTAGGTTAAATGCATGGCCTTTGCTATTATTTAATTAGGTTGTATGTTTTTGCTGTTGACTTTATGAATTTTTAATTTAGTTTAGATATTAACCCCTTTTCACATAGATGCTGCTGCTGCTGCTACTGCTCCTAAGTCGCTTCAGTCGTGTCCGACTCTGCGACCCCATAGACGGCAGCCCACCAGGCTCCCCCATCCTTGGGATTCTCCAGGCAAGAACACTGGAGTGGGTTGCCATTTCCTTCTCCAATGCATAAAAGTGAAAGTGAAGTCACTCAGTCATGTCTGACTGTTCACGACCTCATGGGCTGCAGCCTACCAGGCTCCTCCATCCATGGGATTTTCCAGGCAAGAGTACTGGAGTGGGTGCCATCGCCTTCTCCATTCACATACTCCATTTTGTATACTGTTTTTTTTTTTTTTTAATTGTGTTGATTTTTGTTTGTTTTCTGCTGGGCAGAAATTTTTAAATTTGGTTTAGTCCTACTTAATTATTTTTCTTTTGTTGTCTTTGTTTTGATGTCAAATCCAAAAAAATTCTTGCCAAAACCTAATGTCAAGAAATTTTCCCCTATGTTTACTTCTAGGAGTTTTATGGTTTCAGGCCTACATTTAAGTCATTAATCTATTTTGAGTTGACATTTGTGTATGTATGTAAGATAAGTCATATGCTTATCTAAAGAGATGTAGAAAAAGCATTTGACAAAATTCAACATCCTTTAGTGAAAAAAAACCAACAAATTAGGTGTAGATAGAATGTAATTAAACATAATAAAGGCTATCTATGGCAAGCCCGCAGCAAGGATTATACTCAATGGTGAAAAACTAAAAGCTTTTCTTCTAAGATCAGGAGCAAAAAAGGATGCCTACTCTCACCATTTCTATTTAATGTAGTACTGGAAGTTCTAGCTAAAGTAATAAGGCAAGGAAAAGAAACAAAAGCATTCAAATCAGAAAGCAAGAAGTAAAACTGTCTCTTTTTCTAGATGATTTGATATTTTATATAAAAAACCCCAAAGACACTACCAAAATCTATTAGAACTGACAAACAAATTCAGTAAAGTTTCAAGATACAAGCAACATATAGAAACTAGTTGTGCTTCTATATATTAACAGTGATTTATCCAAAAAAGAATTTAAGTAAACTATTCCATTTATGAACACACCAAAAAGAATGAAATACTTAGAAAAGAATTTATCCAAGAAGGTAAAAGTTCTGTATACTGAAAGTATAAAACACTAAGGAAATAAATTGAAGAAGACATAGATAAATGGAAATATATCCCATTTTCATAGAGTGAAAGGAAATATATCCCATGTTCATAGAGTGAAAGGGTTAAAATTTCCATAATACCCAAAGTGATCTACAAATTTAATGCAATCTCTATCAAAATTTCAGTGACATTTTGCGTAAAATAGAAAAATAATCCTAAAATTTGCTTGGAATCACAAAATACCCTGAATAGTTAAAGCAATCCTAAGAGAAAAGGGGATTCTAAATACTTTTTTCAAACATGTTTCACCATTGTATCTTTCAGCTAATTCAAAATACTTTGTAAATAAATAATGCTTCCAATAAAATAGTATCAGCATTATTTTTCATATGGTTATGGCTATTTAACATATTTTCCAGCTGCATTTCAGAAAATAGGTTCTAGTAGGTCAATGAAACAAAGTTGTCTTTGATATGTAGAGAAGAGTCAGAAATACCTGCAGTATATCTAATTTACATTTCTCTTGGGTTGCTGAGAACATGCATATCTTATCTTAGTGCTGAAATGTGGTGTCCATTGTTGTTGTTCAATCACTAAGTTGTATCTGACTTCTTTGTGACCCTGTGGACTGTAGCCTGCCAGGCTCTTCTGTCCTCCATTATCTCCCAGAATTTGCTGAAATTTATGTCTGTTGAGTTGATGATGCTACATAACCTTCTCATCCTCTGACAGCCCCTTCTTCTTTTGCCTTCAATCTTTTCGAGTATCAAGGTCTTTACCAATGAGTTAGCTCTTTGCATCAGGTGGCCAAAGTAGTGGAGCTTCAGCTTCAGCATCAGTCAATTTGAAAGCATTGATTTGTTGGTGCTGGGCTTTCTTTGCGGTCCAACTCTTACATCTGTACATGATTACTGGAAAAGTCATAGCTTTGACTATATAGACATTTGTTTGCAGAGTGATCGCTCTGCTTTTTAACACACTGTCTAGATGTGTCATAGTGTTGTTTCCAAGGGTCAAATGTCTTAATTTTATGGTTGCAGTCACTGTTCATAGTGATTTTGGAGCTCAAGATAGTAAAATCTGTCACGATTTCCACTTTTTCCCCATCTATTTGCCATGAAGTTATGGGACTCATGATCTTCGTGTTTTGAATGTTGAGTTTTAAGCCAGATTTTTCACTCTCCTCTTTCAACCTCATCAAGAGCCTCTTTAGTTCCTCTTCACTTTCTGCAATTTAAGCGGTATCATTTGCATATCTGAGGTTGTTGATATTTCCCCAGCAATCTTGATTCTAGCTTGTGCTTCATCCAGCCAGGCATATCGCATGATGTACTCTTCATAGAATTAAATATGCAGGTTGATAATATACAGCCTTGAAGTACTCCTTTCCCAATTTGGAACCAGTCCGTTGTTCCATGTCTGGCTCTAACTGTTGCATCTGACCTGCATACTAATTTCTCAGGACGTAGATAAGGTGGTTTGGTATTCCTATCTCTTTAAGAATTTTCTGCAGTTTGTTGTGACCCACACAGCTAAACGCTTTAGCATAGTCAAGGAAACAGAGAGAGAGATGTTTTTCTGGAATTCCCTTGCTTTTTCTATGATTCAAAGTTTGTTGACAGTTTGATCTCTGGTTCCTCTGCCTTTTCTAAATCCAGCTTGTATACCTGGAAGTTCTTGGTTCACATACTGCTGAAGTCTATCTTAAAGGATTTTTGAGTATTACCTTCCTACCATGTGAAATGACCACAATTGTATGGTACTGTGAACATTCTTTGGCATTGCGTTTCTTTGGGACTGGAAAGAAAGCTGGTCTTTTCTAGGCCAAGTGGCTGTACTTTGCTGGAGCAGCTGTGAAGAGATACCCCACATCCAAGGTAAGAGAAACCCAAGCAAGATGGTAGGTGTTTGGAGAGGGCATCAAAGGGCAGACACACTGAAACCATAATCACAGAAAACTAGCCAATCTAATCACCCAGGATGGAAGGGTCATGGTGGAGATGTCTGACAGAATGTGGTCCACTGGAGAAGGGAATGGCAAACCACTTCAGCATTCTTGCCTTGAGAACCCCATGAACAGTATGAAAAGGCAAAAATATAGGACATGGAAAGATGAACTCCCTAGGTCGGTAGGTGCCCAATATGCTACTGGAGATCAGTGGAGAAATAACTCTAGAAAGAATGAAGGGATGGAGCCAAAGCAAAAATAATACACAGTGGATGTGACTGGTGATAGAAGCAAGGTCTAATGTGGTAAAGAGCAATATTGCATAGGAACTTGGAATGTTAGGTCCATGAATCAAGGCAAACTGGAAGTGGTCAAACAGGAGATGGCAAGAGTGAACATCAACATTCTAGGAATCAGTAAACTAAAACGGACTGGAATGGGTGAATTTAACTCTGATGACAATTATATATACTACTCTGGGCAGGAATCCCTTAGAAGAAATGGAGTAGCCATCATGGTCAACAAAAGAGCCCAAAATGCAGTACTTGGATGCAATCTCAAAAATGACAGAATGATCTCTGTTCATTTCCAAGGCACACCATTCAGTATCACGGTAATCCAAGCCTATGCCCCAACCAGTAATGCTGAAAAAACTGAAGTTGAATGGTTCTGTAAAGATCTACAAGATCTTTTAGAACTAACACCCAAAAAAGATGTCTTTTTCATTATAGGAGACTAGAATGCAAAAGTAGGAAGTCAGGAAACACCTGGAGTAACAGGCAAATTTGGCCTTGGAGTACAAAATGAAGCAGGGCAAAGGCTAATAGAGTTTTGCCAAGAGAATGCACTGGTCATAGCAAACACCCTTTTCCAACAGCACAAGAGAAAACTCTACACATGGACATCACCAGATGGTCAACACTGAAATCAGATTGATTATAGTCTTTGCAGCCAAAGATGGAGAAGCTCTATACAGTCAGTAAAAGCAAGACCGGGAGCTGACTGTGGCTTGGATCAGGAACTCCTTACTGCCAAATTCAGACTTAAATTGAAGAAAGTAGGGAAAACCACTAGAACATTCAGATATGACCTAAATCAAATCCCTTATGATTATACAGTGGAAGTGAGAAATAGATTTAAGGGACAAGATCTCATAGACAGAGTGCCTGATGAACTATGGACAGAGATTCGTGACATTGCACAGGAGACAGGGATTAAGATCCTCATGGAAAAGAAATGCAAAAGAGCAAAATGGCTGTCTGAGGAAGCCTTACAAATAGCTGTGAAAAGAAGAGAAGCAAAAAGCAAAGGAGAAAAGGGAAGATATTCCCATCTGAAAGCAGAGTTCTCAAGAATAGCAAGGAGAGATAAGAAAGCCTTCCTCAGCGATCAGTGCAAAGAAATAGAGGAAAACAGCAGAATGAGAAAGACTAGAGATCGCTTCAAGAAAATTAGAGATACCAAGGGAAAATTTCATGCAAAGATGGGCTTGATAAAGGACAAAAATTGTAGGCACCTAACAGAAGCAGAAGATATTCAGAAGAGGTGGCAAGAATACACAGAAGAACTATACAAAAAAGATCTTCACGACCCAGTTAATCACAATGGTGTGATCACTCACCTAGAGCCAGACATCCTGGAATGTGGTCAAGTGGGCCTTAGAAAGCACCACTATGAACAAAGCTAGTGGAAGTGATGGAATTCCAGTTGAGCTACTTCAAATCCTAAAAGATGATGCTGTGAAAGTGCTGTACTCAAATTTTTTTTTTTTATTATTGTTTTTGCCATACATTGTCATGATATCACCATGGGTTTACATATGCTTCCCCTCCGGGCCCCCCTCCCTCCTCCCTCCCCCCCAGGAAATCTCGCTGCACCAGTCCCGAGCATCAATCCTGGGCTGGCGATTGATTAGACACATGACAATTAACATGCTTCAATGCCCTTCTCCCATCTCATCCCACCCTTACCCTCATCCACAAAGTCCACAAGTCTATTCTATACATCTGCGTTCAGACTCTACGAGAAAATTACTAGAGCTAATCAGTGAATATAGCAAAGTTTCAGGATACAAAATCAACACACAGAAATCCCTGGCATTCCTATACTCTAACAGTGAGAAATCAGAAAGAGAAATTAAGGAAACAATCCCTTTCACCATCGAAACAAAAAGAATAAAATACTTAGGAGTATTTCTACCTAAAGAATCAAAAGACTTGTATATAGAAAACTATAGAACACTGATGAAAGAAATCAAGGAGGACACAAACAGATGGAGAAATGTACCGTGCTCATGGATTGGAAGAATCAATATAGTGAAAATGAGTATACTACCTAAAGCAATCTATAGATTCAATGCAATTCCTATCAAGCTACCAGAGGTCTTCTTCAAAGAATTAGAACAAATAATTTCTCAATTTGTATGGAAATACAAAAAACCTCGTATAGCCAAAGCAATCTTGAGAAAGAAGAATGGAACTGGCGGAATCAACCTACCTGACTTTAGGCTATACTACAAATCCACAGTCATTAAGACAGTATGGTACTGGCACAAAGACAGAAACATAGATCAATGGAACAGAATAGAAAGCCCAGAGATAAATCCACGCATCTATGGACACCTTATCTTTGACAAAGGAGGCAAGAATATACAATGGAGAAAAGACAACCTCTTTAACAAGTGGTGCACTCAAATTTGGAAAACTCAGCAGTGGCCACCAGACTGGAAAATGTCAGTTTTCATTCCAATCCCTAAGAAAGGCAATGCCTAAGAATGCTCAAATTATTGCACAATTGCACTCATCTCACATGCTAGTAAAGTAATTCTCAAAATTCTCCAAGCCAGGCTTCAACAGTACGTGAACCATGAAATTCCAGTTGTTCAAGCTGGTTTAGATAAGGCAGAGGGACCAGAGATCAAATTGCCAACATCTGTTGGGTCATCGAATAAGCAAGAGATTTCAGAAAAACATCTATTTCTGCTTTATTGACTATGCCAAAGCCTTTGACTGTGTGGATCACAGTAAACTGGAAATTTCTTAAAGAGATGGGAATACAAGACCATCTGACTTGTCTCTTGAGAAACCTGCATGCAGGGCAGGAAGCAACAGTTAGAACCAGACGTGGAACAACAGACTGGTTCCAAACAGGAAAAGGAGTACGTTCAAGGCTGTTTTTTGTCACCCTGCTTATTTAACTTCTATGGAGAGTACATCATGAGAAACGCTGGGCTGGAAGAAGCACAAGCTGGAATCAAGATTGTCAGGAGAAATATCAATAACCCCAGATGTGCAGATGATACCACCCTTATGGCAGAAATCGAAGAAGAACTAAAGAGCCTCTTGAAAAGTGAAAGAGGAGAGTGAAAAAGTTGGCTTAAAGCTGAGCATTCAGATAACTAAGATCATGGCATCTGGTCCCATCACTTCATGGCAAATAGATGTGGAAACAGTGTCAGACTTTATTTTTGGGGCTCCAAAATCACTGTAGATGGTGATTGCAGCCATGAAGTTTAAAAATGCTTACTCCTTGGAAGGAAAATTATGACCAACCTAGTTAGCATATTTTAAAGTAGAAACATTGCTTTACCAACACAGGTCTGTCTAGTCAAGGCTATGGTTTTTCTAGTAGTCATGTATGGATGTGAGAGTTGGACTGTGAAGAAAGCTGAGTGCCGAAAGAATCGATGGTTTTGAACTGGGGTGTTGAAGACTCATGAGAGTCCCTTGGACTGCAAGGAGATTGAACCAGTCCATCCTAAAGGAGATCAGTCCTGGGTGTTCATTGGAAGGACTTATGGTGAAACTAAAACACCAATACTTTGGCCATCTCATGTTAAGTATTGACTCATTGGAAAAGACCCTAATGCTGGGAAGGTTTGGGGGCAGGAGGAGAAGGGGACGACAAAAGATGAGAAGACTGGATGGTATCACCTATTCAATGGACATGGTTTTGGGTAGAATCCGGGAGTTGGTGATGGACAGGGAGGCCTGACGTGCTGCGTTTCATGGGGTGGCAAAAGAGTTGGACACGACTTAGCGACTGAACTGACTGAGTTTTCCATATTTGCTGACATATTAAGTGCAGCACTTTAACAGTGTCATATTTAGGATTTTAAATAGCTCAACCAGAATTACATGCATAAAATGCATTGTCTTTAAAAATGTAATGTGACTCTGTATATTCTAAATATTGATTTATATAATTTCTCACCTTAAACAACTGAAGAATCTCCTATTAACCTAAATTAGAAATAACAGATGTCTATTTTCTAAATTTTATTTTGTACTTTTTAAGCATTTGCGTGTAGTTACCTAAGAGGGAACAAGTTTTTTGTATCTAGGCAGATAAGATGGACAGTTTTAACTGTCTGATAAAGTAAGCATTGACCACCCTAACCCTCTTAGAGTTGCAGACATGCAGGTTTTGTGGCCTGATTTGGCTGGGATATAATTATCTGAGTTGATGTGATTCAGTTAATAAATGCTTACATTTGTGCTTCACTCTGCACTTTCAGGCTGGCCAAGTGAGAGAACTGAAATAGTGCTGAGAGGGCCTCTCCCTTAGGATTTGCCTATCTAACGTCTTAGGTAACTTACCTTTTTCTGAACTTTTGAAAGGGAATTGCCTGCTTTTCAAATACTTCTTTTTATTTTTTTCACATAAAAAGACATGCTAAAAGTTCAGTTGGAAATTCAGTTATGGTCCCTAGGCATATGATACCTTTGTGGGGCTGTTTGTCCTTAGAAACTAGATTTTCAGCTTTGTGAGCCCAGAAATTCAATCCCACCATTAAACACCATTGATCTGACTCAGGGGAACTGACTCATGCTAATGAAACTTGTAAGAGACCCATGATAAGCCAGAAGGCTAGTTCTTCAATTCATAATTAGAAATAAATCTGCCAAGAGGAAGGAAATACAACTGGTCAGCACATTCTCTCACAGAAAAAAATTTACGTGAAAATGCAAAAAGGTAGGTTGGTTTATATAGAACCAGTGGAAAGAGAGCTGGATGATAGTAGAGAACAGTTTGATCTGATTATGTTAGCTTCCTATTCCCTTTTCCTTGTAAGCTTCTGCCTGGCAAAATGAAGTAAAATTCTCCTTTGCATGGGCAGTGTCCCTTCTGGGCTAAAGAGACAGGGCTCATCTTTAAGTCAGTTAGGTTACACTATAACTGAATGACTAATTTCTTTAAAATGTTCTGTTCACAGTATCTTGTGAATATAATTTGATACTCTTAATGGAGACTGAGGAAAACTTCATCTCAACCAGCAGCAATACATTTACAAATCATTTCTAAGGATGAATTACTATGAGAGAGGCTAGTTTCTCATTTTAGAGTGTTTTTTCAGTCTTGGACAGTGACCTCTTCAAATCCAGGTTCCCATATCTTGTAAGAAACTATTATACCTTACAGTTTTATGTTGATATGAATATTCTGTAGCATGAATCAGGCTCATTTAAAATAAATGAAATAAATATCATAATATATTCTCTGGAATACTTTAAAGTATTGCAAAGAAATGTCATTATTTTGTGTGTTCTGGCTATCTTCAAATTGTTTATGATATTCTCTCTATAGCATCCATGCAACATGCTTAGAAGAGAAGTGACCATGTGGACAGATTAGCTTCCTTTTCATGAACAGTTTGGACACCCAGTTCATGTGTGTTCGAAGGGCATTGTGAGGTGATGTTGATATAGTGAGGCTAAAAAGAAATGTCAATCTTAATTCCTACTGACAAGAAGATGACAAATATACAACGGTGCAATTGTTTTCTATTTGATAAAAATACACAGGGCATCAGAACTAGTAAAAATATAATTTTCTCTCTTTGGAGTGACTTAGGAAGAATCTTAGCACCAGTGTCGTGAATATCCACTATCACTCTAGAGAAGAGAAATCTGGTAGATTTTAGACAATATGATATACATTAAAATGTACAATAGCTGCATCAAGTAGGGAGAGAGATAGGTCATTATATTAGTAGGTAGCTTATGGATTAGAATAGACTGGGAAACTCTAATAAGTACCAAGCCATTTAGTTATGTCTCTTAGAAATAATTTTTAATTAAAAAATTGAAATATTCTAATCTTTGGAATCTAGTGTGTTAAGAGAAAATGAGATGATTGGAATAAAGTTGACCTTAATTTTGACCAGAGTTTCTTTGAACATGATAAAAGTTTAGTTGCTATTTTTATTTTATGGAATATTGTATTTAGTATTTAATATTTTATGGAATATTTAGTATTTTTTAAATAATTTACTTGATTTTTTTTCCCTTAAAAGTGTCAAAATTCCAGTACTGGCTGTATTTAGCTATTTATTTAGTGAAAGTCACTCAGTCATGTCTGATTCTTTGTGACCCAGTGGGCTATACAGTGCATGGAATTCTCTAGGCCAGAATACTGGAGTGGGTAGCCTTTCCCTTCTCCAGGGAATCTTCCTAACCCAGAAATCGAACCGGGGTCTCCTGCATTGCAGGTGGATTCTTTACCAACTGAGCTATCAGGGAAGCCTGTTAGCTATTTACAGATAATACATTTTACCACTGAAAACTGCGTGAATTTGGATTTTTTTTAACCATGTTGCTGAGAATTCTAGAAGACTATTTTCATTACTTACAAACCCCTCTTGTATATTCAGGCATAACAGGTGATTCAGACATAATGCTTTATATATCTCTGTCTAAATATGTCTATTCCATGGATTCATTTATTAACTGAGAGACATTTGCTGGTTGCAAGGAAACATATCCAAGTGTGTTACTCATCTCATCATTCCGATGAAGAAGGAGTAGTGAAAAACAGGGAAGGATGAGCAAAGATTGGACTTGAGAGAGTTCGCATTCCTCAGAGCCCCCATCAGAGGCTTGTTCCCGTACCTGCTGCCACAGCCCCAGCCATGGCGCCGAGATAGAAGGTGCCAAAGTTGGACCCTTCCCAATGTAAGAAGTTAAAAGTGTTTGGGGAAAGAAGTTTTGTATTGGACACCTGTTTTAAAAAAGAGTAACATGGAATCTGTAACTATTTTTCTTTTTTAATCATCTGACTCACTATAGAATCAGCAAAACTTGCATAAAGAGACTCAAAAAATGCTTCGGTTCTATTTTCTATTGCTTGTCTCCTTACTCTCCAAACTCTTAAGAACACTTTCATGTAAGTTTTGTTCTTATTCAGTTGAAGTATTTTTTTTTTTAAGGCTGATGCATGAGAAGTATTCCGGCTTTTAGAAATTCAGTTTTGGCAACAACAAATTAACTCTTTTGTAGGAAATTTGTATAATTTGTCATTATACTTGTTTTATGTGATCTGAACCTAAATTGAGTTCTAACATAGCCATACATATTTTCATCCAGGTCTAAGGAACAGTGACTTCTAAATAGAATAGTGCCTTCATTTATGCTTAGTTCTTGACTATAAAGTTCTGCCCAGGTTTCATGAATCAGCTGATATGAAAGCTAATTAAATATTTTTAAAATCTACTTTAAAAGTGAGAGTACAAATTCAAGTTTAAACAAACAAAAGCTTCAGGTAGCCCAAGTAAGATTTTTATAAATTCATATACAATATAGTTACTGTTTTCCCTCAGTGTTACAATTGCAATTTGAGATTTTTTAAATCTTAAATTTTCTATTGTTTCTAGTTTTGCATAAGAACAGAATTTTTATGGATTAGAAAAAAAAAATCTTTCAGTGCTTTCCCTCAAGCAAAAGTTCTTGGTAACAGAAGGGATTGCATCTAGAAAATGATACCTTCTTACATGGATGATATTGCCATTAACTCAGAGAGGAAGAAATTAAAGAAGGGAAAAATGGGATAGAATGAAAAATGCTGAGGGGAGATGCTGCCTGCTGATCCTCTTCTTATATTGACTTATATCATTATATGGTATCCTTTTCTTTATGGCCTTTGTTCTAGTCAATTTGCTTCTCCTACTTTCTCATCATTTCCCTTTGCATGAAGTGTCTTTTCCCACTCCCTCACTTTCAGTATGTTTGTATCTTTTGCCCTAAAGTGTGTCTCTTATAGACAGCATATTGTAGGTTCTTGCTTTATTAACCAATCTGCCATTCTAGTCTTTTAGTCATAACATTGAGTCCATTGATATTTAAAGTTATTATTTAAAAGTGTATATTTACTGCTATTTTAAACTTTGTTTCCCAGTTGATTTTGTGCTTATTCTTTGTTCCTTTCTTTTTTCATTTTTTCTTTTGTAGTTTAATGGTTTGCCTTTCTTATTGTGACTTTTTTTCCCTTCATATAGATTCTTGCTTCTCTTTCATTTAAAGACCCTTCAACACTTCTGGGCTAGTTTTAGTACTGCTGTATTCTTTTAATTTGTGCTTTTCTGAGAAATTTTTTCTCTCTCCTTCTATTCTAAATGATAAGCTGGGTTGAGTATTCTAGTTTGCATGTTTTTACCTTTCAGGATTTTGAATATATCTTGCTACTCCCTTGTGGCCTGAACAATTTCTGCAGAGAAATTCCAGCTGATAGCCTTATGGGGCTTCCCTTGTAACTAACTCTTTGTTTTTCTCTTGCTGTCTTTAGAATACTCTCTTTCACTTTTGCCATTTTAATTATGATATGTCCTGTTGTATGTCTCTTTGGGGTCGTCTTGTTTGGGACCCCCCCCCATGCTTTGTATACCTGGATATTTTTCCTTATCTGGGTTTTGGAAATACTATCCCATAGTTTTATAATTGGATCATAATTTAAAAAGAGCTTTTCTGATAGTTTCTGCTGTTGGTCTTACTGTAGCAAATCTATTCTGTTATCCTGACAGTGTATCTAAAATTTCACATTGGAAGATTCAGTCTTATTCAGAGCAAACCTGATGAAATAAAGATCTCTGAGATGAACAGGATATAAGAATTGACGTATCCTAGATGGAGCTTGACGTTTACTCTACTCATCTGACAAGCTTGCTCAAACCCAGTAGAAGCTGCTTCTTGAATGCACATTATAATGGCGATATTAACAGGACAGTTGATTTCGATTACTCAAATCTTTGCATTTCTGAGCACTATTCTGCTGTTTTAAGCCTGGCTACTTTTCAAGGGGAATATACTTATTGGATCCACATTTAAATTTACTTATGCACTCATATTTTTTACTTTAGTCAATTATCCTTTCTTAAAAAAACATGTCTCACCTACTTTCATATTAATACTCTAAACTTTGATTCTTTACAGACTGAAATGTGTTTTCTTGCTGGATTGAAAGTTGATTTAATATTAAAATTTACTTTTACTTGAATCTTTTGTGGTGATTGCTTATCTGTGTTTCTGATTTCAATATACTCTCATTATCCACTTTTTGATTATACCTGATCTTCAGCAATTTCAAGTTGATTTTTTGAAATGGGGGAGTTTTAGATTCACAGCAAAACTGCGTAGAAAGCACAAAGAATTCCCAATTATTCTCAGACCCTACACAGATAAGACCTTCCTTCTATCAATATTTCCCACCAGAGTGGTACATTTGCTGTAACTAATGAACCTACATTGACACATCATTATCACCAGAAGTCCTTAGTTTATATAAGGGTTTACTTGTGATGTTGTACATTTCATGCATTTTAACAAATGTATTTACCATTGTAGAATCATACAGAATAATGCCATCAACCTAAAAACTGTCTGTGCTCTGTCTATTCATTCTTCCCTCTCCCCTTCCCTCAACACCTAGGAATCACTAATCTTTTCACTGTCTCTAGTTTTGCCTTGTCTAGAATGTCTTACATTTGGAATCCTACATTATTTAGCTTTCTCAGATTGGCTTCTATTACTTAGTGATATGCATTTAATTTCCCTCCATTTCTTTCCATGGCTTGATAGCTCATTTCTTTTTAGTATTGAATAATATTCCACTGGCTGGATATATCAAAGTTTGTTTCTCCATTCTCCTTAAAGACTTCTTGGTTGTTTCCAAGTTTATGCAGTTATGATTAACGCTGCTGTACAAATATATGTACAGTTTCTATGAGGACTTAATTTTTTAACTCACTTGTGTAAACACCAAGGAGCATGATTACTAGATCTTAGGATAAAAGATAACTACCAATCTGTCCTTCAAATGGCTGAAGTATTTTGAATTCCCACTAGCAATGAATGAGAATAATTTTTGGTTCACAGCTTTGCCAGCATTTGGTGGTATTAGTGTTTTGGATTTTCGTCATTCTAATAGGTGGGCTTCTATAGCGACTCAGATGGTAAAGAATTGGCCTGCAATGCAGGAGATCTAGATTCAATCCCTGAGTTGGAAAGATCTCTGGGAGAAGTGAATGGCTACCCACTCCAGTATTCTTGCCTGGAGAATTCCATGGATAGAGAAGCCTAGCAGGCTACAATCCATGGGGTTGCAAAGACTTGGACATGATTGAGCGACTAACACACAATAGGTTATTTAGTGTTGTTGTTCAGCCACCCAGTCATGTCTGACTTTGCAACCCCATGGACTGCAGCATGCCTGCAGGGACAGGCCTCCCTGTCTCTCATCATCTCCCTCAGATTGTCCACATTCGTGTCCATTGCATTGGTGATGCCATCCAGCCATCTCATCCCCTGATGCCCTCTTCTTCTTCTGCCCTCAATCCTTCCCAGCATCAGGGATTTTACCAATGAGTCAACTGTTTGCAGATATTTATTGGTACCTCATTATTGTTTTAATTTGCAATTCTTAATTACATATGACTTTGAACATCTTCCCATATGCTTATTTCACATCTGTATATCTTCTGTGCTGAGTTATCTGTTCAGGTAATTTGCCCATTTTTTAATTGGACTGTTCATTTTCTTATTGCTGCATTTTAAATGTTTTTGTATATTTTGACAATTGTCCTTTATTGTCCTTCTGTAAATATTTTGTCTCTGTCTGGGGCTTGTCTTATCATTTTTTTTTAAACTTTGAAATACCTCCTTTGTTATTTCTGTCTTCTTGCAACTTGAAATATTTCTTGAATTAACTACTGCCTTGCTCTGACATTGTTCACCAGGGTGGCTCAGATCGTAAAGGATCTGCCTGCAATGCAGAGACCTGAGTTTGATCCCTGAGTTGGGAAGATCCCCTGGAGGAGGGATGGCAACCTATTCCAGTTTTCTTGTCTGTAGAATCCCTACAGATAGAGAAGCCTGGCAAGCTACAGTCCATGGGGTTGCAACGAGTGGGACATGACTGAGCAACTAAGCGTAGCACAGCAACTTGAAATATTTCTTGAATTAGCTACTGCATTGCTCTTGACATTGTTCACCAGGGTGAGTTTTGCCTTTCAACCAGATTAATGTGTCCAGTTTAAATTTCTTTGTTTGCTTCTGTCTTCAAAGGGCCAGAGAGCTGTCAGAGTTCTTATCATGCATACCTCCCAGAGAGTTTTCCTGGCCTTGTGGAAGCACCTCCTGTCCTCATGCATGCAGCTTGGGAGCTAATCATTAATGCAAGAAAAAAAAACAAAAGGAAATCCATGACCTCTGCATACATATAGCCTTGTTTAACCTAGTGCCAGTCTTCAGCAATGTATGAACATAACTATTTTCTTCTGTGCTTCATTCAAAAATTAATAATATTTGATGATGTATATCAAAGGGTATATGAAAACTGTGAAGCATGAAATTAAAATAAACACCTGAGAATCCACCTTCCAATTTAAGATTAATTACATTGGCAATAACATTAACACTACTTAAGTGCTCTGCCAGCTTCCCTCAGGTAATCACAAATCTAATTCTTGTTTTATTATTCCCTTTATTCTAAAAAACAGTTTATCACAAGTGTAGAGTCCTAAATGATATATTATTTAGGTATGATTGTTTTGAGTGCTTTAGGATTTGTAATGCATCCTGTAGTCTTTAGTTACTTGGTGTAGTTTCTTAAACTTGTTTCCTGAGATTCACCAAAGTCCTGTGTGGGTGTTGAGTAAGGCTCTCAGGTATGTTGTGATGTGCTCAGTCGTGTCTGACTCTTTGCAATCCATGGGTTATAGCCCGCCAGGCTCCTCTGTCTGTGGAGATTCTCCAGGCAAGAACACTGGAGTGGGTTGCCATTTCCTACTCCCGGGGATTGTCCCAACCCAGGGATCAAACCCAGGTCTCCCACATTGCAGGCAGATTCTTTACCATCTGAGCCACCAAGGAAGCCCAAGAATACTGGAATGGGCAGCCTATCCCTTCTCTAGGGCACCTTCCTGACCCAGGAATGGAACTGAGGTTTCCTGCATTACAGGCAGACTCTTTACCAGCTGAGCTACCAGGGAAGCCTATTCTTCCCCAAATTACTTCTCATTCCTACCCAAGTTTTTCTCCTTCCCATATTACTTCCCAGAATCATGATGTTGTTTCCTATTCAAATTATATTCTTTTTCAAAAAATAAATTTATTGAGAAATCTTTGACATTTAAAAATTGTATAGATTTAAGGTAGTACACTTGATGTTTCGATATATTTATACATTGTGAAAAGATCCACAATCAAGCTAAATAACTTATCTGTCACTGTTATAAAGTTACCATTGTGTGTGTATATTGAAAATACCTAATTTAAGAGCCGTCTTCTTAGCAGATTCCAAGTATAGAATACAGTACTATTAACTGTAGTCCCCTTGATGTATGTTTCCAAAAGTCGTTCATCTTGCATCACTGAAACTTTGTACCTTTTGACCAACATCTTCTCATTCCAGTTCCCTACCCCTCCACCCCTGGCAACCATCATTCTACTCTCTGCTTCTACGAATTACACTATTTTAGATTCCACATGTAAGTGACATCATGCAACTTTTATCTTTCTGTGTCTGGCTTATTTCAATTGGCACAATGTCCTGCAGGTTCATCCATGGTGTTGCAAGTGGCAAGATTTTCTTTTTTTAAAGGTTGAATAAAATTTCATTATGTATATATATCACATTCATGTCTTCATCTATTCATACATTGATGGACATTTACATTATTTTGAGTAAGTGGTAGTTAAATGGGAGTGTAGGTATCTCTTCAATAGATTGCTTTTGCTTATTTACCCAGAAGTAGGATTACTGGATCATACTGTAATTCTATTTTTAAGTTTTTGAGAAACCTCCACACTGTTCTATAATGGCTGCGCCAATTTGCATTCCTACCAATAGTATATGAATTCTTGTTTTCCGTATCTTTCCCAACACTTGTTATTCTTTGCCTTTTTGATAATAGCCATTCTAATGTGAATCTCCCTTGTTCTGAAGGATATTTAACAGACAATTTCCTCAAAGTATTACCCTTTCCATGTGGTTTTAATTTTAATGGAATCAAAACCATGAGAAGAATTATAAACTCCTATACAGGAAGTATAGGTACTAACAAGCATGGAGAGATTGATTTAGGGAGGTGGCAGTCTTTCCAGCAATCTTGGAATCGCAAGAAAGTAGCTTTTGTTTCCAGCTATATCTGAGTTAGAGGCTTCACAGGTGGCGCTAGTGGTAAAGAGCTCCCCTGCCAGGGCAGGAGGCACTAAGAGATATGGGTTCATACCTGGGTTTGAAAGATCCCCTGGAGTAGGAAATGAGAACCCATTCCAGTATTCTTGCCTGGAGAATCCCATGGACAGAGGAGCCTGGCAGACTACAGTCCATAGGGTTGCAAAGGGTCAGACACTATGAAAGCAACTTAACACACATATCTAAGCCTTAATAATAATAAACTTATGTTTTAAATGTCAGCTTTTGACATGCTAATATAGTTTACTCATTGGCTAGTTAGGAACTAAACAGAAATGAAAAGAATTTTTATAACAGAATGAATAACCCTTAAATGATTTAGTAGCATATACAATGCAGAAATATATACTCTGAGTTAAACTTGATTATGTTAAATTTTATAATATTTTTATTAGACTCTTCATAGAAATGGGAAACGTTATAGTACAGTGGGAACACACTATGCAGACAATAACATAGACACTCTATTAAGCATCTATATTAGACACTTTCAATTTTTCTAGAGTCATATCTACTAGAAAATATAGTTTCACACATATTAACTTGTTTGGATTAAGTAATCTTTGAGATTTCAGCAACAAATGTTATTTATTTTTAATTCCTCTTGCCTTTATAATTGTTACCTTAAAATATTTTTCTTCTCTTCTCATCAACACACTAACACTCAAAATGAACATATGCCTTTGTAAAGTAAACATAAATCCACTTCTTAAAAAAAGTCTGAGTTAAAGCTAAATATAATCCTGCTTTTTCACCATCAGATGTTTGACATCTGCACAGATTTTACACTAAAAAACAGAATATTTCTTGGAAAATTCTCACCTAAGAAAGTGCTACATTTGAGATTTAAAATTTCTAGTGTTTAAGAGAAAAAAGCAGCTCAATATATGACATCTTTTTGTTTAGTAATTTTTTTCTCTCAGTAATAATACTTCATCCACTTTAATAATTGTAACAATTTTATTTCAATTCACTTCTATAATAGATGGTATTTTTTTTAGTAATCAAATTTGACAACCCAAGAAAATTACTATACAAAACAAGTAAATAGAGAACCACATTTTAATTCCAAATATACTGCCTCTATTCCACTGGGAATTGCATCTAGCTATGAAGTATATTGGGCTTGCCTGGTAGCTTGGAGGTAAAAAATCTACCTGCATTGCAGGAGACCCTGGTTTGATTCCTGGGTCCAGAAGATCTGGGATGGGATAGGCTACCAACTCCAGTATGCTCAGGCTTCCCTGGTTGCTCAAATGATGAAAAATAATCTGCCTGCAATGCAGGAGACCTGGGTTCGATCCCTAGGTTGGGAAGATCCCCTGGAGAAGGGCATGGCAACCCACTCCAATATTCTTGCCTGGAGAATCCCCATGGATAGATGAGCCAGTCCACAGAGTCTCAAAGAGTTGGACAAGACTGAGTGACTAAGCAAAGCACAGCACAGCAGGAAGGATATTATCAAGGTCCTGGTGGCTCAGATGGTGAAGAATCCCTCTGTAATGTGGGAGACCTGGGTTCGATCCCTGGGTTGGGAAGATCCCCTAGAGAAGGAAATGGCAACCCACTCCAGTATTCTTGCCTGGAGAATCCCAGGGACAGAGGAGCCTGGCGGCCTATAGCTCATGGGTCACAAAGGATCAGACAGGACTGAGGGACTAAACACAGCACACATGCGGAGTGTGAATGCTTTATTTTTATTTATTTATTTATTTAAAAATTAAGGAACAACAAATTATGAATAATTTTTCAAAGCCTCTTGAACAAAATATGCTTTTTTTTCTATATTTGTTGCTGTTTGTTGGTTCTACTTTTCTCTGTGTGTACATTTACCTACTCTTTCAGGTCAACTAGTAAAGTTTTCTATTTTCATGAGTTAGAGTTCGGGTCTTATTTACTCATTGTTTTCTTGAATATTCTTCAGGCTTTTGAAACTTTGGTGTGGATGTATTTTAAAACTTAAAATATATGTGCTTTTGACATTTTAATATTTATGCCATCTAAAATATGCTCTGTAATTGACTAGAATATTTAATTTGATAGATTTTGTTATCCCCCAAAGTTGGACAGTTGTATTGTTTATTTATTTACTGAGAATCCTTAACTTCCTCTTGCATGCCCCTTTTTACTTTTGAAACCTGCTTCATAGAATAATGTTTTACTTGCCTCTATCCACTGGCAGGGAGAGAGGGAGGTCATTTTATTTGCCAGATCAGAGTAGGCACTTAAGTTAGGCCAGTCTGATCCTGAATTTCTTTTTCTAACTTTACTTGGAATTGAGGAGAGATAGTGAGAGCAAGAAAGAGCGAGAGAGAGAGAGCAACCTTGTTCTGTTAGTGGCATTTGAGTTCTGTTTTCTTTTTTTATTGAAAAATATTGACATATGTTGTTGTTGTTTAGTCACTAAATTGTTGTCTGACTCTTTGAGACTCCATGGACCACAGTCCACCAATAGCATTATGTAAATTTAGCATGTTGATTTGATATGTTTACATATTGTCATATGATAGCCATTGTAGTGATAGTTCAATGTACCTGTCTTATGTTAAGGGCAGAAATTTAAAACTAGTAGCAAATAAGTCCCAGAGATCTAATCACAGTAAAGTGAAGTAGACAATATTGCATTATAATCATCAAGCCTGCTAAGAGACTAGATCTTAATTATTCCAATCACACACACACATACACACACACAAATGAAAATTGAGTTCTGTTTCTATTTTTCCTAAAGCTTAAATGGGCTCTCTCTGCAGTTCCGATGGTTTGATCACTTGACCTTTATTTTTGTACATAATATACCTGAGTATACTTATGATTAATTATCCCCTTTACCTAGAAAATATGTAGCATTCTCACTAATGAAAGTGAAAGTGTTAAGTCACTCAGGTGTGTCTGGCTCTTTGCGACCCTGTGGACTGTAGCCCACCAGGATCCTCTGTTCATGTAATTCTCCAGGCAAGAATACTGGAGTGGGTTGCCATACCCTCATCCAGGGAAATCTTCCTGACCCAGTGATCGAACCTGGCTATCCTGCATTGTAGGCAGATTCTTAATCATCTGAGCCACCAGGGAAACCCATAATCAATGTTGTTGAGTTGAAGAAATCTACATTTTTTTTTTCCTTTTTTATTCTTTTACTTTCAGTCTAGAAAAATCTTTGCAGCATCATTTTCCGGTCATCTGACATTTGTTCTATTTCAGAGCAGAATTGTACATTTTATTTGTTACTATATCAGATGTGTTAATCTTGTCTCCTCATTTGAGTTATAACTTCTTGAATTCAGGAATTATCAAGAAATATTCAGTATCTCCAAAATAGTTATTTATTTTTACATCAGTATTTAGGAAGCTTCCAGGGATTAAGTCATGAGTGATGAGAATATGGAGTGATTGTAATTGATTAAGTGATTTTTGAGAGCAAGAGTGGATTTCCTGTATTGAGTTCATTAATTTCCAACCTGATTTTCAATCCAACCACTGTCAATCAAGAACGAAATTATAAATGGCTACAGGCCACAAAACTGATAATGAAGTGAACCACCATTACAAAACAGATCTCTTTAAGTAGATGCTGACTCACCATGGCAGTTCCCTCTGATTTTGCATTTGAATTGAATGAAATTGACTAACATTGTTATGACATTTGTTATTGCTTAAAACTGTTTTGGCCTTCAAAATCTCCTAGAGGCTGAATTTTTCCCCTTAGCATCTTATATTTACTACATCAGAACCAATATAAAGTCTTCTATCATTTAATCTTAGAATGTCCTTTGCAGCAGAAAAAATGTTTTCACTTGTCTCTTATTTCTAAGGAGATAAAACTGTATTTGAGATGGATGAAATCCTAATTCTTGGAATCCTCAACTAGCTTCTTATAGCTGCCTCAGTGTCATGGAGGAGAGATGTGAGTTAAAGACAAAGCCAGGCAAATTACTGAATTACTAGTTAAAGATATGGTGTCATACCTCTGTGGTAAACTAATTTCTCTCTTTATTCTAAGTATTAAAGTTATCTGAAATATGGAATCAGGGCTCTATAGTTCTTTTCTTTACAATCAAACCCTAATTTCATTTTGGATGGCAAGTCAGAACAAAGTAGAAATGAAGCCAAATAATAGCATACCAAAATAGAGGAAAATTATTTTTATCTGAGGGCTAGTGAAGAGCTGGTCTAATCTGACACTCTTATCTTCTCATGAAGAATCTCATGAGATTCTTTATCAGCAAAAATTTAACTCAAAATTATTTGACCTATGGTAAATATTGTTGCATCCAACTCTTTGTGACCCCATGGACTATACAGTCCATGAAATTCTCCAGGCCAGAATACTGGAGTGGATAGCCATTCCCTTCTCCAGGGGATCTTCCCAACCCAAGGATCAAACCCAGCTCTCCCGTACTGCAGGCAGATTCTTTATCAGTTGAACCACCAGGGAAGCCCAAATTTTGTTCTATCAGGTCACCTGTTTGGGCTGTAGGATTCCAGAAAAAGATGAGTAATAATAATAGTTACCCCCCCAAACACCACTACCACCATGAACAATAAGAGCAACAGCAAGAGCAACAGCAAAAACAACAGCAAACAGCATTCCTATGTGGCTTTAACTTTCGTCTCTAAGTAGAACTACCTTCTTAAATTTCTGTCGTCCATTAGCTGATGGTTTTAGCTCCTAACTATACTGAATTCTCTCTTCAGGGACAACATGTAAATAGATGTAGCATCAGGGAATTATAAGGAACAGGACAGAGTGAAGTAAGCCAGAAGCAAAAACAACAATACAGTATATTAATGCATATATATGGAATTTAGAAAGACGGTAAGAAGAACCCAGCATGCGAGACAGCAAAAGGAACGCAGATGTATAGAACAGACTCGTGGACTCTGTGGATGAGGGCAAGGGTGGGATGATATGGGAGAAGGGCATTGAAACATGTTAATTATCATATGTCTAATCAATTGCCAGCCCAGGAGTGATGCTTGGGGCTGGTGCAGCGAGATTTCCTGGGGGGAGGGAGGAGGGAGAGGGGTTCTGGAGGGGGAGCATATGTAAACCCATGGTGATATCATGTCATTGTATGGCAAAACTAATAAAAAAAATTTTTAGCATTTCTGAGGATCAGTGGCAAAAACAAAACAAAGATTCCCAAGAACGAACAAATATTGTCTTTGTACAATGGTACCTGAATAATTGTTTTTCTTCTAATAAATTATTTTTATGATGGCCAGCATTACTTATTTTTCATCTAGAGTCATTTAGTCAACACTCCACCTTGATGGTTTTGGTCAACAGTTGGAAATTTACATTAACTTTTAAAATGTAGTTCTTTGGTTTAGCTCTTTCTTTGGAATCTAATTCACTGTAAGTAGATTTGGTAATAAATTTGACAAATATATCATATACAGAAGGTTAAAAATCAGTTACTATTTTTCTATCCACTCATATTTTTTTACATTAAAGCTGTTTGAGTCCATGGAACTCAAATTATTTGAAAGATTAGAGATGTTTATAAAATACCATGTAAAGCTGGTCCAAGTGTGATCCTCAGGGAATCCTTTGTTTACACAAGCTTAGGAGGACTTTCCACTTTTCCTCTTCCTGCTTCCTCTCTCTGAGCCAGGAAATTATTCCTTTTACATATTTCTGTCACATAATTTCTTTTTGAAAAATCTTATCATATGTTTATATAAAAAATAAATACATTACAAATCCTGGTTTACTCATATTTGCATTCTCATTTTCTCGCTGGTTGAATACTTCAAGATTAGTTAGACATGAGTCTCCCCACAGTCCTTGACCCTCACCAAGCACAAACAATTTATGTTGGCTTACTTGGTATTTCACCTCAGAGTTGGTCAATTTGCCCCCAATGAGATGAATTCCTTTTCAGTATTTTCCTCAAATGATTTTGCATGTGTAGAGCTAATTCAGGCATTCTGCATATTTTTAACACCAGGGTTGTTTTGAAAAGCAGGATTCACATTTCCTCTTAGTTCTTTTCACCCTTAAATGAATACAATATGAGCTCAGTGATATTCTTACTTACGTATATTAGTGTCTTCAGCTACACTGAACCTTGACTGTCTACAAAACCTTGTTTGGAAGAAAAAACAAGCACTGTTCTATTACAAGGACTGCTTATTTTTTCTCTATGTTTCATGTGTCAGTGGCATTACGGGACAACTATTTCTGTAAAACAGACTTTCAAGTAGCGTCTTTATAATATACCATGTAAAGCTGGTCCCAGTGTCATCCTCAGGGAATCTGTTGTTTACACAGGCTTAGGAGGACTTTTCAATTATCCTCTTCCTGCTTCCTCTCTCTGAGCCAGGAAACAATTTCTTTTACATATTTCTGTCACATAATTTCTTTTTGAAAAAATCTTATCAAATGTTTATATAAAAACTAAATACATTACAAATCCTGGCTTACCCATATTTGCATTCTCATTTTCTCTCTGGGTGGATACTTCAAGATTAGTTAGCAATGTGGGAAACCTGGGTTCAATCCCTGGGCTGGAAAGATCACATGGAGAAGGGCATGGCAACCCACTCCAGCATCCTTGCCTGGAGAATCCCATAGTCAGAGGAGCCTGGTGGGACTGGTTATTTTTCCTCTATGCTTCACATCACAGTTGCATTGAGGGGCAACTATTTCTGTAAAACAGACTTTTAAGTAGAATTTTTATTTTGTTTAAAATACTGATCTCTTTTAAAAATTGAATCTGAGTCTCCCGCATCTTCTGGATTGGCAGGTGAATTCTTTACCAATGAATCACCAGAGAAGCCCAATGGGTTGGTACACAAGTATTATTATTGTTTTTTAAGATTCCTGATGCTATACTTTTTAATCAAATAAATATTTCATTCTGTTTGTATAAAAGTGTTTTTTGGATGACATGATTATGGACAATAGAGCACCTGATTATCAGTATTGTGTCAAAAATTATCTAAACCATAGTTATGGTTAAAAATTTTAGTTAAAATTATTATAGACTGGTTTACTTTTATAACACCAGTAGGCCAGCCACTTGCACAAATTAAGTTTTTTCTTGCAGAGTTTCTATCTCCCTCTTTCTTTATCTATCTCTTTCTGTCTGTCTGTCTCTGTCTCTGTCTCTTTCTCTTTCTCCAATTCACCTGGATCTATACTCTCTTTTGTAAATGCAAGATTTTATGAAAAACCACCATAATGATCAAATTATCTCTATCCTTTGACTTCCTGGTCATTGTAACCTCGTCCTATATTGGTAGAATAGAAAATAACTTCCAAAACAGTCTGAGCTTTTTGCAAAATAGTTTGAAAATAGAAGATGAATTTATCTTTTTAAACATATGAACATCTTTTAGATTCCATTATACAAGCTCAGAACATTTTGTACTCTTCAGTATTTACTTTTCTGTTAATGACATACATGAATCACTACCTTTTACAATATTCAATCCTGATAAAAATATATCTATCTATATTCATTATAACAAATGACAAACATAAATTAGAAAATACAGACAGGATGTTAAAAAAAAAAGTAGCTCTTGGAGCAATAGAAGTCAGTTAATCCTATTGAGTTCAGTAAGGAAACTGAAGCATATACTACTCAGTAGGAGAATATTTTTGCCTGACCTCCACAGTTTTCCTTAGATGTTGCTGAAGTTACATAAGAGAATTATACTAAGCATTAACATTTTTAACTACTGGAAAAGATAATTATCTAAATGAGGTACAATGATGACAGTCATCTTAATATTTTCCAGAATTTCTAGCCAATGTTAATAACAAAAGAAATAGGACGTAAAGGAATTGAAAACAAAGTCAATATGTTTGTACTTTGCATATGAAATGATGATTTACTTAGAATATAGAGCACTAATTGAGTTATCAGAACTTTTAAGAATGCATAGGAATTGACTGGATATTAGGGGCTTCCCAGGTGGCACTAGTGGTAAAGATCCTGCCTCCAGTGCTGAAGATTTTAGAGATGCAGGCTCCATCAATGGGTCAGGAAAATCCCCTGGAGGAGGGCATGGCAACCCATTGCCTGGAGAATCCCATAGATAGACGAGCCTGGCAGGCTACAGTCCTTGGTATCGCAGAGTCGGACACTACCAAAGTGACTTAGCATGCATGCAAAAGAGAAATTTAAAAATTGAATAACATCTTTGAATATAAGGAATAAACTGTTTAAAAATGTTATGAACCATAATATCCTGTTTACAGTATCAGCCTAATCAAGTGTCAAGTGTATTTATAATTGGAAACTTCAGTACCCCTCAATAATTCATAGAACAACTAGATAGAAAATCAGTATGAATATTGAAGAACTCTCACTATTATCAAACAAAAGGATATTATCAACATGTATAGAACAATTTTCACAACTCTAGCCAAAATAACTTTTTTTTTTTTTAATCAATTGCCCACAGAGCATATAGAAAGATAAACCATAGCCTGGATCATAAAACAAGTTTCAGCCAGTGTAGAACTGAAATCATGCAGGAAATCCTTGAAACACTGAAAACTAAACGGTACACTTCTAAATAACCCATGAGTCAAAGAAAAATAACCCATGAGTCAAAGAAGTCTCAAGCGAAACAAATTGAACTGAACAAAAATCAAAATACATTATAACATGTGGAAAGCAGCTAAAACGGTATTGAGAGGGAAATATACAATACTAACTGCTTACATTTGAATGAGAAAAAAAATCCTAAATCAGTAATCTAAGTTTTCATATCAAGAAATTAGAAAAAGGTGAGCAAACTAAAGCAAGCAGAATAAAGAAAATAATAAACATAGAGCAGGAATCAAAGAAAATGAAGACAAAATATTTCAGAAAATATTTTGATAAAATAAATGATTGTTTGAAAAGATCAATAAAAGTGACTTTTTTTAGTAAGACTGACAGAGCAAAACAGGGACAAGTCACAAATTATTAATAATTGAAATGAAACAGGATATGTCTATAGATCTCGGAGGCATCAAAAAGATAATAAAAGGACATTATTATATATGTGTGTACAGCTCTACACATGTATATTTAAAAACATAGGTGAAATGAACAAATTTCTTGAAATGCACAAAATACCATAACTCATTCAAAATGATATTGATTATTTAACTATTGAAGGAGTTGAATTTATAATTTAGAGCCTCTCCAAAAATAAATCTCCAGGGTTTGATAGGTTCACATAGGTACAAATAGTTATAGTAAAGTTAACATCAATTCTATATAGTCTTTTCCTAAAAGAATTAAAGAGGGAACACTTCTCAGTTCATTACATGATGCTAATGTTACCCTGATACCAAACTAAATAACGATAGTACACCCCCACAAAAGAAAATAGATCAATATCCACATGAATATAGATGTAAAACTTCTTGAAAGTGAAAGTTGCTTAGTCCTGTCTGACTCTTTGCAACCCATGGAAAGTCCATGGAATTCTCCAGGCCAGAATCCTGGAGTGGGTAGCCATTGCCTTCTCCAGGTGATCTTCCCAACCCAGGGATTGAATCCAGGTCTCCCACATTGCAGGGAGATTCTTTACCAGCTGAGCCACCAGGGAAGCCACCAGTTGAATTGCCTCTTAACACAATATTAACAAGTAGAATTCAGCAACATGTGAGAAGAATTAAGCACCATTACCAAGTGAGTTTCATCTCAAAGATGCAAATATGATTCAATATTTTAAATCAAGGTAATTCAGCATATTAAGAGGCTAAAGACGTGGTATCACATGATCATATCAATTGAGGCACAAAGAATATGTGAGAAAATTCAACATTGACTCATGATAAAAATGATCAAAACAGTAACTTTTTCAACTTGATAAAAATATATACTAGAAAAACTTGAAACTAACATATTTGTGAAAGATGGAATGCTTTCCTCTAAAATTGGCTAAAGATAGGATGTGTCCTCTCACCATTGCTATTCAACACATTATTGGAAGTTCTAGCCAGGACCATAAAGCAAGAAAAGGCAATAAAAGGATAAAAAAGAAATAATACAACTGTCCCTATTTATAGATGACAATTTTCTATATAGAAAATCCAAAATATTGCATAAAAAATCATACCTGATAAGCCAGTTTAAGGCCATAAGGTATAAAATATATACATAAAAATCAACTATCGTTTTATTTCTAGCAGTGAAAATGTGAAAACTGAAATAAAAATTACAGTGGTATTTAAATTACTCAAAAAGAGAAATTTGCAAAGAACATGACTTGTATGCTGAAAACTACTAAATACCGATGAAAAAGAAATAAAACATCTAAACAATTGAAGATACATACTGTCTAATAGTTCTGAATACTAAACACTGTAAAGATCTCAAGATCTCCCCAAATTAGTAAACAGATATAGAATAATTCCTATCAAAATCTCAGTATGATTTTTGGTAGATGTTAACAAGATTATTGTAAAATTTATATGAAAAGAAAAAGAGCAAAAACATTTTCAAAAAGAAGATAAAAGTTGGAATTATCATTCTATGAAATTTTAAGATATAATATAGATACAGTACTGAAGACTGTGTCCTATTAGTGGAGGAACAGATCCATGGATCTATGGAACAGAATAGAAAACCCAGAGATTACCCCATAAAAATATTTCCCACACACTTTTGACAAAAGTTGCAAAAGCAGTTAAATGGAAGAAAGCTAGTCTATCCATTAAATGGAATTGGATTAATTGCATGTCTATGGGCAAAAAAAAAAAAAAGCAAACCTTGATCCAAACCTCAGACCTTTTACCAAAGAATAGCTTCTAGATTAAGTGCAAGAAGTAAAATTATAAAACTTTTAGAAGATAACATGAGAAAATCTTTGGGCCCAAGGCATGTGGAAGAGTTTTTAAGCATGCCATGAAAAGCATATTTTATTAAAGATAAAAGATAAATGGGACCTTATCAAAAAAACTCAAAAATTTGTGCTCTCTGAAAGATCTAAGAGGATAAAAATAAATATTGCTCACTGATGAAAAACACTTGTATACCACATATCTGGCAAAGGATTCATATCTAGAATATATGCATAGCTCTCAAAACTCAGCTATACAAAGGAAGACAATACATTTTTAACATAGACAAAAAATATGAAGTTTCATTTCACTGAAGGGAATATACAGAGAGTAAATAATGTTAAAAGATGTGTGAACTCAGTATCCACTAGGAAATATACCAGTTTAAATCACTGTGAAATATCACCACAATATACCTATTGTGCTATGTGCTTGATCACTCAGTTGTGTCTGATCGTTTGCAACCCCAGGGACTACAGCCCACCAGGCTCCACTGTCCATGAGCTTGTTCAGGCAAGAATATTGGAGTGGATTGTCTTTCCCTTCTCCAGGGAATCTTCCCGATCCAGGGATCAAATCTGAGTCTCTTGCATTGCCGGTGGATTCTTTACTGTCTGAGCCACCAAGGAAGCCCATGTACCTATCAGAAAAATTAAAATAAAAATAGTGACAATACCAACTACTAGTGAGTGTGTGGAGAAACTGGATCACTCATATATTGCTAGACAGGATGTAAAACTTTTCTGTCACTTTGGAAAATTGTTTGGAAGTTTCTTTCTTTCTTTTTTTTTTTTTTTTAATTTTCTTTACTTTATTGTGTTGGTTTTGCCATACAATGACATGAAACCGCCATGGGTTTACATATGCTCCCCCTCCAGAATCCCCCTCCCTCCTCCCTCCCAATTCCCTCCTCCTGGGATATCTCAGTGCACCAGCCCTGAGCATCAACCCTGGGCTGGCGATTGATTTCACATATGATAATTAACATGTTTCAATGCCATTCTCCCATATCATCCCACCCTTGCCCTCTTCCACAGAGTCCACGAGTCGTTCCTTTTGCTGTCTCGCATGTAGGGTTCTCGTTACCATCTTTCTAAATTCCATATATATGCATTAGTATACTGTATTGTTGTTTTTCCTTCTGGCCTACTTCACTCTGGATAATAGGCTCCAGTTCCGTCCACCTGAGTAAAACTGATTCAAATGAATTTTTTTTTTAATGCTGAGTAATATTCCATTGTGTTTATGTACCACAGCTTTCTTATCCATTCATCAATAGAAAGCCCAGAGATAAATCCATGCATCTATGGACACCTTATCTTTGACAAAGGAGGCATGAATATACAATGGAGAAAAGACAATCTCTTTAACAAGTGGTGCTGGGAAAACTGGACAGCCACTTGTAAAAGAATGAAACTAGAACACTTTCTAACACCATACACAAAAATAAACTCAAAATGGATCAAAATCTAATCATAAGACCAGAAACTATAAAACTCCCAGAGGATAACATAGGCAAAACACTCTCCGACATAAACCAAAGCGGGATCCTCTATAACCCACCTCCCAGAATATCGGAAATAAAAGCACGAATAAACAAATGGGACCTAATTAAAATTGGCAGTTTCTTAAAAGGAAACATACAAGTGCTTACCATATAACCCAGCAATTGCACTATTTGCCATTTGCCCCAGAAATAAGAAAACTTATGTCCACATACAGACATGAACACAGTTATTCAAAGAAGCTTTATCTGTAGTATAGAAAAAAATGGAAACAACAAAAAGGTCCCTCAATAGATGCCTTGTTAAACTGTAGTATATTTGCACCATGAATGCTACTCAGCAGTAGAAAGCAACAAACATCTGAAATGTACTACTTGGACAAATCTCAAAAGTACCATATTGTGTAAAAGAAGCCAATCTCAAAAGGATAGATCCTTTAATTTCATCATATATACAGAAATGGTAATATTGTAGAGATGGAAAACAGATTAGGGGCTGTTATTAGGGACTAGAGTTGAAAGGAAGCTGGATGGATGTGATTATAAAGGGCAGCACAAGACAAATCTTTGTCATGATGAGATAGTACTATAGGTTAATAATGGTAGTGGTTATGTGAATCTGCACATGTGACAAAAGACCTACAATTACATACACACATTGTCCATTGTGAAAATCCTGGTTTTGATATTGTACTATAATTGTGTAAGATATAATCATTGAGAAAAACGTGTGAAAGGTACAAAGGAGTTCGCTGAACTACCTTTTCAACTTTGCATGTTTGTAATCAAAATAAGAGCTTTCAAAAGTATATAACGGATTCAATATCCCTTTTGCAGCAATACCTGTACTAGCTAGGGTTCTCCAGAGAAATAAAACTGATATGGTAAAACCAACCATCATATCAACTGAGCCAAATATGGAGGAATTAAAAGAATAAGGTATAAGCATAAGATAATGTATTTGATTTAATCCCCAGTTTGGCATTTTCTTCTTTTGACATAATGGTTAGGCCAAGGATATTGCCAATGTTTTTTTTAATTCTGCTTTTGGAATTGTCATTCATTGGTAGTTTTTTTTTTTTTTTACTATTCTGAGTATAGCAGAGTTTAATCCACTAGGATGGATATTACTTTTTGAAATAATTAAAATTCATTCCAAGTTAATTTTAACAAAAACAGTGATTTAGTAGGCTATGCCATCTTATTTGTTTTAAAAGGCAAATATATACTTAAATTAGTCAACCTTATTTCTTTGTATAACAAATAAAATTCTCATAATACAAGACCCCACAAAATTAACGAGTATTTGGTGTAACTGCAAAATCAACAGAGTAAGTGAAACTAAGTGTGCATTTTTCCACATACGAATATTAAAGAACAGAAACTTTTGAATTTTTAAAATTCTTTGGTATTGGTTAAAAATCAGACCTATCATGTTGCAGCCATATATCCTATTTCATACTCTTTAAAGTATTGAAAATGATCTTTAATACTGTTAAGTCCGACTCATCATATTATTGAGAATACTGAGGCTTAGAGAAGTTAAAGAGATTTATGTAAGATCACATAGCTAGTTAGTGGCAGAAATAAGAGCGAATCCATGTGACTGGAAGTGTTTTCAATAATAAACTGAGAAATATCACGTTAAGAATTACACTCTAACTTCCTTTTTCTGTGTATTGTTAAAGAATGTGTTCACTTTATCTTTTAAATAGAAGTAAGATTCAGGTTTTATGTAGTAGAATATTTTGGAGAAGTGAATACAAAAGAGGAGCTGTTTAAAACTATGCTGTTCTCATTAAGGGCTTTCCTAGTGGCTCCAGTTGGTAAAGAATCTGCCTGCAATGCAGGAGACCCGGGTTCAATCCTGGGTTCTCATTAAAAGAAAACAGTTTGAATTTTAGCTCCTTTCACTTCAGGATTTTAAACTTAGGTATTACATTTCTCCTCTTTTCAGAAGAAAAGCCAGAATACAAAATTGAATGATGTCATCTGGTATTGTGGAAGTGGACTTTTACTTTAAATTGAAGTAATTAATTAAATTGAAATAAGTAAGTTTTTTCTGAAACTTTTCATTGCTAATCTTTACTTTTCATTACTACTCTTTATTATTATTACTTATGGTTAGAAGTAGTTAAGTTCATACACTAAGGTTAAATCATAGAAAGGTATTTAAATAGAAATTCTAGATAATTATTTGGATAATCCAAATCAAAATGTGCCTCCCTATTCCAAGCAGCTAATCAGGACCAATATAGTTATTTCTGCTTGGTTTTACCCTGAATTGACCAGAAAACAGCACCTCTTTTCCATTTCACTTAGATCTCTATTGTTTTCTATAATCTGAAACTTTATTAAACAGATCAAAGTTAATATAAATGTGATTTTAAAAGTCATATCCTTTTCCTAACACTAAAGAAAAGAGAAATCTCTTTTACTAAAGAGAACTCTGAATCTGTTCAGTTCCCAATCTGGGGGCAGAAGTAGTTTATAGAAGAGAGATGGACAGAGAAGTGCCTGTAGAGCTGAATTTACTTGCTTTGGAAAGGACAGTAATCTGCAGGTGCACAGAAGAAGCTAAACTTGTAGGCTGTTTGCATTCCTTTCTTCTCCTCTAGGATTCTTTGTTATCCTTTGCTCCTGGACTCCCACGGTGCTTTCAGATCAGCCCCTGCGGCTCTGCCCTCAGGCTGATGGAAACTATTGTGTGTCTGGAGGACAGAAGTCCCTGGGAATTGACATCCTCCCTGCTTAACTCTTAACCAGTGATGCTGCAGCCTAGAAATACCTCCACTTTCATACCCGAGACTGACATTGGTTTCAGAGCTTCTCTGTGGGATTGAGCCAAAGTGATAGATACTCTGTGAAACTTTAACTGAGATTTCTCCCTTCCTTGGATTCCTTGCCTGCCCAGAATGTTTACCACACTCCCATGTTGAAGAACTTTTCTGAAAAAAATCACTCTCCGGTGAGTCTTTATTTCAGAATCTCTGAGAAATCTGACCTAGGGAGGAAAGACAGTCTCAAAGACAAATTTCACAATGGATTGGACTAGAGAATGGAAGAGTTTAGAATGAAGGAAGAGAGACAAGAGGGCAGGAAGAAGCTTCTTGGAGTGAAAGATTTCTATTTGTAGAGGGAAAATATTAAGGTTTTTTTTTTTTCTGGTAGATTTTGAATGGGATCCTGTTGTCTTAGATTGAATTTCCTGGAAACAGGCTTTGAGATCGATGACTGCACATAGTTATTGGGGAGTGCTCTTGGGAGATACACCATTCTGCTTTTGCTTTTTCCTGAACTGTTCATTCTTCTGAGTGTGCAGTATTATAATAAAGGCATTACTGTGTGTATAATCTAGCTGTTTTGGGTTTAATAGAAGACCCTGTCTTTGTATATACTCAGAACTGTTAGGCAGAAGTGAGTTTCAAAAAAATATTTTCCCCAATCAGCAAAAGCAGATACTGGAAAAAAGATCTTTTGTGCACATGTATATGTTAACAATTATGTTGAACTATTTCTAAATATTGTCTATAAATCTTGAGTTGTTATTGTTAAGTCTCTAAGTCATGTCCAACTTTTTGGTGACCCCAGGGACTGTAGCCCGCCAGGCTCTTCTATCCATAGTATTTCTCAAGCAGGAATGCTGGAGTGGGTTGTCATTTTCTTCTCCAGGGGATTTTCCCCACCCAGGGATTGAATCTGTGTCTCTTGCATTGGCAGATTGATTCTTTACCACTGAGCCACCAGGGAAGCCCATGAATCTTGAGTAATACTGATAGGTGATAATAGATTAATACTGAAGAAGAGATGAGCCTAAGCCAAGGTATAAACTTAAAAAAAATGTATATGCAATTTATTCAGGTTTGTCCTGGTGGTTGAGGCCTGTGGGAATATCTGTGCATTTAGAAAATGGTAGAGAAAACTGCTGTTATACATTGCAATTTGATGCTGTTCCCCTGCTGCAGTTGATTGGTCTAAGTTAAACACTTGTCTTAAACTGAGTCAAACATAAGAGCCTGTCTATTCTTTATCTACTTAATGTTCAGTTCTTTCTTGAGTCATTTCCTTTTACTTTTAGACTTGTTTGTTATTTAATATTTTAATTTTTCTTAAGGCATAATCTGTTTTACATTCTTGTGTTCCTTCTAGTTTAGTCTTTTCCTGAAATAATTATTTTTTCTTTTATTCCTTTTACTTTCCTGAGTTGTATGTTCTTATTTTTTGAGTATTTCTATTTCTAATTAATTTTATTTTTTCATGTTTTTAATTATGTTATTAATGTATTTTAGCTTGTTTTAAAGGAGAATACTATTGTTTTTATCTTTTCTACAAGATGTCTAGCAGGCATTTTACAGATATTATTCTGCTCCTTTTTCTCTTTTTTCTTTGTATGGCATTTGACCTCAATAGTTTTCTCCTGCTCATTTTAACATAAAATTGGTTTTCCCTAGATATAGTTAAGCTTCCCAAGTGACACAGTGGTAAAGAATCTGCCTTCCAATGCAGGAGACTCAGGTTTGATCCCAGGGTCGGGAAGATCCCCTGAAGAAGGAAATGGCAGCCCACTCCAGTATTCTTGCTTGAAGAATCCCAAGAATCCCAAAAGGAGCATGCTGGGTTTAGGAGGAGCCTGACCCCAGTCCATGGTGTTGCAAAGAGTCAGACATGACTGAGTGTGCACACACATAGATGTAGTTCAAAGTAGATTTTGTAAGTTCAAACTTCCCATTTTTGTGGCTTTCCTATTGTGTTAAAATTAGAGAGTTTACACTGAAATTGCCTGCCTATGTCTACCTGTCTTTACTTTTATGTGGTTGTTCACTTTCCTTGGAGCTTTTCTGGTGCCTAAGATGGTAAATCATCTCTATTACACCTTATGTATTCAATTTTGCTTCTGCTCTGTTGTTTGCCATTGTGTGAGGCTGTGTGCAGGAAGGACTTCTTGCCAGGTCTCAAGTCTATAAGGAGGTAGACTGTACCCACCACTGTGGTCATGCTGCAGACCACTGGAACTCATCTGCTACTACAGTGAGCCAGATCTTTCCCAGTGTCAGCTGTTGTTCTCCCATTACCTGACCTTGTGTGCCTTCCAATGAATATCTGTTGACTATTTCCAGGCTTTTTATATTCTCAGATTTTTAGATGACATATTTCTTTCCTCCACTTGATTCCACACCGACACTGAAATCATGCAGTTCTTATGACTGTTGATGTCACTCAAATGTCTCTTTATTTTGACATTAATGAATATTCAGTTGCATTAGAAATGCTGTCCTTGGGTTTTGGCTATGTCATTACACTTATTTTGTGTTGCAGTTTGGAGAGTATCAGAGATTATGACACTATTATTATTATCTCCCTAGAATATCTTTGATTTACATTTGAACTACAATTCAATTAGTTTGTTTTTGTTGTTCAGTCACTAAATCTTGTTGGACTCTTTGCAACCCCCATGGACTGTAGCCCACCAGGCTCCTTACTGTTTATTTGTGTTTTCCCTTTCTAAAATCACTTTATAAACTTTGAACGATTTATCATATATTTATTGACTCTTTTTTTTCAATGCTCCTGTACTGATTTATTTAACACAATTTGAGAGACACTTCTAGACAATATTCTGATACAAGAATTACAAGTAATGAATTGGTTAGATAACTTAGTCAAGACACAAATGTTAATTCATTTAGGAGACAGGAGTTGGGATCTATATAGCACCAAACTTTATGCATCCTCATAGATTTCATTTGATGTCTCCTTTTTTTCCTCATGGTCATCATCCCATCTATATTGGGCCATGCTACCCACTTGTATTTTAGAGTTTTTGAGGCTATCTTATATTACTTATCTTTGATTTTAGATGATGCTTGTGGGAAATATTTTTCATAGGAAAAATGTCAAACAATTCCAAAACTATGCTGTTATTTCCACCATCTCTCAAGCATATCCTAGAGACATGTGTGTTTGCAATCTACCAGTCCTCCAAGCATGGAGGACCTTTAATATGAGTGTAGTGTTTTTTTTTTTTTTACCATTTGAGACCTTTGTTATATACATTTATATTTTTATAGGGTTTATGTCAGTTCAGTCGCTCAGTCATGTCCGACTCTTTGTGACCCCATGAATCGCAGCACAACAGGCCACCCTGCCTATCACCAACTCCCAGAGTAAACCCAAACTCATGTCCATCGAGTCGGTGATGCCATCCAGCCATCTCATCATCTGTCATCCCCTTCTCTTCGTTCCCCCAATCCTTCCCAGCATCAGAGTCTTTTCAAATGAGTCAACTCTTTGCATGAGGTGGCCAAAGTATTGGCGTTTCAGTTTTAACATCAGTCCTTCCAGTGAACACCCAGGACTGATCTCCTTTAGGATGGACTTGTTGGATCTCCTTGCAGACCAAGGAACTCTCAAGAGTCTTCTCCAACACCACAGTTCAAAAGCATCAGTTCTTCGGCGCTCAGCTTTCTTCACAGTCCAACTCTCACATCTATACATGACCACTGGAAAAACCATAGCCTTGACTAGATGGACCTTTGTTGGCACAGTAATGTCTCAACTTTTCAATATGCTATCTAGGTTGGTCATAACTTTTCTTCCAAGGGTTAAGCATCTTTTAATTTCATGGCTGCAGTCAAAATCTGCAGTGATTTTAGAGCCCACAAAAATAAAGTCTGACATGTTTTCCACTGTTTCCTAATCCATTTCCCATGAAGTGATGGGACCAGATGCCATGATTTTAGTTTTCTGAATGTTGAGACTTAAGCCAACTTTTCCACTCTCCTCTTTCACTTTCATAAAGATGCTTTTTAGTTCTCCTTCACTTTCTGCCATGAGGGTGGTGTCATCTGCATATCTGAGGTGACTGATGTTTCTCCTGGCAATCTTGATTCCAGCTTGTGCTTCTTCCAGCCCAGCATTTCTCATGATGTACTCTGCATATAAGTTAAATAAGCAGGGTGACAATATATGGCCTTGACGTACTCCTTTCCCTATTTGAAACCAGTCTGTTGTTCCATGTCCATTTCTAACTGTTGCTTCCTGACCTGCATACAGGTTTCTCAAGAGGCAGGTCAGATGGTCTGGTATGCCCATCTCTTTCAGAATTTTCCACAGTTTATTGTGCGTGACAGAGTCAAAAGCTTTGGCATAGTCAATAAAGCAGAAATAGATGTTTTTCTGAACTCTCTTGTTTTTTCGATGATCCAGCAGATGTTGGCAATTTGATCTCTGGTTCCTCTGCCTTTTCTAAAACCAGCTTGAACATCTCGAAGGCCACAATTCAGGTATTGCTGAAGCCTGGCTTGGAGAATTTTGAGCATTACTTTACTAGCGTGTGAGATGAGTGCAATTGTGTGGTAGTTTGAGCATTCTTTGGCATTGCCTTTATTTGGAATTAGGATGAAAACTGACCTTTTCCAGTCCTGGGGCCACTGCTGAGTTTTCCAAATTTGTAGTGGCTGGGTCTTTTAACCAAGAAAACCATGATTTAGTACCTTTCTGTAACTGAATAGAATTTCTATTAATAAAACTATATCTAATTTCTAAAATTTTGATAGACAACTGTTCCAAATCAACCCAAGGCTTTCTTATTTTCCCAAATGTGTCTCTTAAGTCCTGCAGTTCAGTCATTCAGTCATGTCCAACTCTTTGTGACCCCATGGACTGCAGCATGCCAGGCTTCCCTGTCTATCACTAACTCCTAGAGGTTAATCAGACTCATGTCCATTGAGTCAATGATGCCATCCAACCATCTCTTCCTTGTTGTCCCCTTCTCCTCTGCCTTCAATCTTTCCCAGCATCAGGGTCTTTCCAATGAGTGACTTCTTCATGTCAGGTAGCCAAAGTATTGGAGTTTCAGCTTTAGCATCAGTCTTTCCAATGAATATTCAGGACCGATTTCCTTTAGGATTCACTGGTCGTATCTCCTTGCAGTCCAAGGGACTCTCAAGAGTATTCTCCAACACCACAGTTCAAAAGCATCAATTCTTCGGCACTCAGCTTTCTTTATCATCCAACTCAGCTTGGTCTGTTCCTTCTAAAGAACTTTCATTTTGAATCACCCTTATGATATCACTGGCTATTATTTGGCCACCAATTTCTCATTGCTAACTCATAGCTGAAAGGATGGTGAGGTTGTTGTTTTGTTTTTTACTCTTTGCCTGGGGATATCCAACCATTCTATACAAATGTGGATATAATTAATAAGAAGGGAATACTTACTAGCCAATTTATAGTTCTCTCATCTCATTTTGTATGAGAAAACTATCAGAAAATTTATTGCAGACATTCCTAAATCCAGGAAATATTGACGCTGGAAATTTGCTCTACTGGCTAGAAATTGGTTCTAATTTACATGCCAGTATAAATAGGCTGAATTTAATTTTGGCCATCTTTTTTCCTTCTTTACAGTTTTGCCACCTGTCTGGAATCCATTCGCTTTATGACTACCTTTCCTGTTCAAGATAGAAATAGTTTTATTTAAAGTTATATTTTTAGTACTTAAGATTTTAAAGTGATCTCACATAGTTCAATTTGTCTCTTCTGTTAATCCATGAATTAGGAAGGTTAAAAGGTGCTATTCTCATTGTTTTGGTTAAGATATTGGGATTATGATTTTAAATTACTTGTCCAAGGTCACACACTTGGGTGATGTGAATTCAGGAGTCAAACCCATACCCTCTGATTCCTGTTCTAATTACTTGTATGTATACTGTGTTGTCTCAAGACAGTCTTTTCTCCCATGGCAATTGTACTCAAAATTTTATAGTGAGAAGCTCTTTCTATTGTCAAAATTTATGCATGCTCTATAAGATAGTAATTGTATTTTCAGTGTAAATTGATTGTTAATATATTAAATTGAATAATTAAAAACTTCTGTATGTTCTTCAATATAAATATTTTAAAATACTTTCAAAGTAGAATCTATCCTGAATAAAAAGTAATAAATAATATTTAATAATTTTATAATTTCTGTGTATTTTTAACATAGATAAAATTTTATTTTTAAATTTTTTGTTTATTTACTTTTTGTTGTTGTTGCTTATTTATTTATTTTGTTATTTTATTTATTTTCTTTACATTATTGTGTTGGTTTTGCCATACATTGAAATGAATCTGCCATAGGTATGCATATTTTTGTGTGTCAGAGACTACTCCTTAATTCTCCAGGCACAAATACTGAAGTGGGTTGCCGTACCCTCCTCCAGGGTATCTTCCTGACCCAGGGATGGATCCCATGTCTCTTATGTTTTCTGAATTGGCAGGCAGTCCTTTACCACTAGTGCCTCTAGGGAAGCCCTTATTATTTATTAAACCTGCAAAAATTCATTTCAAAGGATCAAATCTCTAAAATTACATTCCAAGTTATGTGGGAATTGGAATTAAAATCTATCTGCTTGCAAGTCTTTTAGCCTCATGTGCTCAAGTATGTGTGAAATAACATATTTATTGAATATACATAAATTGCTTAGTTCATAACATTTGGAGCTCCTTGCTATATATTAACAGCATCTCTAGTAGTAAAAAAAAAATGGGTCTAAGGGGTTGGTGACTTAATGCTTTCATGTTATTAATATATTATTTTTAGGAAGTGATACTTAACTCAATGGAGAAGGCAATGGCAACCCACTCCAGTGCTCTTGCTTGGAAAATCCCATGGATGGAGGATCCTGGTAGGCTACAGTCCATGGGGTCATGAAGAGTCAGACACAACTGAACAACTTCACTTTCCCATTTCACTTTCATGCACTGGAGAAGGAAATAGCAACCCACTCCAGTGTTCTTGCCTGGAGAATCCCAGAGAAGGTGGAGCCTGGTGGGCTGCTGTCTATGGGGTCACACAGAGTCGGACATGACTGAAGCGACTTAGCAGCAGCACTTAACTCCAAATAATGGAAGATTTACATATTTTTGCTCAAATGATGCTTAGCATAAAGATATGGGCATAATGTATCAAAAGCAATACTTCTAGATTAGGCCAATCTCTCCTCCCAAACTTCTAAGCTTCTATATGAAAGGCAACTCATTTCCTTTTTACTAGTTTGGCCTTTAAGAGGTTTTTTTTTTTTTTTTTTACAAGGATCCATCAGAAACCTAAGAATCTAAGAAAACACCTCCAAGGTGGAACTTGAGCTTAGAAAAGTAAATCAAGGAACTGAGATGAATAGACCTTGACTCGGGTTACTATATACTTTCCAAGGTCTGGTTGTCTTTAATCTTAAGATTAACATATGTGGTGTGAGTCTTAGTTAATGTTCTTGAGTTCCAAAGACACATTAGCAAAATCAATGTTGTTGATTTATAGTTACACCTCATTTTCCCAAGCAGCAACTTAATGGCTTTCAATTGTTAATTACGTTACAGTTAGAGGAAAATGTGTCTTTGTGAAGTATATCTTCATGGCCTAAAATGTTTTTCTGTTTTCTGAATCTATTGGAGAGACTGCTTACAGTAGCTTTGTGAACTAGTGTGTAAGTAATTCAAAAAAGCCATATCATAGACCTGTAGAAGGTCAGAACCTGAGAATGGAATGAGATCAGTTGAACAATATTGTTGCTATATAAGGAAATAGAGCCCATATCAGATAGCAAAGACATTCTTATTAACATAAAATTTGAACCTCTGTATACTTAAATTTCAGCACAGTTTAACCATGTGCCATGCAAGCTGAAAAGACTATCAAATGAACAAATGATCATAAGTAGATACATAAAAAATGAGCTTATTAAATTATACATGGATACATACATATCTTAGTCCCCATTATCATATAATACCAATTCACTTCTTGATTGAAAATGTTACCTGTTTGTAAAACCAAGACAATTAAACCGTTAATGGGCCAATTGATGCTAACAACATTGTAGATCTGAATTTTGTATTTATAAAGTTATGTCAAACTCTAAATAATTTCAGAATTCAACTAAATGTAACCTTAGCAGGGAACCATAAGGAAGTAAAGGTAATAAAACTTTTTTTCCCTGACCTACTTCTCCAGAAAAATCTTGGGAATATCTTCACATGGAATGTATATATTAATAGGGAAAGATGACTAAATAGTGTTGGCCTGCATATATTGTGTGTTCAAAAACACTTGCCACTTTAGTCTTCAGTTTCACAGCATCCGCAATGTGCAGTACTTTTAAAAAGTTTTATATTTCCTAGATATGAGTCATACCTTCTCCTCAGGTATTACTTTTTAAAAGCACCTATATTTTATGCAAAACAGTCTGCTAAAAATATAAATAACTAGCCAAAATCGTGTTGAATGAACAGCATGTTTCAAGCAAACCTCATTGGAATGAGTAGTAAAACTACAGGGCATGAGCTGTTAGAAAATTCTTCATAGCTTAAGAGTAACCTCTGTGGCTTACAACTGAACTTTCTTTAAAATGGTCAACACATGACTTATGTACACTTGCCCCATCTTCAAACCACTTTCTACTCTTTCTTCTCAGACCACATCAGAAAAATTTTGCTTTATTAGAAATTATTCTTAAAGGAAGTGGCATGACAGTTGTCTAATTTTCCAGAGACTTAGACCTGTTTTCTTCTATACTGAGCTATTATCATAAGAAACTACTTTTCTTATTCAATCTCTTTCTAGTTCACTCATTAAAAATAAAATCCCATAACAATTTGCTGCCCTAGGATGTTCTTTTGGAAGTTAACAATCTTAAAAGATAACTGTAGAAGTAAAAATATCATAGCCTATTAATATACCATGTATCAGATCATGAACTCCTTATTGCCAAATTCAGACTTAAATTTAAGAAAGTGGGGGAAACCACTAAACCTTTCAGTTATGACCTATATCAAATCCCTTATGAGTATACAGTGGAAGTGACAAACAGATTCAAGGGATTAGATCTGATATACAGAGTTCCTGAAGAACTATGGACAGAGGTTCCTGACATTGTACAGGAGACAGGATTCAAGACCATCCCCAGGAAAAAGAAATGCAAAAAAGCAAAATGACTATCTGAGGAGGCCTTACAAATAGCTGTGAAAAGAAGAGAAGTGAAAAGCAAAGGAGAAAAGGAAAGATATACCATCTGAATGCAGAGTTCCAAAGAAGAGCAAGGAGAGATAAGAAAGCCTTCCTCAGTGATCAATGCAAAGAAATAGAGGAAACAATAGAATGGGAAAGACTAGAGATCTCTTCAAGAAAATTAGAGATACCAAGGGAACATTTCATGCAAAGATGGGCTCAATAAAGGACGGAACTGGTATGGACCTAACAGAAGCAGAAGATATTAAGAAGAGGTGGCAAGAATACACAGAAGAACTGTACAAAAAAGATCTTCATGACCCAGTTAATCATGATGGTGTGATCACTCACCTAGAGCCAGACATCCTGGAATGTGAAGTCAAGTGGGCCTTAGGAAGCATCACTACTAGCAAAGCTAGTGGAGGTGATGGAATTCCAGTTAAGCTACTTCAAATCCTAAAAGATGATGCTGTGAAAGTGCTGCAGTCAATATGCCAGCAAATTTGGAAAACTCAGCAGTGGCCACAGGCCTGGAAAAGGTCAGTTTTCATTCCAGTCCCAAAGAAAGGCAATGCCAAAGAATGCATCAAACTACCACACAATTTCACTCATCTCACACACTAGTAAAGTAATGCCTAAAATTCTCCAAGCCAGGCTTCAGCAATAAATGCTGGAGAGAATGTGGAGAAAAGGGAACCCTTTTACACTGTTGGTGGGAATGCAAACTAGTAGAGCCACTATGGAGAACAGTGTGGAGATTCCTTAAAAATCTGGAAAGAGAACTGCCATATGAACCAGCAATCCCACTGCTGGGCATACACACCGAGGAAACCAGACTTGAAAGAGACATGTGTACCCCAATGTTCATCACTGCACTGTTTACAATAGCCAGGACATGGAAGCAACCTAGATGTTCATTGGCAGACTAATGGATAAGAAAGTTGTGGTACCTATACACAATGGAATATTACTCAGCTATTAAAAATAGTGCATTTCAATCAGTTTTAATGAGGTGGATGAAACTGAAGCCTATTATACAAAGTGAAGTAAGTCAGAAAGAAAAACACCAATACAGTATACTGATGTATACGTATGAAATTTAGAAAGATGGCTAACAATGACCCTATATGCAAGACCGCAAAAGAGACACAGATGTAAAGAACAGACTTTTGAACTCTGTGGGAGAAGGCAAGGGTGGGATGATTTGAAATAATAGCACTAAAGCATGTATATTACCATATGTGAAATAGATTTCCCATCTAGGTTCAATGTATGAGAAAAGGGCGCTCAGGGCAGGTGCACTGGGATGACCCTGAGGGATGGGATGGGGAGTGGGGTGGGAGAGGGCTTCAGGATGGGGGACATATGTACACCCATGGCTGATTCATGTCAATTTATGACAAAAACTACTACAATATTGTAAAGCAATTAGCCTCCAATAAAAATTAATTAATTAATTAAAAAAGAAAATTAGAGATACTAAGAGAACATTTCATGCAAAGATTGGCACAATAAAGGAAATGGTGTGGAACTAAGAGAAGTAGAAAATATTAAGCAAAGGTGACAAGAATATACAGAAGAACTATGCAAAAAAGATCTCCATGACCCAGATAACCATGATAGTGTGATCACTCACCTAGAGCCACACATCCTGGAGCCTGAAGTCAAGTGGACCTTAGGAAGTATCACTACAAACAATGCTAGTGGTTGAGGTGATGAAATTCCAGTTGAGCTACTTCAAATCTTAAAAGATGATGCTATGAACGTGCTGCACTCAATATGCCTACAAATTTTGAATATTCAACAGTGGCCACAGGACTGGAAAAGGTCAGTTTTCATTCCAATCCCAAAGAAAGGCAATGCCAAAGAATGTTCCAGCTACCACACAATTACACTCATCTCACATGCTAGCGAAGTAATGCACAAAATTCTCCAAGCCAGGCTTCAACAGTACGTGAACCAAGATGTGCAAGCTGGATTTACAAGAGAGAGTGGAAGCAGAGATCAAATTGCCAATACCCGCTGGATTATAGAAAAACCAAGAGAATACCAGAAAAACATCTACTTCTGCTTTATTGATTATGCCAAGGCCTTTAACTTTGTGGATCACAACAAACTGTGGAAAATTCTTCAAGAGATGGGAATGCCAGACCACCTAACCTGACTCCTGAGAAATCTGTATGCAGGTCAAGAAGAAGCAGTTAGAACCAGACATGGAACAATGGACTGGTTCCAAATCAGAAAAGGATTATGTCAAGGCTGTATGTTGTCACCCTGCCCTTTTAACTTATATGCAGAATACATCTTGAGAAATGCCGGGCTTGATGAAGCACAAACTGGGATCAACATTGCTGGGAGAAATATCAATAACCTCAGATACGCAGATGACACCTCCCTTATGGCAGAAAGCAAACAGGAAATAATAGTGTCTTGATGAAAGTGAAAATGAAGAGTGGAAAAGCTGGTTTAAAACTCAACATTCAGAAAACAAAGATCATGGCATCCCGTCCCATCACTTTCCAGCAAATAGAATGGGAAGCAAGGGAAACAGTGAGAGGCTTTATTTTCCTGGGCTCCAAAATCATTGCAGATGGTGACTACATCCATAAAATTAAAAGACGCTTGCTCCTTGGAAGAAGAGCTATGATCAACCTAGGCAGCATATTAAAAATCAGAGACATTACTTTACTGACAAAGGTCTGTCTAGTCAAAGCAATAGTTTTTCCAGTAGTCATGTATAGATGTGAGAGTTGGACTATAAGGAAAGGTGAGCACTGAAGAATTGATGCTTTTGAACTGTGGTGTTGGAGAAGAATCTTGAGAGTCCCTTGGACTCTGGAGATACAACCAGTCAATCCTAAAGGTAATCCATTTGAATATTCATTAGAAGGACTGATGCTGAAGCTAAAACTCCAATATTTTGGCCACCTGATGCAAAGAACTGACTCATTGGACAAGACTCTGGTGCTGGGAAAGATTGAAGGCAGGAGGAGAAGGGGACGAAAGTCAATGAAATGGTTGGATGGCATCACTGACTCAATGGACATGAGTTTGAGTAAGGTCTGGAAGTTGGTGATTGACAGGGAAGCCTGGCCTGTTGCAGTCCATGGGGTCACAAAAAGTGGGACAGGACTTAGTGACTAAAATTTAAGAAGGGAAAAGGAGTTTAATTTATTTGGGGCCTCCTTAGGTGATTTCTACCCCTTGATGCAGAGGCATTTGTTATAAATTGTTGAAGTATTTCAGGTTATTAAGAATTTTAAGTAATGATAACTATCATAGCAGCTATTTCTATATATTTAAGCGTATCCCCCAAAACATGACATTCAATTTTCCATTTCACTATATATTTTATATATCATATATAAATATGCAATTTAATCATATAAATTATAAATATATTGTTTATATTAGCTATATAATATATTAATTTTTTATGCTAGTTTATCATCTGAGGCCATATTAGCTGAAATACTTGGGCTCTCTTTCCAGAATATATCAGTGTAATCTGCAGTCCAACTCTAACTTGCTGGGTTAAAAAAAAGTTATGGATACTCATGTTATTTGGCATAAGTGAAACTGGGAAGATGGTACATTTTTTTATATCTTGTAATGCAAATGATATGTAAAGATTTATATTAAAAAGTTTTTTGGCCAAGTTCACATTTTTTATTAATATTTTAAAATTAATGAGGCAAAAATATGAGTGGATTCTTATGGTGAAAAGATAGTGCACCAAAATAATGCATTGTTCTTTCTGAATCTGTTCTCCCTTTCAGAGATTAAAAGCTGTTACAAGTTTGGTGTGAATCTTGCCACATTTTTTCTTATGCAGTTAAATGTATAGTTTTAATTTTTGTATTTATTTAAATGATGATATATTATTTTGCTACTGTATTTAAAATGTTTTATTTAAAACATCAATATGTAATGCAAAATAGTCCATTTATAGGTGAGTTATAAAGCATAATAAAACAATTCACATCTGAAAAATTTGAAGATTATGAGTACGGGGGGAGCTACTTGTATGCACTGCTTTCATCTTCCTGCTAGTTTTGTCCCAGTTTGTTGCTATCTTAAATTTTGTATTCTTTTTTTCTCTTGAGATTAAAAGCTATTTTCTCTTTCTGAGGCCCCCAAACCACCTCTTTCAGCTGCTGTGGCATCCTAGTAAATCTTGATACATAGTACAACAATTTCACTTGCCTCGCTTTTCTTCCTCAAGGCATGTTGGCCATACTTATGTTTTTGTTCTTTTGCGTTCAAGTAAGAATCAGCTTGTAAATTTCCCCAAATATCCATTTTGAATTTTTTTTGGATATTATTTTGCATCTAAAGACCTATAAAGGGAGAATATATTTTTTTAGAAACTTCAACTTTTCCAACTATTAACATGCTGTATCTCTCTGTGCAACATAATGTCTTCTCTGATTTCTCTTCCACAAAGTAGATTTCAAGAAGCCATATACCAAAATCTATATGCAAGCAAAGACCATTCTCTTACTACTTTACTTCCCCAAATTCCTTTTATCTTTTTGCTATGAATGATGAGTCCAGCTGTTACTATTATAAACATGATAATCAGATAACACCTGAATGGGTATCAGTGCTGTATTGTACATGGAACAGAAAATAGCTTGTCCTTGCAATGAAGTTAATTAATTATAGCAGTAATGGAGCAGTGGTGGTCAGCTAGGAATAGAGAGAACAGATCTGAGGCCTCACAGGGAATCATGATGTTCTGCTTGTGCTCAGAAAGCCCAGAGAAAGAAGACTGAGAAAGCAAAATGTCTGAAGTAATGACAAAATCCAATTTAAGACAGGGAGCAACCTAGTTGTGAAAACATGGAAACTTGCTCTCACAGAACTGCTTATTATTACTTTGAATATTAAAAATGAGAATTTGGAGAAGTCATAATCATGCAAGTGATTAGATTATATCAAGATCACATTTTATGATCCTGACACACTTTAAAATCCCTGGCTACCTACCAGGATATGCTTGTCCTAAGAATACAGATATTAGCTTCCAGATGAACCAGTGGATAATACGTCAGTGACTATCAAAGTATGTCTCCTTGCTCTTCACTTTTACAACACTGACTGGATCTCACCTACTTAATACATTTTATGTAACTTTGAGATTTTTATTCACTTAAAAATATAAAAAAGTACAATATACTTGATAAATTTTTTTATGGTGATTTCTTTTCAATTTTAAAGCATTGGAAGCTGAAACCTATTTTTCTCTTCATCAAACCTCAAACAAAGATTACTTAACATTCTGTTCCATAGGTATAACATTACCTGCTCTGGTCCCTGAATAATATGATTTCCTTCATAAGCTATTATTTTTATGTGAGTAAAATGTGACTGCAAAAGAACAAACCAAAAACAAAGAAATACCAAACCCAAACAACAGTACTATGGCACTGGCCCTTTATCTTATACCTGTACTTTACTGATGACTTTAGTATGACATTTTACCACCCTGTTTCCCTTTGTTTCAATACTTGAGGGGTTTGTTTAAAGTTAGTCACACCATATTGAAATTTCTATAGTTAAGGTTCTGAAAGGTATAAATAGTCCATTATCTTTGATTTAAAATGGGAGTTACAGGGCAGAGACAATAGTCTATCTTGGCCTTAGGAACATAGTATAAAATAAGTACTAAAGTATTGTTTCAAAAATAGGTGACATATCTACAACATAATGAAAACCTTCCCCTCAGTGTGTTTTCCTGTGGCATTAATAAGCAGCAATACCTAGAACTTAGCAATGCTTAGTAACAATAGTAACAATGCTGAAAATAGTATAAGTTTACTTTTGCACACATTGTTTCTCCATGATGAAACTCACCAAAGCATTCTTCTTTGTAACTATGAACAAAAGGGTAAACTGTTAAATAAGAAAAAGAAAAGCCACCCAATATGCACTAACAGCTGTCTTCTTTCCTTAAACATGTAGCTATAAATAAGTGTTTGAGATCATATAGCATATGCTATTTGGCTTGCTTTATGAGCATCATTTTTAAAAGAATTAACCAATTCAGCAAAAAACAAACAAAACAACATTATGACATTAGAATAAAGTAATAGTTGTTTTGAGAAAATTGAGGGAGAATTGAGTTCTTGATCAATTTTATTTTCTTAATGAATAGATGATACAACATAATTTGAGAAGGAGAATGGACCTAATGTTGGTTAAATATTAAATATCTGTTAGGAACTATGCTCAACAGAAGTAAAACAGAAAGAAATATAGTTTTATGTCAAATGTGACATAGATATGGTCACTCTGATAGACAGTTTGAAGGGAAGAAGCCTGATGGTTCTGCAGAGTCTGAAAGAAAAGAGGTATAATGAGACAGACCTTGAAAGAGAGGTAGACAGGTGATGTGGAAAGAAAAAAGTCAGGGGAGAGAGTACAAAATGCATAAGGCAAGGATAAAGGTTCATCATGTCATCCCTGAGAAGTATGGAAACGTCAGTTAAGCTGGCACATGGGGTCATATAGAAGAACAATTGCAGATAGAGTAGAAAATTTAGGGACAGGATCCAGAAAAAAATCCGGTTATCCAGGCTCTCAAATTTGAATTCAATACAGTCAGCCAAAAGAGAAAAATGATTGCTCTGTTTGTTCACTTGTTTTCCTGTTGAAAGTTTCTGACCCACACAAGGAAAAACTAATTAACATTTGCTCCTGGCCCTCTGGTGTTCCTTTTCAGTTTACTGGCTCTCAGTAAATTTCCCCAGTTGGATACTTTTCAGACCTTAAGCACCTTGCTAAACTCATTCCTGAGATTTGGGAGACTTCCTTAGGTTGACTAGATTTTGGACACTGACCCATCTAGCTAACATTCTTTCTAAGGAATATATTCCCTAATTTTTATTCGTTTCTGCCTGGTTACCATACTCCAAAGCTATGTATCTAGAAACAATTAATAAACCTTTCTGTAAGGAAAATTAAAGAAAAAAGGAATGAAGAAAAAATTCTACAGATATCTAGAAATGAAACCTTTTCTATACTCAGAATTATTTCCTCACCTTTGCATTTTCTTAACAGTTGTTTTGAAAATTAAATATATTTTTCTGTCTCAGTCATTGTTAGATCATATCATACATACTACAGTTTAGTTTCTTTAGGGTATGTCCTATTTTATTAGCTTGCTATTACCCCTTTGAGGATTGAAATATTCAGGGACCTGATGCAAATTTACTGTTGAGATATTTCTTGTCTCTTAGTCAATGAGTATGAACTACTCTAGAGTATCCCCTTTGTCAGATGTGACATATTTTATGTATAAATTCAGGAACTTAATAAGAAGATCTTATAGAAAATTACTAATTGGCCTCAAATTCTAATTTTTCCCTGGATTTTATTAACCGCAAATTTGTCAGTCACAAGTACTCATTCACATAAATGTAGATACACACGTTCCTATGAAGGTGTATTTCAGTTATTATTTTGGACCATAGCAACTCTTCTGAGTTATAGTCAAATGAGTATGGTAGGAAATAAATGAGAAAAGAGAAACAGAGAAGGGGAAAGCCATGAAGAAAAGACAGGAGAGATTAATAGAATGTTAACCAGGAGAGGTGGGTGACAGAGGATGAGATGGTTGGATGGCATCATCAGTTCAATGGACATGAGTATGAGCAAACTCCAGGAGATGGTGAAGAGACAGGGAAGCCTGGCATGCTGCAGTTCCTGGGGTTGCAAAGAGTCAGACACGACTGAGCAACTGAACAACAACAATCAGGGAAAACAACAAGGTATTTTACAAACAGAAGAGACAGATAGAGCAGAGTGATAAAGGCAGGGTAGGTGTGGGTATATGGGCAGAGAGGATGGACAGGGTATGTGTAGATACGGGTAAGTCATAGATGCTGAAATAATTGCTTTCTTCTCACACTCTGGTCTCCTGGTAAGACATGCCAGAGTTCAGCCTTGTTGCTTCAGTTCAGTCACTCAGTTGTGTCTGACTCTTTGGGACCGCATGAACCGCAGCATGCCAGGCCTCCCCATCCATCATCAACTCCCGGAGTCCACCCAAACCCATGGCCTTTCTGTCTTCCCCTTCTCTTCCTGCCCTCAATCATACCCAGCATCAGGGTCTTTTCCAGTGAGTCAGCTCTTTGCATCAGGTGGCCAAAGTATTGGAGTTTCAGCTTCAATATCAGTCCTTCCAGTGAACACCCAGGACTGATCTCCTTTAGGATGGACTGGTTGGATCTCCTTGCAGTCCAAGAGACTCTCAAGAGTCTTCTCCAATGCCACAGTTCAGAAGCATCAATTCTTCAGTGCTCAGCTTTCCTCACCGTCCAACTCTCACATCCATACATGACTACTGGGAAAACCATAGCCTTGACTAGGCAGACATTTGTTGGCAAAGTAAAGTCTCTGCTTTTAATATGCTGTCTAGTTGGTCATAACTCTCCTTCCAAGGAGTAAGCGTCTTTGAATTTCATGGCTTCAATCACCATCTGCAGTTATTTTGGAGCCCAGAAAAATAAAGTCAGCCACAGTTTCTACTGTTTCCCCATCTATCTGCCGTGAAGCGATGGGACCGAATGCCATGATCTTAGTTTTCTGAATGTTGAGCTTTAAGCCAACTTTTTCACTCTCCTCCTTCACTTTCATTGTTGCTTGGTTTCCTGCATTATTCTAAATTTTATTGCAAAAGTCACTTACTGTTCATCTATAGCATGAACCCCAATTTGTATTCTAAGTTTCTTATTCTGGCTTTATGAAAATTCTCAGTTGATCATTTTTTTAAAAGTAATGGCTAGAAATTTGACTAGTCTGTTGGGTTTTTTTTTTTTAAATTTTAACAGAACAATATGCAGATAACTTGCACATGATTTGCATATGTTATACTAATAGTTTAAAAACTATTCAAATATGGTTTCAAATTTTAAAAGCTTGCAGATTATAAGAAATGAATTATATTTTATGATGTATGTCATAATAAGATTTTGTAGTTTAATATGAGGGACTGCAGAATCATTGGTCACCCATTAAAATCATGGATTCATGTTAAGTGACATAATTTATTGATAGACATAACTCACATTCTGAAATTGGATTGCTTGCATGCAAATCTAGCATTTAATACATTCTAGCAAAGATATCTTGAGAAATAATTTTACCTCTCTGATCCTTACCTCCGTCATATGTTGAAAAGGATTAATAACAGTAACTACTTCAAAGAACTGAAATAGTGAATACAGAAGACCAAAGGCGAAACCAAGATTATTTTGTTTTGGCACAACTATGTATGTGGTTCTTTCTGTCTGTCTACTGTTTCCTCAGCTCTTTTCATGACTCTATCTCTTATTTTATTCATGTCCTGAATAAAATAATTTCAGTTATTCTGAAAGAGTATCCATTCTCTTCCCTTGTTCTCCTTTTTTCTATTACTTTCCTTCTGCACCTACATTATAATGACATCAAATATATTGGATTGCCTCTTGCACTTCAGATTATCTGTTTATTACTATATCCTTGGCACATGGAAGATGTTCCAACAGATATTTATTAAATGACCAAATGAATTGGTGTAATTCTTATGAAACACTCAGCAAAGGAAACTGCCATTAACTTTAACCATTAAAGTTAAGTGCTAAAATGGTAAATATCAATTCATCCATTCTGCTTGTGTTAAAAATACATATTAGGTATATTTCAGCCTAACTCTGAGATTATGAACTTACATAGTCATTTTTTATAAATGCTGGTCAATATCATTCTTAAATTATACTTCTGATGTTTAATCAGCTTATTGGTATTTGAACACGTTAAGAAACATGGACTAACTGATTTTTCTGAGGTTTTGTAATTCTAGAATCTATATTTTTGTTAAAAAATAAAACATCTTTTCATCTGTGAGACGTATTTACATATGGAAATAAGGTATGAAAAATAGACTTCCAGTGTTTGAAGACTATGATTAAAAATGTGAATCAGATACCAGAAACTAATACAGTGTTGTAAATCAACTATACTTCAGTTTAAAAGAAAAAATTGAAAAAAAAGAGTGAATAGTTTTTCTAATTTGTTGATTCACTTTTTTCTCAGCTTAAAATGAAGTCTAAATATCTTTCTATCATAAAGTAAAATTAAGTTCATTGAGTTTTTAAAAATTAATGAAATAATGCACAATTAGTGGGATGAATTGCTCATCCTAAGTGGATTTTCTGGTTGACTAGAGCTTACGCTTACTCTGTTAAACATCTACACACATCCACACAATTGATTCCTTCTCCTTCTTACACAGAATATACTTTAATAATTGGACTCAGCAATGATCTGAGTTAAACAAAGACATCATTGAATGTGTTGAGAGACTTACAAAAATATCAAAAGCAAGCCATGAAAGTAATTACAGAGAGCAGAGCCGTGTTAGAAAGTTCTTATCCTTTTAGATATAGGTCTCTTCCCCACTCTTAAAAGTTATTGAGGATGCTAAAGTGATTTCACTTATGTGGGTTATATGAATTGATATTTAGAGTATTAGAAATTGAGGTTGAAATATTAAAGTTTTATTTATTCATTTCAACATAAATTCCTAGTACTTCAACATATATCTGTTTCAATTAAAAATAGCTATACTTTCCAAAACAAACAAAAATAGTGAGAAGAGTGACACTGTTTTTACTTTTTATACAATTAAAAATTATCTCTGGCTTGGGAAGGCAGCAGATTCTCACAACTATTCTGCTTTCAGTCTGTTGCACTGGGTTGTTTTGGCTGACATAGATAATGAATATTCAGACACGCACAGAGCAATAGTTGGAAAAGGGTATAACAGCCTTTCCAGAACATTTTAGATATTGTATTTGCATACTATTACCAACTAAATAAGTGGTAGTTTCTTATAGGATTTTTGCAATGTAAAATGTCTTATCAGTGAATTTTTCTTACTTCATTACATTAAAATTCATTTTTCTATGTCACATTTTAAAAGCATCTCTTACCCATACTAGACTTTGTCATATCATGCCAAAATGTCATTTGGAAAATATTAGTTTACTGAGGTATGCAGATCTTCCAAACGTTGACACAGTTTGTTAGGCAATAGCAAAAATGATCACATGTATTAATATTACTCTGATCTTCCTAGAATCATTTACGAAGCTCTAAGTTCATGGTGGCAGTTAAAAGTTTCCCAGAATTTCTTGAAAGCTCAAAATGTCTTATTGGCAAAAAAAACAACAACAACAACTATCAATTATTTTCTTTGTGAGGCTTACTTTGTTCATTTTTGGGAAAAAATGCTATTGTTTCCAAGTGTGAACTAGTACCTCTGTCATTATTTCTTTCAAATAAAACTTATATTCCATGAAAAAAGTGGCTAATTTAACTCACAACTTAAATAATTGCATGTGTGCAATTACTTGAGATAACCATTATACCATAATGGAACCAAAGTGTTTTATGCATGCTTCCTATTTTGTCACATAGAATAATAAAAAGACATTAAAAACATGGTACTCAAGGGTTCATTTTTATTTATTTATTTTTATTGTGTTATAATTAACATACCAAATTATGTTAGTTTTATGTGTACAGTATAGCAAGTCCATATTTTTTATCCATTATGACATCATCACCACAATAAGGCCAGTTGCCATCTGTCACTACACAAAGTTTACAGTATTATTGACTGTATTCCCTATATTGTACATTATATCCTTTTGACAGTTATTTTATAGCTGAAAATTTGTACCTGTTAATCCCCTTCACCTGTTTTGTCTATCCTACTACTTCCCTCCTTTTTGGCAACCACCAGTTTGTTCTATGTATCTGTAAGTCTGTTTCTGTTTTGCTTGTTCATTTGTTTTGTTTTTTTAGATTACACATGTAAGTGAAGTCCTATGGTATTTGTTTTTCTTTGTCTGGCTTATTTCACTTAGCATAATACTTTGGGTACATTAATGTTGCTGCAAACAGCAAGATTCATTCTTTTAATGGCTGAGTAATATTTCATACCTATGTGTGTATGGGATTCTCAGGTGACTCAGTGGTGAAGAATCGGCTTGCCAATGCAGGAGTCACTGCAGACGTGGATTCAGACCCTGGGTTGGGAAGATCACCTGGAGGAGGAAATGGCAAACCACTCCAGTATTCTGGTCGGCATAATCCCATAGACAGAGGAGTCTGGTGAGCTGCAGCCCATAGGATTGCAGAGTCAGACACAGCTGAGCAACTAAGCACTGAGCACATATATATGTATGTGTGTGTGTCTATGTAATACACATCTTCTTTATATGTGATATCTTTATCACATCTTCTTTATCTGTTCATCTTTTGGTGAACAGTTAGGTTGCTTCCATATCTTTGCTATTGTAAATAGAGCTGCAATAAACATAAGGGCACATTATCTCTTTTCAAATTAGTATTTTTTATTTTCTTTCAGATAAATACTCAGAAGTGGAATTGCTGGATCCTGTGGTGGCATTATGTTTAATTTTTGTGGAACCTCTATATATGGACAGAGGAACCTGGATGGCTATAGTCCATGGGGTCGCAAGAGTTGGATTGACTTAGCAACTAAAAAGCAGCAACAAAACTGTACTGTTTTCCATTGTGGCTACACCAGTTTACTTTCCCCCCAAGTGCTCCAGTGTTCTCTTTTCTCCACATTTTCACCAACACTTCTTTCTTGTCTTTTTGATGAATCCCATTTCTGCAAGTGTGGAGTGATATCACATTGTTCTTTTCCCTAATAATTAGTGATATTGAGCATCTTTTCATGGGAATGTTGGGAATCTGTATATTGTCTATGAAAAAATATTCTGGTCCTCTGCCCATTTTTTAAGCAAGTTTTTTTAAATTGATATGTATGTATGTGTTCTTTGTTTTGAATATCAATCCCTTCCTTATCTGACATATTCTTTTCAAGTATCTTCTCCCATTCAGTAGGCTGCTTTTTCATTTTGTTGATGGTTTCCTTAGCTGTGCAAAAGCTTTTTCAGTGAATATAGCCCCATTTGTTTATTATTGCTTTCATTGCCCTTGCCTGGAAAGACATATACAAAAAATGTTAAGATCAACATCAAAGAGGTTACTGCCTATATTTTTTTCTAGAAGTTTTATCATTTCAGGTCTTACATTTAAGTCTTGAATTCATTTGGGTTTATTTTTACAGATGGCATAAGAAAGTGGTCCAGTTTTGTTATTTTGAATGTAACTGACCAATTTCCCAATAGCATTTATTGGAAAGACTGTCTTTTCCCCATTGAATGTTCTTGCCTCTTTTTTCATAGATTAATTACCATTTGTTATTAGTGGATGCAAATGTAGCTAACTTCCATGTATTAATTTTGTATCCTGCAACTCTACTGAATTCATTTATTAGTTCTAATATATTTTTTGGCAGAGTCTTTGTGATTTTCTATATATCATATCATGTAATCTGTAAATAGTGACAGTTTAACTTCTTTTTTGATTTGGATGCCTTTTATTTCTTTTTGCTCTCTGAATGATGTGACTTGGACTTCTGATACTATATTTAAATGAAGTGGTAAGAGTGGGCATCCATGTCTTGTTCCTGATCTTAGAGGAAAAGCTTTTACCTTTTCATCATTTATTATAATGTTAGCTTAGAATTTGTAATAAATGGTCTTTATTGTAAGGAGCAATGTTTCCTGTATACTCATTTTTTAAAGAAATTTTATCATAAATGGATGTTGGATTATGTCGAATACTTTTTCTATATTATTGAGATGATTATATGATTTTTATCTTTCAGTTTGTTAATGTGGTATATCACAATGATTGATTTGTGGATATAAAACCCTGTTTGCATCCTTGGAATGAATGCCGCTTTCTCATCGTGTGTGATCCTACTAAACAGTTGTTGAATTCTGTTTGTGAATATTTTATTGATGATTTTTTGCATCTATGTTAATCAGGCATGCATGCCTGTGTATTTTTTTTTAATCTTTATCTTGTTTTGCTTCTAGGGTAAAGATGGTCTTGTAAAATGAGTTTGGAAGTGTTCCTTCCTCATAAGTTGTTTTGGAATAAATAATTGGAGAAGAATGAGTATTAACTGTTTTTTTTAATGTTTGGCAGAATTCACTGTGGAGCCATCTGGCCCTGGACTCTTGTTTAAGGAGAGTTCTTTGGTTACTGGTTCAAATTTATTACTGGTAATTGGTCTACTTATATTTTCTATTTCTTCATGATTCAGTCTGAGAAGATTATGTTTCTGGGATATTGCCCATTTCTCCTAGGTTGTATAATTTGTCAGAATGTAATTATTCACAGTATTCTCTTATAGCAATTTGTGTTTATTTGCTGTCAGTTATAATTTCTCCTCTTTCATTTCTGATTTTACTTATTTCAGTGCCCTCTTTTTTGATACAGCTGGCTAAAGGTTGTCAATTTTGTCTTTTCCAAGAATAAACTGTTAGCTTCATTGACCTTTCTGATGTAGTCTCTATTTCATTTATTTTTGCTCTGATGTTTATTATTTTCTTCTGTCTACTAACTTTGGACTTTGCTTTGTTTTTTTTTTTTTTAAGTTTCTCTAAATGTACCTTTCCATTAAGATTTTTCTTGTTTCTTGAGATAAGCCTGTATCACTATAAAGATCCCTCTCATAACTGCTTTTGCTGCATTGCATAGATTTTGAACAGTTGTAATTCCATTTTTGTCTATCTTATAATATTTTTAATTTCCTCTTTGATTTTTTTCATTGACAGCTTGACCATTATTTAGTCTCTCAATTTTTGTGGGGTTTTTTCCCCAGTTTTCTCCTTGTAGTTGAATTCACTGTCATCAGAATAGATACTGCATATGATTTCAATTTTTAAAAAATTACTTATATTTAAAAGCATTCTAAAAGCACTACATTTTTTACTCCCACCTGCATGCTTTAAGCATTTAATGCAATACTTTACATATTTTTATTTTATTTATTTTATTTTATTTTACTGCTTATTATAGTTGATTATACTGTTTCTGTCTTTTAATCTTATACCAGTTTTTTAAGTGACTGACCCACTGCCATTACTATTGGTGTTCCTTTATCAAGGAGATTTTTCCTTTCATATATCTTCTTGTTTCTAGTTGTGGCCTTTTCTTTTGTTTAAAGAAGATTCTTTAACATTTCTTGTAAAGCCTGTAAATTTTTTTTCCCCTATCTAGGAAACTTTTCTCTCTCCTTCAATCTGAATAATAACCTTACTGGATAGAGTATTCTTGTTTTACACTTTTTCTTTCAGTTCTTTAATGTATTCTGCCACTTCATTTGACCTCTAAAATTTCTGATGAAAAAAATCCAGTGGATCGCCGTATTATAGAGTTTCCTTATGCGATTAGTTTTTGTTTTTGTTTTTTTAAATCTTTCTGCCTTTAAAATTTTCTAACTTTTCTCATTCTAATACAACATCTGTTTGTGTGGACTTTTTTAGATCCATCTTCTTTGGGACTCTCTTTGACTTCTGTACCTGAACGTCTGTTTTCTTCCACACCTTAGGGAAGTTCTGAGGCATTATTTTTTCAATGTGTTTTCTGTCCCCTTCTCTCAATCTTTTTTGTGGGGTCTTTATAATGAGTATATTAGTGCAGTTGATGTTGTCTCAGGATTCCCTAAACCCTCATCACTTAAAAAAGTTTCTTTCTTCTTTTTGCTGTTCTGATTTATTTACGCTAGTCTAGAATCCAGATCACTTATATGTTCTTCTGTATCATCTCATATGATGTTGATTCCCTTTAGTGTTTTTCTTTATTTCAGTTTTTATACTCTTTAGTTCTGGTTAGTTATATTTTCTAAGTTCTTACTTAGTTTCTCCATTCTCCTGAGTTTAGTGAGTATCCTAAAGACTTTTTCTTTGAAGTCTATAATCAGATTAATTACTTTTCTCTGTTTCACTGGAACATTTTTGGGGGGTTGTATTTTGTTTTTTAATTTGGAACTCATTCTTCTGTATCCTCACTCTGTTTGATTTTCAGTTTTTGTTTCTATGAATTAAGCAAAGCAGCTACCTCTCCTGGGCTTGAAGGAATGGCCCTGTGTGGGAGTGTCTCCTCTGTGCACCTCTTGCACCTGAGAGCCTCCGCAGACTGACTGGAGCTGGAGTAGATGTGGGCCCCTGGCAGACTCTGGTGATTGCTACACTGAGGTCACCTTGGTGAGCTGGATGCGGCTGGAGCAAATGGAGGCTGCAAAGAGTCCCAGGGGGACTCAAACAATGGTGCTTACTAGCACCTCCAACACTCAGGGAGGGCTCCAGCAGTTTCTTGCCTGTTTGAAAGAAATTATAGGGTTAGTAAATGGATTTTCTGCTCATGTAATCTAGTTCCCTTTATTTTTATTTTTTTTACATTATCGTGTTGGTTTTGCCATACATTGATATGAATCCGCCATGGGTATACATGTGTTCCCCTTTCAGAACCCCCCTCCCACCTCCTTCCCAATTCCATCCCTTGGGGAACTACTGTCTTTTCACCATGTCCTAAAATGGGTGTGTCTGTGCTCTGGCCTCTCAGGAATATCCCTCCCTATTTCAGGTCACTGTGATAGTGATAGGGTTCCTGTTTCTCCATCTTTTCTACCCATTTCTATATAGTTATTTTGTGTGTGTTGTCTGTTCAATTAGCCCTCAGTGTTCTTTAGGAGGATTGCTCTATATGTAGGTGTAGATTTATTGAGTCTATGGGAGGAGGTGAGCTCAGGGTATTCCAATGCCACCATCTTGGACCCATCGAAAGGACTGATACTTAATAATAAGTATGCGGAGGTGAAAAGAAGAGAAGCGAAAAGCAAAGGAGAAAAGGAGAGATATACCCATTTGAATGCAGAGTTCCATAGAATAGCAAGGAGAGACAAGAAGGCCTTCCTCAGTGATCAATGCAAAGAAATAGAGGAAAACAATAGAATGGGAAAGACTAGAGATCTCTTCAAGAAAATGAGAGATACCAAGGAAACATTTCATGCAAAGATGGGCTCAATAAAGGACAGAAATGGTATGGACCTAACAGAATCAGAAGATATTAAGAAGAGTTGGCAAGAATACAAGAAGAACTATGCAAAACATATCTTCACCACCCAGATAATCACAATGGTGTAATCACTCACCTAAGCCAGACATCCTGGAATGTGAAGTCAAGTGGGCTTTAGGAAGCATTACAACAAACAAAGCTAGTGGAGGTGACAGAATTCCAGTTAAGCTATTTCAAATCCTAAAAGATGATGCTGTGAAAGTGCTGCAGTCAATATGCCAGCAAATTTGGAAAACTCAGCAGTGGCCACAGGACTGGAAAAGGTCAATTTTCATTCCAATCCCAAAGAAAGGCAATGCCAAAGAATGCATCAAACTACCACACAATTGCGCTCATCTCACATGCTAATAAAGTAATGCTCAAAATTCTCCAAGCCAGGCTTCACCAATACATGAACCATGAACTTCCAGATATTCAAGCAAGTTTTAGAAAAGGCAGAGGAACCAGAGATCAAATTACCAACATCCTCTGGATCATCGAGAAAGCAAGAGAGTTCCAGAAAAACATCTATTTCTGCTTTATTGACTATGCCAAAGCCTTTGACTGTGTGGATCACAATAAACTGTGGAAAATTCTGAAAGAGATGAACGTACCAGATCACCTGCCTCTTTAGAAACCTGTATGCAGGTCAGGAAGCAACAGTTAGAACTGGACGTGGAACAACAGACTGATTCCAAATAGGAAAAGGAGTATGGCAAGGCTGTATATTGTCACCCTGCTTATTTAACTTATATGCAGAGTATATCATGAGAAACCCTGGGCTGGAGGAAGCACAAGCTGGAATCAAAATTGCTGGGAGAAATATCAGTAACCTCAGATATGCAGATGACACCACCCTTAAGGCAGAAAGTGAAGAAGAACTAAAGAGCCTCTTGATGAAGGTGAAAGAAGAGCATGAAAAAGATGGCTTAAAACTCAGCATTCAGGTAACTAAGATCTTGGCATCTGGTCCCATCACTTCATGGCAAATAGATGGGGAAACAGTGGAAACAGTGGCTGACTTGATTTTTTTGGGCTCCAAAATCACTGCAGGTGGTGACTGCAGCCATGAAATTAAAAGACGCTTCCTCTTTGGAAGGAAAGTTATGACCAACCTAGACAGCATATTAAAAAGCAGAGACATTACTTTGTCAAAAAAGGTCCGTCTAGTCAAGGCTATGTGGTCGTTTATGGATGTGAGAGTAGAACTCTAAAGAAAGCTGAATATTGAAGAATTGATGCTTTTGAACTGTGGTGTTGGAGAAGACTCTGAGAGTCCCTTGGACTGCAAGGAGATCCAACCAGTCCATCCTAAAGGAAATCCATCCTGGGTGTTCAGTGGAAGGACTGATGTTGAAGCTGAAACTCCAATATTTTGGCCACCTGATGCAAAGAGCTGACTCATTTGAAAAGACCTTGGTGTTGGGAAAGATTGAAGGCAGGAGGAGAAGCGGACTGCAGACAGTGGGCATCACCCACTCAATGGACATTAGTTTGGGTAAACTCCGGGAGTTGGTGATGGATAGGGAGGCCTGGCATGCTGCGGTTCATTAGATCGCAAAGAGTCCAACATGACTGAGCGACTGAAGTGAACTGAACTGGTGTGGAGGTGATGAATTCAATGACTACTGAAGTATTTTCTTGGGTCAGAAATTTATCTCCTGGATTCTCAATCATATTTTGGGAATTTCAGATTCAGTGTAACATAAGAAATATTGTTCTGTATATGTTATATATCAGAAACTATGTGATTCACTGAAAATATATAATAAAGAAAATATAGTTGTTTTGCCTGCTCTAAACATTCAAACTTTGAATTCACAATATAAATAATTTAATATAATTAGATAAGTACTCTTATAGTGGCATTTACAAAGTGGTTTGTGTACACAAAAGAAAGGTAATTTATTTTTTCCTGGAGCTAAGCTTGTTGTTGTTGATGTTCAGTTGTTCAGTCATGTCTGACTGTTTGTGACCCAATGGACTGCAGCTTCTCTGTCCTTCACCATCTCCCAGAGCTTGCTCAAACTCATATCCATCGAGTCAGTGTTGCCATCCAATGATCTCATCATCTGTCATTCTTTCTCTTCCTGCCTTCTATCTTTACCAACATCAAGGTCTTTTCCAATAAGCTAGCTCTTCACATCAGTTGACCAAAGCATTGGTGCTTCAGCTTTAGCATCAGTCCTTCCAATGAATATTTAGGATTGATTTGCTTTAAGATTGACTCGTTTGGTCTCCTTGCTGTCCAAGTTACTTTTAAGTGTCTTATTCAACACCACAGTTTGAAAGCAGCCATTGTTTGGTGCTCACTCCAGTGTACTTGCCTGGAGGATCCCAGGGTCGGCAGAGCCTGGTGGGCTGCCATTTATGGGGTCGCACAGAGTCAGATACAACTGAAGTGACTTACCGGCAGCAGCAGCAACATCTTTTTTTATGGTTCAACTCTCATATCCATACACGACTACTGGAAAAACCATAGCTTTGATTATATGGAACTGTGTCAGCAAAGTAATGTCTCTGCTTGTTAATGCCATGTCTAGGTTTATTACAAAAAATGGCTGAGCACCAAAGACTTGATGCATTTGAATTGTGGTGCTGGAGAAGACTAAAACTTTGGTCACCTGATACAAAGAGTAGACTCATTGGAAAAGACCATGATGCTGGGAAAGATTGAAGGCAGGAGTAAAAGAGGAAAACAGAGGAAGAGATGGTTGGATGACATCACTGACTCAATGGACATTATTGAGAGCTCTGGGAGATTGTGAAGGACAAGGACACCCGGCGTGCTGTAGTCCAGGGGTGGCAAAGAGTCAGACACGACTGAGTGACTGAACAAGAAAGTTTGCCATAGCTTTTCTTCCAAGAATTTGGAGTCTTAATTTCATGGCTGCAGTCACCATCTGCAGTGATTTTGGAGCCCAAATATAGTCTTTCACTTTTTCCATTGTTTCCCAATCTATTTGCCATGAAGTGATGGGACCAGATGCCATGATCTTAGTTTTTTGAATGTTGAGTTTTAAGCCAACTTTTTCACTCTCCTCTTTCACCTTCATCAAGAGGTTCTTTAGTTCCTCTTTGCCTTTTGCCATAAGGGTGGTGTCATCTACATCTGAGATTATTGATATTTCTCCTGGCAGTCTTGATTCCAGCTTGTGCTTCATCCAGCCCAGGATGTCACCTGATGTACTCTTCAGATAAGTTGAATAAGCAGGGCGACAACATAAAGTCTTGACATACTCCTTTCCCAATTTGGAACCAATCTGTTGTTCTATGTTGGTTCTAACTGTTGCATTTGACCTGCATACTGGTTTCTCAGGAGGCAGGTAAGGTGGTCTGGTATTCCTATCTCTTTCAGAATTTTCCAGTTTGTTGTAATCCACACAGTCAACGGCTTCAATGTAGTCAATGAAGCAGAAGTAGATGTTTTTTGGAATTCCCTTGCTTTTTCTGTGATCAAGTGGATCTCTGGTTCCTCTGCCTTTTCTAAATCCAACTTGCAGATCTGAAATTTCTTGATTCATGTACTCTTGAAGCCTAGCTTGAAGGATTTTGAGCATGAACTTACTAGTGCGTGAGGTGAGTGCAATTGTGTGGTAGTTTGAATATTCTTTGGCATTGCCTATCTTTGGGATTGGAATGAAAACTGAACTTTTTCAGTCCTGTCACCACTGCTGAGTTTTCCAAATTTGTTAGCATATTGAGTGCAGCACTTTCACAGCACCATCTTTTAGGATTTGAAATAGCTCAACTGGAATTCCATCACCTCCACTAGGTTTGTTCGAAGTGATGCTTAATGTCCATTTGACTTCACACTCCAGGATGTCTGGCTGTTTATGAGTGATCACACCATCCTGGTTATCTGGGTCATTAAGATCTTTTTTGTATAGCTCTTCTGTTTATTCTTGTCATTTCTTCTTAATATCTTCTGCTTCTAGGTTGATACCCTTTTTGTCCCTTGTGGTGGTCAAGTAAAGCAAACGGGTGCATTTGGTTCAACGTTGAGTGTTACTGATTATAGTTGTGCCTACTATCGAATATGGAGTAGATTAAACCAGTATCACTGTGGGAATTATTAATGTCAGTAAACTTATCTATGTTGTATTTTAAAGTGCTGAACTCTACTGAAGTAATGACTTAATATTAGTTATTAAAAATCAGTAGCAATGACAACAACTGTTTGACGTTCAGAGGTGTGTGTGGCAAATGTACATATACTTCATGAAAAAAATGAACTCTAAAGTTGGACCCAAGCCCATTCTCAACTGGAGAATTAAGCCAGAAACAGGTCTAACAACAATAGCAAATCTACCTGCATTGCTTAAAGTTGAAGATTCACTGGTTGTCTCATGCCAGAAATAACATAAAAGTAAAATTTTAATAACAGCTTATCTTCAGTTAATTGTTAGTAACACTAAGTTATCTAGCCTGTATCCTTTCATTTATAATGTTTGTCTTCCCAAGTATGTGGGCAACAGATTATGACAATAGGAATGAGTGTAAATGTATGTTTAGTTAGATGTGATTAAAATACTTGCATCAATCAGTTCCATTCAGTTGCCCAGTCATGACCTACTCTGTGACCCCATGGACTGTGATATACCAGGCTTTCCTGTCCATCACCAACTCATGGAGCTTACTCAAACTCGTGTCCATTGAATTGGTGATGCTATCCAACCATCTCATCCACTGTAGTCCCCTTCTCCTCCTGTCTTCAGTCGTTCCCGGCATCAGGGTCTTTTCAAATGAGTCAGCTCTTCGCATCAGGTGCCCAAAGTATTGGAGCTTCAGCTTCAGCATTAGTCCTTCCAGTGAATATTCAGGATTGATTTCCTTTTGGATTAACTGCTTGATCTCCTTGCAGTCCAAGGGACTCTCAAGAATCTTCTCCAACAACACAGTTCAAAAGAATTGGTTCTCAGCTATTTTTATGGTCCAACTCTCACATCCATACATGACTACTGGAAAAACCATAGCTTTGACTAGATGGACCTTTGTTCTCAAAGTAATGTCTCTGTTAAGTAATGTCTCTACTTGCATCAATACTCCATGCCATTTTATTTTGAGTCTTTTCCCTCTTTTCCATAAGGTCATTTCCTTATATGAAATAATTTTGGCTTGGCTGTAATCAATAACAAATAGTATTTGATGAGAAAAAGGAGGACATGGGGGACAGTTTGGTCTAGACCTCAAATATATGATTGGTTCAGTGCAGCAAGAGAAGAGCATCATGCTTGGCAATGAAGATCAGAGATGGTGTTGAAGAGCTTGGAGGCTTGCAGTAAATTGAGAATGTTTCTCAACTATACTTAGAAGTTGTAATAATAGTCTACAGATATTAAAGTAATTTTAATGGAGGAGTTATCATCAGGTCATCTTGGTAGCAGTAGGAAAGATACTTTTGGGGTTACTGAAATGGAAACAGGAGATCAATTAGCGAATAATTGAAATAATATGATACATAAACGTCCTCTTGATGAGTGCTGCTGCTGCTGCTGCTAAGTCACTTCTGTCGTGTCCGACTCTGTGCCACCCCATAGACAGCAGCCCACCAGGCTCCCCCGTCCCTGGGATTCTCCAGGCAAGAACATTGGAGTGGGTTGCCGTTTCCTTCTCCACTGCATGAAAGTGAAAAGTGAAAGTGAAGCCGCTCAGTCATGTCCAACTCTTCACGACCCCATGGACTGCAGCCTATCAGGCTCCTCCCATGGGATTTTCCAGACGAGCTAACTGGAGTGGGTTGCCATTGTCTTCTCCCTCTTGATGAGTGAGGCACCACTATACCAAAATATATGAACATGTATTTTTATTTGGTAGATATGATTGTGTATGTAAATTGCCAGGCAGTTTAGAACACTGAGTTAGTCTTTCAGGATCTTAGGAATGTATCAGAGTTTTTCAAATCTTCTTATGGACATCTCATCCAAGTTTTCCTTTTGAACATTTGTTTTTTAAGTCTGTTGCTTTCTCTAGTTTTTTCTTTTCTTCTTCTCCTACGTTTTTTTTTTTTGCTTGGCAGAGACATTTACTTATTTTCCCTGTTTTCAACAATTGCTTTTAGGAAAAGGCTGTTTGCACAGAGAAAGTTCTGCTGCTGCTGCTGCTAAGTCGCTTCAGTCGTGTCCGATTCTGTGTGACCCCATAGGTGGCAGCCCACCAGGCTCCCCCGTCCCTGGGATTCTCCAGGCAAGAACACTGGAGTGGGTTGCCATTTCCTTCTCCAATGCATGAAAGTAAAAAGTGAAAGTGAAGCCGCTCAGTCATGTCCTACTCTTCACGACCCCATGGACTTCAGCCTACCAGGCTCCTCCGTACTGGAGTGGGGTTGCCATTGCCTTCTCCGACGAGAAAGTTCTGAGTCAGATCATTTAAAGACTGTCTTGCAGGTTGAGTCTTAAAAAGAACTACCAGCCAGGTCAGTAATGACAGTCTCTGGGAAAGTAGCTTTGTAAGAATTTCAACACCATTCTAACCTCTCCCATGACTGCCAGGTTGTTGGTTTTCATCATGATTATGGGAGCTTGGATTTGAGGCTATTGCATAGCTTTTGAATGTGAAATGGAAATAGGGCAAGTTGAAACATGACAGTGGTCACTGTTCCTAACAAATTTCAGTGTTTTTCCTGAATAAATGCTCCCTAGATTGCTACAGCTATGGGATTTCCAGAGTTCTGAAAAGTCTGAATCTTCTGACATTTACCACTATTAATATTACAAATGAGATTATTTTTAGAGAGGCCCTTTTCACTGGTGTCACTCATTTACGCTCATTTAAATTGTATTAATATATTTATTTGCAATGCAGATTCACTAAAGATTTTTTTCCCTCCAAGTTAATGGAAATATAATTGACAAATAGAATCGTATAAATTTAAAGTGTACAATGCGATGATTTGATATGTGTCCATCCTAAAGGAGATCAGTCCTGGGTGTTCATTGGAAGGACTGATGTTGAAGCTGAAACTCCAATACTGTGGCCACCTCATTCAAAGAGTTGACTCATTGGAAAAGACCCTGATGCTGGGAAGAATTGGGGGCAGGTGGAGAAGGGGACAGCAGAGGATGAGATGGCTGGATGGCCTCACCGACTTGATGGACATAGGTTTGGGTAGACTCCAGGAGTTGGTGATGGATAGGGAGGCCTGTTGTGCTGCAATTCATGGGGTCCCAAAGAGTCGGACACGACTGAGCAACTGAACTGAACTGGTACATTGTGAAATGATTGTCACAGTCATATTAATCTTCACATAGTTGCCTTTTGTTGTATGAGAACACTTAAGATAATTCTATTAGCAAATTTCTAGTTGACAATATTGTATTAAGCATAGTTACTATGCTGAGAATTCAGTTCAGTTCAGTTCAGTTGCTCAGTTGTGTCCGACTCTGCGACACTGTGAACTGCAGCACAACAGGCTCCCCTGTCCACCAACTCCCAGAGCTTACTCAAACTCCTGTCCATTGAGTCGGTGATGCCATCTAACCATCTCATCCTCTGTCATCCCCTTCTCCTCCTGCTTTCAATCAGCATCAGGGTCTTTTCAGATGAGTCAGTTCTTCATATCAGGTGGCCAAAGTATTAGAGTTTCAGCCTCAGCATCAGTCCTTCCAATGAATATTCAGTACTGAGTTCCTTTAGGATGGACTGGTTGGATCTCTTTGCTGTCCAAGTGACTCTCAAGAGTCTTCTCCAACACCACAGTTCAAAGGCATCAATTCTTCAGCTTTTAGCTCTCTTTATTGTCTAACTTTCACAGTCATACATGACTACTGGAAAAAATCAAAGCTTTGACTAGATGGACCTTTGTTGGCAGAGTAATGTCTCTACTTTTTATCTGCTCTCTAGGTTGGTCATAACTTTTCTTCCAAAGAGCAAGCATCTTTTAATTTCATGGATGCAGTCACCATCTGCAGTGATTTTGGAGCGCCCCCCCCAACTCAAAAAAAATTAAGTCTCTCACTGTTTCCATTGTTTCCCCATCTATTTACCATGAAGTGATGGGACCAGATGCCATGGTCTTAGTTTTCTGAATGTTGAGCTTTAAGCCAACTTTTTCACTCTTCTCTTTCACTTTCATCAAGAGGCTCTTTAGTTCTTCACTTTCTGCCATAAGGGTGGTGTCATCTGCATATCTGAGGTTATTGATATTTCTTCTGGCAATTTTGATTCCAGCTTCTGCTTCATCCAGCCAAGCATTTCTCATGGTATACTCTGCATATAAGTTAAATAAGCAGGGTGACAGTGTTCAGCCTTGATGTGCTCCTTTCCTGATTTGGAACCAGTCTGTTGTTCCATGTCCAGTTCTAACTGTTGCTTCTTGACCTGCATACAGATTTCTCAGAAAGCAGGTCAGGTGGTCTGGTAATGCTATCTCTTTCAAAATTTTCCAGAGTTTGTTGTGATCACACTGTCAAAGGCTTTGGCATAATCAAGATCCCCATAATTTATTTATTTTATAACTTAAGACTTATATTCATTAATGGGCATCTTCCCATTTCTCCCTTACTTCAGTCCCTGGTAACCGCCTTACTACTCTCTATTGCTATGAGTTTGGAATATTTTTTAAGATTGTCCATATAAGGGAGACCATACAGTATTTATTCTCTGTCTGGCTTATTTCACTTAACATAATGTCCTCAAATTTCATTCAGGTTGTCTAAAATAATTGAGTTTTTGTCTTTTCTATGGCTGAAAAATAGTCCTATATATCTAGGAATATATATATATATATATAATATGCCATATCTTTATTTGTTCATCGGTCAATGGACACTTAGTTTATTTCCATATTTTGGCTGTTGTGAATAATACTGCAATGAGCATGGAAGTGCAGCTAGCTCTTTGAGATACAGATTCCATTTCTTTTGTATATATACCAAGCAGTGGAATTGCTAGAGGGTAAAGTAGATCACAAAAGGGCTCCCCAGGTGGTGCTAGTGGTAAAGAACCAGCCTGCCAGTGCAGGAGACATAAAAAAAGTGGGTTCAGTCCCTGAGTTGGGAAGATCCCCTGGAAAAGGGAATGGCTACCTACTCCAGTATTCTTGCATGGAGAATTTCATGGACAGAGGAGCCTGATGGGCTACAGTTCCTAGGGTCACAGAGTCAGACACACCTAAGAGACTACCACTTTTTGTGTCCTTAAAGCTGAAGTTAGCTTAGACTCATAATATCATTGGGCTGCTATATAATTTTCCTATATCAAATTCCTTGTCCTATTAGCCTATATGATAATTTCTTATATCATACTCATCATTTTATTATTCAGTTACTCCTGCATTGGGGCCATATTTTGTCCCCAGTGCTCCTGATACCTAATGTACAATAGTATGTCAAAGGGAATATAGATTCCAGACAAGGGACCTGAATTTGAACTTGGTTCTTACGTATTTTACTTGCTTGTTGGGTTCAGGAGCAGCACTTAGCTTTTTATAACTCTTTGTTTCCACACAATTTGACTTTACAAAGATCTCTTTATATCATTTAGGAAATACTTATGAAGGAAATTCATCCATCCAAACTAGTAACTAAACAGTGAAGATAGAATCTAGACATTTCTCTCTTTCCTAGTGGAAAGGTTCATTACTCTTATGGCTGTTTCTTTGAGTAACCCCTATCATCTGCATCAAGCATTAATTTGTATAGGCATGCCATCTTAAATAAGCCATGTAAGATACTTTGCTTTTGTTTAAAAATGCAAACCATTAAAAAGAATTTATTCTTCACTGAATATGCAACAAAAATTCTATGTTTTAAATGAACTACCCTATAATCAGAAAAAAGTATCACAGATTACCTAAGTCAGTGATATTTTGGAGAGAATGCCTGTTTCAGATGAAAACTTGGCTTCACCTTCTGTTCTAATCTATCTACTGAGTACATCAATCACCATCTGTTTTCTCCTATCATTTATGTAACTTGCCTCAACATATAGTTGTATGTGGTTTTTTGGGGGTGGACATAGGGTGGGATAGTCATACATTCTGTTTAAATTTCCTCTTTTAAAAATAGTCAAATGTTAATGAATTTTTGTCTCATTTTTAGTATTTAATTTCAATATTTTGTGTATAAAAGTATAAAGGAAAGTAGATAATAAAGAGATTAGTTCATTTTTCTAAAGTAATGTAAAATTTTATGCAGAAGCCAACATTTATTCATTGTTATTAATATGCGAGATTGATCATCTTTTAAACATTTTTGATTGAAACAATACAAATTTATTATTGAAAAATTAGAAACAAGAGATACAGAGAAATAAAAAAAAAGAGTCCAAAATAAATATAAAGCAACCTCTAGTAAAAAAAAAAAATAAAAAATCTTTTGATTCTTCACCCGCTTTGGATAGATAGAGCTCTTGAGAGTATACAAAATGAGGAAAAACTGATACAAGTGTTAAAAGCTTCTTTTATTATTTAACAACTTCATTTATGTATATAATTAGGAATAATTATTAAAACTGAAAATCAATTAGATGACAACTGATAAAGAAAACCCTTTTTCTTTTTTTTTTTATTGGTTTTGCCATACAATGACATGAAATCTCCATGGGTTTACATATGCTCCCCCTCCAGAACCCCCCTCCCTCCTCCCTCCCTCCTCCCTCCCCCCGGGAAATCTGGATGCACCAGCCCGGAGCATCAATCCTGGGCTGGCGATTGATTTCACATATGACAGTCAACATGTTTCAATGCCATTCTCCCGTATCATCCCACCCTTGCCCTCTTCCACAGAGTCCACGTGTCTGTTCTATAGATCTGCACTCCTTTTGCTGTCTCACATGCAGGGTTCTTCTTACCATCTTTCTAAATTCCATATATATGTGTTAGTATACTGTATTGTTGTTTTTCCTTCTGGCTTACTTCACTCTGGATAATAGGCTCCAGTTCCGTCCACCTGAATAGAACTGATTCAAATGAATTTTTTTTTTAATGCTGAGTAATATTCCATTGTGTATATGTACCACAGCTTTCTTATCCATTCGTCAGTTGATGGGCATCTAGGTTGCTTCCATGTTCTGGCTATTGTAAACAATGCGGCGATGAACATTGGGGTACACGTGTCTCTTTCAATTCTGGTTTCCTTGGTGTATATGCCCAGCAGTGGGATTGCTGGGTCATATGGCAGGTCTATTTGCAGTTTTTTAAGGAACCTCCACACTGTTTTCCATAGTGGCTGTACTAGTTTGCATTCCCACCAACAGTGTAAGAGAGTTCCCTTTTCTCCACATCCTCTCCAGCATTTATTGCTTGTATATTTTTGGATTGCAGCCATTCTGACTGGTGTAAAGTGGTACCTCATTGTGGTTTTGATTTGCATTTCTCTGATAATGAGTGATATTGAGCATCTTTTCATGTGTTTTTTAGCCATTAGTTCCTGGGGTTTGCTTGTGGCTTAGCGGTTAAAATTCTGCCTACCATGCTGGAGTCGCAGGTGGCCCAGATTCAATCCCTGGGTTGGGAAGATCCCCTGAAGGAAAGCATGGCAACACACTCCAATATTCTTGCCTGGAGAATCCCATGGACAGAGGAGCCTGGCAAGCTACAGTCCATTGGATTACAAAGAGTTGGATACAACTGAAGCAACTTAGCACACATGCATGGAATCATAGGAAAAAGTAAACTGATCCTGGTTCATCTTTTTCAAATTTCAAAGTGATCTTTGAAAACAATTACATCTTTTTTTCCTTTGACTGGATATATGATTCCATTGTAGAAGGCTTGAAATTTCTAACCAGGTCTTTTTTCGATGAGAGAATAGAAAAAATTTCAAATCAACACACATGTATAAAGATTTAACAAAATGTGGTTTTTTATTTTAAAATTTCAACTGGTATTAGCAGCTTTTAGGAAATTAAGAATTTACATTGGGAGGTCTTCCACTGAAGCAATGACTTGTAAAAACGTAGAAACTATCAAGCAGCGAGTGTGGGTTTCATAAGAACTCTGAGAGATATCTTGAGGAATCTTATTTTCTGTTTTTGTCTGATTCAAGCCACATAATTAGAAAGTCACAGTCTTGAATAACACCGATGATAGGATTTGTCCCCATGTTCTCGTGCAAATTCCTCATCTAGAATTTTCTTTCTCACAGATTCCAGTCAAATAACAACATATTTTTAAGTCACCACAAGAATTTTCCAATCCTTAAAATCTGTGGTACAATCCACCCTGCTATTTCCATGACTGCTAGTTTTCTGATTCTCCATCTAACCAATATCCTGCTTCAGGCCTGGTTCAGGTATCAGCTTTGCTCAGGTGGGAGATCAGTGATCTAATCAACCTCTCAAATGACCACTGTTTTTCATTCAGTTTATATTCTCTGACCTCTAAATGATTACAGCTTTTGTAGCAGCTTTAAAGAATACTTTCTCATTCAGTCAGCTTTATATATCTCTCTGAAAAGGAACTTGGAAGGTCAGAGAACACCAAAAGGGTATGACGAAATAAATGTCCTCTTTCCATTTTGAGGACAATTTGGGAGATGAAAGTGTATGTGTGTATGTTTACATTTATTATTCAACTGAATTCTACAAGGTATGTATTATTTCATTCAGAGTTAGCATGAAAAAAATGGGTCACAAAGAAGTTAAGTAACTTGTTTGAATTTACAAAACCAGTGTTTTGCAAAGGAAGATTCAAACCTATAACTCTTTAATCCAAAATTCCATGCTTTTTCCATGCCACCATGCTGTGTCTTGAACCAGTTATTTTTGTCAGCTTGACTGGCCAACCAACTTAAACAGTTGAATTTTACATCCCTATTCACATCTTTCCTATTTTCGGTCCACTGCTGTGAATTCTTGAATGTTTAATGAATGCAATCTGATAATTAGCATATATTTTGTAAGTGGAATGGAAATGTTTATGGCCAGGTTTCTTAACCATGGTGGGGGGAGACCATTTTTATATGAAGTCATGGCCTAATGAGTAATCACATTACACCTGTCAACATTATGAAAACACTCTTTTGAAGGCTGTGGTGTTTTTCAAAAGACTGTCATAAAAAGAACCAGTCTTTTTCAACTTCATGTGGTGATGCCTCATCACCATGACTCAGCAGGTATTTTTATGACTCCCTAGGCATAAGACAGTTTTGAAATGATTGCATATCTTAAAACTCAGTAATTTTCTAAAGAAATTATTTTAAATAGCTTTATTTGTTATTGAATAGATGAGGTCAGATTTGACTTGAAATAAAATCATGCAGTAGATGATAGGTGCCTTTGTTTTGCCAATTTTATTATAATTTTTTCCATGACCTTTCTCCAGTTATCCTACGTTTACATACCTTTCTGAGTATCTCCTACAGTAAGAAAATGAGGGGTGGATTAATTTATATTGAGATGTGAATAACTAGCAAAATGACATCATTAAAAATCTATTTTCTAAACCCAAACAATGAATTGTCTCTTGTAAAAATGCCGGTCCTAAAGAGTTTTATAACTGCTAGGATACCTTCCTGGCTCACTCACCTCTGTTCTATGTAAATGATTATCTCCCATCTGCAGTATTAGTCATGGAGTAGAAAGCTTTGGGCTTTCCTTGTGGTTCAACTGGTAAAGAATCTACCTGTAACACAGGAAACCTGGGTTCTATCCCTGGTTTGGAAAGATCCCCTGGAGAAGGGAAAGGCTAACCACTCCAGTATTCCAGCATAGAGAATTCCATGGACTGTATAGTCCATGGGGTCACAAAGAGTGGGACACGACTGAACAACTTTCACTCACTCAGAAAGCTTTACTTGATGACCCAGAACACTGTTTTGTTCACTCAGCCGTTGCTATTTTAAAGCCTGGAAGCCAACATTTTCATATTTATCTTGGATCAAAATAAATATCATTCTTTTTAAAAAATATAATTTTATGTATTTATGACTGTGCTGGGTCTTTACTGGTAAGAGAGGGTTTTCTCTAGTTGCAGAGAGTGGGGGGTGCTCTTTATTGTGGGGCCTAGAGCATGCAGATTTCAGTAGTTGTGGCACACGGGCTTAGTTGTTCCATAGCTTATGGAGTCTTCCTGGACCAGGGATCAAACTCATGTCCTCAGAATTGGCAAGCAGATTCTTATCCACTGTGCCACGTGGGAGGTCCCAAAATAACCACCGTTCTTGTCAAAACTGAAATTATGATTTATCATAGAGTTGCTGTTTATGAAGTTTTATAAAAATGGTGGCTGATGATTTTATATCTTTTCACAATGTGGGGTTATATAAATTGTTGAAGGATGCTAAGTTAGTTTTATTGCCTTACCAACATTTCCCGGGTTTATATTCCACATTTGTGTTTTATCACTGTTTATTTGCATGTGCACTTGTAGGAAGCCATTGAAGGTCACAACTTTATTGTGATGTGAGTTGGGGATATTGCTAATGATTAAAAGTGTTTTTCAAGGGTTAGATTCTGTGTGCTGGTAGATGTTATACTAAAACTCACATCTTAAAAGAAAACTGTCTGATATCCAACTAGGGCATAGTAATTTCTCTTCCAGTTATACCTGTACTTGTCTTGGGCCAATAGTGAAAGTGGCTTTCTATAGTACCCCTGTAATCTTTTCTTTGGTTCCCATCATGGAAATACCTTTATTTCTTCCTCTTCCAACTTTTTATCCTATGTTCTAAGGTCCCCAGCACATTAATCTTCCCTCTCAAATTCTCAACTATTTGCTCATCTGCCGTATTCTCTCCCGTAGCTTTAAACATTTTGTATTCTTTAATCATAAAATTAATAAGTGTAGATTTCATTTTATTTCTTGAAAAATAATATTCAATTATTTGGAGTACCATAATGTATTTAAAAAATTTATACGAAGTTTTTCAATTATTTTCAAAATTATAAGCCTATTATCCAGAGTGAAGTAAGCCAGAAGGAAAAACAACAATACAGTATACTAACGCATGTATATGGAATTTAGAAAGATGGTAATGAGAACCTGCATGCAAGACAGCAAAAGGAACGCAGATGTATAGAATGGACACGTGGACTCTGTGGAAGAGGGCAAGGGTGGGATGATATGGGAGAATGACATTGAAACATGTTAATTACCATATGTGAAATCAATCGCCAGCCCAGGATTGATGCTCGGGGCTGGTGCACCGGGATGTCCCAGGGGGAGGGAGTCGGGAGGGGGGAGGGAGGGGGGTTCTGGAGGGGGAGCATGTGTAGATCCATGGCGGTTTCATGTTACTGTATGGCAAAACCAACACAATAAAGTAAAGAAAATTAAAAAAAATTATAAATACTTCAGAAAGGAAATCTTTGTCCATAAATTTTGAGCATGCATATTAATAATTATTTAAGCTAATTTTTTATGAATGAAATTAATGGCTCAAAAGATAGACTATTCTATTTTTAAAGGCTCTGTGTATTTTATATATATATGTGTGTGTGTGTGTGTGTGTTTGGCTTTCCAGAAAGGTTATTAAAATTAGCACTCTTTTTCCAAAAATATACATTGTTTTCAGCACGTCATATATTTAAAAAATTTGTTCTAATTTGATCGGTAAGTTCAGTTCAGTTCAGTTCAGTCGATCAGTCATATCTGACTCTTTGCGACCCCATGAATCCCAGCACGCCAGGCCTCCCTGTCCATTACCAGCTCTCAGAGTTTACACAAACCCATGGCCATCGAGTCGGTGATGCCGTCCAGCCATCACGTCTTCTGTCGTTTAATTCTCCTCCTGCCCTCAGTCTTTCCCAGCATCAAGGTCTTTTCCAAAGAGTCAGCTCTTTGCATGAGGTGGCCAAAGTATTGGAGTTTCAGCTTCAACATCAGTCCTTCCAATGAACACCCAGGACTGACCTCCTTTAGGATTGTCTGGCTGGATCTTCTTGCAGTCCAAGGGACTCTCAAGAGTCTTCTCCAACACCACAGTTCAAAAGCATCAGTTCTTCTGCACTCAGCTTTCTTTATAGTCCAACTCTCATATCCATACATGACCACTGGAAAAACCATAGCCTTGACTAGATGGACCTTTGTTGGCAAAGTAATGTCTCTGCTTTTTAATATGCTGTCTAGGTTGGTCATAACTTTCCTTCCAAGGAGTAAGCGTTTTTTAGTTTCACTGCTGCAATCACCATCTGCAGTGATTTCAGAGCCCACAAAAATAAAGTCTGACACTGTTTCCCCATCTATTTGCCATGAAGTGATGGGACCAGATGCCATGATCTTAGTTTTCTCAATGTTGCACTTTAAGCCAGCTTTTCCACTCTCCTTTTTCACTTTCATCAAGACGCTCTTTAGTTCTCCTTCACTTTCTGCCATAGAGTGGTGTAATCTGCATATCTGAGGTTACTGATATTTCTCCTGGCAATCTTGATTCTAGCTTGTGCTTCCTCCAGCCCAGCGTTTTTCATGATGTACTCTGCATATAAGTTAAATAAATGGGGTGACAATATACAGCCTTGACATACTCCTTTTCCTAGTTGGTACCAGTCTGTTGTTCCATATCAAATTCTAACTGTTGCTTCCTGACCTGCATACAGGTTTCTCAAGAAGCAGCTCAGGTGGTCTGGTATGCCCATCTCTTTCATAATTTTCTACAATTTATTGTAATCCACACAGTCAAAGGCTTTGGCATAGTCAATAAGGCAGAAATAGATTGGCAAAAGCATTATTAATTTGCCTTGCTTTAGTTATCATAGAAGTTGAACTTTTTTTTCAAGTAGTTATTGTCTTATTTGTTACATTTTGATATTTAAATGTGTTTACTTTTATATTTGAAATTTATGTTTATGCAGAAACTTTTAATTGAATAATATAAAGAACTTTTTATATTATGAGAGTAAAATTATATTGAATAATATAAAGTACTTTTTATATTAAGAGAGTAAAATTCCAAGGAACTATGATAGTGATGAGGTGTAGTATCTGAGGATCAAAAAAGCAGAAAAAGGAGGAGAAACAATACTTAAATAATCATGCAAGTTAGTGAATGCAGTCTTTACCAATGCTCTGCAGGATTGATATAGAATGCTAAGATAATATTTTGCAAAGGGACTTCATCTAGCATAGAGTCATTGAGCTCAAAGAACTTTGAATTGAAAGCCACCCACAGTTTGTAGAAATTAATTAGGTAAGAGGAAAGGACCTTATACGTACCCCAGAAATTACCAGGACTTTTCCTTCATGGTTTATTTAAATTTTAGGACATTTAGGAATAAGCTTAGTCCATGTAAGTTTTTTTTTTCATTTAAAAATAATAGTTTTTAATTAAATCATCCAGATGTAAGATGAAGGAAAAACTGAAGTAATATCTTCTGAGTCTCTCAGCTTTACGAGATATGGGCTTTATTCGCTTTTATTTATTGCTGTAGCCTCCTATCTAGGACAATGTCTGGCAAAAAAGTACTCAAGAAATATTTATTGACTGAATTAATTTAAATATCTATGAAAAACACTGAGTTTTCTGTTACCACTTCTCCATTAATCATTATGTACTCCATAAACATATACCAAAAATACACACTTATGTTTTTTAGCTCCTTGATGCAATTATCTTCCAAAGACATAGTATTTCGACTCTCCTACAAAATGTGTGACAGCTTTGAAAGCAGGTGGACCCTGACAATATATTCTCTTCTTTCATGATGATTTGATTCAATATGCAAATGATGTGGTTAATCATACACAGATAATTCCAAAAGCCTGCCTTTTCTCTAATTTTCATATTGTCCTTTAAACAGTGTGCAGTACATGAAAAGATGCTCAACATCACTCATTATCAGAGAAATGCAAATCAAAACTACAATGAGGTACCACTTTACACCAGTCAGAATGGCTGCCACCCAAAAGTCTACAAGCAATAAATGCTGGAGAGGATGTGGAGAAAAGGGAACCCTCTTACACTGTTGGTGGGAATGCAAACTAGTACAACCACTATGGAAAACAGTGTGGAGGTTCCTTAAAAAGCTGCAAATAGACCTGCCATATGACCCAGCAATCCCACTGCTGGGCATATACACAAAGGAAACCAGAATTGAAAGAGCCACGTGTACCCCAATGTTCATCGCTGCATTGTTTACAATAGCCAGGACATGGAAGCAGCCTGGATGCCCATCAACTGACGAATGGATAAGAAAGCTGTGGTACATATACACAATGGAATATTACTCAGCATTAAAAAAAAATTCATTTGAAGCAATTCTACTCAGATGGACGAAACTGGAGCCCATTATCCAGAGTGAAGTAAGCCAGAAGCAAAAACAACAATACAGTATATTAACGCATATATATGGAATTTAGAAAGACGGTAACGAGAACCCAACATACAATTGATTTTAAAACAAAGATAATTCATTCTGATAAAGCTTCTCTTTTCTGGTTACTAAAATTTCCAAGGGAGATATGTTAAAATATTAGCATATATATTTACAATAATACATATTTGTATGTATGAAACATCATTTATTATTAATAATTGGCTGGCTGTTTTTATATAAATTGATAAACATGCACTGAGGCTATGCATTTCCACAAATTCAATGTTAGAGTTATGAAATCATTAACATTTAATTGTAATTAATAATTCTAAAATGTTTATAAAATAAAAATGATTAGTGTTAGTTATTTAGTGTAAGTCTACTCTTTGCAACTCCATGGACTGGAGCCCACCAGGTTCCTATGTCCATGGGATTCTTCAGGCAAGAATACTGGAGTGGGTAGCTGTTCCCTTCTCCAGGGGATCTTTTCAACCCAGGTATCGAACCCAGGTCTCCTGCATTACAGGCGGGTTCTTTACCATCTGAAACACTAGGGAAGTCCAAATATGGTTTTATAATATTTAACAGTTGCTATGGATGCTGTGGTAAACTGACTAGATCTCCCCTTCTGAACTGAGACACTCAGACCTGGGCTCCTGGTAGATTTGGCTGTTAATATGTCTAGGCTGAATCTCTTGTTTGGAATTGCCCTCAGCCAAAATCATGTCCTCTCCACAGGGGGCAGCCAGTACCAAGGACTAGTAGATGCTAGCTGTAGATCCCCAGCCTCCTTGGCTCAAGTTGCAAAACCATGAAACAACCTTCTCGTTTTAATGCTCCCTATGGGATCAAGCGAAGCCTCTGTTGTGGCTGTTAAAGTTCAGTTCCTCCTTTTAGCCAGTCCCTCACAAGTGCTGATTTCCAAGGGTACTCCCTGAATTTCTGTCCTGCATGCAAATTTTTGTCTTAGAATATCTTCTAGGAGATCCGATCTTAGACAGCTGGTGCCGGGGGAGGTCTAAGGAATCTGATTCTAAAATGGATTTTGAAGTTGGGCCAGTAGCCAACTGCTGACTTTGGGAACCCTGTCACTAGTGGCAAGTGGAAAAGTGATACCTCTGGCATGCTATCAAGGTGCCATAACAACATTCACTGGGATGGGCTAACAGAGGAAGGGAATGCAGCTGTTGGCACAATATCTCAGGATTTTGAGAATTCAGAATATCTAGTATTTATAAGGACAGGGAAATCAAATGGCTGTTGCCAAGTACCACTTATGCAGTAGAAAAAAACAATGAAAATCTGAGACAAAGTGTGAATGTGGAAGGGCTTCCTCAGCAGCATTTAAAGTAACTGTGATTTCTCACAGCTTAAAGACAAAGGGCTCAAAGTCATGCATAGGACTTACTTCTATGAGTAGCCTATCTGCAGAGAATGTTGACTGTCCAGCTCTGACAAGTCTACTCTATTGAGGCGAAGTCCCAGTTCCTTCTTAAAATATGTGTTTTAGCTCCTTACTGACCTTACTCTAGATGTGACCTTGACTGAAGAAAGAGAATCCAGCTGGCTAGTGCTGTGCTTCTGGGTGGTGGCACAATGAATCCAGTTTTTAAAGTGTTGAAAACAATGCAAAATACATTCAACTGCTGTTACAGTTAGATACTGCTACTGTCAGAGTGAAGAATCATTGCTTGAATATTGCTTGCATAATACACCCACCCGCCACCACATACACACAAAGAAAGCAGACAGGAAACCTATAATAGCAAATAGGAACAGCGAGTCATTTCATCTTTTTCCAGCCTTGCAGACTCTCATTAGTGACACATATTGGTAAATCAGAAAGGTAGTTTGCAGTCCCAGAATCAACATACTGCAATACAAAGTTGAATCTACAGTGGAATACAGAAGGGTGAACCTTAAAGACAATCACTTAGTAACCGCTTTGGTAGATTGAAGGAAAGAAAGCTTAATTATAGTGGGTAAGAGAGAGGATTAGAATGGAAGACACTGAGGCAGTGAGTATACAAAAATCTTCAAATTTCCATAAAGTGATGCATGTAAATGGGCCATTAGCTAAAAGGAAATGAGAAATTTATATATATATATATATATATATATATATATATATATATATATATATCTTAAATATAAGAAGCTATATTTTGAAATAGAAATGCTTATCTGTTGATCCAAATGATTGAATAAGAGAAAAAGGAATCCCCCAGTGAGAAAAAAGAGAAAATTACTAATGTTCTTGAGTTGGTGAAATGGGGCAGTGGAGGGTTTGGCCTTGGATAGGGGCAGAGAGACTTTGTACATATTAGTGAAGATGGCAGAGCTCGTTACAACTCATGAACTTGGTTTTACAAATGTGGTAGAAGGAACATGTGTATGTTCTCACTGCTTTTCTCAGTGAAGTAGAAAGCGAGGCTATCCAGCTAGCTATGCCCAGACCCAAAGAAGTTGTGAGATAATAAATGTTGTTTTAAGCCACTAAGATCAGGGTGATGTATTATGCAGCAGTTGAAAACAAATATGCTAAGTAACAACATATTTATCTAATATCAGACTTTCCTCATTACTATTTGCTTTGAGTAGTAATTGCTCACAACTTCAAAGCAATTGTGTCATAAACTCTACCCAATCCAATCATTACCTTCCAAGAACTGCTTAAAAACATTTAGTCTAGATCCTAAATCTGCATAAATAACTTCCCCTGATCCCCCCTCTATTATGCAGTAGATTTTATAGAATAAGATTTTTTGAGCATCAGAGTTTCTGGTGGTCCTTTGGAGAGTCAACATTAACTCAGCCTCTAATATTTTGAATAATGTCACGTAGCAAAATAATTAGATGATCAGATAAAAGAAAGAAAAGGAGTTTAAATGTATACTAAATTAATAAATATGGATATACATAAAATGAATTAAACATATGTTCTGCTGTTTTTTTCTATACATTTTTAGAATGTTTCAAGCTCTGACTCATTTTAGGTAGATAATAAACAGTTACAGTCTTGGAATATGTTGTAAGTAACCCATGGGGCCAATTTGTTGAATAAGGATTCAATTTCCACACGCATCAAAATAGAAAATGTTCCAAGCTGCCTGTATGTTCCCAATTGGTTTTTAGGACAAAATGGAATTCCCGCTTGTCTCAAGAACAGAACTTGATGTCTCAATGTACAGAAATAAATTATTTACTTTGTGTAGCTTTCCAAGGATGCAAACTGGAATAAGAAAAGCAGTCAAATAAGTTTTAAAAATCTGAATGTAAGTTGTTGCAGTTGTTATTTCTTAAATTCTTCCAGAGGCAAAATTGAAAGCATTATTCTTAAAGTTTAGATGTACTATCAGTGAAAATGTTGGTATTGTACATTTTAAAACAATCCAGCATTATACCAGTATAATCTGATCCAGATAGGTAGATGTTTCTCAAGATAAGCCCAAATTGTTGTTGTTGTTCAGTCACTAAGTCTGTGTCCAACTCTGTGATCCCATGGACTATAAGCCCAAATTATTGTACTTTACTAGTATCCAGTAGGTAATTGGCTTCTATTTACTAATAGATACTTGAGAGTATACTTATATTTCCTCTCTAATAAACAGCACACTTTTCTTTTTTTACTAATACAGATTTAGAGGATATACTTCTATTTACAGAAACTATGTTAAATAAATACATCAGTGTTCCTTTTTTCACATTACAGAATTAGTATTTCCTGATTGCCTGCTTTGTGGGTAGGCTTATATTAAGCACAGTGGTAGAGATTAGGGGTCAAAAACTATGGCCTGTGGCCAAGGGAAACCCGTTACTTGTTTTTCTATAGTCCTTGAGCTAAGACTGCTTTAACATTTTTAAATGATTGGATAATAATAACAAAACAATGACAGTTATTGACATCTGAAAATTACGAAATTCAAAGTTAAGTAGTCACAAATAAACTTACTGGAATCACATCAACTTTCATTTGTTTGTATAGGGTATATGGCTGTCTTCATGCTACAATGACAGAATTGAATAACTGGAATACAGAACTTATATTGTGCTCTGATCATCACTGTGTGCTTCACTACAACATTTCTGAGACACAGTTATAGCTCAAGGATGTTTCAAGTGTCATGTGTATTAGCTCAATATTTTGTTTCATGTGTCTATGTGTGTATGGATGGATTACCAGTGAAAATCCATTATGTCAAAACAAGAAAAGAAGATGTAAGTGCCCTTTGAATGTTGTCCTTTTGAGGCAGAGTGGAGTGGGGATTATTTTGTTACTAAATTACATGGCAAAGCATTGTGTTATTTAAGCAATGACACTGTAACCGGGTTTAAAGAACATTGCCAGATTAAATACCTATAATAATATCTCTAATATGGGAAGGTAATGATCTAAAAAGGTTAGATAATTTAACATTACCTTATCAGGACAGAATTTTTTTCCGAGAAATGAAAATGATGCTACAACCAAAGTTTCCAAGCATCTCCTTTGCTTTCAAGCAAGGAAGGAAATTTACCAATAGTGAGTTAATTATATTATGCTTGATTGCAGGACATGAAATTTGCTAAAAGGAAAATAATTGTTTAAATCTATTAGCCTTTAGGCAAGAATAGTTGTATGAATTGTTGAGAACATTGAGAACATCAAAAGGAAAACAGGCAGATTGTTTTGAGTAATTGTGCTTGATTCATGATGAGTTTCTCAATGTTAGCAACACTGTCATTTTTTTTTCTCAAGAATGCAGTGATGTGATTGATGTGACTAAAGGATTAGCTTCTATGAACAGTCTGTGAGAATAATTTCAAAGCTTCAGTTCAGTTCATTTGCTCAGTCATGTCCGATTTTAGAAAACTTTAATTCAGTACATATTTAAGTGGAACCCTCTAAGGTTTTCAACACTTAGGGTGTTAAAAATATGTGTGAAGCAGAAAAGGACATAGTTGCCCAAGTTAATAAAGCTTGTGAAAAATAGAAGGAGTGTAAAACCTATGATTTATCCATTGTATTGTTAACAGGTACTTTATGAAAAATATTTGAATATATCATGTGTTGTTGAACCAATAGTGCCAGTAATGAACTTCATTTTTCTTGTGGACTTGAATATCCTGACTTGCCTTACTAAAGAGGGGTCTGAAGGCTTAGTAGTGTTCTTTTGGTTGTTGCTTTATTTTGTGTGTGTGTGTGTGTGTGTGTGTGTGTTGCTCAAGAATGAGGTGAAATTTTCCTGAGGGAGAGGAAATATCTTCAAATACTATTATCAGATACTGAACAACTTTGGAGGTTAGTTTTTGCTTCAGACTTGATAATATTTCTTAATGAATTTAACCACAATTGTGAGACAAAACAGTGTTTATATGTGAATTCACACAACAGTAAAGTCATTTGGACAACTAACATTCTTGAATCACAGGTAATATCATGCTGCTTTATATATTTCCTGCACTGTCAAAAGTTAAAATGAGAAGCAAGATGTCCATTCCCACACAAATTATAGTGAGTGTATTTGCTCAAAGCACAACTGCATTAGCATTTTTCAAACCTCAAGCCAAGTGCAAAAGAAATTTGCATATATTTAACTTTGCGATTGAGGAGTAGCCACTTACACTTCAATTGGAGGGATTAGTTTACAAAGCAATGGCATACTTAAAGGTAAATATCAAGAGAAGAGCCTAACAGAATTATATAAATGCTTCCAAGTGGTGAATATATTTAATTAAAATCCTGTGGATTGATATCAGCATCATCAATATTTGACAATACCTGTCTATAGGAAAAGACATTTTTAAAAATGAAATATATAAAATCTTATTATAGATCAGCAATAATAGGTAAATATTTGTAATTAAGTTTGATTATAGAAAGCATTAACTTTGAATTCTAAATAAGGAAAATCTTATCTTCCCCCACAAATAATTGCAATGTATTCTTCTCATTAATAAATCTGTGTTACACACATCTGTACTCAATTGTTATTAACATATATAAATTTCATCAGACATTTTGGAAGTTTTTTCTCTGCTTTATGAATACTTATACAATATCCTAGATTATGATTCTTGGTATTCAAATATTTACTGTTTGGCTCTTTACAGAACTCTTCTGACCTCTGATAGCTGAAAGACCACAGAACATATACATAAAAAGATAAGTGAAAATATAAGTTAAGATTTTTAATGTGTCAAATGAGATACATCGATTGTAAAGAAATATGTTGGAACAAATGGAGGAAGACATCTCAAGGGAAGTAGGATTCAAGCTGTGTCTTGAGGTTGGCTAGGAATGAGACAGAAGCAGGGAACAGGACACCAAAGACAAAAAAAGACATGTAAAAGTCATATTTAAGAAACAATACAACAATACAGTATACTAATGCACATATATGGAATTTAGAAAGATGGCAGCGAGAACCCTGCATGCGAGACAGCAAAAGGAGCGCAGATGTATAGAACAGACTCGTGGACTCTGTGGATGAGGGCAAGGGTGGGATGATATGGGAGAATGGCATTGAAACATGTTAATTATCATATGTGAAATCAATCGCCAGCCCAGGATTGATGCTCAGGGCCGGTGCACTGAGATTTCCCAGGGAGAGGGAATCGGGAGGGAAGAGGGAGGGGGGTTCTGGAGGGGGAGTATATGTAAACCCATGGCGGTTTCATGTCATTGTATAGCAAAACCAACACAATAAAGTAAAGAAAAAAAAAAAGTTATGACCAACCTAGACAGCATATTAAAAAGCAGAGACATTACTTTGCTGACAAATGTCTATCTAGTCAAAGCTAGGGTTTTTCTGGTAGTCATGTATGAATATGCGATTTGAACTATAAAGAAAGCTGAGGGCCAAAAAAAAAAAAGAAACAATGAGTTGGCCTGTTTGACTAGATGGGAAACTTCACTTAGAAGGGTGTTAAAATGGAGGGTGAATGGGCAAGATTTTCAAGACTCCTGAGGGCTAAATGTTATAGATTGAATGTTTGTCCAGTCCATTGCCCCATCCAAATTAACACTCCACCCTCCCAGTGTGACTGTATTAGGAGGTGGGTTCTTTGAGAGATAATTAGGATTAGAGGAGATTGTGGGAGTGGATCTGGCATGAGTGGGAATAGTGCCCTAAGGAGAGTCATCAGAGAGTTGATTGCTTCTCTCCATTCTCTGCCATGTCAGGATACAAAGAAAGGTTAGCAGTCTGCAACCCACAAGAGGACCCTTACAGGAACCTAACCAGGCTGCACTCTGAACTTGGACGTCCAGCCTCCAGACTGTAAGAAATACATTTCTGTTGTTTACAAACCACCTAGTCTATGATATCTTTATTATCACACTCCAAGCTGACTAAGACACTAGGCTAAAGAGCAGACTTGTTTTGTGGCACTTTGGAGATTTGCACTATTGAAGAAATTACTCCTATATGCTTGAAGAGGAAATAGCAACCCATTCCAGTATTCTTGCCTGGAAAATTCTGTGGACTGAGGAGCCTGATGGGGTTGCAAAAAGTTAGACACGACTGAGCGATTGAGCACGCACTCTTACACGCAATTTTCTGTTTATCCTTCATAACTTTAAATATCACTTACTTCTTGGTGTTTTCCTCAACTCTTTCAAACAGAATAGTGAATAGGAAAAAGATTCAATAACAACAGAACAAAAAAGAGTAGGTTTGCAAACATGGCAGAAAGAACACAGTTAAGGAATATTTGACAGTAATTTATTCCAGTGTTATATGGTTCAAGGTAGCTGTAAATTTGTGGGCTCTAAAACGTATTATCTCAAGTCAAGAAAATGATACTCTATGGTTTCAGGGAAAGAAGTAAAACATTTAATATTTCTTAAGTTGAAGTTTAGTTGATTTACAATGTTATGTTAGTTTCTTCTGTATGGCAAAGTGATTCAGTTATACACACACACACGTACATATTCTCTTTCAGGATCTTTTCCATTATAGTTTATTAAAAAATATTAAATGCAGCTCTCTGTGCTATACAGTAGGAACTTGTTATTTACGTATTCTATGTATGGTAGCTTTTAAATTTAATTTGGTAGCAGATAGATGTTATATAACAAGAAGGCAAATTGGTTGCCTGAGGAAGCTTTACAAACAACTGAGGAGAGAAGAGAAGCAAAATGCAAGAGAGACAGTGAAAGATATAGCAAACTGAATGCATAGTTTCAGGGACTAACAAGGAGAGAAAAGAAAGTCTTAGATGAACAATACGAAGAAATAGAGAGAAACAATAGAATGGGAAAGACTGGACATCTCTTCAACAGAATTGGAGATATCAGAGGAATATTTCATGCAAAGATGGGCAGGAAAAAGGACAGAAATGGTATGCACCTAACAGAAGCAGAAGAGATTAAGAAGATGTAGCAAGAATACATAGAAGAACTATGCAAAAAATGTTTAAATGACCCGGATAACCACAATGGTGTGATCACTCACCTAGAGCCAGACATCCTGGTGTGAAGTCAAGGGGGCTATAGGAAGCATTACTGCAAACAAAGCTAGTGAAGGTGATGGAATTCCGGCTGAACTATTTCAAATCCTAAAAGATAATGCTGTGAAAGTGCTGTACTCAATATGCTAGAAAATTTGGAAATCTCAGCAGTGGCCACAGAGCTGCAAAAGTTCAGTTTTAATTCCAGTCCCAAAGAAGAGAAGTGACAAAAAAATGTTCAAACTACAAGACAATTGCATTCATTTCACATGCTAGTAAGCTTACCCTTCAAGCTAAGCTTCAATGATTTGTGAACTGAGAACTTCCAGATGTACAAGCTGGGTATAAAAAAGGCAGAGTTTAGAGGCTGAACAGCAGCAACAAATGCCATACATGCTACACCAAAGATGTCATTGACCAAAATATTTTTTTTTAAACCTGGTCACTTTTATTGATTCTTAAATACTATTAAGGCTTACCCAAAATCCAAGCTTTTGTTCTCAGACTGTGCTAGAAAAAAAAATTGAAAAAGAAAGAAGAGGTGTGAAAGGAGAAGGATTGTTGTTATTGTTCTGCTCTGTCTGACTCTTTGCAACCTCATGAACTGCAACACACCAGTCTTCCCTGTTCATCACCAACTCCCGGAACTTAGTCAAACTCCTGTCCAATGAGTCAGTGATGCCATCCAACCAGCTCATCCTCTGTCATCCTCTTCTCCTCCTGTGTTCAATCATTCGTATCATCAGCATCTTTTCAAATGAGTCAGTTCTTCACGTCAGATAGCCTAAGTATTGGAGCTTCAGCTTCAGCACCAGTCCTTCCAGTGAATATTCAAGACTGATTTCTTTAGGATTGACTGGTTTGATCTCCTTGCTGTCCAAGGGACTCCCAAGAGTCTTCTTCAGCACCATAATTCAAAAGCATCAGTTCTTCAGTGCTTAGCCTTCTTTATGATCTAACTCTCCATCCATACATGACTACTGGAAAAACAATAGCATTGACTGTATGGACATTTGTCAGGGAGAGAATGCACATATTTAAATAAATGTTAATGTATGAGATAGATGAATTAAATAAAAATGACAGACTATTTTGTGAAAGGAAAATTGAATAGAAACAGTCTATATTGTATGAGTTAAGCTGCCTAAGTGTTAGTTGCTTGTTCATGTCCAGATCTTTGCAACTCCATGGTCTGTAGCCCACCAGGCTCCGCTGTTCATGGAGTTTCCCAGGTAAGAATACTGGAGTGGGTTGCCATATCCTTCTCCAGGGGAATCTTCCTGACACGGACATCGAAGCCAGGTCTCCCACATGGCAGGCAAATTTTTTACCATCTGAGCCACCAGAGAAGCCCATAGTTCCCATAATATATGAACTAGGGAAGCTTTATTTCTGACATATCTCAGAGCATTACTTGGGTATATTCATAAGTATTTACCCATAAGTACACTGTACATACATACACACACAAACTTACTGTGATCAAGCAGTCAGTCAGTCAGTTCAGTTGCTCAGGGTCCAACTCTACAACCCCATGGACTGTAGCACACTAGGCTTCTCTGTCCATTACCAATGCCCGGAGCTTATTCCAACTCATGTTCATTGAGTCTCTGATGCCGCTGAACCATCTCATCCTCAAACAGTACTTTCAGTACTGTTCAAACAGTACTTTCCAAATTTGTTTGGCCATATAAACTTATTTTTTTCCAACAGAATATTTTGTGTGGCTAGTCTTTTATGAAACAAAACTTGAAATTTAGACACCAGATCTAATTCTATGATGACAATAAAATCCTTGAGATAACAATTCAGTCTTTTGTGTCACTGTATTCCCAATGCCTGGCATGTGATGAATAGTCATGAATTTTTATCGACCCTCCTTGTTTGACCCAATAAACTTAGCTAAGCCTGTATTAATTTACCTTTATAAGTGAAAAAGCTGAAGGAGAAAAATGTTGTAAGTTATGTGCCTGAGAATTAGGGGGATTGAATGCAAATCTGTTTGTTTCCAACAGGGAAGACACAATCTATGTAGATCTTAATGTGCCTGGCACACTCAGGCACAGGTCTAAAAACCACTGTGCCAGTGACAAGTCCCCTGAACTGTGTCATATGTGTCCTTGCAAAAGCTGTGCACTTTCCATTCTTTGTCAGACAAGAGTGCCCTCACCTTCGTGTCCTCTAACAACTACCCATCTCTAGCAGAACTAGATGGCTTTAAGAGAGTTTCTGTGGATATTGAGCAACCATCAAGAACCTCATCCTGGAAGATCCCTTGGAGGAGGGCACAGCAACCCACTCCAGTATTCTTGCTGGAGAATTCCACAGACAGAAGAGCCTGGTGGGATACAGTCCATAGGGTCACAAAGAATCAGACACAACTGAAGCAACTTAGCACACACACACACACACACACACACACACAATGGGAAATTTACAAAGTACAGCCATTTCTTGGGAACCCTAGGATTTCTTTTAATTTCCATTTTCTCTAAGGAGCACAGGAATATGGTTTAACAGTTATATTATAATCTCTTCCAGAGCAGTGCTTCTCAGACCTCTATATGCATACTAATTACATAAGGATCTTTAAAAATTTCAGATTCTTATTTTTTAGGTCTGGAAGGAGGCTGAAATTATGTATTTTAAAAAAAAATTTTTTTACGTTATTGTGTTGGTTTTGCCATACATTGACATGAATCTGCCATGGGTATACATGTGTTCCTCTTCCAGAACCCCGCTCCCACCTCCCTCCCGATTCCCTCTCTCTGGGTCATCCCGGTGCACCAGCCCTGAGCATCAAAAATGGGCTGGTGATTGATTTCACATATGATAATTAACATGTTTCAATGCTGTTCTCCCATATCATCCCACCCTTGCCCTCTCCCATAGTGTCCAAAAGACTGTTCGATACATCTACGTTTCTTTTGCTGTCTCACATACAGGTTGTCGTTACCATCTTTCTAAATAATGATAATGATGCTTATCTGTATACCACACTTGGAGTAGTAAAATACTAGAGTGTTTTGAAAATCAGAGGCAGACTCTTCCCCCACTTGAAATTTAGAATCTTTTTGATACTCTTACCATGATTAGACTAGTAATTTCTTTTCTAATTGGAGAGTCCTGTAGTGGAGAAGACTTGCTTTCCTGAGTTGTCACAAAACTCAGTTGTCCTAAAGTTGTAAGATAGTAGAGGTTTTTAATAAAGTTTCTACCTGGTTGCCATTGTGACTTTGGAGCCTGATTTTCAAATAATATAGAGCAATTTGGCAAACAATTATGGAGTTTTTGATATGAATAAAATATTTGAGAATTTATAAGGTCAGCCATAATTCAAATTTAAAAAAAAGAATTATTCAGATCAGTGGCATTCAAGCACCTATTATTTTAGATTAAGAATTCAAAGATTACCAAGATAGCCCTGTCCTTTTGGAGGCTGCTGTCTGAGAGAGCTAAATATATATATATATATATATGGCAGTTCAATAACTATGAATCAATTTTGCTATGTACCAAATACTGTGGGTACAGAAAAATATTGTGTATCTAATTCTGTGTGGGGCATTTGAAAGGGTTTCATAGGAATGAAATGAAGAAAAAAGTGGTGGAGGCTATTCCAGGTAACCTGAAGAGGGCAGTCAACAACACAAGGAGGGGTGTGCGAGTATGTTTACAGTATCATAGCTCCTGATGTGTACACAAAGTTCTAGCTTGGAATTGTGGTAGTGTAAAGATGGGTAAAGGTGAGTTTGAGGAAGACTATCAGACCACCTTACCTGCCTCCTGAGAAATCTGTATGCAGGTCAAGAAGCAACAGTTGGACCCGGATGTGAAACAACAGACTAGTTCCAAATTGGGAAGGGAGTACATCAAGGCTGTATATTGTTATCCTACTTGTTTAATTTATATACATGAGTTGGAATCAAGATTGCTGAGAGAAATATCAATAACCTCAGATATGCAGATGATACCACCCTTATCAAAGAAAGTGAAGAATAACTAAAAAGCCTCTTGATAAAAGTGAAAGAGGAGAGTGGAAAAGCTGGCTTAAAATTCAACATTTGAAAAACTAAGATCATAGCATCCAGTCCCATCACTTCATGGCAAATAGATGGGGAAACAATGGAAACAGAGAGAGACTTTATTTTTTGGAGCTCCAAAATCACTGCAGATGGTGACTGCAGCCATGAAATTAAAAGATGCTTGCTCCTTGGAAGAAAAGCTATGACCAATCTAGATAGCATATTAAAAAGCAGAGACATTACCTTGCCGACAAAGGTCCATCTAGTCAAAGCTATTATTTTTTCCGCAGTCATGTATGGATGTGAGTGATAGTCACTCTGTCCTGTCTGATTCTTTGCAACCTCATGGACTATACAGTCCATGGAATTCTCCAGGCCAGAATACTGGAGTAGGTAGCCTTTCCCTTCTTAGGGGATCTTTCCAACCCAGGAGTTGGACTCAGTTCTCTCACATTGCAGGCGGCTTCTTTACCAGCTGAGCCACAAGGGAAGCCACAAGGGAATGGATGTGAGAGTTGGACTATAAAAAAAGCTGAGCACTGAAGATATTATGCTTTTGGACTGTGGAGCTGAAGAAGACTCTTGAGAGTCCCTTGGACTACAAGAGAACCAAACAGTCAATCCTGAAGAAAATCAGCCCTGAATATTCATTGGAAGCTTCATGCTGAAGCTGAAGCTCCCATACTTTGGCCACCTGATGTGAAGAACTGACTCATTGGAAAAGACCCTGATGCTGGGAAAGATTGCAGGTGGGAGGAAAAGGGGACAAGAGAGGATGAGATGGTTGGATGGCATCACCATCTCAGTGGACATGAGTCTGAGCAAGCTCCAGGAGTTGGTGATGGACAAGGAAGCCTGGTGTGCTGCCGTCCATGGGGTCACAAAAAGTCGGACACAATTGAGTGACTGAACTGAACTAAACTGATAGGGTAATATGTGAAAGGGCTTTGTATATTATGCTAAGGAAGATTAACCTTTTCCAGTTGGTAAGATAGAGTTATTGGTAGTTAATAAGCATGAAAGAACAGAATCAAATATTTGTAATTGAAATTCACCCTGGTAGAAGATATAGCAAAGAGAGAGGTAACTGGTGAACAAGACTGTGGAAGGAACAGACTTAGAGAAACTCGTGAAAAAAAGAAAAAATATTATAATAAAGATAATGGGGCCTGATCTAAGGCAAATAACATCTGTAAGATGAAGAAAGAAAAGCAGATTCCAATTCAGAGAATGAGAAAGAGAGCAGTGCTGAGGATCAGGTGACAATGGGAGAAATTTTAGCTGTTAGTAGAACTGACATTCTTCTTTAGCATTCTAAAGATCATTTGGTTATTATGATAGGTTTCTCAGTGTTACAGCCTATTTTTAAAACATGCACTTGCTTTTTAAATTTAGGTTGCATTTTTGTGTGTGACCAAGAGCACAAATGCAGATCCACTTGTCCTTTCAGCCCTTCCCTGTGTAGACACTGGCTGTATCCAGGGAAACTGGTTGGGTCATAGTGACATAAAGATGAACTGTCCAAGACATGGGAGAAGAATGTACTCCATCTCAGGAAATTGCTTGGGTCACTTTGCCCTCGAATCAGCCTACATTAATTCCTGACAATCATTTTTCTTTGCTTGTGATATTTCTTGACCACTCAAGAGGCAGACCTCTTTTTCACACAGATCCTCTAGCCATGCATTCTACTGTTTCCTCTGCCTGTTTCTCACCCTGTGAAGCCATCCATAGTGATCAGTACAGAGGAAATTTCTCTTTGCGTTTTTTCCAAGAGAAAGAAGTCAAACAAAAGTGGACTCACAGACTGAGGTTTCTGTAAACTAAACTTTATGGTATCTCCACTAGAAATGCCGAATTATGTGCTATCCATTTGTTAGAGAGAGCCTTGAAACTTTAGAAGATGGGTCATTATTCAATTATGTTATTTGTTTGATTTAATAAATACTTCCTTTTCATTGGAAAATCATTTTTGGAAACCGAAAGATAAAATATTGCATGTAATCTGAGAAAGTTGAACACATTATGGTAAAACCTAAGGAAAAGTTTTTGTTATTTTACATATATATGTTGTACAAACTATCCAATCTAATAAACATTTGTTGAAATTTTTTCACATATACTTAACTGAGATAGATTCCATAAGTATTCAGAAACAGAGAAGACAGAGGTATACGTTCTGATTGTCTTATAGTATTGTTGAATAAATATGTAAAGAGAGACTGAGCGAGATAGATTTATCCAAATATTGGCATGATATGTGAATGTTACATGAATGTAAACAGAGTCAATGAGAACAATGAGTTGCCTTTCAAGCCTTCAAAGAAATTTCAGAATAAAATGATGGGAAGGAGAGCTATGTAGAAAATCAGGAGACTTCTACTTAACTTTGTAATATTTTGGAAATATTTTCTTCATCAACTCCAAAACACTTTAAAATATATTTTAAGCAACTTCTCAAAACACATTTCTTGCCTTCCCTCTCCAACAACTGTTACTCTCTCTGTCCACTTCTTTTAGGTGCAGTTTTGAATGACTTCCTCTGAGAAAGGCCTCATTTTATAGAACTCATTCCCTTCATCCTTCAGAAACCTTCCAAGTCACATCCATGGCCTTACTAAGCTCAAGTCTGAGTCAATTCACTGTCACTAAACCATTCGATTGCAAGCTCCAAGAGATGAGAATTATCTGTACTTTAAAAGTATCAGTCCCTATCAACATAGTTCTCTATTGCCCTTCTGAGTATTTAGACGACCTCTCTTTGTCTTTCAGAACAGATTTTGTTATGTGCCCGGCATAGGACAGATTTTGTTATGTGCCCGGCATAGGACTAGGGAAAAACAATCATAGAAACTTTTAAAAATAATGATTCTTATAATGACAAAAGATATTTCTCTGTAGAATAAATGTTATGGCATTTTACAAGTGAGGAAACTTGGGTAAATAATTAAAAATTATTGGGCCTGCACAGTTAAAAATAACTTATTGCCTGGTCTTAATCAGAACAGCAATACACATTATTACTCTACTTCTAATTAAACAGCAGAGTTGCTAAGCATTCCCTAGTCCAAATGTTATGTTTATTTGCCTTCATAAACTTAAAGATTTATCTTCCCCTGTGAAACAACACTTAACAACATTTCTTCATTTCTCAACAGAAAATATAGTCTTTCTGCTTTAAACTGTGTATGTTCCTTGGCAAAAGTAGTATTCTGAGTAGGTTTTAATCAAGTTTAACAAGGTTTAGAAACTTATTTGCCTTCCATTTGTCCTATTAACTGGTGCTTAAAAGAATCTTTCTACTTCACAGTCATGAGTTCCTTGGATTTCTCATTCTTGTGTTACCAGTGCCAAAACTTCTAGAATAACTAAACTAATCTTTATGTAAATAGAAACATGCCCCACAGTGCTCTGCAGCTGCTATCAAGATGAAAATACCAGTCTTTTCACCTCACTCTGCTTACACCCAGCTAAGCAGCATCTGTAGCCTAATCTTTTTCTTCCATACAAAGGATTGTAATGATTTAGTCTAGCTTTACAAAGAAAGATTTTTAATTTGACTTTTTGAATTTCCAGAGATGTGTAAAGTATTAGCAGGATCAAATATTAAGAAATCACTTTGTGCCATCCTCAGGAAACGCTTCCAAATTTGAACATGTTTGTTATTATGCAGTATGGGCACAGTTGGCCATTGCTGGTGTCTCTGACTTTAAAGTATTAGTGGATATATTCCTAACTCAATCCTGGGAGATTCCTTGGGATGGCTTTTAGTCAGAGTTGATTCTGATTCCTCTATTGTAGAGAAGCTGAAGCTCTGGGTCATCACCATGGGAACTAGTCCTCTTCCCAGTTGAGAATTGCAACTTGGTAATAAACATCCAATGTGTGAAATTCCAGTGTTATTTAAGAATACAACTGGCATAAAATTTTAGATAAAAATTTTAAGGTATTACTGGAGCTGAAAATACAAATTAAAGGAAAAGCAATGTAGCCAGTTACGTAAAATTTCCAAGTCTAGAATGAGTGTACTATCCTCAATAATTTTTTAAATTTAAAACTATATACATGACTACACTTGAAGTACCTGAATGTCAGCTCAAATAAATTACTTCACAGTTAAAAGGATTAGTATAAAAATGAATATGACTCAGAGTTGGGAGTGGGAAGTGTGAGAGCAATAGTTTGAAGACAAGAAGTGAGTCTTTAAAGTATCTTACATAAGATCCATAATAAAAATACAGGGTGATACAAGCATTATCTTTATAGCTATTGATGGTAATGTATGTGGACAATTTGTATAATTTTAGAATTAACGTTTATATAAATTTTTGTGAGTAAAATGCCACACTGGACTATGCACATTCAAGCAGGAATATCTTTTTTTTAATCATCACTGTTTTATATTAGTAATATATAAGATTTATCTCATGACAGAGAATCAAAGAAGTTGAGCTAGGGATAAATTGATCTAAAATGAAAGATTAAACCTGGAGATTATACAGTTGAACCTTAGGCTTAGTCTTTGATCTTTCCCAATTATTTTTTAAGTTGTTTGCACATAATCAGGTCATGAAATGAAAAATGAAGAATCATCACAAAATATAACAAACTTTTATTCATAAAAGTATTTAAAAAGTGACTTGTTCTGAATGCCATATTTGTGAAAATAAGATCTTAGGTTTTACTTGTTGGTAATTTTCAAAAACTGTCATTTTTCTTCTAACTGATTATGATAGGCAGAATTCCAAGATGGCTCCCCAAATTTCTCCTTGTATACAGATCCCATTTGATCTCCAAGATTGTAAATGTGGTAGATTTGCTCCTGTGATGAGGTTATGTTTTAAGGCACAGTGAAGCTCAAAATGTGGTCCACTGGAGAAGGAAATGGCAAACCACTTCAGTATTCTTGTCTTGAGAACCCCATGAACAGCATGAAAAGGCAAATAGATAGGACACTAAAAGACGCACTCCCCAGGTTGGGGAGTGCCCAAAATGCTACAGGAGGTCAGTGGAGAAATAACTCCAGAAAGAATGAAGAGATGGAGCCAAAGCAAAAAAACTTCACCCAGTTGTGGATGTGACTGGTGATGGAAGTAAAGTCCAATGCTGTAAAGAGCAATATTGCATAGGAACCTGGAATGCTAGGTCCATGAATCAAGGCAAACAGGAAGTGGTCAAACAGGAGATGAAAGAATGAACATTGACATTTTAGGAATCAGTGAACTAAAATGGACTGGAATAGGTGAATTTAACTCAGATGACCATTATATCTACTACTGTGGGCAAGAATCCCTTAGAAGAAATGGAGTAGCTATAATAATATACAAGAGTCCAAAATGTAGTACTTGGATGTAGTCTCAAAAATGACAGAATGATCTCTGTTCGCTTCTAAGGCAAATCATTCAGTATCACAGTAATCCAAGTCTATGATCTGAGCAGTAATGATGAAGAAGCTGAAGTTGAATGGTTGGTTCTATGAAGACCTACAAGACTGACTAGAGCTAACAACCCCAAAATATGTCCTTTTCATTACAGGGGATTGGAATACAAAAGTAGGAAGTCAAGAGATACCTGGAGTAACAGGAAAATTTGGCGTTGGAGTACAAAATGAAGCAGGTCAAAGGCTAACAGAGTTTTGCCAAGAGAATGCACTGAGCATAGCAAATACCTTTTTCCAACAACACAAGAGAATACTCTACACATGGACATCACCAGATGGTCAATACCAAAACAAGATTGATTATATTCTTTGCAGCCAAAGATGGAGAAGCTCTATTCAGTCAGCAAAAACAAGACCAGGAGCTGACTGTGGCTCAGATCATGAACTTTTTATTGCAAAACTCAGACTTCAATTGAAGAAAGTAGGAAAAAACCACTAGACCATTCAGGTATTATCTAAATCAAATCCCTTACGATTACACAGTGGAAGTGACAAATACATTCAAGAGATTAGATCTGATAGAGTGCCTGAAGAACTGTGGATAGAGGTTCATGACATTGTACAGGAGGCAGTGACCAAGATTATCTCCCAAAAAAAGAAATGCAAAAAGGTAAAATGGTTTTAGGAAGAGGCCTTACAAATAGCTGAGAAAAATAGAGAAGCTAAAGGCAAAGGAGAAAAAGAAAGGTATACCCCTTTGAATGCAGAGATCCAAAGAATAGCACAGAGAGATAAGAAAGCCTTCTTCAGTGATCCATGCAAAGAAATAGAGGAAAATAATAGAATGAGAACGACTAGAGATCTCCTCAAGAAAATCAGAGATACCAAGAGAATGTTTCATGCAAAGATGGGCACAATAAAGGGCAGAGTTGGTATGGACCTAACAGAAGCAGAAGATATTAAGAGGTGACAGGAATACACAGAAAAACCATACAAAAAAGATCTTAATGACCCAGATAATCATGATGGTGTTATCATTCACCTAGAGCCAGACAACCTGGAGCCTGAAGTCAAGTGGGCCTTAGGAAGCATCATTACAAACCAAGCTAGTGGAGGTTATGGAATTCCAGTTGAGCAATTTCAAATCCTAAAAGACGATGCTGTGAATGTGCTGCACTCAATATGCCAGCAAATTTGTAAAGCTCAGCAGTGGCCACAGAATAGAAAATGTCAGTTTTCATTCCATTCCCAAAGAAAGGCAATGACAAAGAATGCTCAAACTACAGCACAATTGCACTCATCTCACATGCTAGCAAAGTAATGCTCAAAAATCTCCAAGCAAGGCTTCAACAGTTCATGAATAGTGAATTTCCAAATGTTCATGCTGGATTTAGAAAAGGCAGAGGAACCAGAAGTCAAATCACCAACATCTGTTAGATCAGTGAAAAAGTGAGCATTCCATAAAAGTATATACTTCTGCTTTATTGACTATGCCAAAGCCTTTGACTGTGTGGATCACTATAAACTGTGGAAAATTCTTCAAGAGATGGGAATACCAGATCACCTTAGCTGCCTCCTGAGGAAATCTATCTGCAGGTCAAGAAGCAACAGTTAGAACCAGACATGGAACAACAGACTGGTTCCAAATCAAGAAAGGAGTATGTCAAGGCTGTATATTGTCACCCTGCTTATTTAACTTATATGCAGATTACATCATGCAAATTGCCAGGCTGGATGAAGCACAAGCTGGGATCAAGACTGCTGGGAGAAATATCAATAACCTCAGATATGCAGCTGGCACCACCTTTATGGCAGGAAGCAAAGAAATAAAGAGCCTCTTGATGAAAGTGAAAGAGGAGAGTGGAAAAGCTGGCTTAAAACTCAGCATTCAGGAAACTCAGATCATGGCATGGTCCCATCTCTTCATGGCAAATAGATGGGGAAACAATGGAAACAGTGAGAGACTTTATTTTCTTGAGCTCCAAAATTAATGCAGGTGGTGGCTGCAGCCATGAAATTAAAAGACATTTGCTCCTTGGAAGAAAAGTTATGACCAACCTAGAGAGCGTATTGAAAAGCAGAGACATTACTTTCCCTACAAGGTCCAGCTAATCAAAGCTTTGATTTTTCCAGTAGTCATGTATGAATGTGAGAGTTGGACTATAAAGAAAGCTGAGCACCAAAGAATCGATGCTTTTGAACTGTGGTGTTGGAGAAGACTCTTTTTTTTTTTTTAATTTTTTAATTTTTTTAATTGTTTTTGCCATACATTGTCATGATATCACCATGGGTTTACATATGCTTCCCCTCCAGAACCCCCCTTCCTCTTCCCTCCCCCCCCCCCGGGGAAATCTCGCTGCACCAGCCCCCAGCATCAATCCTGGGCTGGCGATTGATTAGACATATGAAAATTAACATGCTTCAATGCCCTTCTCCCATATCATCCCACCCTTACCCTCATCCACAAAGTCCACGAGTCTATTCTATACATCTGCGTTCCTTTAGAGTCACTTGGACTGCAGGGAGATCCAACCAGTCCATCCTAAAGGAAATCAGTCCTGAATATTCATTGGAAGGACTGATGCTGAATCTGAAACTCCAATACTTTGGCCACCTGATGTGAAGAACTGAATCATTTGAAAAGACTCTGATGCTGGGAAAGATTGAAGGTGAGAGAAGAAAGAGACAACAGAGGATGAGGTGGTTGGATGACATCACTGACTCAATGGACATGAGTTTGAGTAAGCCCTGGGAGTTGGTGATGGACAGGGAAGCCTGATGTGGTGCAGTCCCATGGGGTCACAAAGATTTGTACATGACTGAGTGACTGATTTGAACTGAAGGTCAAACTGGGAGATTATCCCAGCTATCCCTGACCTAATCATATGAATGAACCATTTAAAGCAGAGATTCTTCCTCTGGATGGTCTCAGAAACAGTAGTCAGGGAGAATCAAAATCAGCAAGAAATTTGATACATGGCCTATTCTCTGTTGCTGAGCTGGACAAAGCCGTTTGGCAAGGACCTGAGAACGGCCTCTAGGATCTGGAATCTGTCCTCCACAGCTAGCAATACAACAGGGAACATGGGTTACTTAACCCCAAGGAAATTAATTCTTCCAACAACTTCAGTGAGTTTGGAAGCAGATATTCTGTCAGAGTTTCCAAGTGAGAATGTAGCCTGGTTGACACTGTCTTCAGCCTGTGAGACCTTGAGCTGAGAACTCAGCCACACTGTGGCTGAACTCCTGACCTATAAAGCTGTGAGTTAATAAATAGATGTTTAAGGCCACTAAGCTGTCATAATCAGATATACAGTAATAGAAAGCAAATACTCTAGCTTTTCCCAACATGATTGTTTTGTGCCTGGATAGACTTAGAAGCTCAAAGCTAAATAAAGCAAAAAGAGGACAATATGAGGCATGCATTAGTCTCTTATATTTTATAGGTTTGAAGAGAGAATCAAGTATGTAGTTTCTGTGTAAAATTTTTCAGCCTACTCTTTCTTTAATAACAGGACAATTCCATCGTATTTGTTAGGACTACCCTGAGAAACAGAACCACTGAAATCTCTCTCCCTCTCTTTGTCTCAGTGGAGACAGAGACAGAAAGAGATAGAGCAACTGACTCACTTTAAGTGATTGGCTCGTGTGATATTATGGAGGATGAGAGTTTTCAAGATCTGCAGTTGGCAGTCCAGAGACCCAGGAATGCCAATGTTGTCATTGTAGTCTGAATGTCAATAGACCTAAGACAAAGGAAAAACCAATGTTTCAGTTAAAGTCTTAAGAAAGGAAAAAAAATTACGGATGCCTCAGCTAGAAGGCAGTCAGGCCACAGTTCCTCACCGGAGGATCATCATTTTTGTTCTATTCAGTCTTTCAGCCAGTGCATGGGGCCCACCTGCATTAGAAGGGCAATCTGCTTTCTTCAGTCTACTGATTCAAATGTTAATCTCATCTAGAAACATCCTCCTAGACATTTCCAGAATAATGTTTGGCCAAATTTCTGGGCACTCTGTGACCCAGTTACGTTGACATGTAAAATTAACCATCATGTCTATTAAGAATTATAGTTTATAATTAGTGTTTACATGTACTACAGTATCTAGCTTTCATATAGATATTTGAAATGAAGAGAAACTCAGGAGGAAAGACTGAGGGTAGCAAGTGGTGGGGTGAGAAGAGAGGGAGAAGGAGAAGAATGGGAGAAAGAGGGAAATGGGGGGAGGAAGAGAAGGAGAGAAACAGAGGGAGTGACTACAGGGACCTCAGGAAGCCAGAAGCTTTACCAAATAATGTGAAATGGATGATTTGCAGGCTGGCAGTGAAGGAGGGGCCCTGCACACGTTCAAACTCCTTCATGCAACATTTCTCTCCCTCAAGTGCTGTCGTAAGACTACAGTAGGCCCTCCAAATCCACATATTCCCCATTTGCTGATTCAACCATGTACTATATTTAGGATCCATGGTTGGTTGAGTCTGCAGATACAGAATCCCTTATATGGGGGGCCAGCTATAGGACTTAAGCATCAGTGGATTTTGGTATCCAAGGCAAGTTTGGTTCAACACATTTGAGGTAAAAAGAGTAGGAAATAATATTGGAAAGGAAGAGTCTGAGACTCTAAGAAAGAATCTCAGAAAATTCTAGAATCTAAGTATGTTTGGCCAGCTTGATGGAATATCCTCAAGTCATGGCTGTTACAACAGTGCATCATTTACACAGAAAAAGACCTCTGTTAAGTATTCCCACTGTGCTCAGTCATTGGCTTTAAGCAGTACAGAGGAAGCATGAAAGTGAAAGTGTTAGTTGCTCATTTGTGTCCCACTCTTTGCAACCCCATAGAATTCTCCAGGCAAGGATAATGGAGTGGATTGCCATTCCTTTGCACACATGCTGGTGGATTCACAAGGGCAACAGCCGGGCTGTTAGTCAGTCATGCTCCCTAGTGCAGCAGTGATGAATTTCCAATGCTACCAGAGTCTATTATATAGCACAGATGTGCTTCTCCATGCTTCCTGGGGCTTCCCTGGTGGCTCTGACAATAAAGAATTTGTCTGCAATGTGGGAGAGCTGGGTTCAGTCCCTGGGTCAGGAAGATCCCCTGGAGAAGGAAATGGCAACCCACTCCAGTATTCTTGCTTGGGAAATCCCATGGACAGAGGAGCCTGGTGGGCTATAGACCATGGGGTTGCAAAGATCTAGACATGACTGAGTGACTAACACTTAGGCTTAGGCAACTTCTCCATGCATGTCTGGGAGCACCTTCTCTGTGGTTCCCGTGGCCTTTTCCTGAGAGCAAATTTAGAAAGGAGAGGTTAGTGGGATGAATTTAACTTCTTGCAATTGGCTTGAGGTTGAAACTAGTACTCATCCTTTCTCCATTACTCTTCATTTTATATTACTCACAACCTTACTTATCACCTCACCTGGCTTAGTTGGTATAATGATATAGAACTTCTACTTGAGACAGTTGAGCCCTTGGCTAGTTATACCAATTGCAGGCTGATTGCTATTTGTGTCCATTCACAGTTAAGATGAGAAAAGTTATAAAACCAGGAGTTTCTCAAGTGATCACTTTGATTTTACTGATCACTTTGGTGTATTCTTGTGTAAAAGAAGTCCTTGTCTTCCTGCTGAACAGAGTTAATTACCCCTCGCACAAGGATGACTTCTCTTGACAGATGTTCTCTGGACACAGGGAGTCCAAAGTGTCCTGGCAGCCATGGTTTTTAAATCAGTGGACTCATTGTTGTGCAACCTAAGACTACACTTCTATTGAAGACTAGGACTAAAATTTAAGCAACAGAGTTTCAGAGATTCAAATTCCCCAGTGGATCACTGAGTCAGATAGCAATTGGAGCCACTTATGGTTTTCCTCTTGGATTTTGGATCTATGTATTCTTTTGGACCTAAGTACTCTTTGCATAGTAGACAGAGTGACATATAGAAGTCTATGGTTTATGGTATACTGCATCCTAAAGGATTGTACCCTATTCTTCCAAGAGCTGCCTCTGAAATGGAACTTTATTTATTTATTTATTTATTTTTGTCTATTTACCTCACTTCCTTTTATTTGTGTATCATGACTGGCTTTCAACAAAAAAATTACAAGGCATGCTAAAAGACAAAAAACACAGTCTGAAGAGACAGAGCAATCATCAGAACCAGACTCAGATGCAACAGGAGAATTTGAAACAACTATGATTAATATGCTCTGATAGTTTTGTTTCTATGGTTCCAATTCTTTCACATTTTATTTATTTCTTCACAGGACCACCAGGACATTGTTAAATAGAAGTGGTGATAATGGTTATCCTTGTCTTTTCCCCCTGAATTAAAAAATTCTTCTAAACTTTTCACTATTGACTATAGTGCTTGCTTCAAGTTTTTGATACTCTTTTTCTTTTTTAAATTTATTTATTTATTTATTTTATTGTTTTTGCCATACAATGTCATGATATCACCATGGGTTTACATATGCTTCCCCTCCAGAACCCCCCTCCTTCCTCCCTCCCCCCCCGGGAAATCTCGCTGCACCAGCCCCAAGCATCAATCCTGGGCTGGCGATTGATTAGACATATGATAATTAACTTGTTTCAATGCCCTTCTCCCATATCATCCCACCCTTACCCTCATCCACAAAGTCCACGAGTCTATTCTATACCATCTGCGTTCCTTTTGCTGTCTCGCATGTTGGGTTCTTGTTACCGTCTTTCTAAATTCCATATATATGTGTTAATATACTGTATTGTTGTTTTTGCTTCTGGCTTACTTCACTCTGGATAATGGGCTCCAGTTTCGTCCATCTGAGTAGAGTTGCTTCAAATGAATTTTTTTTTTAATGCTGAGTAATATTCCATTGTGTATATATACCACAGCTTTCTTATCCATTCGTCAGTTGATGGGCATCTAGGTTGCTTCCATGTCCTGGCTATTGTAAACAATGCAGCGATGAACATTGGGGTACACGTGGCTCTTTCAATTCTGGTTTCCTCGGTGTATATG
>ML661338.1:13110371-13175075 GCA_007570785.1 Antilocapra americana
GCATGGAATATCTTTTTCCAGCCTTTAACTTTCAGTCTATATGTGTCCCTAGGTTTGAGGTGGGTCTCTTGTAGACAACATATATAGGGATCTTGTTTCTGTATCCAATTGGCCAATCTTTGTCTTTTGGTTGGGGCATTCAGCCCATTTACATTTAAGGTAATTATTGATAAATATGCTCCCGTTACCATTTATTTTATTGTTTTGGGTTTGAGATTATCTACCCCATTTGTGTTTCTTATCTAGGCAAGATCCTTTAGCTTTTGTTGTAGGGCTGGTTTGGTGTTGCTGAATTCTCTCCCTTTCTGCTTGTCTGAAAAACTTTTGAATTCTCCTTCAAATTTGAATGAGATCCTTGCTGGGTACAGTAATCTGGGTTGTAGATTGTTTTCTTCCATGACTTTAAGAATGCTCTGCCATTCCCTTCTGGCCTGAAGCGTTTCTATTGAGAGATCAGCTGTTATCCTTATGGGATTCCCCTTGTGAGTTATTTTTTGCTTCTCCCTTGCTGCTTTTAATATTTGGTCTTTGTATTTGATATTTGTTAATTTGATTAATATGTGTCTTGGGGTGTTCCGTTTGGGGTTCATTCTATTTGGGACTCTCTGTGTTTCTTGGACCTGAGTGGCTATTTGCTTCCCCAATTTAGGGAAATTTTCAACAATTATCTCTTCAAGAATTTTCTGATGGTCTTTCTTTTTGTCTTCTTCTTCTGGGACTCCTATGATTTGAATATTGGTGCGTTTAATATTGTCCCAGAGGTCTCTAAGATTGTCCTCATTTCTTTTAATTCTTTTTTCATTTTTCCTTTCTGTTTCATTTATTTCTGCCATTCTGTCTTCTACCTCACTTATCCTGTCTTCTATCTCTGTTATTCTACTGTGGGTTCCCTCCAGGGTGTTTTTGATCTCATTTATTGCATTATTTATTGTATTTTGACTCTTTTTCATTTCTTCTAAGTCCTTGTTAAAGCTTACCTGCATCTTCTCAATCCTTGCCTGCAGGTTATTGAACTGCAGCTCCAACTTATTTTCCAGGTTTTAGATCATTTTCACTATCATTGTTCAGAATTCTTTGTCAGGTAGACATCCTATCTCTTCGTCTTTTGTTTGGTCTAGGGGGTATTTATCCTGTTCTTTTACTTGCTGGGTATTTCTCTGCTTTTTCATCTTGTTTATCTTGCTGTGTTTCCCCTTTATTGTGGGGGTTCCTCACTATGGGAGGGGTTAGATGTGTGGTTTGTAGAAGTTTCCTGGATGGGACAGCTTGTGTGGTGTTCTGGTGGGTGGATCTGGGTTTCCTCACTGTAACTAACAATGGAGTGTCCAGTAAAGAGATTTGAGGTGTTGGTGGACTTGGTGTGACCTTGGGCAACCTGTGTATTGAAGCTCCTGGCAGTGTTCCTGCGTTGCTGGAGAATTTGCTTGGTATATCTTACTCTGGAGCTTGTTGACCCTTGGGGGTTGGTTAATTTCAGTTTTGGTATGGAGGAGGTTGATGAGTTCCTATCGATTAATTAACTCTTGGATCTAGGAGTTTTCTGGAATTCTCAGGGTCTGGGTTTAGCCTCCTGTCTTCCAGTAGCCTCAGGGCTCTTTTATCTTTGCACTGATGGTGGCAGAACCTCTAGTTTAGTGATGAGAAGTTTCTTCACAGTGAGGGACACCCTGTCGGGTACACAGAGTTACATGGCATGGACCAGAAGGAGAAGAGAGGAATCTGATGGTGAAGGAGTGAAGTGGCCAGTGATTGCTCCTCTGTGTGCCCTCCACAGCCTGGATCCCTTGGAGATGTTCACAGAGTTATATCGAAATGTGAAGAGGGTGGATGGAGACAGAATTGACCAGAGAGAGAAAAGAGAGAGTCAAATGGATAGAGACAGATCCAGCCAGTGGTCAGTTATTTCAGTGTTCTTCACAGCTGGTAACTCTCAAGCAGAGTCCCAGAGTTGGGTAGAGAATATACAGAGGAAGAGGACGTTAAAGGTGTCTTGGTAGGAGAAGAAAAGAGAAAAAAAAAGAAGAAAGAAAAAAAATAAAGGGAGAGACAAGAATGGGGAGAGAGCAGTCAAGCCAATGATCTCACTCCCAGGTAGCAATGGGTACTGGAGCTTGGATCCTTAAAGGTACAAAGTTGATACCAAATACTAATAAGCAAAGATTAAAAACCTAGAGTAAAGACTCGATTCTCAAAAATACTATTACGAAAAAAAGAAAGAAAGAATGATAAAGAAGAAAATACAACAACAACAACAACAAAAAGAAATGAGTAAAAAAATTTAAAAAAGGGGAATAAAGTGGAGATATAAAAGGTAAAAAAAGAGATAGGATGGAGAATACAATAAGGGAGAAAAGGAGATTTTAAAAAAAAAGAAAAAAAAGGAAAATAAAAATAAAGGAAAAGAAAGAAGGAAAAAAAGAAAATAACAAGGTTATAGGGGACTTAAAAATTCTAAAAAAAAAAGGGTATAAAAAAGTTTTAAAAATTTAAAAGATGTTCCTAGTACAGTTATAACTAAGGCTTTCTCTGGTGCTGGTGCCTACAGCGAGGGGTCAGTTCATTTTTCAGATAAATCCTTGGTCCGGCTTGTACTTCTCACGGTCTATAGACTCCTTTCTATGCAGTCTGCGCCACCTGCAGGGATTTAATATGCTACTCCTGTCAGTTCCAAAGCTGTTGCCTCTGCTAGCTTAAGCGTCTTCTGTTTGCTGGTCTTTTATGTGTCTATTCAGCGCTTTGGAGTTTGCCCTGCTCCTGGTGAGTGCGCTTCCCCCGCCCCCTCTGCTCGGCTCTCTGTCGTCTGCCCAGAGCAGTTGGGGAGTGCGGCTTCTCCCCTCCCCCGGCCCAACCGCTCGGCTTTCCCAACGTGCAGCTAAGCACGTCTTCTTAGGTGTGCAGAGTGCCGATCCATCCAGAATCCCCAGAAATCTTGGTTAGCACCTAGCTCTGTTTGCAATTTGGCCGCGGAAGCCTCGCCGGGGCTGGGCTATGCCCGCTGGTCTCGGGCAGGGGTTGGGTCCCTCTGCAGCCCGCAGGCGCCCAGCTCCGCCCGGCCGGCCGCCTCCCTGCCGACTCCGCCTCACCCTTTGGTCTCACCAGGGCTGGGTTATGCCCGCTGCACTCGGGCGGGGGCTGGGCCGGTCCGCGGCCCACAGGTGCCCAGTTCTCCTCGGCCGGCCGTCTCTCTGCCGACTCTGCACGCCCTTTGTTCTGTGGCACCCGGCTGGCCGCCTCTCTGCCGACTCCACACCTCCCTTTGTTCTGCGTGGGCCTGGCATGGGGGCGATTCCTGGGGAAAGCTATTTCTCAGTCTATCTCCCGTTAGCCCCCTGGGTTGGGTCGCTCAGGCTGCTCCGTTCCCTGAGCGCGCGGCCCGCCCCTCCAAGTGGAGTCCGCTTTGGCTAGTGGGGAGTGGGGCGTCCGGCCGCCGCTTCCCTGTGCCTTCCAGCCAGAGACGTAGCTTGCAGGGCTTAATTATTAATCTGCTTTTACTCCCAGCTATCTTGCTCTCCAAGATTCACCGCAAATCCGCCCGAGAGAATGCTCCCTGGTATTCGGAAACCTTTCTCCTCTTTTTTTTTTTTTTCTCTTTATTCCAGACTCCCCTTCCGGGACAGATCCCCGCCCCCAACTCTGTCTCTCCCTTTACTTTTTTCTCTCTCTTTTTTCTTTTCTCCTACCTCCTCTTGTCGGCATTGGGCCGTCCCTTCAGATGCCCGATGTCCTCTGCCAGCATTTAGATCCTGTTTTATGGAGTTTGCGCGGTCTTTAAAAGTTCTTTTGGTGTATTTATTGGGGAGAGAGTGGTCTCCCCGTCCTATTCCTCCGCCATCTTAGTTCCCCCCCTGAAATGGAACTTTAATTTAGCTGTGCTAAAGGTTATTTCTTTGACCACCTGATGCAAAGTGCCAACTCATTAGAAAAGACCCTGATGCTGGAAACAATTGAGGTCAGGAGGAGAAGGGGGGTGACAGAGAATGAGATGGTTGGATGGTACCACTGATTCAGTGGATATGAGTTTGAGCAAACTTTGGGAGACAGTAAAGGACAAGGATGCCTTGGCATCCTGCAGTCCATGAGATTGCAACTTAGTAAATGAACAGTAATAACAAAATTTATTCCAGTGCTCAGTGAGACCAGCCCATTTTGGAGTGGTGTGTTTTGTGATATGGCCAGTAGATTTGATGGTCATATGCCCACTGTAACACTTCCTGGTCAGATAATATATCGTGTGGGAGTCCTTGCTCGTAAACCAGGCATTTAGTCAACATCCAGATAATGGTGCTAACTGAGGCTCTATGTTCAGGAAAGAACAACCACCACCTGGAATAAATGTTTATCACTGTGGGGAAAAAAAAATCTCTGATCCTATCAAGGAAAGGGACTTGCTGTAGTCAGTCAACTTGCCATCTGGTTGCAATTTGGTATCCTTGAGGGCAAGTGCCATATGGGGACTCAGCATTGATCTCTGCTGCTGTTAGATTGGACATTCAGAGGCAACAGTTGCTAGATGGGCTTTGGTAGATAAAAGGTCTTGATGTCAGGTTGATATATAGCTCTCATCTCCGCCACTGTGGACAGTTAGTTCACATGCCCATCATCCTTGTTTAGAGATGGCAAAGATTAAAATTCTCAGTTGGTCAAGTTGTTTTGTCTTCTTAGTTTTTCTGTATTTCTTTCATTGTGGTCAATTTCTTACAGGAATTAATTTGCAATATAAAGATCTTCACATATTGTGATCACTTTTATATACTCACTGTTGAAATGTCTCTCCTTGTGTTCTCAGAACGCTTATCTATCTAGCAGTATTACACAATATTGCAATTGTTTGTTTATGACATTTATGCCTTGATACAATTTCTTGATTCTTATGTTCTGACTTTTTGCTATGATATTTTCCCTATTTCTTCCCAAGCAAGTTGAATGGTATTTACTTTTGCCTTTTTAGGGGGAATGGTAGTTGGGGTGGTTATCTAAATTCAAAATCATATGTTTTCAATATGATAAAAGCTACTATGTTGTCTCCTAGAATTTAGCATAGTAAGTAATAAGACTGATATCAATCCAATTATTTCAGGTAAAATATTTGTACAGAAATTGGCATGATTTTTTAATTTCTCACTGGAATTTGTAAAGGTCACCCAAAAGCACATCTGGGTATATATCATTTTTCACTGAAACCACATCTTTGTTATTCTTCCATCACTGTGTTCAATTTCCTTTTTTGAAACTCCTGTCACCTGTTTTCACATTTCATTATTTTTTCCCTTATTTTCATATTTTTTCTCTCAAGTTTTCCATTTCTAACTGCAATGAGATGTTCAGTTCAGTTCAGTTGAGTCACTGAGTCATGTCCGACTCTTTGTGACCCCATGAATCGCAGCACGCCAGCCCTCCCTGTCCATCACCAACTCCTGGAGTCCACCCAAACCCATGTCCATTGAGTTAGTGATGCCATCCTACCATCTCATCCTCTGTTGTCCTCTTCTTTTCCTGCCCTCAATCTTTCTCAGCATCAGGGTCTTTTCAAATGGGTCAACTCTTAGCATCAGGTGGCCAAAATATTGGAGTTTCAGCTTCAGCATCAGGCCTTCCAGTGAACACCCAGGACTGATCTCCTTTAGGATGGACTGGCTGGATCTCCTTGCAGTCCAAGGGACTCTCAAGAGTCTTCTCCAACACCACAGTTCAAAAGCATCGATTCTTCGGCACTCAGCTTTCTTTAGAGTCCAACTCTCACATCCATACATGACTACTGGAAAAACCATAGCCTTGAGTAGATGGACCTTTGTTGACAAAGTAATGTCTCTGCTTTTTAATGTGCTGTCTAGATTGGTCATAACTTTCATTCCAAGGAGTAAGCATCTTTTAGTTTCATGGCTGCAGTCACAATCTGTAGTGACTTTGGAGTCCCCCAAAATAAAGTCAGCCACTGTTTCCACTGTTTCCCCATCTATTTGGCATGAAGTGATGGGACTGGATGCCATGATCTTAGTTTTCTGAATGTTGAGGTTTAAGCCAACTTTTCCACTCTCCTCTTTCACTTTCATCAAGAGGCTCTTTAGTTCTTCACTTTCTGCCATAAGGATGGTGTCATCTACATATCTGAGGTTATTGATATTTCTCTCAGCAATCTTGATTCCAGCTTGTGATTCCTCCAGCTCAGCGTTTCTCATGAGGTACTCTGAATATAAGTTAAATAAATGGGGTGACAATATACAGCCTTTTTGAAAGGCTTTTCCTATTTGGAACCTATTTGGAACCAGTGTTTTATTCCATGTCCAGTTTTAACTGTTGCTTCCTGACCTGCATACAGATTTTTCAAGAGGCAGATCAGATGGTTTGGTATTCCCATCTCTTTCAGGTTTTCCACAGTTTATTGTGATCCACACAGTCAAAGGCTTTGGCATAGTCAATAAAGCAGAAATAGATATTTTTTCTGGAACTCTGTTGCTTTTTGATGATCCAGAGGATATTGGCAATTTGATCTCTGGTTCCTCTGCTTTTTGTAAAATCACCTTGAACATCTGGAAGTTCAGGGTTCACATACTGGTGAAGCTTGGCTTGGAAAATTTTGAGCATTATTTTACTAGCATGTGAGATGAATACAGTTGTGCAAAAGTTTGATGCATTCTTTGTCATTGCCTTTCTTTGGGATTGAAATGAAAACTGACCTTTTCCAGTCCTGTGGCCACTGCTGAGTTTTCCAAATTTGCTGGCATATTCAGTGCAACACTTTCACAGCATCATATTTTAGGATTTGAAATAGCTCATTTGGAATTCCATCACCTCCACTAGCTTTGTTTGTAGTGATGTTTCCTAAGGCCCACTAGACTTCACATTCCTGGAAGTCTGGCTCTAAGTGAGTGATCACACCATTGTGATTAACTGGGTCGTGAAGATCTTTTTTGTGTAGCTCTTCTGTGTATTCTTGCCACCTCTTCTTAATATTTTCTGTTTCTGTTAGATCCCTACCATTTCTGTCCTTTATTGAGCCCATCTTTGCATAAAATATTCCCTTGGTATCTCCAATTTTCTTGCATTAACTGCTAAAGAAGGCTTTCTTATCTTTCCTTGCTATTCTTTGGAACTGTGCATTCAGATGGGTATATCTTTCCTTTTCTCGTTTGCTTTTCACTTCCCTTCTTCTCACAGCTATTTGTAAGCCATTTTGCTTTTTTGCATTCCTTTTTCTTGGGGATGATCTTGATTCCTGTCTCCTGTACAATGTCACGAACCTCCGTCCATAGTTTATCAGGCACTCTGTCTATCAGATCTTGTCCCTTAAATCTATTTCTCACTTCCACTGTGTAGGCAATGAGATGTTATTATATACTAACTAGAAAGACCATAAACCAAAAGACTAATAATTACAAATGAAGGCAAGGATATGGGGGAAAATTGAAACTTTATATTCATCTGGTAGAAATGTGAAATGTTTAAGCTACTTTAGAAGATAGTTTAGTAGTTTCTTAGAAAGTTAAATGTATGTTTAACATAAAATTAAGCAATTACACTTCTAAGTATCTATCCAAAGAACTAAAACCTAAATGTTTACAAAAAGAACTATTTGTGAATATTCATGCTATCATTATTCATTACAGTGCTAAAGTGAAAAATCCAAAATCCATCAACTATGAAATGGATAAACAAAATGAAGTGTGTGTGTGTGTGTGTGTGTGTGTGTGTGTGTGTGTGTGTATAATAGAATACTACTCAAAAGTCAGTAGGAACAAATTACTGACATATGCAGTAACATGGATGAAGCTCAAAGACATTATACTGAATGAAACAGAACAGACAGAAAAGGCTGCATATTGAATGACTCCATCATTCAATATTCAAATATATAGAGACAGAAAACAGATCAGTGATTGCTTTGGGCCAAGACTGGAAACTGAGATTAACTACAAAGTATCATGAAGGTATTTTGGGGCTACATAGAAATGTTTTAAAAATTAAATTGTGGTAGCTATTATACAATTCTATAAATTTATTAAAAAGTCACTGAACTATTCATTTAAAATGGGTGAATGTTAAACTATGTAAATTATACTTCAATAGAGATATTGTGGTTTTTTAAAATTTATTTTTCTTGTTGCTCTTAACAGTCTGAGTTCATCTTCTAAACAATATTTTGATGTTAAGTTGGGTTTATTCTAATCTATTCTAATTGATGCCTTAGAACAGTGGTGTTAGAGAAGACTCCTGAGAGTCCTTTGAACAGCAAAGAGATGAAACCAGTGAATCTTAAGGTAAATCAACCCTGAATACTCATTGGAAGGACTGATGCTAAAGCCGAAGCTGAACCTGATGCAAATGGCTGACTCACTGGAAAGGTCCTTGATGATGGGAAAGATGGAGGGCAGAAGGAGGAGGCATCAAAGGATGAGACGGTTCCTGGCATCACTGATGTAATAAACATAAGCATGGGCAAATTTTGGGAGATGGTGAGGGACAGGGAGGCCTGGCTTGCTGCAGTCCATGGGGTCACAGAAAGTCAGACATGACTGGGTGACTGAACAACAATTCTAATCTCTATTAACAATACATGTTAATTAAAAAAAAGTTACTTTTGTTCTTGTTATATGACAGAATACATATTTTCAAAATTAATGTTTTATGTTTTCAGAGAAGTTTTAGGTTTACAGGAAGGTCCTTTGGAAAGTGCAAGGAATACCTATATAGTCCCTCCCCCTCCACAGTCTCTCCTTTTCCGCCTGTATTTATTGTTGTTGTTCAGTCGCTAAGTCATGTCTGACTCTTTGCAACCCCATGAGCCATAAACGACTAGCCTCCTCTGTCCATGGGATTTTCCAGGCAGGAATATTGGAATGGATTGCCATTTCCTCTGGTATTTGCTGTCTGTGTTGATATGATCCATTTGTTATAATTGATGTACCAGTATAAGTACATTGTTATTAACTAAAGTCCGCATTAGTTTACCCTAATGTAAACTGTCCTCTGTCTTGTACATTTGGAGGTCTAGCAAATGCATAATGATGTATATCCACCACTACTGTATCAGAATAGTTTCACTCTGCTAAAACCTCCTATGCTCCTCCTCTGTCCCTCCCTCCTTTCATCCCTCCCACCACTAATCTTGAGCTCCTGGCAACCCACGGATCATTCTACTTTCTCCATAGTTTTGCTTTTTTCAGGATACTTTGTTTGAAATATGGTGTAGTCTTTTCAGATTGACTTTTTTCACTTAGCATTATGTTTTTGAGATTCCTCTATGTCTTTTTGTAATGAAATACCTTATTTCTTTTTTATTGCTGAATAGTACTCTTTTATGGAAGTTCTACAGTTTTTTTTTTAATCCATTCTCTTATTAAAGAACATCTTCGTTGCTTCCAAGTTTAGCAATTATGAAGAAATTTGTATAAACACATGGGATTTTTTTTGGACATAAGTTTTAAATTTATTTGGGTAAATTAAAACTTATACTCTATGAATGAGGACGACAAGCCACAGATGAGGAGACAATATCTGTAAAACAATTACCTGATTTAAAAAATGGTATCCAAAATAAACATACAACTCTTAAAAACTCAACAATAAAAAATCAAACAAGTTAAAAAATGAGCGATGATCGAAACAGACAATTCACCAGAAAATATACAAAAAGCAAATAAGTATATATAAAGATGCCTCACATCATATATCACTAGAAAATCAAAATGGCAATAAGAAACTATTACAAACCTAGTAAAAGGGCTAGAATTGAAAACAATGACAGCACCGAATGCTGGAAAGGATATGAAGCAAGAGCTCTCATTCATTGCTGGTAGGAATGCAAAATGTTACAGTTACTTTAGAAAACAGGTTGCGAGCTCTTACAAAACTAAGCATACTCTTTACCTCATGATTAGACAATTGTGTTCCTTGTTATTCAACCTCCTCTTTTTAAGAACAAAATATTATGGTTTAATTGATGTCACATTTTCTTAAATCTCATTGACAATATAGCTAGATTTTTTTTTAAGCTTGTGCTTCAAAAGTTAGAACAATTTTGTTTGCATTTAATTAATTTAAAGTTTGTATTGACACATATAAATAACTAGAGTGAGTTCTCTGAATTTTTATTGAGATGTAATTGACATATAACATTATATTAGTTTCAGGTATACAACATAATGATTCAATTTTCACATGTATTACAAAATGTTTACCATAATAAGTATAGTCACTATTTGTCACTATGTGTAGTTATAAAATTTTTATCATGACAATTTGATAATCTCCCCTTGCTGCTGCTGCTGTCGCTTCAGTCATGTCCAACCCTGTGTGACCCCATTGACGACAGCCCCCCAGGCTCCCCCGTCCCTGGGATTCTCCAGGCAAGAACACTGGAGTGGGGTGCCATTTCCTTCTCCAATGCATGAAAGTGAAAAGTGGAAGTGAAGTCGCTCAGTTGTGTCCGACTCTTTGCGACCCCATGGACTGCAGCCTACCAAGCTCCTCTGTCCATGGGATTCTCCAGGCAAGAGTACTGGAGTGGGGTGCCATTGCCTTCTCCAATCTACCTTTAGTAACTTTCAAATATGCAATATGGTATTATTAATGATAGCAACAATGTTGTACTTTATTCCCCCATGACTTATTTAATTTATAACTGGAAATTTGCATTATACATTTCGATTCCCTTTAGTCACTTTAGGTTAGTGGTTACCAGAGGCAGGAGGTGGGGGTGCTTACAGTTTCTTTTTTTTTTAATCTTCTGAGGGTCCCTTTTGAAATGTAAACATGTTGTGGAAATTCATGAGCAAGTTCTACGTGTACCAAGTGGGCACTGACTGACTCTGAGCCTTCCTTCCTGGTCCACAGGCATTTACCAGATTGGTACCTTTGGTTAGTGAGTATTCACCTGGAAGATCCATCAGGATCTTTTCATCACTCTCACTCACTCCCAAACCATGTCATGCTTGCACCCATTTATCTTTCAGCATCTATTGGGATTTTAGTCGTGGCAGTGTCTCCTTAGATCCTTTAGTGCCAGTGAAAATTATGGATGCAAATATCATGGTGATATGGAAAGTTAACTACTATACTGTGAAAAATGTACTTTTCTCTTTATTTCTTGAGCCTGCCCAAATCTATGTAGGATTTTATTCCCTTTTTATCTTGGCTATTTCAGGACCCTACCACCCATGTTAAGAAAAACGTCTCAGTATACATTCATTCTGGACATTATTAGGATTTTGCAAGTCCTTCAGCTATCTACACTTAGCACCCATGGCTGCAGTACCTCAGCTCCAACATTTCTGAGCTTGAAAATTATTGAACATTTCTGTTTATTTCCCATGGAGACCCTTTTTGCTTATGAAGCCATATGTTGTATGCCCAACAATGATTGTTTTATATCATCAATTTGATCTCTTCTTTTGTATCTGTTCTAGAAATTCCTTGGTGCTTTGGTGTATCAACGATGTCCTTCATATTTTTCATTAGTACTATGGGTTTTCTTTAATTTAAAAAAATTCTTTGGATTTCAGTGAGATTTTTTTTTTAAGGCAAGAGAAATAAATGGGTGAGATAATTTCATCTTCTTGGAACATAGCTCTAGATTTAGAATAGTTCTTACAATTCCCTCAGATATAGTTCATCAATCCTATTGCAGTTATTTTTAGAACAAATTTGTTAACACACTAAGTCAACATTCTTGTGTTCATTTAAAAACATTGTACATTTACATTACCTACTATATTTCTAAGCAATTTTTTGAAGACCCAAAATAACGTTTTGGAGGTCTTTCTTCCTCATATCCAGGATAAGGCTTATTTTGTGTGTGTCTATACACACATAAAATATATAAAACATCAGTAGCAAGTTACTAACACAAATGCTAATATTGGAAAACCCAAGTGACAAGGAGAGACTTAGTGTTATTTTTAGCTCTTAGAACCAGTGGGTTTTGACATAATTGGAACATACAGAGACTCTTAATCTTTGACAGGGTTTAATCAGTTAAATCCTCATCTTCTGCCTTGTGGGATGCTTCTCCAAGGGCAGAACACAACTGAAGACTCACAGGGAAAGAAGGAGAAAATTTTGGCTAGGGAATACAAATGGGATATCTATGACCTAATTGCAGAATTATTTTAATTCTAGTAAATTAAAATTTGAGAGGTCTAAAAATCATGAAGTACCATCTACTCTTTGATGTATATAGATGATTTGATGCAGTGATTGTGACTAATTTTTATGTATTATTGAATGCTAAATGAAGTCATATATTGTTTTTTGCCTTTATTTTTTGTAGCAACAAGCTGTAATTATTTTATATTGTATTTTGAACTATAGGGTATATGTATCATTACATTTTTTTATCCAAGAAGAATAATTGAGTGCCTTTATTTAACTAAAGTTGAATGTAAAAGTCAATTTGCACTTCTTTATAAATAACACTCTTATTTAGAATTATGAGTTGTGAAAGCTTTGATGATTGTAGTTCAACTGTATTTCAGGTATGTACCCTCAAGAGGTCACTGGATTCTATATTGGTTGCCTTTAAAAACAATTTTTTATAACATTATATGGTCTTTTTTGTCTTTATGGAAGAAAGTCTATTGGAAAACATTCAGAATAACTTGTACTTTCCTTTGTTATAAATTATAATGACGAATTACTATTAAAACAGTTCAATAACTTTTTTTCAGAAGAACTTCTGATATTAGTAAATCTTCACAATCTCACTTACAATTTAAAATCTGGGTACTCAGAATTATCACAAGAAATGCTGGAAGCCTACTAGATATACCTAATGCATTTTATTTAAATTTCATGATACCAGAATTTCAAAGTACTTATTTAGTACTCTGTATGTAAAATAGCCCTAGATCTTAAAGGGAAAATACAGTCAGATTTGAAATCAAAATGTAATCTTTGGGCAAGCTGTTAGGACTCGGTGATTCCTCTTTCATTTTGAGCTTTTAAAATAGTGACCATTCGTAATGAAAATAAATAACTATTTGAGAAATAATAATAAACGTTCATTGCTACAGGTATGAAGTGCTGATAATCTAAAAGGGGAGCTGACCCATCAAGTTCCTGCCAACATAGGAACTTGTTTTGAACAGTCATACATTCTAAGTAGGATAAATGAGTTGGGAATAAAAGAACCATCAGTATATAACATTTAAAATAGAAGGCTTCACATTATTGTAAATACTTCTCTGAGATGACAAGGTACATGATTTTTCAAAAATCACAAATTTGAAGCAGGACTTGGTGATTTGAATTATAGCCTGGGACTGGCAACTTATGCCCCTCATTTTCTTCAAAAAAGGTGTAAGAAAGAGTGATGAAATCACCATTCATAATTCTTGAATCTTCAGCAAATTCAGGATCAGTGTAGAAAAATACTGGCATATCTACTTCCTCTTGTGGATTAAGCCTTTGTTCTTCAAAGCAGAAGCACTGTATTTTATTGAAATACTGTCCAGCTTCAAATGGTGCAACATTGTGTGTAGGAATTCCGATTACTGGTTTGTCAGTAGAATTCTCAGTTTTATGAAACACCAGTGCTGTCTCTCCTGACACTACATTTATTTCTGTTTGCTGAGGTCTAAAGTTCCACTGGAGACTCGCATGCACATCTGCATTAAACGTGACTTTAATGGTGCGATTCTTAACAGGTACCATGTTTTCAATCTGGTCTGATGCATGCCCTGCTACTGCTGATCCGCCAAGTCCAGTAGCCTGGCAGTAGAGCCAGTGAAGGGCCACGGCTGCGCAGGACGCCCCTAGCATCCCCACCGCTGCTGCGGCCACATGTGTGAGGACTGTCTTGTTCCACCGCCGCCGATTTTCCTCCTGCGAGCGCGCGTAGGGGTTAGTGCTTTTCGGCCGCCAAGGCGGCTGCACCGCTAGGCTCGGGCGCCTCGACCCTAGCCGCCTCAGCCCTTCTCAGTATCCACTGTCCTGCTTCTCCACAGCATGAGACACGGCTCTACCCTCTCCGCAGCCCTGGTTGTGTTCCCAAGGTTGTTCCAAAGCCACCCGCAGAAAACAACGCGCCTCCAAGCGAGATGCCAGAGCCCTCCCATGACGCTGGAAGGAACTCCCGCCTGTCAGGGGCCTACAATTTTTAGAGAAGTTTTAGGTTTACAAAAAAATTGACAAGAGAGTACAGAGATTTCCATGTATCCCTAGCTCCCATACATGCATAACTTTCCCCATTATCAACATCATTCATCAGAGGGTTATATTTTTTTGAACAAAAATGAACGACAATGACATATTGTAATCACCCGAAGTCCTTAGTTTACATTAGGACATTCTTGGTGTTGTGCATTCATTGGGTTTAGATAAATGTATAGCAACATGGATGCATCATTGCAATATCACACAGAGTATTTTTACTACCTTAAAATTCTACCTAAAATTCTGCCTATTCATCTATGTTGCCCCCTATTCCTGGTGACCACTGACTTTTCCATTGTCTCTATAGTTTTGTCTTGTCTAGAATGTCATATGGTTGGGATCCTACAGTTTTTAGCCTTCTCAGATTGACTTCTTTCACTTAATAATATGCATTTAAGTTTCTTCTTTGTCTTTTCATGGCTTGATGGCTCATTCCTTTTTAGCATCAAGTAATATTCCATAACCTGGAAGTACCAGGGTTTAACCTTTCCATTCACCTACTGAAGGACATCTTGCTTGCTTCTAAATTTTGGCACTTATGAATAAAACAGCTATAAACATCTGCATGCAATTTATTGTGTGGATATAAGTTTTCAGCTCCTTTGGAGCACAGTTGCTGGATGATATAGTAAAAGTATGTTTAGTTTTGTAAGAAACTGTCAAATTGTCTTCTGAAGTGGTTATACCATTTTGAATTCCCACCAGCAATGTATGAGTTTCTGTGGCTTCACATCCTTACCAACATTTGGCATTGTTAGTATTCTGGATTTGCCATTTTAATAGATGTGTACCTGATAGTGTGATACTCATCTAGAACCAGACATCCTGGAGTGCAAAGTCAAGTGGGCCTTAGGAAGTATCTATGAACAAAGCTGGTGGAGGTGATAGAAATCCAGTTGAGCTATTTTAAATCCTAAAAGATGATGCTGTGAAAGTGCTGCACTCAAGATACCAGCAAATTTGGAAAACTTGGCAGTGGTCACAGGACTGGAAAAGGTCAGTTTTCATTCTAATCCCAAAGAAAAGCAATGCTTAAAGAATGCTCAAACTGCCATACAATTGCATTCACCTCATGCACTAACAAAGTAATGCTCAAAATTCTCCAAGCCAGGCTTCAACAGCACATGAACTGAGAACTTCTAGATGTTCAAGCTGGATTTAGAAAAGACAGAGGAATGAGAGATCAAATTGCCAAAGAGTGAAGTTAGGAGAAAAAGGGGATTACAGAAGATGAGATGGTTGGATGGCATCACTGACTCAATGGACATGAGTTTGAGCAAGCTTCGGGAGCTGTAATGGACAGGGAAGCCTGGCATGTTGCAGGCTGAGAGCTGCACTGAAGTGGTATCTCATTTTTGTTTTAATTTGCATTTCCCTGTTGCCATATGATAAGGAGCATCTTTTCATATGGAATTGTTTTTCATAACACAACTTTAGGTGTTGTTAAGCAGACTTTTTATGGTTTTCAGCTCTTTAAATAATTTGAATATTATATCTATAATGTTTGTGGACTGGAGTTCAATGCAAACTATACTACTGTATAAGTAGACATTAAATTCACTTTCAACATGTAACTAGATCACTGGTTAAACTAAAATGAAAACAGTCAATTTGCAGTTATTGTACTGAATTTGCAGCAACCTGGTCTCTCTTATGTGACTATGATGGTACGTAAGACTGAGTTCCTGCTATAGAAGAAATAACACAGATGCTGACTGATGACCTTTGGAAGTGACTTTGAATTTGAGAGTTTATTTCTGCCAAGATTTCTACATGTCTTGAGGAACGGGTAAAGGGAAAAGTGCAATAAACAGAGTAGAGAGTAAATTTCTTACATTGTCAGTATCCTCAGCTTATTATTAGTGGTGCTATTTCTACTATTTCTAAATGACTTCAGATTATAAAAAGCATAATTGGGTTTAGCTACCTGGCACTTTGGCCACCTGATGCTAAGAACTGACTCATTTAAAAAGACTCTGATGCTGGGAAAGGTTGAAGGTGGGAGGAGAAGGGAACGACAGAGGGTAAGATGCTTGGATGGCATCACCAACTAAATGGACACAAGTTTGAGTAAACTCTGGGAGCTGATGATGGACAGGGAGGCCTGCTGTGCTTCAGTTCATGGGGTTGCAAAGAGTCAGACACGACTGAGCAACTGAATCAACTGAACTTTGTACTAAGAGATTGTTTATTCTAGAAAACCTGAACACCATAGTATCTGGGACTGAACAGAGGAATATAATAAGTTCTCATGACCTAGAATGTGAGCCAGAATTAACAGAGGGTCATTAGTTGAAGGTTTAAGTAGAAAATTCCCTTTCTCAACTGCTGCTTAGGAGGAGGGTAGAACTAAACTAGAAATTTCTTTTGACTTTAATTTGTAATTTTAATGTGAAAATAATCATCTTAAAAGTTAGGCTCTGCATATATAATTATATATGTCTGGCTGTCTAGCTACATAACTATGATCTATCATTTATTTATCGAAAATAAGAGCAAATTTTGATAATAACATTTTTTAACTTTAAAATATGTGGTTTTTAGAGTGGCATGCTTTTACATTTTAATATCAATCATCTTTTATATTTTACTACAATTTTTAAAAGTTTTAAATCTTAACCACTATTATATCTTTTATCTTTTAATTTTTTCCACAAATCTTACTTATTCTTCTGATCATAACTCATTATCTTTGTAATATTAAATTCCATCTTTCTTTTATTTTTTGTTTTATGTTTAGAATCTTCTAAAATATCTAGCTTTTATTATTTTTTAATTGGTTGCAAATTCTCTTCTCCTTATTTTTAAATTCTTGTAGTTATCCTTTAAACATTTTAATTTGACCTCAACTTACATTTTTCTCTTGAAATGTTTATTGTTTTCTTCCAATTAAAATGTAGTCAACTAATGTTAACAACTTCAAATTATAAAATAATTTATTTTTTTTAATATTCCTTTCAAAAATTAAGAAATGAAAGAAGCAGATTTCCTATCTCTGCAGCCGGTTCTATTTCTTCTGACCATATTACTTTCTCTTGTAAAGTGGTGTGACCTACTTCATTGACACAGAGAAGGCAAAACATCACTTCAGTGAGGACATGCAGCTAATCTTACATTATCTAGGCTATTTAAAGAAAATAGAGCTACACATAATCCAGTCAGGGTGAAGCATGTTCACAAGCCATCTTCCTGTTTTATCCAAAATTCTTTGTTAGGGCACATTGTGGAAACATTTTGTTGAGTTCTAGTATTTGAAGACAGTAAGGAGTGAAACTTGTACTCTGGAAAGCAAGTCCAGGATGTTCATTTAGCTAACTGGACCATTATGAGCTGGAACATGCTTTATAATCTGGTTTAAAAAGCAATATGTCCTTTGTCATAAGCAGGGGATAAAAAGTAACACAATTGGTTATCATTTCACACACATAATATTGAAAAATCATACAACTTAACTGCAATTTTTCAGTATTTAAAATGTTACTAGAGATATGGAAAAGTAAGGATTTGGTACAACAGGACTGAAGAATAACTTTCAGTATGTGCTAAAATTGCCACATATCCTACATCTTGTTATTTTTAATGTTAGGTGTAGACCCTTATAGAAATAGTTTTCAAACTTTTATGGCCTCAGAATACCTTTAAACTCTAAAACATTATTTGAAGACCTCTAAGAATTTTGCTTTTGTGGAATATGTGTGTGTGTGTGTGTGTGTGTGTGTGTGTGTATATATATATATATATATATACACACATTCATAGAGAATGTATACTCTATTCCTATAGAAATTTAAATTTGAAAAAGTTTAATTCTCCAATTTGAGAAAATTTTATTCATTGGTATATTTTTAAACAGCATAATAAATTCATTACATATTAAAATAACATAGTTAATGAAAAATTATTTTTAGAACAGATAAATTAGTGGAAAGAGTAGCATTACTTGTGTCTCTTTGGCTTGGTAGAACACAAGTTAATATTATGTCTATGTTTATGCTGATTCAGTATGTTGTTTGGTTGAATAGGAAGGAACATTTGAATACCCTTTTTACATAATTATGGATACTCTTCTTTATGCTACACCAGAACTCAATAAATATTACTTTTAAAATGTTTATTTGCAATGTGGATTCTGTAGCTATGTCAATAAACAGTTTGTACTCTTACACTAAGATGTATTAATCTCTCTTATACTTTAAACAGGTCTTATAACTGTGCAAAATGTTATTATACTACCCATTGAATATTTGGAAAATAATGACTCAGTGAATTCTCTTGTGAGAATGAAAAAGGCAAAGGATTCTTTAGTAGTAGTGTAAAAATACATTTGACCTCACATGTACTGCCAGAGCCTTCAGAGTAAACTTTGAGATCTAAAGATTCAGAATAACTCTTGCAGATATGCATAAGAGATAAGAATTTTGTGGTTAATTTCAGTTTAACATATATTGGGGAAAATAAGAGACATCTGTTCTTTAGAACTGAAAAACAAATTAATGGTAGAATCATACAGTTAAATTGAATGAACTAGAGATAAACCTATCCTCATAAAGAAATTTCAAATATATAATGTTTAGTGGAAAAATTGGTATGAAATAATGAATGTAAAATTAAAGAACACATAAGAAAATGTTGCATACTTGGTATGGATATGTAAGCACAGAGCAATATATAAAAACAGTTGAAAAAGGTACCAACACCAAACTAGGTGAGAACTGAACTCCTTGAAAACCTTGGAGAAGCTATCAGGTCATAATCAACAGATACAAATAACAGAAAAAGTCTGATGTGTTCCTCTAAAGAAATGAATTAAAAGTTTGCATTTAAAGCATATCTATTTCTGCCTCTACTTTTCTGTAGCTATTGAGCTGAATTGTGTTGTATAATCTGTAATAAAGCATTGATGTTAAGTTCTAAACAAATGAAAACATTGATCTTAATATTCCAAGTGTGACTTGGAGCTCTAGGAAAAGCCTATCAGTGCCTAAATTAATTCTAAATAATGGTGAGAGTTTGGGGTGATAGAAGGAAATAGAGAAACAGTTTCTGACTAACTATGGAGTTGGCCCCTAAGATAAATCCAATAAGATTTTTCTCTGAAGTGAAAGTTTTTGGTAGCATGTAATCCCAGAATTCAAGCTAAACCTTTTCTTTGAGATAGGACAATACATCTGAGTATCAGTTCAGTCAGTTCATTTCAGTAGCTCAGTTGTGTCTGACTCTTTGCAACCCCATGGACTGTAACACGCCAGTCCTCCCTGTCCATCACCAACTCGTGGAGTTTACCCAAACTCATGTCCATTGAGTCAGTGATGCGGTCCAACCATCTCACCCTCTGTTGTCCTCTTCTCCTCCCACCTTCAACCTTTCCCAACATCAGGGTCTTTTCTGATCTACACATAAGGACTTCTTAATCAGGAAAAGCAAATGACAACCCACTCCAGTATTCTTGCCTGGGAAACCCCACAGACAGGGAAGCCTGATGGGATACAGTCCATGTGGTTGCAAGAGCCAGACATAACTTAGTGATTAAATCACCACCACCACCAAATAAATTCCAGATATACCAATAGTCAATTTAAGACCTCATCTTCAAACATAAACAGGCAAATGTGAGTGAATAATGCTTTTAGGAAATTAAACACCTTTGAAAAGAACACCAAACTAATAAAACAGTAACTATCACCAAGGAAAAGAATTAATAAAAAGCAGAAAATGTATATCTAATTAACATTATTGAGACATTTGAGAAAGTATCATATAAAATAATAACTTTTAAAAATAAGACAATAGTTTTTTATAAAAGTAAATATGTAATTACTATAACACATGGACCTCAGTGGATGAACTAATTAGAATACAAAAAGTGTGGACAGGAAGATGGAGCCAATACTATATTTGCATATTGTATGTCTTTTTAAACTAGAATGTATACTCCATGAATTCAGATATTTTATTTGCTTGGTTATTTACAATATCCCCAGTTCCTTGAAAAATGACTAGTATGAAGTAGGCACCCAAAATTTTGTTGAGTAAAAGAATGATTTGTGAAAATTATTGTGAGCCTATTTATACTTGTTGTTCAGTTGCTAAGTTGTATCTGACTCTGTGAGCCGATGGACTGCAGCATGCCAGGCTTCCCTGTCTTTCATTATCTCCCAGGGTTTGCTCAAACTCATGTCCATTGAGTCGATGATGCCATCCAACCATCTCATCCTCTGTCATCCCCTTCTCCTCCAGCCCTCAATCTTTTCCAGCATGAGAGTCTTTTCTAATAAGTCGGCTCTTCAAATCAGGTGTATTGGAGCTTTAGGTTCAGCTCAGTCCTTCCAATGAACATTCAGGGTTGATTTACTTCAGAATTGATTGGCTTGATCTCTTTGCTGTGCAAAGGACTCTCAGGAGTCTTCTCCAGCAACACAGTTCGAAAGCATCAATTCTTTGGCTTATTTATATATTGCTTACTTAATCTTTTGAAATAGAAATGGAATTTTTTATTATAAAATAGCATTTAAAATATTTGCTTAGTTTTCATGGGATATATAAACTTCTGATTGAAATCCCAAACATTTATTTGTAAATACATAAAGAGTGTTTTCCTTTTCCACTCTTTGCAGCCTCACCATTTTCAACACATGAAGTATTCTTTGGAGAGGGAAGTTTTAAAGGAACAAGAAGGCTAGTGTTCTCAACCTGGCTTGCATATACAAAAGCAGCTGCTTGAGAATGATGATGCTTTAAAAAAAAAATGGCACTGGTGGCTGAAAATCATTAAGTGTGCAAATTGTTATACTTATCTGGCTCTTTTCTAATTATTACACCATCTCAACTGGCATATGTTTATTTATCTCTTTCATTATTTTTAATTTCCAAATGTTCATTCTTACCTCATCTGTGGTTTCAGACTGTAGTTGTTTATTTTAAGTTGATGCCACCAAGGAACAAATTATCTTTATTGCTTTTTGAAAAGTGCATTAAGAACAAATCATGATGTGGCTTATGGAAAATGAGATAACTTACAAAGAAAAATAGTCAATTATTTGAATTATATAATGATGTCCTTAAAAGCATGTGGTCATGCTAATCAATAAATTAGCAGATTTAAAATAAAAACTTTACCATTACACATGAAATATCATAATTCCAAACATCTTGATTTTTCATGTCCAAAGATTCAACTGATTGGATGAATGTAAAGATAATCCAATTTCATTAACTTTTAGATTTGTAACACATTAAAAGATCATTGTCAATTACTTTTTGCACATTTTCCTTTAATTTTTGTGCACATACAAAAAATATTGGAATTTTCTGAGAGCCTGTGAATGTGAGAAGACTTACTAAAATTATAACTGTTCTTTATTACCCTATATTGGATAAACCACAGTTGGTAAATTTGAATGAAATAATTCAAAATAAAAGTATGATCTATTGGCAGGTTCCCCATGCCATGATCTGTAATACATATGTCATATACAAATTAATACAGAGAACAATATATCCTATCTTAAGTATAAACTCGATAGTCTCCTAAATTCCTATAACTTTATTTTTCTCTTCTATAGCTACATGGTTGTTCTGTCATTCTTCTAACCTTGTATTCATACTCTTGTACCTGATTCAGCTCCTCCTTGCTATTGACAGTTCAATTTGCTCTCTTCCTCTGACTTATGTTCACCTCCTTTTTACCTCCTCAACTTGTTCTTATTTGATTTAGTTGTTAGCCACTGAGTCTCTGTTAACTTATGTCCTGGTCCTTTGCTCTTGTCTCCAGAAGGAATGGAATCAGGTAGTTCCCATTTCTTATTATGTCTGTTATACTAAATAAATTAAAATAAAAAATCCAATTAAATTAAGGCAATGTAGTATTATCTCATTTAGAGTAAACATTCTCATTTCATCTTGATAAATACATTTATCTAGTATCAGTTACCAAATAGTTTTCTTCTAAATAGACAATCAGAGTTATAGTTGACTTGGTTGTCATTGTAATGAATACAACAAAGCAATGAGTTTGCATTTTACTCAATGCCAGTAAAAGCATATTTGCATTAATATGTCTTCAAATTTGACTCACAGACTATATGAGAAATTAATTTATTTTTCCCCAGTAAACTCATAATGCAATTTTATTCCAGCCATTTTAAACAAAGTAGAAACAAGATTTAAGACACTCTAAGATATAAAATGCTGAGTGGTTAATGACATTCACTTAGCATTTCCTAAAGTAAATTATGTTGAGATTGAATTCAATGATTCAGGAAGTCTTATTAGAGCTTCTTATTCAGGAAGTCTTATTTGCGTACATTTGAATGTACCCAAAATGATACACTAATTCTATTTGCACTAGAATATTAATTCTACAATTCTCTTATGAAATCTAACCTGTGAGCAGATGCATAATAGAGAATACAGAGGAAATGTTTTTTTAAAAAAAAATTACACTAAGACTCTCTTTGAATTATTTTGCGAGGTTTGATATATTGTGAATTATAAAACTTGTTTCAATTTGAATGAAAAAAACTAAATGAAAAAATAGTTTTTATATAGCAATTTTCCATTTAGGAACAGTAAAATGCATTTTTAAAAAATATAACTAAGAGCAAAATTCTTACATTGTCAGGAAAAATAGTATTTAGGGTTTTAATTCAGCAGTGCTAATATATCAGTCAATTACTCCCATTACTTCTCTTTACTAATCTAAATACAGTTTTTAAAGATGAAATTTGGTTCTTCATTCTTTAGACCAAAATATACACTGAAAGATAGAGAGGTTACTTGGGAGGTGCTAAAGGTATCCAAGAGAAATCTCTTAACAGAAACAGAAAATAACAGCACACAGAAAATAACAGTTTTGATCTCTTTATTCTGAGGTCAATTTTCATGCATTTTGTGTGAGAAATATGAATAAAATAACATTTATATTATTTGCTCATTAATAAAACTTTAAGGAGGAAAGAAAGAGTCTGGGCTTCCTAAAGGACCTCAGAGGATACTAAGGAATATTTTGCCTTGAGAAAATGTCTGATCATGATCTCAGAAAACTGATTCAAGTATACTTTAATTGTGACTGAGATTCAGAAAGAGAATTTTGGCAAAATGACTACCCATTTTCCAATACCCATTCCCATTCATCTCTGACAGATATGATAGTGAATTATGTAACTGATTTTATCATGCCAATTTATCTTTGGTATCAAACCTGATAAAGGAAAAATAAAACATTTAAAAATTGTATACCAATTTTATGATGAATATAGACACAATATTTAAACATCACTGTGTGGACACAAGGACTCAGTGGACTGATATCACACTTGGAGTAAGGGATTCTGCTCACTGGGGTGTAAAGCTTTTAGGTTGTGTAGTCCAGAGAGCACTAGCTCCTCCCCTAATATGATCATAGACATGGCTGAGGTCCATATCTATTGATGTACTTGTATGATACAGTAGAACCTTAGCCTACTCTAATGCTCCTTCAGATTCATAATTGAGGGAGCACTTGAATTGATGACACTTGGTTGTAGCCCATTTGTTGCCCATTTCCTTAGAGTTTTTACAGGAGGCCATCTCCCTCTCAGGAAGGCCAGTGGTCAAGTGACGGGACTTGGAGAAGTTAATCCTGAGCTCCAAAACCCAGTAAAGTGTTTCAGTTGTGTCAAATGCAGCACATTAAGTTAAAAGAGAAATGAAGATTGATAGTTTTATAAACATGCATTCGTTTGCCTCTCTGTTGTTCATTCACTCAATAAAGTCTGATTCTTTTGCAACCCCATGGACTGGGCAGACCAGGCTTCCCTGTCTTTCACCATATCCTGGAGCTTGCTCCAACTCATGTCCATTGAGTCAGTGATGCCATCCAATCATCTCATCCTCTGTTGTCCCCTTCTCTTGCCCTCGATCTTTCTCAGCATCAGGGGTCTTTTCCAATGACTTGGCTCTTTGCATCAGGTGGCCAGAAGTATTGGAGTTTCAGCTTCAGCATCAGTCCTTCCAATTGATATTCAGGGTTGATTTCCTTCAGGATTGATTGGTTTGATCTCCTTCAAGTCTAAAGGGCTCTCAAGAGTCTTCTCCAACACCATAGTTCAAAAGCATCTATTCTTTGGTGCTAAGCCTTCTTTATGGAGCAATGAAGTCAAAGCTGGATTAAAGCAAGTGTGAGGGGGATAGGGGTATAAGAAGTGGAGGAAACTAGTAGAGAAATTATTTATAAGAATTTTATTTTTTAAAGGGAAAAGAGAAATGCATGATAGCACATGTGAAATCTAGAGGACTTTTTCTTTATTCTTTCTTTTTTTTTTTTCCTTTCTCCCTCCCTCCCTTTCTCCCTTCCTTCAATCTTTCCTTCCTTCCTGAATTCCTTGTGCAGGTCAACACAGTTGTTTGTGATGGGAAGGGTATATTAAAATGAAAAGTGAGGAACTGATGATTCAGGAGACAGAGTGAACAATTACTGAGCAATTGTCTTTGAGTGATGGCAGAGATGGGATCCAGTGCAGCAGTAGAAGCATTGGTTTTAGATAGGAACCCTGACAGCTTTTCAATAATGACTCTAGTAAAGACAGAATGATTTGCAGAATGATAGGTAGCTTGATAGTTACGGTCATGGCATCCTGTGAAAATGCTCTCCTGTTGCTTCTGTTTTTCCATAAAATAAGAAGCAAAGGTTTCATCTGAGAGTGAGCAGAAAGAGGAGTAATTGGAATGTGGAAACTGCGAAAATGATAGTAATCAAATAAACTTAAGTCTACTTCTAGAGAGCAGTTTTTGGTCCCTATTTTTTCACATTCAGTGATTTTAGAACTATATATATGTATATATATATATATACATATATATATATATATATATATAACTTTTCTGGTTTGAAATTGTTATCTCAGATTAAAAATTGAACTTTCATTTAGCATTCATAAACAATGTGGTTTATATTATTTTGGATCAATGGTTAGCTTTGGTTATAATTTCTGACAGTGGTCACTCTTTAATATATTGTCAAGTCCTTCAGTAACTATTATGTAGGGCCAAATAAACTGAGTTGACATACCTTGGGGTACAAATTACTATGAGTAAAAGAGAGAGAAAAATTCCTCTAATTGAGAAGGCTATGGAAAGATCTCTTAGAAGAAACAGCATATCAAGTTTGATCTATCATTGTCATTGTTCTTAGACATTCAGTCATGTCTGATTCTTTGCAACCCCATGGACTGTAGCCTGCCAGAGTCCTCTGTCCATGGGGATTCTCCAAGCAGGAATACTGGAGTGGGTTCCCATGCCCTCCTCCAGGGGATCTTCCCAACTCAGAAACTGAACCCAGGTCTCCCACATTGCAGGCAGATTCTTTACTATCTGAGCCACCAAAGAAGCTGAAGAATCTTGGAGTTGGTAGTCTATCCCTTCTCCAGGGGAACTTCATGACCCAGGAATCTAACTGGGGTCTTCTGCATTGCAGACAAGTTCTTTACTAGCTGAGCTACCATTGATTACAAAAAAAAAAAAAAAAAGGATACCATATATGAGAGAAAAGAAGACCCACCACAAAATCTGAGAAATGTTTATAATTAGAAAATCAGAAGAGAAAAATAAAATAAAGATGATTAGAAAGAGAAGAAATCAAAGATGAGAGGAGAAATAAGCATTTCAGTTCCTCTAGTTATCGAAACATTACTCTAATGCCAATTACTCTGCTATGCACTGGAAACTTAAGAGCCAGTTCACACTTCTAAGGCATTCACATTCCAATGGGGAGACTTAATCGGGGATTTCTTCCATAATTGGACAATTTTCTGGCAAGAGAATCCTGAACACTTTTTAAAGTAGACAGTAAAGAGCCAGAGAATAAGAAAACTGTAATGTGATGAAATGTGAGCTGTTTAGTCCAGATACTTAGATAAGTAAAATCTGGCTATTCTGTTTAATTCTTTTTATGTGGAAATGACCTTTAGCTGACTGCTTTGAATATCTACCCTTTGTTTCTGCTTACTCCATGTTCTCAGGACACAGAAGTTCCTTAGTTTTGAAGCTGTGAAAATTCTATGTGCGCTATTGGGCTGATAGTATTAGCTTAATTAATCTTTGAAATTTTTCCATTCAGTGGCGCATGAGACAGTTCAAAATGGAATTCTCTTAAGGCAAACTGGGAACTATTGGTGAGTTGCATAAATCAATTACTATTGAATTTTATTTGCTTCTGTAATAAAGATTTTTCTTGTTATAAAAATGTTGCCACATATAACTTGATTTAAAACAAAACTCGATTAGCTGAATGTCTACATTTTATTGACACAATAATTCAAATTAAAATCTTATTGCCAAATGAACTTTCTCCCATAAAACACTGCAAATTATTTTCTTCCTCTGTATAGTAACTGCTGAAGTGTAGAGAAAGCTTAAATATTACAGGCATTTAATATGCATTAGCTAAGATTTTATGGTAAGGATTTTTCTCCCCTTGCCATGTGAGGTCCTGCAATATTTTTAGCTTCCCTAATTTTCATTTGTCAATCCTTGTAGTGGGAAAGTTTATCTACTGGTTGGACCAGTCCTCTTTGTTACTGTTAGGAGTTTCTATTCTTATGCACCAATGACAGAGTTGCAGGCATCTGACCTATGGAATGATTGGACTCTCAGTGTAGAACTCAGACACAGATCTGAGACCTCATTCTCCGGGTCCAATGCCTCACCTGTTACTCAAAATCTATATTGTTCCTTACTAATGTAATCATGTATGGATGTGAGAGTTGGACTATAAAGAAAGCTGAGTGCAGAAGAATTGATACTTTTGAACTGTGGTGTTGGAGAAGACTCTTGAGAGTCCCTTGAGAAATAGATTTAAGGGATTAGATCTGATAGAGAGAGTGCCTAATGAACTATGGATGGAGGTTTATGATATTGTGCAGGAGACAGGAATCAAGACCATCCCCAAGAAAAAGAAATGTAAAAAGCAAATTGGCTGTCTGAGGAAACTTTACAAACAGCTGTGAAAAGAAGAGAAGCAAAAAGCAAAGGAGAAAAGGAAAGATATACCCATTTGAATGCAGAGTTCCAAAGAATAGCAAGGAGAGATAAGAATCACTTCCTCAGTGATCAGTACAAAGAAATAGAGGAAAATAATAGAATAGGAAAGACTAGAGATCTCTTCAAGAAAATTAGAGATATCAAGGGAATATTTCATGCAAAGATGGGCTCAATAAAAGACAGATTGGTGTGGACCTAACAGAAGCCGCAGATATTAAGAAAAGGTGGCAAGAATACATAGAAGAATACATATGAAAAAGATCTTCACAACCCATATAAAAACGATGATGTGATCACTCACCTAGAGCCATACATCCTGGAACGTGAAATCAAGTGGGCCTTAGAAAGCATCACTACGAACAGAGCTGGGGAGGTGATGGAATTCCAGTTGAGCTATTTTAAATCTTAAAAGGTGATGCTGTGAAAGTGCTGCACTCAATATGTCAGCAAATTTGGAAAACTCAACAGTGGCCACAGGACTGGAAAAGGTCAATTTTCATTCCAATCCTAAAGAAAGGCAATGCCAAAGAATGCTCAAACTACTGCACAATTGTATTCATCTCACTTCACCAGTATGTGAACTGTGAACTTCCAGATGTTCAAGCTAGTTTTAGAAAAGGCAGAGGAACCAGAGATCAAATTGCCAACATCTGATGGATCATCGAAAAGCAAGAGAGTTCCAGAAAAATATCTATTTCTGTTTTATTGACTGTGCCAAAGCCTTTGACTGTGTGGATCACTATAAACTGTGGAAAATTCTTAAAGAGATGGGAATACCAGACCACCTGACCTGCCTCTTGAGAAACCTGTATGCAGGTCAGGAAGCAACAGTTAGAACTGGACATGGAACAACAGACTGGTTCCAAATAGGAAAAGAAGTATGTTAAGGCCATATATTGCCACCCTGCTTATTTAATTTATATGCAGAATACATCATGAGAAAGGCTGGGCTGGAGGAAGCACAAGCTGGAATAAAGATTGTTGGGAGAAATATCAATAACCTCAGATATGCAGATGACACCATCTTTATGGCAGAAAGTGAAGAAGAACTAAAGAGCCTCTTGATGAAGGTGAAAGAGGAGAGTGGAAAAGTTGGCTTAAACCTCAACATTTAGAAAACTAAGATCACGGCATCTGGTCCCATCACTTCATGGCAAATAGATGGGAAAACAATGGCTGATTTTATTTTTCTGTGCTCCAAAATCACTGCAGATTGTGATTGCAGCCATGAAATTAAAAGACACTTACTCCTTGGAAGGAAAGTTATGACCAACCTAGACAGTAAATTGAAAAGCAGAGACATTACTTTGTCAACAAAGGTCCGTCTAGTCAAGGTTATGGTTTTTCCAGTAGTCATGTATGGGTTTGGGAGTTGGACTCTAAAGAGAGCTGAGTGCCAAAGAATTGATGCTTTTGAACTGTGGTATTGGAGGAGACTCTTGAGAGTCCCTTGGACAGCAAGGAGACCCAACAAGTCCATCCTAAAGGAGATCAGTCCTGGGTGTTCATTGGAAGGACTGTTGTTGAAGCTGAAACACCAATGCTTTGGCCACCTGATGGGAAGAGCTGACTCATTTGAAAAGATCCTGATGTTGGGAAAGATTGAAGGCAGGAAAAGAAGCGGACGACAGAGGATGAGATGGTCAGATGGCATCACCGACTCAATGGACATGAGTTTGGATTAACGCTGGGAGTTGGTGATGGACAAGGAGCCCTGGCATGCTGTGGTTCATGGGGTTGTACAGAGTCAGACACAACTGAGGGACTGAACTGAACATAGTCTATGTGTTTGTTTGATTATCGGGGCATAGTAGTTAATATCACATCTACATTAGTAATTAAGTTAAGCGACTCTGAACTTCCTAATGCATGTCTTTGGAAATATCTTCCCTCTTTTATCAACATCAACATGGCAATCTAGTTCTGTCGCTGTCTTCTAACATGATTTGGCAATGGAGTCATGAGAGCTTGTTGTAATCCAACTTAATTTTAGGATGTATGAGAAAAAGAAAAGCATCCTTCCTATTGTTTTCTAAGCTGTAACCTTACATACCACTCTGAAACTAAATGCTGAACTCCTGGATTCCAAGCACTTTCCTGAAACAGCTCTTTTTATTTACATACACAGGAAACATTTACATAGGGCCACAGTGGGTAGAATAGGAAGGATTTTCATTGTGTGTAAACAAGCCTTCTCCTACTGCCTTTTCTGCTGTGACCTCAGATTAAGTCACTGCAATTATCAGAAATATTTCATATTCCATTTTATGATGAGGTAGTCTGGCATTTCATATTATTCGTTTCCTCCTCGGACACTTCTTGGTTTCCTTTGCAAATCTTTTTATATCTGTTAAAAATATAGCAAAAATAGCCAAAGAAAAAGGAGAAAATATTGAAACTATCTATTGGCATGCAGTGCTGTGGAAACACAATATTTGGAACTTCAATGTCATTGGAAAGTATAGTAAGAATTTGTGAGTTTTTTTAACATTAAATCAATAAATTAAAATGTCCAGGTCATAGAATAATTTAATGTTTGACAATACATTAAATACAATCATGACAGCAGAATAAATAATATTCTTAAAAGAAAGAAATGTATATGAAACCTGTTATAAGTTTCAGGAACCCAGTTTCATCATCTGCTATTTGTGGATTTGATATAACATAGAAAGGAAAAATTAAGACTTGAAAAGGTGAATTTGATAATGTCACAATGCATACTTGAATTATTAGAACAAAGCGATAGATGCTTCCAGCCTAACTTTGACTACAGTGTTCATACACACCCTCAACCCCCTACCTCATGGGAGCATTTTGCTTTCTTCTCTTCTCATACCAGAGTATCATAATAATAAGGGCAGAGACTGTGGGCTCAGACTGTGGGATTTAAATCCCACCTCCTCTACCTATTTGTAATGAGACCGTGGGCAAGTTAAGCTCAGTTTGCCAATCTATAAAACAGAATAATGAATTTAACCATGTCAATAAGGTTAAACAAGATATTTCAGGAGTACAAATTATAACTGAGTGGACTTGTTTTGTATATAAGGAATGCTGCCTAACAATGGTTTCTAATAGTTCCTACTGCTAAACTACATAGGAAAACAATATACTTGTGACACTTAGACTTTTGCTGCTTAACTCAGAACCCACAGCGGCCCCTACGTGGAGCAGTTTGGGTTCAGAGTCTCAACCTTCCTCTCTGAATCAAGGCAGTAAATCAGATGATACAAAATGAAGTTCTTCAGAGTAATGCAATCCACAAATATATTTAATTACTCATAAATCATGATTCATCTTAAAGCTTAATGTGACACCTGCTAGCAGAGAAATTTAATCAATTTATCATTGTTTGAAATGTGTTTGTATTTTGAAATAAAGGGCAGAGTTCATCTTATAAAATATTGAGAAAATTAGATTAAGTAATAGGCTTAAGAGCATATGAAGTCAACAGCTGGAACAAGACTGAGGACTCCGGATTCATGGCCCTTTTATTTACCTCTCAAATAATATTTTGCCTTATCTCATTAACTACACACAGCTTCTTTGTGGTTTTGTTTTCTGTATAGAAATGTGACCCAAAATTTGATTATCTGATTAACCTGTAGATAAAGTTATAGAGATATATATTTAAGTAAGTAGGTTATATTTACTTAAAGAGAAGGAACTTTAATTTCACCAGATTTTAGATAGTTTCTTACAAGGATTGTCAAAGATACAGCATTTGATATCTATTTAATCAGTATACTTTCCCATATATTCCTTTTTGTCCAATAACTTACATTTTTATTAAATTTGTATATGGCCTTGGGTGAATGCATTTAATTGATCCTAAAATATAGTAATCTAGGTTCTCCAAGAGTTATTTGATGAGAATAAAATAAACACATTCAGAATTTACTCTATTTTTAGAACTAATGATGTTAATATTGGTATTATTACCATACCCTCTCATTGTCAATTGTACTCAGTTTTCTGGACACTATATGTCTTATGTTGGTGGTGGCCTTGGAATGAGGGTCCTTCTGCTAGTGATTTATTGACAAAAGGCTCCTAGATGAATCCACTAAGGGTAAGAAGAGGAGAAAGTGGATGGAAGGCAACATGGATAGATTTAGGCAAAGCTCTAGGGAGGATAGGGCTTCCTGGGTGTCGCTTATGGTAAAGAACACACCTGCCAATGCAGATGTGGGTTCAGTTCCTGGGTTGAAAAGATCCCCTGGAGAAGAAAATGGCAACCCACTCCCATGTTCTTGCCTAGATAATCCCATGGACAGAGGATCCTGGTGGGCTACAGCCTATGGGGCCACAAAGAATCAGACAGGGCTGAACCAACTTAAACACGTGCGCTATGGAGGCTAGCATCTCCTTATCCTACAGGAGAAGTCTGGAAAGTTAGGTATCTTGATATCCTATGTATCCTCAGGTGTATCCTGATTTTAGATGAGAGAGCTGTATCAGTCAGTCATTGATGAAAGATCTTTGTGAGAAGAATGCAAACTCCCAGGCTTTCCACACTTTCACTCTGAATTAACAGCCCCAGCAGCCTGTGGGCAGTTCACAGTTGGGGGAAGGGTGCAAAGGAAGCTTAAAGAAAATCCACAGAATTTATCTCTGTTTTTTGTATGAACCAAATATTACTATCCAAAATTTAGTTGAAAAAACTGAAAGGAGTTTGGCAAATTGTTCAAAATGACACAATAATGAAAGGAGTTGAATTTGAATAACTTTCAGTTCTTCACAGTGATAATTTGTCTCAGATTCACAACAATAAATTTATTCAAGGCACTAAAATAAATGTAATTTTTCAAATGCCTCATAAACTTTCATAAAATGGATGAGAAAGTGATAATATATGACTTAATACATATTATTCCTGACAAAGCATTTTCAGAAATGTTAAATCCAATTTTTCAACACTTCCAAGTAAAATAGTGTGAAATTGCTGCAGTTAATTGTGTAGAAATTGTTAAGAGAAGAATTTCAGAAAAGCATTAGTTTCAGAATTAGTTTAGGTTAGTGATCACTTTCTGATATGATGTGAAGTAATTTAGAAAAATACACAAAACTTTGGGACCTGGGAACCATCGTTAGATGCTGGCTTCCCTGGTGACTCAGACAGTAAAGAATCTGCCTGCAATGTAGGAGACCTGGGTTAGATCCCTGGGTGGGGAAGATCCCGTGGAGGAGGGTATGGCAACACACTCCAGTATTCTTGGCTGGAGAATCCCATGGGCAGAAGAGCCTGGCGGGCTACAGTCCATGGGGTCGCCAAGAGTCGGACATGACTGAAGGGACTAAGCACTTATGTACACATGTGGGCTAAAGGGCAAGAGACTCATTTAAAATAAAAATCTTCTGAGTGGGGTGCTTATAGTTTACAAGAGGTTTTCAAGAACAATATCTCACTTATTTCCCATAATGTTCCTCTGTTATGTTTATTTTTTATTATTCTTATTTTATACATGAGAAAGTTTAGGATCTAAGAGTTAAGAAAAAATTTCGTATCATCTAATTTAATTAGATTAATGATCAGAGTCCAGGTATTTTAGCTCAAGAGTGCAACAGGATGCTGCTGTGGACATTCTGTGGACCAGTACTGCAGAAAGTATGCCTGAGCTGTCTACAGCGTTCAGTGTGCCCCTACATTCCTTCATGTGCTTTATATCAGAAATTGACAAATCATTCACATTAAAGCAGTGTGTGTGTGTTAGGAAGGATGGTGGGTGGAGGGGATGGAGAGTTATTTGCTCTGTTAAATGTCTGAGGAAAACCAATAATTCTCTCTCAGAAGAAAAATTCACATATATCTACACTTTTCACATATAATTTTAGTTGGTTTTATGACATGTGAGTGTCCATGTTAATGAATTTGGTTTAGAAAACTTTTCAAGTCTGAACATCTTAGAGTAGGATGAGTAGGAGACAAGGGCCTGAGTAGGAGACAAGGGTCTGAGGAGGATTCACCACATGGTCACTTATGAGAAACCTGGAGCTCAGGAAAGATGGAAGGAGATATAGAAAAAGGTAGTAAATTGCAAAGCTTCATTCTTAGGTTCATCTGAGTTCAGAGATGTCTCTGAATATTGTCATTCAGATTTGGGGGAGAATTGGTCATGATCTTCTACTTTCTTCAAGCTAACATCTTGTGATTTCCCCACTAGGTAGAATTTCTGTATTCTTATCATCCTACCATGGGTATACAATTGCTTGTCCCACCCCTATTCATCACAAGGGCCATAGGTATCAATATTCCAACAGAAAACCAACAGCATGTTCACATTAAAATAATTCAAAAATTATTTTATTAAAAATATATTTACAAAGATTTAGGAAAGCTACATAATGCAGGACCCTAGGGTTATGAAGAATGTAGTTATTAGCTAACCTTAGGTCTTAGGGAAGGGTGGAGTAGTTACTAGAAGTTGAAAGCAAAATTGTTGTATAAATAGGATTATCTTAAAAATAGTTAAGACTTTGGTCCAGAAACTCTGTCAGGCTGAGACAATCACTCAGTACAGGATCCAGGGGAATAAGTACTCTCCCTGCCTTCTAGGCTCTCTGATTTTGTTCACGGGCTCCTCATTGTCCAGCCAAACCCAACAGGAAGCATGAGAGGATCTTCTGCCATAGTTCAGTCAGGTCATTCTTTGAACAGAAAGCAACTTTCTGGATCCAAAGGGGCAAACAGAACACATCTAGCAAAGAAAACAAGAAAGCAAATGTATGTACACACACTCACACACACCACTCTACTGCTCTCGCCTCAGTCAAGTCCTATGTATCATCTATTCGAGGTAAAGTTCCAGTTGCTCCTCTTTACGAACTCTTTTCTGATGCCCTGCCCCATGCTGGATCTAAAGGAGGTCCTGAAAAGTCATGCTACTTTGACCTAGACTACTACTAGGGCACTTGATCTGCCTTCCACCTTATTTATAATATTTGTCTTCAGTTTTATCTTCTTTATTAATTGAGAAGTGCCTTAAATGGAGGGGCTGTGTTTTATACAGTTTTGACTCTTTCCCAGCACCTCGATAAATGTTTGAATGATAGATTGAATGCTCTGAGAATCTAGTTTTGCCTGTCTTAAAGTGGGCTATAATTATGAGTACCTTTTCTCTTAACGCATATATCTTGTCTTTCTTCTGCTTTTCTTCTTTAAGCTTGCCAGATTCAGAAGCATTTTATCTGTTGCTTGGATACTAATGTTTTCTTCTATGCTTTGTGAAAAGACTCTGTAATGACTTTCAAACAGTTTGTTCAACCTTTTAATTTTCTCAGGCATGGAAGACATAGCCAAATGCATTCTAATTTTTATTTACTTACTATACTCAATAAGATTAACATAATACTTTTTCATATATTAATTTATTTTTTCTCTCATTTAATACATACTTTGAGGTGCATAAAGAATTATAATTGAATGTAGAAGCCATTCATTGATTATAAAGGGAACAAGACACTAAGTGAGATCAGAAAGGGAGAGTTTACTTCTAGCAAGGGGCAGGAGGAATGGCTTCCTTGGTAGCTGTGCTTAGGAATGGGCCCACAGAAGCTTTCTGAGGTGGTAATGACTTAACCTGAGTATCAGTAAAGATCAACTAGGCGATTTGCACCCTTTTGCCCTTGTTGATACCAGCTTTTACTCTGCTTCTTCTCTCATCATTTTCCTATTTACCGTATACATGTCAGATCCATAGATTGTTAGATTTAGTAGGAACCCACTTCAACCAATCTGTCATAAAAGTGATACCCAGGGAACAGAATTGATCCAAGAATAAACAACCAGGTCTATTCTTGTTCAGTCACCAAGTTGGATCCTACTCTTTGCCACCCCGAGGACTGCAGCACGCCAGGCTTCCCTATCCTTCACTATCTCCTAGAGTTTGCTCAAACCCATGTCCATTAAGTCAGTGATATCATCCAAACCATCTCATCCTCTGCCACCCCCTTCTCCTCCTGTCCTCAATCTTTCCCAGCATTAGGGTCTTTTCCAATGAGTTGACTCTTCACATCAGCTTTAGCATCAGTCCTTCCAATGAATATTTAGGACCGAATTCCTTTAGGATTGACTGGTGTGATCTCCTTACTGTTCAAGGGACTCTCAAGAGCCTTCTTTAGCACCACCATTTGAAAGCATCAATTTTTTGGTGCTCAGCCTTCTTTATGGTCCAACTTTCACAACTGCACATGGCTACTGGAAAAACCATAGCTTTGACTGTGGACCTTTGTAGGCAAAGCAATATCTCTGCTTTTTAATACACTGTTTAGGTTTGTCATAGCTTTTCTTACAAGGGGCAAGTGTCTTTTAATTTCATGGCTGCAATCACCATCCACAGTGCTTTCGGAGCCCAAGAAAACAAAGTTTGTCACTGTTACAGTTTTTCCCCGTCTATTTGCCATGAAGTGATGGGACCAGATGACATGATCTTCATTTTCTGAATGCTGAGTTTTAAGCCAGCTTTTTCACTCTCCTCTTTCACCTTCATCAAAAGGCTCTTGAGTTCTTTTTCACTTTCTGTCACAGGGTGGTGTCATCTGCATAGCTGAGGTTATTGATATTTCCCCTGGCCATCTTGATTCCAGCTTGTGATTCACTCAGCCCAGCATTTTGCATGATGTGCTCTGCATAGAGGTTAAATAAGTAGGGTGACAGTATACAGCCTTGAGGTACTCCTTTCCCAATTTTAGACCAGTCCGTTGCTCCATGTCTAGTGCTAACTGTTGCATCTTGATCTGTATACAGGTTTCTCAAGAGACAGGTAAGGTGGTCTGGTATTCCCATCTTTTGAAAAATTTTCCACAGTTTGTTGTGATCCACCAAGTCAAACGCTTTAGCATTGTCAATGAAGCAGAACTAGATGTTTTCCTATAATCCTCTTAACTTTTCTATGATCCAGTGGATGTTGACATATTGATATCTAGTTCCTCTGCCTTTTCCAAACCCAGTTTGTACATATGGTAGTTCTTGGTTCTTGATTCATGTGCTATTGGAGCCTAGTTTGAAAGATTTTGAGCTTTATTTTGCTATCATGTTAAATGAACACAATTGTATGGTAGTTTCTGCATTCTCTGGCATTACCCTTCTTTGGGATTATAATGCAAACTGACCTTTTCCAATACTGTGGCCATTACTGTTTTCCAATGTTGCTGGAGTATTGAGGTCAGCAGTTTAATAATATCACCTTTTAGAATATGAAATAGCCCAGCTGGAATTCCATCACCTCCACTAGCTATGTTCATAGTATGCTTCCTAAGGCCCCCTTGAATTCACTCTCCAGGATATCTGGCTCTAGGGGAATGATCACGCCATCATGGTTATCTGTCATTAAGACCTGGATTGTACTGTTCTTCTGTGTATTCTTGCCACCTCTTCTTAATGGCTTCTGCTTCTTTTAGACCCATATCATTTCTGTCCTTTATTGTGCCCATCTTTGCATGAAATGTTTCCTTGGTATTTCTAACTTTCTTGAAGAGATCTCTAGTCTTTCCAATTCTATTGTTTTCTTCTATTATTTTCCAAGTCTATGTCCCAACCACTAATGCCAAAGAAGCTGAAGTTGAATGTTTCTCTGAAGACCTACAAGATTTTATATAACTAAACCAAAAAAGATGTCCTTTTCATCACAGGGCTTGGAATGCAAAAATAGGAAGTCAAAAGATACCTGGAGTAATAGGCTAGTCTGGCCTTGGAGTACACAAAAGGAAGTTGGGCAAAGGCTAAGAGTTTTTCAAGAGAACCCATTGATCATAGCCTATACCATCTTCCAACAATGTGAGTCAACTCTACACATGGGCATCACCAGATGGTCAATACCGAAATCAAGTTGATTATATTCTTTGCAGGGAAAGATGGAGAGACCTTATACAGTCAACAAGACCTGGATCTGACTGTGGCTCAAATCATAAGCTCCTTATTTGCAAAATTCAGACTTAAACTGAAGAAACAGGGGAAACCACTAGGTCATTCAGGTATAACCTAAATCAAATTCCTTATGATTATTCAGTGGAAGTGACAAATAGATTCAATGGATTACTTCTGAGTGCCTGAAGAAATATGGATGGAGGTTCATCACACTGTACAGAAGGCAGTGACCAAAACCAACCCTAAGAGAAACAAATGGAAGAAATCACAATGGTTGCCTCAAGAAGCCTTGCAAATAGTTGAGAAAAAATGATAAGCAAAAGGCAAAGGAGAAAGAGAAAGATACACCCAACTGAATGCAGAGTTCCAAAGAATAGCGAGGAGAGATAAGAAATCCTTCTTAAGTGAACAATGCAACTCTACTCTAATTTTGTTTGAAAACCAGATCTTTTGCCTCTCATGCCAGAGTTCATGTTGCCCACACTCCCTGTCCCCCAACAGAGATGTCTAATTACTTTCAGAAGGCTGAGGAGAAGGGTGCAAAAGGCATTTGAAGTTATAGAGGAGTAGAAGGAGTAAATATTTCACAGGTGACATGAATAAATCTACAGTCCTGACTGGCTTCTTAATACAAAGTATGATCTGTGCAGATTCTAGAAGCAATAATACTGATAAAGCTATAAATCATAATAAGAGACTCATTTTTCCACCCTAGACGTACATTTAAATCTTCGTGTAGATCAGAAACCTGAAATCTATAGAGACTACATGAAAAATAAGATTTAGAAATGAGTGGACAAGCCAAATATTTTCAAGAGGAAATAAGAAATAACATATTATAAAAGTGGTGATACAGAGAAACATAAAGTATGTGATTTGGCATTGCTCTTAAATGGAAAAGGAAGTTCTATACATTGCAGGGCTTTGGAAGGTACTGAAACATTGTCTTATTTCTCAAATTGATTTTAGATAAAAAGCAATGAAATTATTCATACCGTTAAGTCCACACTGTAACTTACTAGGGCAAGAGGTTAATGTTTATAAAAGTGAAAAAGGAGGCTATATATATTATAGAGGTGTGTACTTTTCATAAAAATTTCTTTCATTTATAGCAGAAAGCAGGGCCCTCTTTTTCATTAACTCACTGGAATAGCTTTTACTAAAAACTGAAATGACATCTAACCACATTCCAGTGATCTCTAATACAGATTTATAAGGCATGATATAATGTTTGATTCAAGAAGTTCTTGTCCTCTTTTTAAAAGGTTTTAACAGTCCATATATTATTCAGATTTCTTAGTTTTTATTTAATATCTTTTTTATGTTCTGGGATCCCAACTAGAATATCACATTCAGTTCAGTCACTCGGTTGTGTCCAACTCTTTGTGACCCTGTGGACTACAGCAGACCAGGCTTCCCTGTCCATCACCAAATCCTGGAGCTTGGTTAAACTCATGTCCATCGAGTTGGTGATGCTGTCCAACCATCTCATCCTCTGTAGCCCCCTTTTCCTCCTGGCTTCACCCTTTCTCAGCATCAGGGTCTTTTCCAAAGAGTCAGTTCTTCACATCAGGTGGCCAAAGTATTGGAGCTTCAGCTTCAGCAGTCATCATATCACCTTGGGATTCTCTTCTTGCCTTTGTTATTGCTGAGCATAAAATCCTTCTCTGCTGCTTAAATTATTCTCAAATGTTCTTGACTGGAATAAGGAAGATAAACATAGATAAAATGTGTGAAGATCAGGGTGACAAGAACAAAATTACTTATATTTTATATTTGTATTACATCTGCCTCACTAATTCGGTGCCTTGGCTTTCACTTCCTGGTATTTTTAATATGAATTGAATTTACAAATCAATTTCAGTTTAGAGATGCATTACCATCTTGAAACATAAGAGATCACATGTGAGGAGGCTGTGTATATGAGCCAGGAAGTCCCAAACGAGAGTCTTTCTATCTGTGTCATGGAAAAGCAACTTAGCAATGTTCAAGCCTTTCACCAAGTCTGCTAATTACATTTTAGCCTCTAGGTTCATTCAAAAGCATCACAGGAAAACAGGCAGCTCTTGCCAACATAGCTAACAAGACAGAATTAATACAGTGTATATTAACAACACCTAAAAATCATCATACTTGGGACACAATGTTCAAAACAAAGACATGCTAAGGAAACCATAGAATTAAATGAGGGAATACTTCAATTTAATAGAGTTCATTACTTTGGGTACATCTAGAATCAATCTAATATTTCTAGGAATATACATAGATATATGTACTGTTGTTGTTCAGTCACTAAATAGTGTCCAACTCTTTGTGACTTCATAAACTGCAATATGCCAGGCTTCTCTGTTCTTCACTATCTCCCAAAGTTTGCTCAAACTCATGTTTATTGCATTGGTGAAGTCATCCAACCATCTCATCCTCTGTCATCCCCTTATTCTCCTGCCTTCACTCTTTCCCAGAATCAGGGTTTTTTCCAACGAGTAGACTCTTTGCATCAGGTGGTCAATACATACATATATACATATATATATTCAAATATTCAATGACTCATTTTATACTATATATGAATGATTTTCCAGGGTTCTGACAAAGAAGTGACACAAAGATGAATAAAACAAGATCTCTATATTTAGAGGAAATTATAATGTAGTAAAGGTTTTATACACACGGACATGAGTAATGGACAAGACAATGTTGTTAAAGGAAATTCTGAGTGTGAACTGAGTATGAAAATGGATGTTCTCAACACTCTCAATTAAGCCCTCTGAATAAAAAGGTCAGTGGTAAATTCTACCCTGGCTCAGCACTGAGATTTGAAGAGTAAATCCAGATGGAACAACCCAAAGGTAGCCTACAAGTAAGGGACATTTTGAAGTTACAGTATACTGCCTGTGAGGAATGAATGTTGCTTCTTTCATAGATATCAGACCAATAGGTATCTACTAAGCATCCCTAATACCTAAAGAGTCTATTAACTTCACAATGTAAATGACAAAAAAAAAAAAAAAAACAGCCATTGGTGATGATGTAAGAGAGCAAAGATAGATTTCTTGGTCTCTTAGAAATACTTTTCATTTTCAGTAGTAGCTAACCTTGTAATAGAGCCAAATAGCTAGTGAGTGTCTCCTACTCCATGTCAAATATCGTCTTAATTTCTCTATTATTATAGTTGACAAAGAAAAGACTGACTATGAAGAGTAAGCTATAGTACTAGTCTCTTTGCACTGACAGTGAAATACAAGATTTTAGTATCTTTGAACTCTGAGTTAATATATATGTACATTTCCTGAAAACAACAAAATCTGATAAACTCCAAGCAGCAGCACTGGGCAATGTATAAAAAACACCATATACTGAAATCCAGGGTAACAGCAGAGCCAGTAAGTGTATAGAACTCCATCAGAGAAGCATCATCTCACTGGAGTAAGCACTTCCAGTAACCCCATTGGTTTATTTTCCTTACAGCTCATCGAATCTCTCCAGGAAGAGGAAATGGAATGGAGATGAAAGTTAAAGCATACTTGTATTTAATCAGGATTGATTTTCCTTATGTAGTCATGGCAAACATAGTTGCAGTTTTATTTAAAATAGCTTCTTTTATAAATGCAAAATAATGGAATTGAAGGCACCATTCCATTTCATGTAGATAACCAAAGTTTATCTGTTTCATTCTTAAATTCTCACCAAACATAGATTCTATAGGAAAAAAAATTCAGGGAAATGAAAGTGCTCAGAAATAAATATAAGAGGCCCATGTAGCTCATTCAGAAAAACCTTGAACTTAGTATGAAACTGAATGTGTCAAACTAAGGTATACCACTGGGTACACTAAATTATTGTTATAGTTCATTAAATCTTCTTTTTTATTTATTTATTTATTTATTTTTATTGTTTTTGCCATACAATGTCATGATATCACCATGGGTTTACATATGCTCCCCCTCCAGAACCCCCCTCCCTCCTCCCTCCCCCCCGGGAAATCTCGCTGCACCAGCCCCGAGCATCAATCCTGGGCTGGTGATTGCTTAGACATATGATAATTAACTTGCTTCAATGCCCTTCTCCCATATCATCCCACCCTTACCCTCATCCACAGAGTCCACGAGTCTATTCTATACATAGGAACATAGATGTATAGAATAGACTCATTAAATCTTCTTACAAGACACTTTAATGCTATTTTATGAAGCTTGTGTGGCCTTTTAAGTGTCCAGAATGATTTTAGTAACCACTACCAACTAAAAATTGTCACTTGCCATCTGGTTCTGTAAGAATGATGTTACTAGCCACTGTGGTCTCTGACCTCCAACATCCCCTGAGAGGAATTCAGAGTAGAGATCAGCAATGAGGCACTCTGTGCTCTGGGAACAACTGGCAGAACAGGCCTCAGGTAGTTAGATATTTTCAAAATACTTTGTGAGCTCAATTTCTTACATTTTCTCATTTCTAGAAAAGCACTAAAGTCTTTATTTGAGTCATCTTGCTGTGACTAGCAGCAAGCCTCTGACACAATATAAGCTTGACTGCGCATCTACCCCTTCACCAAAATCGTGTATATATTGACACCCCCATCCCACCTCAGAGCGGTTCCTCAGAGCTATCTGAGAGGCTGTCTCCCAGGCTATAGTCCTCATTTTGCCCCAAATAAAACTTAACTCACAGCTCTCACACTGTGCTTTTTTTCAATTGATACCAATATAATACTAGAGATAAGTGATGGAGACCATTGTCACTGACACAGGCAGAGGAAGAGGAGTAAGAAAGCAGGAAAGGAGAGACTGAAGAGGGGAGCAAACAATACTTAACAGTTAACTCACTGCACCCCAATGACTTGGGTACCAGTTTAAGCACTAGTGGCCCATAAAACAAGCACTTCTCCTTTGGTGCATAAATAAACTTTCACAAATCATAGCTACACATTAGACCTTCATAAAAAGGATCAGTATGGTTCTCCCTGGGAAATATTTGCAACAAATTCTTCTGATTAAGAGTAGCACTGTAGTGTGAACTCATGCAAAGAGTAAGAATAGCACCAATGACCCAACAGATAAAGTGGGGAAATGATGGATAGACACCTATTATGTTTGTAATTTTTAACTTATATTTTCATTCTGTTGACAGACATTTAATTGAAGAACAGAGATTTGCCTGGTATGTTGCTAAGCACTGTGGGTGTGAAGGTGACCTTGATGGGTTTCTTATTCTTGAGGAACATCACATCACTTTGTTAGAGATAGAAATGCAAAACTGCAGCTTAAAATACAAAGACATTAACAAACTATTGAGAGAAGTCAGGGAAGCTTTTAGTGGAGAGAGGCCATAAAAAGATTTGTCAAGTTATGAAATCGTCAGTAATAAGAAAGTGGGCAGATGAGAAATGAATTCCAGGTATAAAAGACAGCATGATGAAACACACTGGTTTTAGTGACTTATGGTAGTAGTTAGTTGTGTTAGATTTTTCACTGCCTTCCACTCTCCTTCTCTGTCTCTGAACAGTTATAGATAAGAAGAAATCCTAGTCATGAAAAGACACAGTGTACATCTAAGTCTTCCTTTTCATTTCTAACAGGGTCACATGATATTGGTGTTAAAAGGGTTGTATTGTATAAAAGTAATATTTGAGACCATTCAGAAACCAGAGTAGAAGCAATCTGGGTCATAATTGTGCCATAAACTTCAAAAGAGTAAAAGCACTTCAGCCTGACAGTACATAATAAAATTGCCCATGTTTAGTCATTTTTCCAAAGCAAAATTCTGATCCTGGAGATTTTTTGAAAAAACCTTTCTCTGTATACCCATTATACAATTAAGGAATTGTTTAATATAACATGTTTTATAAATTGTTAAAAAACAGTCAGTGTAACCAATTTTAGAATATTGAAATATTTGTGAATACTCCTTCCAAAAAAGCACTTTTATGATTCAAAAAGAAAATGTCTAGACAATTTTGTAAATAATAATATACCTATTTATGCATGGGTTACATATTAATAATTTAAACCGTCTCTCTGGATACTTTGCTGGCTCATGTAACTTTATGGTTCCTTGAAGTTGTGATTAATTACTTCTTCCTCCTCCTTCACTTTCAAATATAATTATCTTAAATAGCACTTGATTCTGGTTGTTGTATGCTGTGTTGGAGGATAATGGAAGTACAAGTGGGCTGAAATTTCTATATGCGTTTTTAAGAGACAAAAAGAACTTTTAAAATGTGATTTTGTTATTTTTGAGGTCAGAACTTTTATTTCCCCATCCAAAGCTGTAATACTTCAGATTAGTTCTGAAAGCAATTAAAAAAATACCCTTTAGTGTCATTTTCCTTGGACTTCTCTACTCCTTTAACTTTTGAAGAAAAGAAAATCACTTATTATGTGTCAATTTGGAGTCATATGCCAGAAATCTTGTGATCGATGGCTCCTCCCATATTATAGGAGGATTTTTACAATCTTATTCATTAAGAATAAAGATGCTAAACAGTGTTCTGATGCCTTAAGTAGTTGCTTACTGGTTACCCAATAAAGAAATCTCCCACCACATTTTTTATTAATGATAAAAGTGATGAATATATATTATTATTTTCATTTTTAATATATTTTACAGGTAAATGTAAAGAACTCATTTTCCTGTTACATTAAAATCTTTCTAATTTGAATTCTCTAAGAGTTGACACAATTTTAGGCTTTTGAAACTCAACATATTCAACCTTGTCTAGATTTCTTGATGGAAATGCCATGTGTTCCTCATGTAGAAGATTAAGTAGCTGTCCATGGGCTTAGAGCCCCAAATACAAGTCTCTCCCCTCCCATTCTGAGTTTCACTATTCATTGGAAAGCACTTCCCATCTGTCTGGCTGTTTCCTTAAATATATGCATCCAAATTTTTAAATATCATACTTCAATGGTATCTGCTCTTATTTTTCTGTTTTAGATAGTCTCTATTGATTTTACATTATGGAAGATGGGGATATAATTTTTTACTTGTTGCTGTTCAGTTGCTAAGTCGTGTTCAACTCTTTGCAATCTCATGGACTATAGAGTGCCTGAATCCTCTGCCCTCTGCTGTCTTCAGGAGTTTGCTCAAGTTCATGTCCATTGAGTCAGTGATGCTATCCAACCATCTCATCCTCTGATGCTCTCTTCTCCTTTTGCCTTCAATGTTTCCGACCATAAAGGTCTGTTCCAATGAGTTGGCTCTTTGCATCAGGTGGCCAAAGTATTGAAGCTTATAATTTTTTATACCACCACCCCAAATAAGTGTATTTCTTTTATGTTTCCACTGAGTTTTATATCATAATTTTAGGTAGGTCACAACCTAAGTTTACCTTATGAAGATTATGTAAATGTCATCCACAACTGAACCAACAATGTGTGATAATTTAATGTTTTTTCTTTACTCCTTTCATGTTCCAGAACTTGGCAATTGCATCATTTTTTATTTACTCAATTCTCAATTCTTTCTATCACTAATCACCAAACTCTCTGCAATAATATATATCATTTCTTAATATATTCTAACACATTTGGAAGCTAAGAAAATGTATATTTTCTTTTCCTTAAAGATATTCCTCCTGAAGCCCTCTGTCCTCTTGATGTGGTCTAGTATAAATGATCTTTGTGTCTGCTGCACAGATGTAATCCTGGAATTTCCTTCATCTCTTTCATGAGCCAGAGCCCTAGTATCCCAGAGCCAGTGCTTTCCACTTCATTTGGTTTCTTCCTTATTTTGATGGAATGATCACAATTCCTGACAAAAGATTCAGGGAAAAAACACTTTCAAGAAATTGCATGTCTAATAAATACTCATTCTACGATTATCAGTAAAGGACAGCATGATTATTTAGTAATTCTAGTTTGGGATTTTTTCCCTTCAGAATTGTGAGATTATTGTTTCATGTATTTCTTTTTTTTTAGTTGAAACATAGTTGATTTTCAATATTGTTTCAGTGTCAGGTATACAGCAATGTATACCTGGTATATGACTCAGTTACTTATACCAACATTATTAACAAAGCTAGCTTTATTTATTTTTCTGTTGCTTTTACCTAATGCCTCTTTCTCTTCCATAATCCCACTCAGGATACTGCTTTACCTTTATCAGTCATGTCCTGTTAGGCTCCTCTTGCTTGTCAAAAGTAGATGTTTTGGGGTCTGGTCTCTCAGGTGCAACCTTAAAATTCGAGGTGCCTACTGGGGCCCAATTCCTTTGCTCCTCAGGGAGAAGCTGGAATTTTGAGTGCACTCCTGATTGTGGTTCACACACCAGGGGTGGGAGTTGTAACCAGATCTGTTTCAATCTCTCTTGCTCACTACAGTGTGGGTTTTCTGCCCTGGTTTGCCCAGTGTGTATGAGTTGCTCCTTCTAGTTTTGTTTCGTTTCCCCAGAGGGAATTGCCTCATATGCAGCTATAGATTCAGTATGCCTGTGGGAGGAGGTGTATTCAGTTATCTTCCTACATCACTGTCACAAACATGGAACCTGAATTTGATATTCTTTACAGGCAATTCTTTATAGGAGGAATGTGCTAGACAACCTGTCCCCCTCCCATCCATCACCTTCAATTTTTTTTCATTAATCATACATTTTGAAATAGCTTGTTTTGAAAAGATTCTACAGTCTCCTTCAATTATTTAACTTGTAGTGTCACAAATCTATTTTTATTGTAACTTTTAAAATTTTGCCACTTTATAAGATGTTAAATACATGGTAATAGCATTTTCTTTTTTTCAATTTTAGTTGGGAGGTAGGGAAAGATAATTGATAAACTAATGCAGAAATTCTGCCTCTTCTTTAAAGTTGTTTTGATGCAGCTGACTGTAGCCCATTTGACGGTGGATTTAGGGCTCTACCTCCAGGGTTGAAATTTCCTTTAACTTCTTCAATTCGAATTACCCATTCCTCCATTTTTCTCCAGTTTCCTTTATATCTGCTCAAATCTCATCTCTTCCCATGCTGGTCACTTTATTTCATCTGCTTTAAATCCAGAATTTTGCTACAAAGCATTGTGTAGACAAGCATGGTATTTTTCACTAATATAGGGCTGCCCCCAAAGTCTCCAGTTGCCTGGAAGTCATTTAAGAAACATATGGAACTTATAGTTGATATAGTAAAGTTACAATACAGATTCATTGTTACATAGTCCACAATTTGTAGACCAAATCACAGATCTGATTTTATAAATAATCCATTTATCTAAATCATATTTACTACTCAGTAGATATCATACACAGAAGAAATATATGAAAAAGATTTTCTGGATCCAGATAACTGCGATGGTATGATCACCCACCTAGAGCCAGACATCCTGGAATGTGAAGTCAAGTGGGCCTTAGAAAGCATCACTACAAACAAAGTTAGTGAAGGTGATGGAATTCCAATTCAGCTATTTCAAATCCTAAAAGATGATGTAAAAGTGCTGCACTCAGTATGCCAGCAAATTTGGCAAACTCAGCAGTTGCCACAGGACTGGAAAAGGTCAGTTTTCATTCCAGTCCCAAAGAAAGGAAATGCCAAAGAATGCTCAAACTACTGCACAATTGCGCTTATCTCACATGCAGTAAAGTAATGCTCAAAATTCTCCAAGCCAGGCTTCAACAAGTATGCGAACCGTGAACTTCCAGATGTTCAAGCTGGATTTTAAAAGAAAACAGAGGAACCAGAGATCAAATTGCTAACATCCGTTGGATCATCAAAAAAACAAGAGAGTTCCAGAAAAAAATCTACTTCTGCTTTATTGACTACGCCAAAGCCTTTGACTGTGTGGATGGCAACAAACTGTGGAAAATTCTTTAAGAGATGGGAATAACAGACCACCTGACCTGCCTTCTGAGAAATCTGAATGCAGGTCAAGAAGCAACAGTTAGAACTGGACATGGACCAACAGACTCGTTCCAATCAGGAAAGGAGTATGTCAAGGCTGTATATTGTCACCCTGGTTAATTAACTTACATGCATATTACATCATGCAAAATGACAGGCTGGATGAAGCACAAGCTAGAACCAAGAGAAATGTTGATAACCTCAGATACACAGATGACACCACCCTTATGGCAGAAAGCAAAAGAGAACTAAAGAACCTCTTGATAAAAGTGAAAGAGGAGAGTGAAAAAGTTGGCTTAAAGCTTAGCATTCAAAAAACTAATATCATGGCATCCAGTGCCATCACTTCATGGCAAATAGATGGAGAAACAATGGAAACAGTAAAAGACTTTATTTTTGGGGGTTCTAAAATCACTGCAGATGGTGACTGCAGCCATGAAATTAAAAGACACTTACTCCTTAGAAGAAAAGCTATGACCAACCTAGACAGCATATTAAAAAGCAGAGACATTACTCTGCCAACAATGGTCCATCTAGTCAAAGCTATGGTTTTTCCAGTAGTCATGTATGGATGTGAGAGATGGACTCTAAAGAAAGCTGAGTGCCGAAGAACTGATGCTTTTGAACTGTGGTGTTGGAAAAGACTCTTGAGAGTCCCTTGGACTGCAAGGAGATCCAACCAGTCCATCCTAAAGGAAATCAGTCCTGAATATTCATTGGGAGGACTGATTTTGAAGATGAAACTCCCATACTTTCACCACCTGATGCAAAGAACTGACTCATTGGAAAAGACCCCGATGCTGGGAAAGATAGTAGGTGGGAGGAGAAGGGGATGACAGAGAATGAAATGGTTGGATGGCATTACCAACTTGATGAACTTGAGTTTGAGCAAACTCCGGGAGTTGGTGATGGACAGGGAAGCCTGGTGTGCTGCAGTCCATGGGCTTACAGAGTCGGACACGACTGAGTGACTGAATTGAACTGAGATATCATAAAATAGATATCTTTGTTTTTAAAGGAAGCAAAAGTTTAGCAATAAAGGCAGTTTCTATGAGCAGAGTTTGAGTATCAAGATTTTAATTGAAGAGCATGAAGTAAATAAATGTATGTTCTAAATAATTCTTTTAATTATTTTCAATTAAGCATTTGAGTGGCTACTTCAATACATGCCTTTTGAGTCTTTTTTTCCTTCAAATCTTCTAGTAAGATAGCAACATTACAATTTTTGTGGATGTTAAATTTTTTTGAAATAATTTCTCTGAGCCAGCAGTTCTGAGGGGGTTTATTGTAATATATGAGCAAAGAAAGAGCCTGATATTAAAACTAAAAATAAACTTAATAAGACTTAGGACACCTCCATTTATTATTCCATTTCATCATCTTTTTCTAAGATGAATTAGGGTATAGCATTTTGTTTCCTCACAATTCCAAGTTCATTGGAAAATTCATTGAAATGGGAATATTTCAATATTGTAAAATGGAAAGGCTATTAGTGTTTACTAGATGATGCTTTTCATAAATCACACTTATGAACAAAGAATGAACTGTATAGCACAAATACAATATATTTGTGCTAGAGAAAGATTACTCTAATGCCAACCTACTTCCAAAGTATGCTAGGCTCTTATGGAAACATTTTTTACTTGCAGATTAATATATTTTTGTTGGGTAAGAAGTCGCATATTGCACAATTTGTTGGGAGCTGTCATAATTAATTTTATTTTGTAGTATGGAGGTCTGAGCCACCAGAGAAACCACACCAAGGCTATGGTCTTCCCAGTGGTCACATATAGTTAGGAGAGGTGGAACATGAAGAAGGCAGAATGGCAAAGAATTGATGCCTTTTAACTGTTGTGCTGGATAGGACTCTTGAGAGTTCCCTAGACAGCAAGAAGATCAAGCCAGTCAATTCTAAGAGGAACAACGTTGAATACTCATTGGAAGGACTGATGCTGAAGTTGAAGCTCCAATATTTTGGTCACCTGATTCAAACAGCCGACTATGGAAAAGTTGCTGATGCCAGGAAAGATTGAGGGCAGAAAGAGAAGAGGGTGAGATGGCTGGATAGCTTCACTGATGCAATGGACATGATCTTGGATAAACTTCAGGAGATGGATGAGGGACAGGGATGCCTGGTGTGCTACTGTCCATGGAGTTGCAAAGAGTTGGACGTGACTGGGAGACTGAGCAATAACTTCAAAGGAATATACATAGTATATTAGTGTAGTTAAAATATTTTATTAAAAGGAATTTATACCATTGGGGAACTGTAGTCACAACTTATGAATCTTCTTTATCAAAGGTGACACTATTAAAAAAATAACAAATAAAAAGAAAAAAAACAAAACATGATGATTTGGGAAAGGTACATTTACTCAAATCAATTCCCTATCCAGAAACCTGGAATTGTTTCACCACTTGACAGCCTCACATATGGCACCATCCTGAATACCAGGTGCAAATATCTTGACAATAATGTTACAGAACATTATTATTAAAAATGTTCAATAAATAATTCTACCCTGCAATAGGAAATTACAGTGTAATAAAACCTCAAATATGCCACAGCCTCCCAGGGTCCCTAGCAAGGAAAACTTCCTACTCTAACACCCTGATGAGTCATTCTATAGAAGAGTTCTCTGGGAACCTCTTCTCTGAATCTGCTGTAGTAATCCATAGGCATTGTCCAACAGTTGAACTATTCAGAGTCCCCTTTCCTGTTACTGTGGTTAGGTGGTTACTGTGACACTTGCCCCACTGCTCAGAACGGACTTTTTTCTGCAGGTCTTCTCGAGGCTTTCTTCTCGAGTAACAAATGTACCACTGTGGACTCTGTAACCCCCGAGATTGCAGCAAACCAGGCTTCCCTATCCTTCACTATCTCCCTGAGTTTGCTCAAACTCGTCCATTGAGTTGATGATGCCATCCAACCATCTCATTCTCTGTCATCCCCTTCTCCTCCTCCCTCAATCTTTCACAGCATCAGGATCTTTTCCAATGAGTCGGTCAGTTCTTGGCATCAGGTAGCCAAAATATGGAGCTTCAGCTTCAGCATCAGTCCTTCCAGTGAATATTCAGGGATGATTTACTTTAAAATTGACTGGTTGATCTCCTTGCAGTCCAAGGGACTCTCAAGGGTCTTCTCCAGCACCACAATTTGAAAGCAACAGTTCTTCAGTGCTCAGCCTTCTTTATGGTCCAACTCTGACATCCATACATGACTACTGGAAAAACCACAGCTTTGAATATATGGACTTTTGTCAGAGAATTGATGTCTCCACTTTTTAATATGCTATCTGGGTTTGTCATACTTTTCTACCAAAGAGCAAGCATCTTCTAATTTCATGGCTGCAGTCACTGTCCACAGTGATTTGGGAGCCCAAGAAAAGAAAATTTGTCATTGTTTCCACTTTTTCCCTATGCATTTTCCATGAAGTGATGAGACAAGATCTTAGTTTTTTGAAAGTTGAGTTTTAAGCCAGCTTTTTCATTCCCCTCTTTCAAACTCATCAAAAGGCTCTATCTCCCAGAGTTTGTTCAAATTCATGTCCAGGAGTCAGTGATGCTATCTAACCATCTCATCCTCTGCTACCTTCTTCTCCTTTTACCTTTTATCTTTCCCAGCACTAGGGTCTTTTCTAAGGAGCTGGCTGTTTGCATCAGGTGGCCAAAATATTAGAGTTTCAACTTCGGTATTAGTCCTTCCAATGAATATTCAGCTTTGAATATTATATACGTGCTACAGATTGCATTATGTCCACCCAGAACTCGAAGGATGAAATTCTAACCCCCTGAATGTGACTATATTTTGAGATAGGGTTTTGAAGGAAATAAATAAAGTTAAATGAAGTAAAATGGAGCCCTAATCCAATAGGACTCTTTTCTTTATCAGAGGAAGAAACACTAGAAAAGTGAATGCACAGAGAAAAGGTCATGTTAGCAAGAAGGCATCAATCTACCAGCTAAAAAGAGAGGGTTTATCAGAAACCAATCCTGCAAGCACCTCAATCAAGTTCCAGCCTCCAGAATTATAAGAAAATAAATAAGCCACCCAATTTGTGGTTTTCTGTTATGACAGCTCTAGATTAATACTATATACACATCCATCTATATCTATCAATCTATCTATCATCAAAACATTGTTTCTTAAAGCTATACAAAGAGAATATAAACAAGGAAGCTGAAGTGTGAGAAAAACGGTGGAGTATGAAACCCTGGACAACAATAATGATTAAAGGGGCATGACTGAAACCAACAAAGGAGTTTGAAAACATACCAAGTCTCTAAAGAGAGTCATGAAGGAAAGAACTGTAAGTGGGGTTTATAAAATTTTGTAGAGAATTCTGTTAGTATAGCAATTAAAAGTAAGTGAAAGAATTTGCAAGTCTAGGGTGGGGGGTATATCATATACATAGTAGTGAGTTCAGAGAGGGGATTCAGGCTGTGGGGAATGTAAACATAGATTGCATCTTGCAAGGTTTAGCAGTGAAGAGAGGCAGGTAAATCATCCTCTTGAAGGTAAATGCACATCAAAGAAAGGGATTGTTTAGGTCAATGGATTGAAACAGTTTGTAAGCTAGAATAAAGGAAAGAAAGGGGAGGGAAAGTCCAAACATGAGAAAAGGAGTGCAAATAATTATCAGAGTGAGTGTGATCCAAGGAAGGACAAATCCAGAAAGGCAGGAAGTTAAACTTATGAAGCAGGAAAAGAATCTCTGAAAAAAGCGTAGTGGTGGGAATGAGCAGTTGTTTAAATTAATGGGTAGGAAAGAGGAAGGCTGAGAATATAGTATTGATACATAATATTACTGTGTACTGTGAAGAATGGTTTGAAATGCCAGCAAATGGTTTGAAAAGCACAATCTTAAATTTTTGTAAATGGTACTCTGTGATATGCTTCCTCTCTGTTCTTCTTGTTCTAAATTGGTGGTTTATTTCCCTTAGGTACAGTCTAAAGTAATGTGCTCATTTTATTCTACAAAGCTCACTGATTCTTGTGGTGATAACTTTTTCCTAAGGATAATGGCAGGACCTCAAGCTTTCCCTCTTTTCTTTTTCCTTTCTCTTTAATTTTAGAAGCTTATTAATGTGAACAAGTTGTAAATCCTCAAAATAGTTCTTTGGTGACCTAGTAAGTGGTTGAATGTACTAAGATAATGTATGCCACATGTGATTACTTGTATCTGGTTTATTAAACACATGTATTAACACATTTTACATTTTACTTTCTTATTTAGAAAGTATTTCAAATGCTGTGTTAAATTACATCCAAATTACATCTTCTGTGTATTTCATTCTCTAGTGTAATACAATTATACGGACAATTCTATAAAACAGCATATTAAATTTTTCAAGAATCTTCTACTGTTTTAGTGTAGAGGCTTTTTATATACTGAGTAAATACTTTAAAGAACTTGTCATTATAAGCAGTGAAGTTTTTTTATAAAATGTTATTTAAAGTACTGTACACATGAAGTAAGCCAGAAGGAAAAACAACAATACAGTATACTAACGCATATATATGGAATTTAGAAAGATGGTAACGAGAACCCTGCATGCAAGACAGCAAAAGGAACACAGATGTAAAGAACAGATATGTGGACTCTGTGGAAGAAGGCAAGGGTGGGATGATATGGGAGATTGGCACTGAAACATGTTAATTACCATATGTGAAATCAATCTCCAGCCCAGGACTGATGCTCGGGACTGGTGCACCGAGATGTCCCAGGGGGAGGGAATCGGGAGGGAGGAGGGAGGGGGGTTCTGGAGGGGGAGCATATGTAGACCCATGGCCGTTTCATGTCATTGTATGGCAAAACCAACACAATAAAGTAAAGAAAATTAAAAGAAATAAAATAAAATAAAGTACTGTGCACAGTGTATTGAAATACTATTCCAGTTCAAATTTATTAATATTCTATTTTCTGAAAGAACATTGAATTATTCTTCTAAGTTATATATCTGTGAAAATAGTTAAACAATGTAGTATTTAAAAGCAAGGAGGAATATATAAAATTTGCTATTCAAAAATCAGGGTGTTCCCAATACCATCTTTTAAGATGAATAGGTAAAATAACTATAAATGGCATATACATTCACAGTTATTGAAATATGATAAGTTCCTACTGATGTGTAGTTTATGAAAAATACAATTTGGCTTTTAGATGAAATATTTATGTAAATTTGGCATTGTTACTTAACTGGCAATTCTACCTTTAAAGACATAATGCTTAATAAATAAATTGGTACATACATTTTTAATAGCAAGCACTCTGTGAAGCTTCAAACTAATTGAATTGATAAATTAGAGGATTAATATGGATTATGTCATATAAAAGTTTCAGAATTATATGTCATTTCTGTGGCAAAAACTTTTGTCAAAAAGATCTCTATTGGTTTTTTTTTATTAAAATCTTCATATCTGAGTTAAATGGAGAAACTTTTCCCTTTCCCCTGTACTGTTAGCTTAGCGTGTGTGAAGCAGGCAGCAATTGTGTTTCTGTGTGCTTATTTAGTCAGTCACGTCTGTTTGTGACCCCATGGACTGTAGCCTGCCAGGCTCCTCTGTCCATGGAATTCTCTAGGCAAGAATACTGGAGCGGGTTGCCATTCCTTTCTTCAGGGGATCTTCCTGACCCAGGGATTGAACTGGGTCTCCTTCATTGCAGGCAGATTCTTTACCATCTGAGCCACCAGGGATGCCCAGTAGTGACAATTACTAGGAACTCACTAAACTTTCATGGGAAGGTGGGCTTGCACCAGTTTAAAAAAGAGACACAATCATAGTGCATGCATTTGTGTGTGAGAGAGAGAGAGAGAGAGAGAAGGAAAGAATAGAGAAATTAATGCATTTTCTAGGGAGGGATGACATATACAAAAATAATTTATTCATCTATTTTATCTATTTGGTTAGTTTCCTGATGAAAAAGAAATTGTAACTGAAAGTCTGAGACTTGAATTATTAAATTATATTGGGGATTTTTAATTATCCATAATGTAGAACATTGAGAAAAGTAATTGAGTTATGACTATAGGTGAAATGGTGTTGGGACCTGTGAACAGTTGATAGAAAGCTTTGAAAGTCAGAAAGACATATGTAAGTTCTGTGGTGGTAGTTTAGTCACTAAGTCCTGCCTGACTCTTTGAGATCCCCATAGGCTGCAGCCCGCCAGTCTCCTCTGTCCATGAGATTCTCCAGGCAAGAATACTGGAGTGAATTGCCATGCCCTCCTCCAGGGATCTTCCTGACGCAGGGGTCGAATCCAGGTCTCCTGTGTTGCAGGCAGTCTCCTGCATTGCAGGCGGATTCCTTACTGACTGAGCCACCAGGGAAGCACTGAATTGGTGTGTCAGGCTTTTCTGAGGTTTAGGGAGAGATGGAAATGCTAAAAATAGGAACAGAAGAAAATGACTCAATTTAATATTTTAAATGTATTTAACCAAACATGAACATGTTAACTCTTACATAAGAATGGTGGCCCTGAAAATAGAATAATTATAACCCATTATAGGTAAATTCACATGTGTCAGTTTGGGTCCACTCAAGAAAACAGAAACCGTACTAGGTGCTTTGACAGAGAATATACAAGGGTTTGGTTAAACATGAATAAAGGGAAAGAACACTGAAATAACACAAAGCTAATAATTTTAGGAAATAACAACCACTCCTAAAGCTAGGAAAATAGAGGAATGCAGTTGAGAAGAACAGAATCTTTAAGTTTATAGGAAGGACCTCACATTACTAGCACATGGTGTGATCATTATGTGTATCTGCGAAGAGGTGCAGGAAACTGGTCTCAGAGTGAGGTACTCCAAAAGGAGCTGAAGGTTGGTGCCAATTGACACTGCCAGAGTAAGAGCTGCTGCTGTGGCAATGCTGACAAGAACAGCATGGAGACTGGGAGAAGATTCTGTCTCTATCTTCTTGCCTTCCAAGCCAATGTCACCTATTGACCAATTTATCTGATGTTGCCTATTGGCTGAATTAAAAGGACATCAGCTGTCAACGGAAAAAAAATGATAGTTTACAAAGTCCCCAGACAGCATCGTAAAGCAAAATGTTTAAGTGTGGATAAGGAGCTAGGAGACAGTAGTTTGATAATCATATTATATAACAATAAAATTAATTGGGAAATAAAATGGTAGCAAAAGAGCTATAAATTAGATATGGTAGAATGAATATATAGCCATTAAGGTTTGCACATTGAAATGGTTATTGGAGAAACTGTACTTAGTAAGAAGGATATTAATATACAGTCTTCCTCTGGGGATCTGTAAAAGCAGAAAATAATTTGAACTTGTTGTATGGCTTTTTACTTTCCTATTTAAAGATAGGGAAATATTATTTTCCAGATCTATGATTCAGATTTATCCTTAACACATAAACTTACTAATTAAAAGGAAGTCCTCTTTTGAATATATAAATTCCTATTACAAGCAAGGCAATATGATATATGTAAATATGTATCATCCATAAACCTTTATTTCAATGCTTTATTCCATTGGATGAAACCATCCACGTCCCTAAGTAAAGAAAATATGAGCTATTATAGTTTGTATATTCCAGGTTATGTTACAGATGGTAGAAGACCTGAGAAAGTCGCATATGAAAAAATAAATAAACAACTCAGATCATTGAAGTCCAAGCTCTATTGGTTTCAGGAGTTCAAAGCTGTCAGTAGACAGAATATTGCTTCATCATTCAACTCTGGTTTCTGCACTGTTGGTTTCATTTTCAGAGATTCTGGAAAGGTAAGAAGGCAACCAGAATCTGCAGTTCTATACTGCTCTCTCAGTAGATTGAGCAACACTCCTACTGAGTCTCATTGTTTTTGATTGGATGAAGTGGTCAACCATGAACCAATCACTATAAAAAAAAAAATTACCCTTTACTTGACCAAGCTTACTTCACTTATCTTGAGTTGAAAATAAAATGAGATCCACTTGAAGTAAATAGAGTAAAAGGGAAATATTTTGTAGAAGAAAGTTGGAGATTTACTGTCAGAAAAAAGGCTAATATGTGTCAGTAAGAGAACAGGTATCTGGTACATGCTGTAATTGTCATGAAAGTTTTGGCTTTTTTTTAATTTAAAAATTGATATTATTCATGGTTTATTATTTTAAATAAAGTTTGTTAAGAGGTGTAATTGATTAAGATTAGGCTGAGTTAGAATAATGTTTACATGTGGCCACTTAGATTAAGGCTGTAGGGAAGTCACACTGTATCCCAGCCTTAGATCTCTGAGCTCAGTAATGTTTTGACAGAAGCAGGGAGAATTTCCAGATCCTTGCTCACCTCTACCTAGGTGTAGATTACACCCCTCCTGTTTTGGGCCACACAGCAAGGTTTGTGAGATCTATCTCTGACCAGGGATCAAGCCCAGGCCCACAGCAATAAAGATAAGTGGGGTTAAGTGTTCAGAATAGACTCTCAGGTTTTAAGAACTGGTTAAAAAATATTTGTTTGCAAAGCCAACTCAATCACTTCAAGGCTTCAAGGAACTGATTTCCAGTGCCCAGGTATTGACCCTGGATAAGAAGCCCATCTCCAGCAGTGCACTGGGGCTAAAGCCACATCCATGCCTGCAAGAATATCTTCCTGGACGGCAGTGATGGCTATGCTCACAATGAGGGAGAGGTTTAGTCTCCTTGCATTTTTCTTTAAAAACAGCTTTAATAAGAGATGAGGGGCACACTCTAAAAGAGGAGGCCCAAACAAGAACCTAGCAGCAGGAATACCAGCCATTTTGTCACAAAGTCTGGAAGACCTCAAAGCCTGCTACGTGTCCTGAGGAAAGATGTTAGTGAGTTGAGGTTTACCAAAAGCCTGAAGGACCACTAAAAAGGCTCAAGGGCCACAAGAACACTCATTCACTCTACAGAGGTTTTCTTGTGTTGCGCATTGTCCTCAGGAGTCATGAAAAGCTGGTCACTGCTTGAAGCAGCTAATGTCCCATGGCTGGTAACAACTAGAGGAAAACTCCTCAGCTCTTCTTTTGAGCCCATCTTTCTTCTTCTTCTTTTTTTTTTTTTTAAGGAGATGATATTTGAGTTTAACCAAGAGGAACTTTGAAATTTAGTTGCTTGGGAAAGTAGTCTCAGAAAAGAGAAGTGCATGGGAAAAGTCATAAAGAAAATAAAGTGTAGTATCGTGGAAAACATTGCAGTGTGGATATGGAACATGCCATTGAAGGAAATAGTGAGCACCAAGAAAAGTAAATTGACATTTAGGCAGTCTAAATAATTTGATATTTCAGCATACAGACTGTAACCACTGATATTTTTGTGTAGAGACATGATAAAATTTTAATAATTAAGAAATTATGGTAATCTGGAAAAAATTTTACCTATTTAAAGATTCTCACAGGTAAAGGTGGTTTCTATCGCTCTACCTGTTTCTTCTAGGCTTGGATGTGTGACTTGCATTGGCCACTGGTCATTAGCGAACATGACACAAGTTGAGGTTTTAAGAGAGTGTTCACATTGAGACCTCCTCTGTATTGATTCTTTTTGCCTTCCTGGCCTGACCAGGCTACACTTCTTCCTGGGCTACACTTCTGGAGGATGAGACGTGAAGAGAGGCATCAGCCATCCATGTTTAGTACCCATGCTTGTCATACCGTTAAAGGCTCAGGCATGTGAATGTGGTCCTCATAGCGTATCCAGCCTCAGGAAAGTGGTCTAGAACATAAGAACAATCCAGCAAAGCCACAAAAATACATAAGTATTTTTCATATTTCAGTCAAGAAATGTGAAAAATAAATGCTTATTTTTTAAGTCACTAATTTTGGGGTGATTAGCTATATGGCAAAAAATAACTTATTCAGAAATTACTATTGTGGTGTTCATTCAACTGGCATTGGAAAATCACCCCTGTCAAGAAAGCAAATGCCCTCTAGAATCTCACTGCACTTATCAGATGACATGAATTGACAAAGAATATTTATCTTAGTTGTGATCTAATATTTTGATTTAATACTAAGCTGTTTTTGACAGGTCATATTAAACACACAATTTTAGTAATTAGAAGCCCAACCCCACTGAATACTTTAGCTACTTAGTGTTTTCAATCAAGGATAGGTGGGTTTGTGAGCGCCTTATATGGCTACCTGTAAGCTCCCCTACATTTCACTGTAGCTTCCTTGAAGAGTATGGTTACTTGTGTTAAGTAGGAGAGCCAAGGTTCAAACACTCTGAACACCTGAAAGAGTCACAATCTTAAAATCATGTTCTTATTTCCCCCATTTTTAGTGGCTTAAAAAAAATTCATTAAAGCATGCACTAGAGAATCTCAGAGTAATGCATTGGGCTTCCCAGGTGGCGCTAATGGTAAAGAATGTGCCTGCCGATACGGGAGACAAAAGAGAAGAAAGTTTGATCCCTGAATCAGGAAGATCCCCTGGAGGAGGGCACGGCAGCCCACTCCAGTGTTCTTGCCTGGACAATCCCATGGACAGAAGAGACTGGTGGGCTACAGTCCCTAGGGTCACACAGAGTTGGACATGACTGAAGCGAATTAGCAGCAGCAGCAACAGAGTAATGCATTAGAGAATAATTTCTTAAAGAGGGATGCCATATTGTTCTCCCAGAAACTTGACTTGTAAGAGTTCTTCCCAAACCAGGAGGATGTGGCACCTTTCCTGTGTGTTTCTCTTTCTATCTGAATGAGACAAAACATTTGGTGTGTACCAGGTTGGTGCTGTTTCTTATTGATGTTTATTGTTCAACAGGAGATAATTTTTTGTAATATTTAACCAATATATATCTTATTTACTATGTCTTGTTATCTTGTAGCTCCTTATCTATTTAATCAAAGACATTCCCAATTTAGAAGGACAGAGTCATCCTAAAACAATTGTTTTGCTTGGGAAATGGCTTCTTATGCAAAAAGAAAAAGTGGTAACTATGAAACAAAGTTCTGGACAGTTTACATACCTATATTGCTTATTTTTCATCCTACTTTATATATATATCAACTTTAAATTTTGGGAGAAGATTAATTTTGAGAGAAGTACATACTACCTCTTCTTTTCTAAAACAATAGCATGAAAAGGTAAAATTTTCAGGGTAATTAATTCATATATATATATATATATAGGTGAAAAATGTGGATATTTTACCAAGAATTTTAATCCTATCTGTATGGCATCCAGTTTAATTCTGAAGAGAATATTTTGGATTCTTATTGAGAAAATATACTGCCATAATATTAAAAGCACAGTGGAGAATAATAAATTATTTTGCATGTTATTAAAACATATTTAGTGTTAAATAAAATAGAATTCATGTCTTTTTTTAATGAAATGAAACAATAGTCTACCAAGCTTAGAATTAAGTGGTAACTCAATATGTGTTCTCATTTTATTTTTTAATGTTTAATGTAGAAAGTAATATAAATAGAATTTTATGAATAAAAACTGAAATATAAAAATTCAATAATATTTTTGCATTTAAATAATCACATTAGAAATCAATCTCTCTCACACTTTAAATAAATTGTCTTTACCAGAGTGATTCTCTTTTATATTAGAATTTTTTAAGTTGCCCTTGTGGGAATAATTTCATTGCTATCAATTTTCAGTTTGAGGAATGTAATTGTTGAGCCCTGTTCCCAGGGCAATGGATACTATTATGTTTTTAATATCTATTTTTATGAGCATTTTCAAGTTTTACCCTTTTTTCATTAAAATATTTTGCCTCTAGCTCTTCCTGCTTTTGTAACTCTGTACATGCTTATTTTGTATAAAACTTTCAGAAATGTGGTTGACCATGGTTAGAACTTTGTAATAGTATCATTGCCCCAACTTATTTTTATGGGGGCTTTATTAAAAGGGCTAAAAATTACTCATGTATCATATTAACTCATCATGTGTCATTTCAGAGAGGTTAGATAGATATTGTCTCATTCAGATAGAAAGAGAAACACACAGGAAAGGTGCCACATCCTCCTGGTTTGGGAAGAACTCTTACAAGTCAAGTTTCTGGGAGAACAATATGGCATCCCTCTTTAAGAAATTATTCTCTAATGCATTACTCTGTTGCTGCTGCTGCTAATTCGCTTCAGTCATGTTACAGAAACAGGAAGAGCTAGAGGCAGATAATGTATTTGACTCCTTTAACAATTAGAATAAAAGGAATATTCCTAAGAGTGAGGATGCCTAAATGTATTATATAATGTGTGTTTGTGTTTAATGCTTGGATACATATATGCTTATTTATAAACCTATATACAAATATTTATATGCATATTTATACATATACATGTTGTATATTTACATATATGTATACAAATATTTACCTAAAAAAATATCTTCAATGGTTTAAACAAGTGAAATCATAGCATGCCATACATGTGGCAAAGTAAATACCAAGAACACAGAATGAAAGTGTGCAGATGTGACAGATAATTTTATTGAAATTACTACACCAGAGCCTTAATTTATATCTCTCCTTCCAATCTCTACCTTTGAGGGTTATTCTCCACATTTCTTCTAGAATAAGTTCCCTTATTTGCAAATATGATCATGTACTGACTTTCCTGGTGGTTCAGATGGTAAAGCGTCTGCCTACAATGTGGGAGACCTGGATTCAATCCCTGGGTTGGGAAGATCCTCTGGAGAAGGAAATGGCAACCCACTCCAGTCCTCTTGCCTGGAAAATCCCATGGAGGGAGGAGCCTGGTAGGCTACAGTCCATGGGGTCGCTAAGAGTCAGACATGACTGAGTGACTTCACTTCACTTCACTGTTCTACTCAAACCACTTCAGTGAGATTTTATTTTTCTGTTGACTTCCAGGGTGTTAAAAGTTTATAGGGACACATTTTATGCCTCTAACAAAATGGCTCCTGCCTAATTCTCCAATCTTATCTTTCACCATTTCAAACACCACATCTGCACGCTGGACATTTGTTGTTTAAATGTCATGAACAGTCATGTCTGGCTCTTTGACATCCTAAGGATTGCAGCACACCAGGCTTCTCTGTCCACTATCTCCCGGAATTTGCTCCAACTCATGTCCATTGAGTCAGTGAGGCTCTCTAACCATCTCATCCTCTGTCGTCCCCTTCTCCTCCTGCCCTGAATCTTTCCCAGCATCAGGGTCTTTTCCAATAACTGGGCTCTTTGCATCAGGTTTCCCTTGTGGTTCAGCTGGTAAAGAATCCGCCTGCAATGTGGGAGACCTGGGTTCGATCCCTGGGTTGGGAAGATCCCCTGAAGAAGGGAAACGCTACCCACTCTAGTATTCTGGCCAGGAGAATTCCATGGACATGTACAGTTCATGGATCACAAAGAGTCAGATACAGCTGAGCGACTTTCACTTACACTTTCATTTGTATCAGGTGGGCTTCCCTGGTGGCTCATATGGTAAAGAATCTGCCTGCAATGCAGAAGACCTGGGTTTGGTCCCTGGGTTGGAAAGATTCCCCTGGAGAAGGGAAAGGCTACTCACTACAATATTCTGGCCTGGAGAATTCCACGGACAGAGGGACCTGGCAGGCTACAGCCCTTGGGGTCTCAAAGAGTCAGACACAACTGAACAACTTTCGCTTTGCATCAGGTGGCCAAAATATTGGAGCTTCAGCTTCAGTATCAGTCCTTTCAATGAATATTAAGTGTTAATTGCCTTTAGGATCGACTGGTTTGATCTCCTTGCTGTATAAGGGATTTTCAACAGTATTCTCTAGCACCATAATTTAAAAACTTTATTTCTTTGCCATTCAACCTTCTTTATGGTCCAACTCTTATCCATACATGACTACTGAAAAAACTATAGATTTAATTTTATGGACCTTTGTTGGCAAAGCGATATTTTTGCTTTTTAATACTCTTGTCTAGGTTTGTCATAGTTTTACTCCAAGGAGCAAGTGCCTTTTAATTTTGTGTCTGCAATTACCCTCTCCAGTAATTTTGGAGCCCAAGAAAGTAAAATCTATCACTGCTTCCACTTTTCCCCCATTTGCCATGAAGTGATGGGACTGGATGCCATGATCTTAGTTTTTCAAATGTTGAATTTCAAGCCAGCCTTTTCACTTTCCTCTTTCACCTTCATCAAGAGACTCTTTACTTTCTCTTTATTTTCTGCCATTAGAGTGGTATCATCTGCATATCTGAGGTTCTTTATATCTTTCCCAGAAATCTTCATTCCAGCTTGTGTGTCATCCAGCCCAACATGATATACTCTGCATAGAAGTAAAATAAACAGGGTGACAATATACAGCCTTGATGTACTCTGTTTCTAATTATGAAATGGTCCATTGTATCATGTCAAGTTCTAACTGTTGCTTCTTGACTGGCATACAGGTTTGCTCAGGAGAGAGTTAAGGTGGTCTGCTATTCCCATCTCTAAAAGAATTTTCCACAGTTTGTTGTGATCCACACAGTCAAAAGCTTTAGCATAATCAATGAAGCAGAAGTAAATGTTTTTCTGAAATTCCCTTGCTTTTTCTATGATCCAACAAATGTTGGCAATATGATCTCTGTTTCCTCTGCCTTTCCTAAATCCAGCTTGTACATCTCAAAGTTCTTGGTTCACATACTGTTAAAGCCTAACTTTGAGGATTTTGAGTATTACCTTGTTAGCATGTGAAATGAGAACGATTGTATGGTAGATCGAACATTCTTTAGCATTGCTCTTCTTTGGGATTGAAAAGAAAACTGGCTTTTTCCAACCCTGTGGCCACTGCTGAGTTTTCCAAATTTGCTGGCATCAAATGAGTACAGCATTTCCACAGCATCATCTTTCAGGATTTGAAGTAGCTCAACTGGAATTCCATCACCTCTACTAGGTTTGCTCATAGTAATGTTTCTTAAAGCCCACTTAACTTCACCCTCCAGGATGTCTGGCTCTAGGTGAGGGACTACACCATTATAGTTGTCTGAGTCATTAAAACCTTTTTTGGGTATTCCTTCTGTGTATTCTTGCCACCTCTTCTTAATCTCTTCTGCTTCTGTTAAGTCCTTGCCATTCTTGTCCTTTATTTTGTCCAACTTTTCATAAAATATTTCCTTGGTGTCTCCAATTTCCTTGAAGATTTCTCCATTCTATTGTTTTCCCATATTTCTCTTCATTGTTTCCTTAAGAAGTCTTTCTTATCTCTTCTTGCCATTCTTTGGAACTCTGCATACAGTTGGATTTATCTTTCTCTTTCTCATAACTTCCAATTTTATTACTACAGTTAGTATTTCATTTCTGTGTTCTAAAATTTCATAACAGCCACTCCTTTAATATATTCAGTCAACAAGGACCTTAACTTGAGTGTAGATATGTTTTTTTTTTGTTCATTTTAGGGAAATTCTTCCTGACCTTGACATCACTCCCATTGAATTCTAGCCTCATGTAAACATTGGTAGACCCTTGCCTCATAAAAGATTTTGATATTCTTTGTGTGTTTAAAAAATACAGTTGAATACCCTGTATCTTCAGTTTAAATCATGGAAGGTTCAAAGTGCTGTGTTCATCCTTTAGAGTTTAAAAAATATCAATCAAGGGGTTCAGGTAGGCTAAGTCTCTTGTGGGATTAAATAGCACAGTTTATGGAACTAAATGACTTCATGAAATAATTATTGGAAATATCATTTAAGAGGGCAATTATTGGGGTGGAGGATACAGGCAATACCCAAAATTTCTTTTTAATTTCTTGACTTTTTACTTTTTCTCAGGAAGCAGGGACTAGTAGGCAAAGTCATAACTTTGCTTGATGGAAAAGTTGTTTGATGATAAACTAGAACTTTGATAGTGATTGAATGGGAAAAGCCAATATAAGCCAAGATTTGGAATTCATATAAACAGTGGAGAAATAACAATTATTATAGATTATACGGACTTCTTCTGGGAGGGCATAAGCCAGGGAAGAATCAAATAGCATACATCCTGTAAGACAGCTAATCAAATTTAGGGTGCTGGAAAAAGAAAAAGGGGAACCAATTTAAAAAGCAAGAGAACTAGGAGATGTGGGCCTAGTCTATAAAAAAAGTTAGACAATGGGAATTTAGACAGTAATCCGTTTGAATAAGTAAACAAAATTTCATGCAGAGCTAATGGCTGTTTGAACAAGAATATTCTCAAGACATTCTCCTGCCAGGGAACACCTAATCTTCTCAAAAAATGAGATGTTCTGAATCTGCAGATGAGGCAAACTTTGAGAGCTGACTAATTAATAGGTTATGTGAAGATGTCAGAAACACTGAGACACATCTATAGAATAAATCCTGATGGTCAAAGCACTCTTATTTTCTAGGATTCAATGCAAATTTCATCCTCTGTAGTGTCAGTTTCACTTTGTGGGTTATTTTTTGTTTGCTTACTTGCTTATTTTGTTTGTGTGTGGGGTTGGAGAATAACTTTAATATCAGATTGATTATATTTTTTGCAGCTGAAAATGGAGAAGGTCTATACAGTTAGCAAAAACAAGAACTGGAGCTGACTATGGCTCAGATCATCAATTCCTTAGTGCAAAATTCAGATTTAAATTGAAGAAAATAGGAAAAATCATTAGGCTATTTCTGTATGACCTAAATTAAATTCCTTATTGTGGAAGTGACAAATAGATTCAAGGCATTAGATCTGATAGAAAAAGTGTCTGAAGAGCTACTGACAGAAGTTCATAATATTGTACAGAAGGTGGTGATCAAAACTGTCCCCAAGAAAAAGAAATGCAAAAGACAAAATGGTTGTCTAACAAGGCCTTACAAATAGTTGAGAAAAGAAAAGAAGGGAAAGACAAAGAAGAAAATGAAAGATAAATTCATCTGAATGCAGAGTTCCAATAAATGGCAAGAAGAGATAAGAAAGACTTCTTAAGGAGGGGGGGAACTAAGATGGCGGAGGAATAGGACGGGGAAACCACTCTCTC
>ML661338.1:13185075-13305447 GCA_007570785.1 Antilocapra americana
GAAGTTTTGGCCACAGCAATCAGAGCAGATAAAGAAATCAAAGGAATACAGATTGGAAAAGAAGAAGTAAAACTCTCTCTGTTTGCAGATGACATGATCCTCTATATTGAAAACCCTAAAGACTCTATGAGAAAATTACTAGAGCTAATCAGTGAATATAGCAAAGTTTCAGGATACAAAATCAACACACAGAAATCCCTGGCATTCCTATACACTAACAGTGAGAAATCAGAAAGAGAAATTAAGGAAACAATTCCATTCACCATCGAAACAAAAAGAATAAAATACTTAGGAGTATTTCTACCTAAAGAATCAAAAGACTTGTATATAGAAAACTATAAAACACTGATGAAAGAAATCAAGGAGGACACAAACAGATGGAGAAATGTGCCGTGTTCGTGGATTGGAAGAATCAACATAGTGAAAATGAGTATACTACCCAAAGCAATCTATAGATTCAATGCAATTCCTATCAAGCTACCAGAGGTCTTTTTCAAAGAATTAGAACAAATAATTTCTCAATTTGTATGGAAATACAAAAAACCTCGTATAGCCAAAGCAATCTTGAGAAAGAAGAATGGAACGGGCGGAATCAACCTCCCGGACTTTAGGCTATACTACAAATCCACAGTCATTAAGACAGTATGGTACTGGCACAAAGACAGAAACATAGATCAATGGAACAGAATAGAAAGCCCAGAGATAAATCCACGCATCTATGGACACCTTATCTTTGACAAAGGAGGCAAGAATATACAATGGAGAAAAGACAACCTCTTTAACAAGTGGTGCTGGGAAAACTGGACAGCCACTTGTAAAAGAATGAAACTAGATCACTTTCTAACACAATACACAAAGATAAACTCAAAATGGATCAAAGATCTAAGCATAAGACCAGAAACTATAAAACTCCTAGAGGATAACATAGGCAAAACACTCTCTGCCATAACCCAAAGCGGGATACTCCATGACCCACCTCCCAGAATATTGGAAATAAAAACACGAATAAACAAATGGGACCTAATTAAAATTAAAAGCTTTTGCACAACAAAGGAAACTATAAGCAAGGTGAAAAGACAGCCTTCAGAATGGGAGAAAATAATAGCCAATGAAGCAACAGACAAACAATTAATCTCAAAAATATACAAACAACTCCTGCAGCTCCATTCTAGAAAAATAAACAACCCAATTAAAAAGTGGGCCAAAGAACTTAACAGACATTTCTCCAAAGAAGATATAAAAATGGCTAACAAACACATGAAAAGATGTTCAACATCACTCATTATCAGAGAAATGCAAATCAAAACTACAATGAGGTACCACTTTACACCAGTCAGAATGGCTGCCATCCAAAAGTCTACAAGCAATAAATGCTGGAGAGGATGTGGAGAAAAGGGAACCCTCTTACACTGTTGGTGGGAATGCAAACTAGTACAACCACTATGGAAAACAGTGTGGAGGTTCCTTAAAAAGCTGCAAATAGACCTGCCATATGACCCAGCAATCCCACTGCTGGGCATATACACTGAGGAAACCAGAATTGAAAGAGCCATGTGTACCCCAATGTTCATCGCTGCATTGTTTACAATAGCAAGGACATGGAAGCAACCTAGATGCCCATCAACTGACGAATGGATAAGAAAGCCGTGGTACATATACACAATGGAATATTACTCAGCAGTAAAAAAAAATTCATTTGAAGCAATTCTACTCAGATGGACGAAACTGGAGCCCATTATCCAGAGTGAAGTAAGCCAGAAGCAAAAACAACAATATAGTATATTAACGCATATATATGGAATTTAGAAAGACGGTAACGAGAACCCAACATACGAGACAGCAAAAGGAACGCAGATGTATAGAATAGACTCGTGGACTTTGTGGATGAGTGTAAGGGTGGGATGATATTGGAGAAGGGCATTGAAGCATGTTAATTTTCATATGTCTAATCAATCGCCAGCCCAGGACTGATGCTCGGGGCTGGTGCAGCGAGATTTCCCCGGGGGGGGGGGGGGGGAAGGGGGGGGGGGGGTCCAGGGGGGAAACAGAAAAGTAAACCCATGGTGATATCATGACAATGTATGGCAAAAACAATTAAAAAATAATAATAAATAAAAAAATTAAAAAAAAAAAGAAAGACTTCTTAAGTGAACCATGCAAAGAAATAGAGGAAAACAAAAGAATGGGAAAGAATAAAGATCTCTTCAAGAAAATTAGAGATACCAACTGAATATTTCATGCAAGATGGACAGAAACAGTGTGGACCTAACAGAAGCAGAATATATTAAGAAAAAGTCGTAAGAATATACAGAAGAACTGTGCAAGAAAGGTCTTCATAACGCCGATAACCATGATGGTGTGGTCGCTCACCTCGAGCCAGACATCCTGGGCATGAAGACAAGTACACCTTAGGAAGCATCACTATAAACAAAGCTAGTGGAGGTGATGGGATTCCAGTTGAGCTACTTCAAATCCTAAAAGATGATGCTGTAAAAGTCCTGCACTTAATATGCTAGCAAATTTGGAAAACTCAGCAGTGGTCACAGGACTGGAAAAGTTTAGTTTTCATTCCAATCCCAAAGAAGGGTGATGCCAAAGAATGTTCAGACTACCATACAACTGTGCTCATTTCACATGCTAGCAAGGTAATCTTCAAAATCTTTCAAGCTAGGCTTCAGCAGTAGGTGAAATGAGAAATTCCAGATGTACAAGCTAGATTTAGAAAAGGCAGAAGAACTAGAGAACAGATTGTCAGCATTCACTGGATTATAGAAAAAGCTTCAGTGCTTCGGCCTCCTGATGCAGAGTCAACTCATTTGAAAAGACCCTGATGCTGGAAAAGATTGAGAGCAGGAAAAGAAGGGGGTGACAGAGGATGAGTTGGTTGTATGGCATCATCGACTCAATGGACATGAGTTTGTGCAAACTCTCAGAGAGAGTGAAGGACAAGGAAGCCCGGCATGCTGCAATACATGGGGTCACAAAGAGTCAGACATGACTTAGCAACTGAACAACAAAGGATAGTAGAACACAGTAAGATGTAGGTAGGTCATTGATGGATAAATATTTATTCAACTCTGACATATCAAAATCCAGAATTCTGGGCTCCTCCTCAGACTTAATTGACTTGGGATTTTCCAGAGAGTAGAGGGGTGGTAGCAATCTAGAAACTAAGTTATAAAATAAGCAGCCCAGATAATTCTTTTTGTATACAAAATTAAAAACTCTATTAATTCCATAGTCAAAAATGTGATGGAAACAGATCAGAGCAAACAACTAGTTTAATAGTTAGAAGAGGACAAAAATGAAAGAGATTCTGCTAAACTCTTAGGCAGGATTGAGAAATTCCTATCCTATGGGTCAGGGCAGATGACTGGTATACAGATAGTTCAAATCAGAAGAGCAATTTCAAAGTCAAAAGCAAGATGGCACGCAGAGATCAGTTCTGATATAATGGGAGATTTTTAGACAGAGGTAAAATTCATTTCTGAAGGAGTTACTCAACTTGGGGATTTGGTCTGAAGACTCCTTTTACTATTCCTGGACATATTTTCAAGTTGGAAGTTCATTTAATAAAGTATTCTCACTCTTTGGTGATACTTTCCCCTGTGGGGCTGGAAAACCATTTTAATGCCCTCACAGGATTGTGTTATTCTCTTTTTAGAGAACGTCTATATTCCCAAGAGTGACCACTTTGTTGTGGACTTAGTCTTCAGCTTCATAGTCTGATTAACTCTGTGTGTGTGTGTGTGTGTGTGTGTGTGTGTGTGTGTGTGTGTGTGTGTGTGTGTGTATTTCTAGCTACCCCTTTCCTTGTCCATAGTAATGAAGTTTGTCTGGATAATAGAACACAATAATAATTTTGTATATAAAAATATTTATTCATAGAAGATGAGATTTTGTAATGCTAAGAAAAGCATTTTTCTAAGAATTTATTTTTTCAAAATACAAAGACAGATAAAGGTTTTGAAGGGAGAATATATAAATATTTCTTCCAATAAAGCATCAGGGAAATTTTTCCACCTTTCTTTTTTCTCTATTTAAATCTCTCAGCTCCTTCAATTTGTCCTTTCTTCTTACTTTTTCTCTTTTCTGGCAAATCTGCTCCTGTTGATAGTATTATGTATTATTAAAAGATGTGTACTTGTGCCTGGGATACAAAGATTTAATCAGTTAATGATTAATAAACTCTTAATGCTGTATTAAAGATAAAAGCATTTATTACACTCATTTAAACCTTACTCTAAAAATTATTTGGGGATATTCTCAAACCTCCTTAAAGTTTATTATATCAGTTGCAATTTGCCTTAGTTGCTGAATGTTCACATTTGAAAAATTATTTTCAAGAGTATATAAAAAACTTACTGGCTTCTACGTCTATTTTTCAGTTGAGTAGTTCCTATCAGTAGCCACTGGGAGGTAGCACATGTATTGTGCTTTCATTATTCTCTGTGTGTGTAAAGTTATAAACTAGGAGTTCACATTACCTGTAGGTAATGATAGTATGTTTCATTGTTTTCACTAAGTTGGTGTTAAAATAAGCAATTTATAACTATGGTCAAAGTGGTGAACAGCAAAAACTAAACAATACAAAGCAAAACAAATGCCCTTCATGTTGTTTGGAGGTTAGCATTTTCCATTGTGGAAAAAATGTACAATGAGGAATACTTGATGTTTTGCCATCCCTATTGCTTTCTGAAAAATTAAGCAAGAAGTCTTATCTATGTTCAAGATGAGAATAGTTTAAAAACAAAAGTAATTATGGTTACATGCCTGTATTAGAAAAATAGCATCAATAGAGGAAGCTGATTTACAGGCCTGCACAAACAAAATCCCAGTGGAAACTTATCTATGCATTGCATAGATTTCTTTTAATAATAATTAAATTGTTGCTGGTACAGAAGTATATTACTAGAAATTGGGATCACATAGATCTAGTGGAGACCCACCACAGTAAGTCAATTTCCTGTCCATCCCATGCTATTTTAAGCTTTACTGATGTGAAATTAACATCAAAGTTATTTTTTTTTCCTATAGAGGCTAATGTCTTTAAAAGTGTTAACTATTTTGAAATTTTGCCAATTCTGGGTAGGTCAAATAAAAAGCTTTTGCATGAGGAACTTGGGATTAGGTTTTGACTAATGTTGAATTCTAATTCACTTCCTTTTCAGGACTTAGCTATAATTCAGTATAAGTGTGCATGATGGAGAAAAATTTTGTGGTAAAATAAAAATTATATCAGAAAAATCACAAAACTGATTTATCAAGTACAAGTAATATACTTGCCACAGTCTTTAATTGAAAGAAAGTCTTAAAATAGATCCTTATTAATTTAATTATTGAACATTTTTGCACTTTACCAGAACAAACCACCTTTAACAAAAAAATAAAGGAAAGAAAGAAAAGAAATGACAAAAAATTTCAGTAATATTTATCCATTATAAGTTAATAACATTAAATGTTATAATTAGCATATTTCTATTGTCATTATTTATAAAGCACTTGTTATTATCAAAATGTATAAATTCCATGGCTATTATAATGAATCAGTCTTTCAGAAAAGAACTCTGGGATAGAAGTTTTTTTGCTATATAATTTATAGTTATTTTGAAGCATACTAAACAGAAAATCAGAGTTATCACTTTGCATTTTAATCTGATAATTTCTACTCTCATCACTCAAATCTGCCTACATATGTATCAAAGTATGCTCTCTTGGCTCTTCAGGTCAACTTTGGACATGAATTCAAATAATTAAAGCCCAAACGTATGATAACTAGAAATAGAGTAGAAGCTCTCTTAACCAACAATCATGTAACTTACTAACTCATTTAGTCTCTTCAGGCCTCTTAAAAACAAAGTAGACTGATATTTCTGACACTGGACAACAAGGAGTTTGCCCTCCAGTAAATCTGCAGCCTTCTACACTTATCTGTTGCTCATATGCTTATCTAGTGCATCAGTCAGTCAGGCTAATTGTTAGTTTCCTATAGTGGAGAATCTTCCAAATAAGTTAAGTAGAAAAATTACTTGTCTGAAATATGAGATAGCTCACAGAAACCACAGAAAAGCCAGAACTGCACCCTTTGATGCTGTAAAAAGCAATACTGCTTAGGAACCTGGAATGTTAGGTCCAAGAATCAAGGCAAATTGGGGTGGTCAAACAGGAGATGGCAATAGTGAACACTGAACATTTTAGGAATCAGCAAACTAAAATGGACCAGAATGGCTGAATTTAACTCAGATGACCATTATATCTACTACTGTGGGCAAGAATCCTTTAGAAAACTGGAGTAGCCATCCTAGTCAACAAAAGAGTCTGAAATGCAGTACCCAGATGAAATGTCAAAAATGACAAAACTAGCTCTGTTCATTTCCAAGGCAAACCTTTCGATACCACAGTAATCCAAGACTATGCCCTGCCAGTAATGCTTAAGAAGCTAAAGTTGAATGGTTCTATGAAGACTTACAAGACATGCTAGAACTAACACCCCAAAAAGATGTCCTTTTTATCATAGGGGACTGGAATGCAAAAGTAGGAAGTCAGGAAACACCTGGAGTAACAGGCAAATTTGGCCTTGGAGTACAGAATGAAGCAGGCCAAAGGCTGATAGGGTTTTGCCAAGTTAGTGACACATTGGTCATAGCAAACACCCTCTTCCAACAACACAAGAGAAGACTCTACACATGAACATCACTGAAATCATATTGATTATAGTCTTTGCAGCTAAAGATGGAGAAGCTCTATTCAGTAAGCAAAAAAAAAAAAAAAAAGATCTGGAGCTGACTGTGGCTCAGATCATGAACTCCTTATTGCCAAATTCAGACTTGAAGTGAAGAAAGCAGGGAAAACCACTAGACCATTCAGGTATAACCTAAATCAAATCCCTTACGATTATACAGTGGAAGTGACAAATGGATTCAAGGGATTAGTTCTGGATAGACAGTGTGCCTGAAGAACTATCAACAGAGGTTCCTGACATTGTACAGGAGACAGTGATCAAGATCATCCCCAAGAAAAAGAAATGCAAAAATGGTTGTCTGAAGAGGCCTTTCAAATAGCTATGTAAAGAAGAGAAGCTAAAGGCAAAGAAGAAAAGGAAAGATATACCCATTTGAATGCAGAGTTCCAAAGAATAGCAAGGAGAGATAAGAAAGCCTTCCTCAGTATTCAGTGAAAAGAGAGAGAAAAACCATTGAATGGGAAAGACTAGAGATCTCTTCAAGAAAATTTGAGATACCAAGGAACCATTTCATGCAAAGATGGGCACAATTAAGGACAGAAATTGTATGGATCTAACAGAAGCAGAAGATATTAAGATGAGGTGGCAAGAATACACAGAAGAACTACAAAAAAAAATCTTCATGACTCGTATAATCATGATGGTGTGAATACTCACCTAGAACCAGACATCTTGAATTTGAAGTCAACTGGGCCTTAGGAAGCACCACAATGAATAAAACTAGTGGAGGTGATGGAATTCCAGTAGAGCTATTTCAAATCCTAAAAGATGATGCTATGAAAGTGCTGTACTCAATATGCCAGCAAATTTGGAAAACTCAGCGGTGGCCATAGACTAGAAAAGGTTAATTTTCATTCCATTCCCAAAGAGAAGCAATGCCAAAGAATGTTCAAGCTACCATATAATTGCACTCATCTGACATGCTAGCAAAGTAATGCTCAAAATTCTCCAAGCTAGCCTTCAACAGTACGTGAACCATGAACTTCCAGATGTTCAAGTTGGATTTTAAAAAAAACAGAAGAATCGGAAGTCAAATTGCCAACATCTGTTGGATCACCGGCAAAGCAAGAGGGTTCCAGAAAAACATCTATTTCTGCTTTATTGACTACACCAAAGCCGTTGACTGTGTGGATGACAACAAAGTGTGGAAAATTCTGAAAGAGATGGGACTACCAGACCACCTGATCTGCCTCCTGAAAAATCTATATGCAGGTCAGGAAGCAACAGTTAGAACTGGACATGGAACAACAGACTGGTTCCAAATTGGGAAAGGAGTACATTAAGCCTATATATTGTCACCCTGCTTATTTAACTTACATGCATGAGAAATGCTGGACTTCCACCATGAGAAATGCTGGACTGGATGAAGCACAAGCTAGAATCAAGATTGTAGAGAGAAATATCAATAACCTCAGGTATGCATATGACATCAACCTTACAGCAGAAAACAAATAACTAAAGAGCCTTTTGATTAAAGTGATAGAGGAGAGTGAAAAAGCTGGCTCAAAGATCAACATTCAGAAAGCTAAGATTATGGCATCTGGTTCCATCACTTCATGGAAAATAGATGGGGAAACAATGGAAATAGTGACAGACTTTATTTTGGGGGGCTCCAAAATCACTGCAGATGGTGACCGCAACCATGAAATTAAAGGACACTTACTCCTTGGAAGAAAAGTTATGATCAACCTAGACAGCATATTAAAAAGCAGAGACATTACTTTGCCAACAAAAGTCTGTCTAGTCAAAGGTATGGTTTTTTTCAGTAGTCATGTATGGATGTGAGAGTTGGACTATAATGAAAGCTGAACACTGAAGAATTGATGCTTTTGAACTATGATGTTGGAGAAGACTCTTGAGAATACTTCGGACAGCAAGGAGATCCAACCAGATCATCCTAAATCAGTCCTGAATATTCATTGGAATGATAGTTGCTGAAGCTAAAACTCTAATACTTTGGCCACCTGATGTGAAGAACTCATTGGAAAAGATCCTGATGCTGGGAAAGATTGAAGGCAGGAGAAGAAGGGGACTACAGAGGATCAGATGATTAGATGGCATCACCGACTCAATGGACATGAGTTTGAGTAAACTCTGGGAGTTGGTGATGGACAGGGAGGCCTGGCATGCTGTGTGCTGCAGTCCATGGGGTCACAAAGAATCAGACACAACTGAGTGACTGAACTGATCCGCACTGATTGATGTATGATTGCCGCAACGTTTGAGGAGCTGGAGAAGCTTACTAGCTGTAGAACTCTGGCTATGACCTCCATTCTCCTCACATGCCTGATTTCTTTTCACCTAAGAGGGGCCTCATGAACATTTCTGTGGACACCCTTCTCCTCCTGCCTTTAGCCTTCAGTAAGACTGACCCAGCAATAAGCTTGAAAAGGACTAACAAAAGACCCTTTGGTCTGGAAATGTTGGAATTTTGAGTTGCCACAATGCTTTAGGAGCACATGCTTAGGTGGGTACTTCCTTTTTGTCCTGTGGACCCCTTGTTTCATGGGGAGAGGCATGGCCGAAACAGTGCATCAGTTTCTAGGGCCATTGTTTGGAGGAGTGCAGTCAGGTACACTGGATCCATTGACAGTCAATGTTTGTAACTGACAACCACATATCAGACTCTCTCACTGCTGTTGGAACTCTTCACCACTGTAACCTATTAGAACATCAATCCTTGCACCCACTATTTCTCCTCAGGAAGAGAATATAGGTAATTTACCTCCTTCCTAATATGCCCATATCTTAACTACAAGGGAGATTGACAGAAAAAATTCTACCTTCTGTTTCAGAGAAACCTAATGCAGAATGTGGGAAATTCTCCAAATCCAGGAAGAATGTTCAATATTTCTTTGTGCTTAGTCACTCAGTTGTGTCCAACTCTTAGAGGCCCCATGGACTGTAGCCTGCCAGTCTCCCTTGTCCATAGAATTCTCCAGGAAAGAATACCGGAGTGGGTTGCCATGCCCTCCTCCAGGGGATCTTCCCAACCCAGGAATCCAAACCTAGGTCTTCTGCATTGCTGGCAGATTCTTTACCATTTGTGCTACCGGGGAAGTCCCCTGCATTGCCCTGAAACATACTTAACATTCACTAGCCTTAGGGATAGTTGTTTGTTTGTTTTCCCAAAGCAGTTCATTTTGGTTTTCTTATGCAGTTACATAATTTAAAAAGTATTATGTCAACCCGTAGCAAGTAAATAAATGAAAGAGAAAACCATTTCTTTGAACACTTGAATAACCTGGAAAAACCTGATGAAGGTGAATTGCCTTAAAAATACTATTAAATTAGATGTGGGTGAAAAAATCATTAAACTCTAAAAAAGGTTCTGCAGTTAGATTGCTTTTCCATGATTTTAGGCCAGGTCTTCATTTCACTTTATAGAAAGGAAAACTTGAAAACCAGTGTGTATAGCTCTTTATGGTGAAGGAAGGGAAATACAATAGGTTATTTCAATCAGCAGATACATGTTAAAGGAAAATACTGGCTCTACATCAAGCAGTTATTAACTCAACTTTTATCAGCTGGTTTGAAAATCAGAAAGTTTGATCCCAAAACAATCATGCTGTTGAAACCTGAAGGAGAGATATTCTTTTTTTTTTTTTATTGTTTTTGCTATACATTGTCATGATATCACCATGGGTTTACATATGCTTCCCCTCCGGAACCCCCCTCCCTCCTCCCTCCCCCCCAGGAAATCTCGCTGTACCAGCCCCGAGCATCAATCCTGGGCTGGCGATTGATTAGACACATGACAATTAACATGCTTCAATGCCCTTCTCCCATATCATCCCACCCTTACCCTCATCCACAAAGTCCACGAGTCTGTTCTATACATCTGCGTTCCATTTGCTGTCTCGCATGTTGGGTTCTCGTTACTGTCTTTCTAAATTCCATATATATGCATTAATATACTGTATTGTTGTTTTTGCTTCTGGCTTACTTCACTCTGGATAATGGGCTCCAGTTTCGTCCATCTGAGTAGAATTGCTTCAAATGAATTTTTTTTTAATGCTGAGTAATATTCCATTGTGTATATGTACCACAGCTTTCTTATCCATTCGTCAGTTGATGGGCATCTAGGTTGCTTCCATGTCCTGGCTATTGTAAACAATGCAGCGATGAACATTGGGGGACACGTGGCTCTTTCAATTCTGGTTTCCTCGGTGTATATGCCCAGCAGTGGGATTGCTGGGTAATATGGCAGGTCTATTTGCAGCTTTTTAAGGAACTTCCACACTGTTTTCCATAGTGGCTGTATTAGTTTGCATTAATGCTGGAGAGGATGTGGAGAAAAGGGAACCCTCTTACACTGTTGGTGAAGGAGAGATATTCATTTATTAACCTGTTACTCAACATCTCATCGAAGCAATGGAGTTGTTTACTGATTGAAAATAAGTCCACAATATAGTAAACTTTATTTTACAATTCCTGACTTGAATTGTCTTTTTCTATGAACCAACTGATGAATTTTGAGCACATTGAATAAGACTGTTTCTCACATACAACCAAATAATTATAGTTATGGCTGTAACTTGAGTACTTGAGTTAGGTTACTTATTCTTTCATCTAGATTAACTTTCTATGAATTCAGTCATACCATACTTAAGAAAGCAGGTGAAACAGCAGCCTCAAATTTTTTTTGCTAAATTTTCACTGCTAAGGTGACATGAAGAATGGAAATTATTACTTTTAATTAGTTAATTAATACATTTTATTGTTGTTGAGTCACTAAGTCATGTCCAACTCCTTGCGATCCCATGGGCTGTAACCCACCAGGCTCCTCTGTCCATGAGATTTTCCAGGCAAGAATCCTGGAGGGGGTTGCCATTTCCTTCTCCAGAAGATCTTCCTGACCCAGGGTTTGAGCCTGCATCTCCTGCACATGTCTCCTGCATTGTAGGCAGATTCTTTACCGCTGAGCCACCAGGGAAGCTCAAGTTAATTAATTAAATTATACTTTAAAGAAGAAGGATTGGCAACTTTATGTGTCACAGTTAATTTTTTCTTTTTTCATATTCTATGCTATCAGAATCTGTGTTATGCATTTTTTTTACACTTAAATCCACAAGTACCATCTCATTCAGCTGTCATTCAAAATTAATAAGCATTTTGAATGCATTCTGCTTTAAAAATGAAGCTTTCCTAGCTTGACTGTCTTATGATGTTTCTCTTGATACAATTATTATCTCTGGTCTTAATTGCTACTTCCAATTCCTAATATTTATCTAGACTCAGTCTTCTGTTAATTTGGTTCTCACTAGATCTTTTCTGATTCTCGCATTCTGTTCATATCCTTAATTTGGTTTGTGTGTGTGCTAAGTTGTTTCAGTTGTTTCCATTTTTGTTAAGAATTAGAGATGCTTTTAAGGTCACCAGGATTCTTACACAGAATCTCTGTTTTGCCTCAGTGACCAGCTTCTGGGTTCTAGCTGAGTACAGTTCTCATTCATGACCAGTCCCTATTCTTCTATATCCTTTCTGACAATAACGTTTTCAATTTTGACTTCTTGCCTCCTATTTATCACTTGTTAAACCCAAATATTGAGAATTTTCAGGGGACTGAACTATCTCAAAATATAACTATTAATCTTCTTTGGTCTCTTGCATCATTTATCTTTCTCCTGTGCTTTCTGCTATATTTATTTTTCCAATTTGTTTTTGTTTCAGTCCGTACTTCTGAAGCACATTGATTCTATCTTGGCTTATGTGAGCAGAGCTCCATTCATTATACCTTAATACTTTATCAGTCAGGACTGCATCCAGCTGCATGTAACAGAAAAACCAGCTAATAGTTACTTAAATAATTAGTCATTTGTCATTTATTTTTCATTCACTATGAAAGTCTGGAGTTAATATCTGCTGAATGTTATCAACAAGGATCCAGTTGTCTGTCTTTTTAACTTACTACATAACTTAGCCCATTACATTTATCTTTTTAATAGTGTGATAATTTATGTCAATTTTCAGCCTCTTCTTCCTTTCACAAAATGCATGATTTGAACTTAAAAATAACTTTATTGAAGTATAATTTAATACAGTAAACTATATATGTTTAAAGAAAACAGTTTGATGAATTTGGATCTGGGTATATACACATAGCAGAGAAGGCAGTGACACCCCACTCCAGTACTCTTGCCTGGAAAATCCCATGGATGGAGGAGCCTGGTAGGCTGCAGTCCATGGGCTCGCTAAGAGTCGGACACAACGAGTGACTTCACTTTCACTTTTCACTTTCATGCATTGAAGGAAATGGCAACCCACTCCAGTGTTCTTGCCTGGAGAATCCCAGGGACAGGGGAGCCTGGTGGGCTGTCATCTATGGGGTCGCACAGAGTTGGACACGACTGAAGTGACTTAGCAGCAGCATATACACATAGAATTTTCTCCACAGCTAAATAATTCACATACTCATTTCCCCTCAAAGTTCTCTTATGTCCCTTTGTGTTCTGTTGTATGGTAAAGACCAGACAGATCATTTTGGTGTTCTAATACCATTAATAATTCCAACACTCATTAACAGAATGAGCTTGGGCAACTAGTATGATCATGATTTTCTAATCTGCTAAAATAAAGATAATAAAACCTACTTTATAGCACTGTTGTACATTTATTATCTTATCTGTGTGCGTGATAAGTTGTTTCAGTCATGTCTGACTCTTTGCAGCACTATGGACTGTAGCCCACCAGGCCCCTCTGTTCATGGGATTCTCCAGGCAAGAATACTGAAATGGGTTGCCATTTCCTCCTCCGGGGGATCTTCCCGACCCAGAGATCAAGCTGTGTTTCTTATGTCTCCTACATTGGCACCACCATGTGTAGTAAGCACCATTTAATGGGGGTCAAATGTAAGAATATATGATAATAGAAACAGTGTAAGGAAAATCCCCATTACTTCCCAAAACAAAACAGTAGGCCCTCTATTTCCTTCTGTTTCAGAGAAGATAAATATTTATATTGATTGCTTCTCTATCTCCTTATGCCACCCATTCTCCCAGACATTAGTGCCTTAGTTGCTATTCTTTAATAATAAATGAAAAAACGTGGTACATACAGAGAAAGGATCAAAGCTCCATTGACTCACTGTGGCTGAGCTTTAATGAAATAACCTCTTTTTTCCTTGGTTTTAGGGCCAGAAACCTTAGGCAATAATGTGAATTTATGGAATCAACATATTTAGTATATCTTTTCAAACCTAAGTAGAAATCCTGGTTGATAATTTCTGAAATTACAAAATGAACTTAACCTAGAAATGGAGGTAATGCCACTTGATAAATTTTGTACCTCTAAACCTTTGTGTCTGTATATTCTTTGAGATTTTCAGGTATTTTCAGTCACTGGCACTCTCAATGTGCCATTGTTCCAGTGACAAGTGTATCTCAAAATTTAAACCTAAGACCTTAAGTGTCATTGGATATTTTTCTTGTCGTAAAACTACCTATGGGAAAAACAAAATTCTGGTGACCTCCAACATAAATGAAATAAGTGAACTGACAAGAAAACTGACATTTTATGATTCCTGACATATTGTTGGATCCAGGTGTGAACAAGATCTCACAGCATTAGTTATCCATCCCCAGTGTATTGCCAGTTAACTAAAACTTAGTCCTTGATTGTGGGAAAGTATGAATGATTTGGTGATTGGGAGATACAGGGGAAAACTGTGCAGTGCCTCTATTTTAAATATTTGAGTTGCCATTATAATTCATCTCAGTGGGACCAGACAGTTCAGGCATAAATGTGCTTTTTCTATTTTATACACAGAATGCTGTGTATTGGGGTTTCTATATCTTACTCTCTAAATGTTGTTATTCTCCTCATAAATGTACCTGACACTTAATTAAAAACTAGTGACTGGTGCCTCAAAAAATGTAGGGCATGTAATCGTGGAAAAGAAAAGGGTTACAGAGTAAGACTCAACTAAATTAAAATCTCAGTTCAAAATGGATTTATTTACCCTAACATCAGGGTTAGAGTTCGGGTCAGAATCAAGATCAGGTAATTAACCTCTTGTTTCAGTTTCCTTGTATGTAAAATGTGAATAATAGCATTTTCCCAACAGAACAGTGGTAAATAATGATGGAGTGCCTGACACAGGCCACCCATAAAATTTAAAGCTATTATATGTAGAAATATTCCATATTACAGTGTGGTATTACTTAGCAAGGGAAGATTTGAATAATGTTAAACAACTGATATTTTCTCTTCCAATTAACATACCTGGCTGCTATAAAATTATGGTTAATATTTTGAGCCAATCACAATTTAAGAGATTTATATTATGGAAACTAAATTATTAGGGTGTAGAGAGAATGTTCAACAAATATTAAGGTTGTAAATGAATTGAGGGGTTTGCATGGTGGAGTAGGAAACACATGTCAGGTAAGGAACCACAGAACACTAAGAAGTTGAGTTCAGGAGAGAAAATATGATTATTTGCTCTGAATAATTGGTTTCTTTTTTTCCTCATCAACCCTCCATACTGTAAAGATAATATAATTAGAAGGGTATTGAATAAGACAACGTGGATATGAGTGTATATGTATGTTCGAGTATGTAGATGGATGTATTTGTGTGTGTGAGTTTATATTCACACATTTCAAAAAGGAAAAAGAGATATTCATTTGATTTTTTATCCTTTAACTATTTTCATCCTCTCTCTCTTCTCTTTCTCTTTAATCTCTCCAAAAACCTGTTACATAAGAAATTTGTTCGTTTATGTAGCTATGGACATAAAATTCAGCCTAAGTTTAAGATAGCAACAACCACAGCAGCAACATCTTGGGGACATTTTAAATTCAAGAGGGCTAGTAACTGGGATTGGATTACTCTGACCATTTGCTGTCTAGATGAAACTCCATTGTGTTATCCTTGACTTAAATTTCCAGTGAAAGTGCAAAATACTGCTTTGGAACTCCAGGAAGAAAACATTTTTGCAAATAATAACTATATGCATTTAGAGACAGGAAATTACTAACTCAGCCATAAAATTGTTTCATGTAAGATGCAAGTTTTAAGCTTGCTCTTTATTTCTAGAGAACATGAATATACATATTACAGAAATCATATTTAATTTAAACATAAATGACTTTATTACCCCCTCTTATTTCTTAAAGCCATTTTGTAATGTAAAGGAAGCAAGCATCAGTGCATGAAAGTCAGATATAGTTCAATGACTTCACACATTTAGCCAAGTTTCTACCTTAGAAATTACATAAAAGTGAAGAGCTTGAGGCCATAACATTCATAAGCATTCTACAAATATTTTGATAGCTGTTATATCATGTTCAAATTTGTGATTATTTTCTCCCTATGAATCCAGGCAATTCATATGCTATTGATATATTTGGCAACAAATATAATTTAGAATTAATGAAGTCATATTTTCAAACACCAGAAATAGTAACTGCACTGAAACTATTTTGGATAGATGGAAATCCATTTTATTGCTATCATATGTTCTGAAATTCTCATCCTTTTAATTTTGGGGCCAATGATTGTTAATTTTACCAGGTATCCAGAATTCATGATGTTCCCATTCCAAAACCCACATTCTTCTCTTTTTCCGGAATTAACTAACAGCATCAAGAAAAACTCTAACTCTTTTTTGAAATACTGTGTATGTGTTTACCAAGTTTGTGTAACCCTCAGTGAAATTTTAGAAAACTGATTTGCATTTGGGACATAGTCTTATCTTCATATGGGTTGAACTCATATCTTCTTTTGGATTTCTGATTTTTAATAATCAAAATGAGGGTGGATAGTCAGCAAAAGAAAAAACATGTTTCTTTTTTTATTTCCCCCACTTCTGTGGTTAATTGGTAGTATGTTCCCAACAATAATTTGATGTCAGTAGTCTGAGTTACTCACTCATAATTAAGGATTCAGAATATTCATGGCTAATTTGGCCTCACCTTTAAACCTGAAACTCCATTAATGATGGAAAATAGCAGAAAGTTTAGAAGAACTTATTATAGACCTCTTTTATTCTTTTAATCTCTCTCCTATGGATTCATTAGAGGTGAAAAGTGAAGGGAGCCACCTTATTCTTTGGCTACAAAACTACAAACTACTTAGCCAATATTTCATATCCAAAGGAGAAAACACCTAACCCACCTCACCCCCAGGAACGAGACGAATTTTGCTTAGACAGAGGAGGCTTGTACAGTCCAAGAGTTGCTATGACCCTTTTCCTTTCTTTAAGGTCACCTACTTAAATGTCTCAGGGGAGTTCAGGCCATTCTGTCTTGTTGAAAAAATTCATTTGCTGATTCTGTTCTCTGTTATCCAATGTAAAATTGTGATTGATTCCATTAATATTTATTATTCCAGGCCACTGTGGCTGAGGAAAATTTAACAGAGTTGCCTACCGTGGTTTTATTCAATTAAAGATAAGATTTTTGTTCAGTTTCTAAGGAGATTCTACCACCATCATCCCAGCATTTAGAGAACACAAAGGTCTCAGGTTAAAATTTCACAGCTACAGCATTGTTAACATTTTATGGTTAATAAGAGGGAAAAAACCCTACAAACTGCATAAATTATTTTCTTGTTTGTTAGTAGCCTCTTTCATGAGATTATAAGCACTCTGAAGCTGTATGGCTCTACTATACTCAGCACAAAGCCTGGCAAAGAATGGAGGTTCAAACATACAGGGGTTCAATAAATGTTTGTTGTCAAATGAATCAATAGTAAGGGTCCTGTAGCAAGAAGTGAGTGTTCTGGCAAGATAGTTTAGATTGCAGAAGAATGATGTAGGGGATTTAAAAAGAGACAAGAACTTCAAGCCCTGGATAGAAGCAGTTTTCTAAGTCACAGATATATATGGAGGATTGAAATGTGGTATCAGACTCACGTCATATACTTATCATACTTTACATTTTATCATGTATAAATATGTATAGTAGATTATATACATTTATATATTATACATGGCAAATTGTATATATCTTATATGTACATCCAGAAGTCCTCAGAAAGAGTCTGAACTGGATTTTTTCAATATGCCTAAAAGTTGGAGGGAATGGATTCATAATTCCTCTACACACACAGCCCATATATATTCCACTGCAAGAAAATTATTCTATGAGAAAATCAATTAGAGCATAGATATTATTGAGTCACAGATAGAGAAGTGGAATATTAACTAAAAGAGGCTTTATTTTTTAATTATTTTAGAGCTGGTATAATTGAGAGGAAGATACTTTATGTTTGAGAGAGTAGGACTAATTGAGAACAAGTTTGTTTTGTTTTGATTTGTGTGAAGACTTCTGGAGATAATAGAGTGACTTTAAATAAAAGGCTAGAGAGCTCATTATTGGTCAAGAGAAAAGAGTGATGTAAAGGCTGTAGAGGTAGCTTTTATGCAAAAGAGTAGACAACTTGTACATAGAAAGAAAATTGACAATGTTACAAAAATTGGATAGTGGAAGATTAGATAAAGAATTAATGGTACAAATGAACTGCCTGAAGATAAATATTGAGTTTGCTATATCAAATGTCCACTTAAACTTGTGAAAGCATGATTTTATACTGGAACCAGTATCCCGTGTTTTCTGTCTTTTTACAGCAGTCTTTGCTCCAGTGGATCAAGTATGGAGAAAATGAACCATGCCTGAGACAATGTTTACCTTTGAAATGGTATATTACAAAATCTTTCTCAAAATGGCTTGTCCCCAGGATATTTTAAATCTAATGGATCTCAAACTTTCCTTAATCAAATGTATTTATGTAAATTTTGAAGAAAGCTAATGTGGGGTCATTTAGAGCTAACTGGCATTTATTTTATTGATGAGAAACCTATGATGATTTTGTTATCAGTTACTTATAGGTCACAGTAAAGTACTATTTCTGCATGTGGAAATATAAGCTTTTTGTGGGGAAATGGCCACTGGATAATAAAGTGCTATTGAGTACTTTTTTAATGCAAGTATAGTAAGCAAAGAGAATTTCACTTGATCACAAAGTTAAATGTGTAATAATACACTATATGTGTAATAATACACTATATGTGTAATAATGCATTTATTACATTGCAATAATACATTTGAAAGAGGGTTTCAGTAAAATTATACCATCATACTTTGATACTACGAATGCAGTTCAGTTCAGTCACTCAGTTGTGTCCAACTCTTTGTGACCCCAAGAATGCAGCAACCAGGCTTCCCTGTCCATCACCAGCTCCTGAGGTTTGCTCAAACTCATGTCCATCCAGTCGATGATACTATCCAAACATTTCATCTGTTGTCTCCTTCTCTTCTTGCCTTTAATCTTTCACAGCATCAGGGTCTTTTCCAATGAGTCAACTCTTTGCATGAGGTGGCCAAAGTATTGGAGTTTCATCTTCAACATCAGTCCTTCCAATGAACACCCAGGACTGATTTCCTTTAGGATGGACTGGTTGGATCTCCTTACAGTCCAAGGAACTCTCAAAAGTCTTCTCCAACAACACAGTTCAAAAGCATCAGTTCTTCAGCACTCAGCTTTCTTTAGAGTCCAACTCTCACATCCATACATGACTACTGGAAAAACCATCACTTTGACTAGACAGACCTTTGTTGACAAAGTAATGTCTCTGCTTTTCAATATACTGTCTAAGTTAGTCTGAGATTTTCTTCCAAGGAGCAAGTGCCTTTTAATTTCATGGCTGCAGTCACCATCTGCAGTGATTTCGGAGCCCAAGAAAATAAAGTCAATCACTATTTCCATTGTTTCCTCATCTATTTGCCGTGAAGTGATGGGACTGGATGCCATGATCTGAGTTTTTTTAATATTGAGTTTTAATGTACAAGTGTAAGGGACTGTTAACTTTTGCCTTCAACTTGCCACACTCTTCATAATTCTCTTTTCACTTTCTGTGCATGCTGACTGCTAGCAAGATATGCTATCTCCTCTCAGACATAACCCACTCCAGTATTCTTGCCTGGAGAATCGCCATGGACTGTAGCCCACCAGGCTCCTCTGTCCATAGTGTCGCAAAGAGTTGGACACGACTAAGCAACTAAGCACAGCACAGCACAGTACAGGTCAGATATATTCTAAGCAATAGTCTATATACTGAAGTGTTCTTTTAAAAAGTATGGCAACTCTTGGTCATGTGACCTTAGCTAATATGGCAATTAACTCTTTAGTCCAAATGACTGACCTGCATGATCTAAGATTGAATATAAACAGACAAGATTTGTCATCTACTTTGCTAATTAATGTACCACTGGAAAATAAATGATCTTCCTTTGCATAATTTTTATAGAATATAAAATAAACTCTAGCTTGTCATGGAAGATTCAAAATTCTGGGACTGAAGAGTTCGGTTCTGCATAGTTCCTGGCTCTACATTCATCTTCCTCATTTTGGACTGAACAGAAAAGCTACCATCTCAACTCTGGAAACTAGTTGGCACAGTAGCTCTGCCTTGAGATGTCTGTTATGGCAAATATCTGCTATGGTAAAAGGAATGAGGACAGCTCTGGTCCGTTCCTATGCATAAAGCTGCACGTGCCAATGTGGTTTCATGCCAGTGTTCATCCAAAAAACCAGCTATTGAGTATCTTCTATGCACGGCATAGATATCAGAATGAAATATTTTTAAATGTGTAAATGCCGAGGTCCAGCCCCGGCGGGGTCCGGGGGTCTTGAGGGATGAGTGGCGTCGGCGGAAGAACTGAGCTGAGTCGGTGTGTGGTGATGAAGCAGTCTCTCTTTATTGCTGTTAGTTTCATGGGGGTGATGGAGAAGCCTCTCCCAAAGGCGGTGGAGAAGTCTCTCACTTTATTTTTGTTAGCTTACAGTTTTATAGCCAAAGAACATCCCCATTACATCACAACATTTTTATGCAAACTTTTGTTTTCTGCCTACCATCAACAACTTTTACATTAAGCTCATCTTCTTTACAAAAGGTCAGATTTCTGCATAATCAGGCTTAATAATAGTATGTTTACCATTTGAATGTCTCTAGCATACCTTTATTTAGCATAATGCGGGCAAATATTCACTGTCTTACAAGATAGCCTTTTCAGCAACTTATCCAGGAAACATAGGGCTAGAATCTATCTCAAAAAGAGGGGGTTGTAAAGAACTTACTTTCTATATCTGAGAGGGAAGAGGGCTATAAATGGCTCTATACTTTAAGAATGTATGTATTTCTTTTGTCCCCGGAAAAGGTGTGCCTCTCCACTCATCTCTGAATATTCAGGGATTGACACAGGAAGCCTCCTGCCAAATGTTCCCTGACAAGGTGCAACTATGTAGAAGCGAGAAAGAGGGGCTTAAGCTTGAAAGTGTTTTATTCTATTAAACTATATTGGTTTTTACAAGGAAAGAGAAAAGAAGATAAAGAGACAGTTTAGCAGCACTGCTTTAACAATGAAACCCTATTAACCTTACAACTACTAAAAGGAATTTCTATTTCTACACTATCCTAAAGCAATCAGTGTCTCCAACTATGCTGGCCACAGTTATGAGCATTCCTAAGTCCCATTCCAGCCTGGTTTTTTTAAGAAAGGGAGCCTCCTCCGTGGAGTGGTCGGGGGGAGTGGGATGTGGAAAGGTGACCCAAGTACGAGCCCTTCTGGTGGTGGCTTTGCCATGACCCCCAGAGAACTCTTGGTAAACTCCCCAGTAACTAGTAGGAGGGAAATAAGGTCTGAGGGAATTATCTCAGGATGATTTTTTTCTAACTGAGACTGACCTACTGAGATGAGCTAATGTTCAGAGCGTAAACAGAGCTTCCCAAGAAAAATACCAGGAGGGGCCTTGCCTTGGGATGCCCCGAAGAAAAATCCACTTTGCAGTTTCCTTCTCAGTCTCGTGACTTTGTCATCTGAGTGAGGGGGCATCCTGATGGCTCCCGGCATGTAAAGTTTTCCTACTTAATGTAAGGCAGCCTAGTAATGAATATCACAATTTTACAGACAATAGGTGCTAGTGAATGGAGAGAAATTTTAAGTGCCTTCAGTGTAGGAGCTAGTTCTTTGTCTTCAAGACTTGGATAAGTAGGAAACAGCAATAACAATATTCAAGACTTAGATTCAAACAACTCAATTGGTGCTTTAAAGACATCCTTTAACCTAAAATTTGTATGGTTTACATAATTTTGTTTTCTTATAGACTATGTGGAATTCATGAGTGTGCCTGTGATCCAAACCATGCTGAATAATTTATTAGGCTTCGACTGATGAAAAGAGATGTTGGCTGATGAGGTCCTGGTTGGGTTGTGCTGTTGTAAGGTGGGGGGATGTTCCATCATCCTTCCATGCATTATGGGAGCTGTCGTTTAGGATACTGTATGTGTGAGGCTACAAACCATGGTACCTGTGGGGCTTTGCACAGTCCAGGCTACTTAGATGCTGAGGAACTCAAGAACACATCAGCTCTTGGAGAATCTGCATTTCTCTGGAGAGCACCTCTAGGCTGGGGAAGCTAATCTCCAAGTTCTTTCCTGTGCTGTGTGGATTAACTCAGGCAGACATTCAGTAGATGTGACACTAGTGTCAAGTGGGACTTTAAAAAAGTAAATAACACCTTAGTGAAAAATACTCTTAGAAAATAATTTCTTAGAAGAAAAAGGAGGAGGAGGAGAAGAAGAAAAAACATGCTTATTATATATACTTTTTACTTTGGGATGGTTTTGGCCACTATTTCCTGTACAATGCTATGTACTTCTCTCCAAAGTTCTTCAGGCACTCTGTCTACCAGATCTAATCCCTTGAATCTATTCATTACCTCAACTGTGTAACCGTAAGGGATATAATTTATGTCATACCTGAATTTGGCCTAGAGATTTTCCCTACTTTCTTCAATTTAAGCCTGAATTTTGAAATAAAGAGCTCGTGATCTGAGCCGTAGTCAGCTCCAGGTCTTGTTTTTGCTGACTGTATAGAGCTTCTCCATCTTTGGCTGCAAAGAATATAATCAATCTGCTTTCAGTATTGATTATCTGAAGATGTCCATGTGTAGAGTTGTCTCTTGTGTTGTTGGAAGAAGGTATTTTCTATGATCCATGTGTTCTCTTGGCAGAACTCTCTTAGCTTTCGCTTTATTCATTTTGTACTACAAGGCCAAATTTGCCTGTTATTCCAGGTATCACTTGACTTCCTACTTTTACATTCTAATCTCCCATGATGGAAAGAACACCTTTTGCTGTTAGTTCTAGAATGTCTTATAGGTCTCCATAGAACCATTCAACTTCAACTTCTTTGGCCTTAATGATTGAAGCATAGACTGGGATTACTGTGATGTTAAATGATTTGCTTTGGAAATGAACCAAGATCTTTCTGTTATGTTTGAGATTTGCACCCAAGTACTGCATTTTGAACTCTTTTGTTGACTCTGAGAGCTACTCTATTTTTTCTAAGGGATTCTTGCCTGCATTAGTAGATAATGGCCATCTGAATTAAATTCTCCCGTTCCTGTCCGTTTCAGTTCACTGATCACTAAAATGTTGATGTTCCCTTTTGCCATTTACTGCTTGGCCATGTACAGTTTACCTTGATTCATGGAACTAGCATTCCAAGTTCCTATACAATAATTTTCTTTACAGCATCAGAAAAAGCAAGAGAATTCCAGAAAAAAAATCTACCTCTGCTTCATTGACTATGCTAAGTCCTTTGACTGTGTGGATCACAACACACTGAAAATTCTTAAAGAGATGGAAATGTCAAACCACCTTACCTGTCTTCTGAGACACCTAGATGTGGATTAAGAAGCAACAGTTAGAATCAGACATGGAACAATGGACTGCTTCAAAATTGGGAAAGGAGTATGCCATGGCTGTAGTTTGTCACCTTGTTTATTTAACTTCTATGCACAATACTTCATTCCCAGCTGGATGAATCACAAGCTGAATCAAGACTGCTTGGAAAAACATAAAGAACCTCAGATAGGCAGATGATATCACTTTAATGGCAGAAAGTGAAGAGGATCTAAAGAGCTCCTTGATGAGGGTGAAAGAGGAGAGTGAAAAAGTTGGCTTAAAACTTAACATTCAAAAAACTAAGATCATGCCATCCACTCCTATCACTTCATGGCAAATAGACATAGAAAAAGTGGAAACAGTAGCGACTTTATTTTCATGGGCTTCCAAATCATTGTGGATGGTGACCATGGCCCTGAAATTAAAAGATGCTTGCTCCTTGGAAGAAAAACTATGACAAACCTAGACAGCATGTTAAAAAGCAAAGTATCACTTTGCTGACAAAAGTCTGTTTAATCAAAGCTATGGTTTTTCCGGTAGTCATGTGCTTGAGAGTTGGCCCATAAAGAAGACTCGGCACTGAAGAATTGATGCTTTCAAATTGTGGTGCTGGAGAAGACTCTTGAGTGTCCCTTGGACAGCAAGGAAATCAAACCAGTCAATCCTAAAGAAAATCAACCCTGAATATTCATTGGAAGGACTGATGCTGAAGCTGAAGTTCCAATACTTGGGCTACCTGATGCAAAGAGCTGACTCATTGGAAAGGACCCTGATGTTGGTAAAGATAGAAGACAGGAGGAGAATGGGATGACAGAGGATGAGATGGTTGGATGGCATCACCGACTCAATGGACATGAGTTTGAGCAAACTCTGGAAGATGATGAAGGACAGGGAAGCCTGGCATGCTGCAGTTCATGGTACTCATATATATATATATATATATATATATATATATTATAATTTTAAAGCTATTTCCTGAGTGTCAGCAAATCAGACATCATTACTGTATTAAATTCATCCCCTAACATCCATGAGTCAACTATAAAATAAATACATGTCAATTTTTCTCTAGTTTATTGGCACTCAGAAGTTATAGAATGGTGTGCATAATTAATCCTTTAATTAATTTGTCAAAACAAGCCTTTTTGCAACTGAATTTTGTAGCAAATCCTGTCAAGCTGCAGCCTGTGGAAGCAGATCCAGGAGTCAGTTCAGCTTAAAGAAATAGACTTTCTTACAGAATCTAGAATTTCTATTACATAAAATCAATGAAGAAATGATGTTTTTAAATTTCATAGTTTTGAAAATCACATATAACAGCATATAAAATACTTATGCTCTTTTTGAGCTAGAATTACAGTGTAGATTCATAGTTTCTAGATATATTTTACAGAGCACTATTTCAGGGAATATAAATAGGTATACAAAAAGTTGTGATTTCTAAAGTGAGTCTATATCTCAATCTAGAAAATTATGTTCACAGCAGCTTATACACAGTACCAAAAATTATGTAGAAAAGCATAGGATTTTATAACTGTTTTTTTTTCCATAAAGCATACTTGTAGAGGAATACCAAAGCATGATAGTTACAATATCTTTGACAAAAATTTTGTATCTTGGAAAAAAAATGAGTTTGCAACAGTTGGGAAGAGCATTGTAGTCATTGGAAATAGAAACTATATGTTCTTGAAATTTTTTAAGCAGGATAGATGCAAATCAGACTTGTATCTTAATTTTTAGATGTATTAACATAAAATTAAGGGTAAACAGGAGACAGTGGTGATGCAGCTTGGAAGATACAGTCACTCTATGACTAGGGAGACCACTGGTCTCCCCCACTTCGCTTCTCTGGTGCAGTCCTCCCTCCTTTGGACCTGAGAAGGATTTGATGTACAAAATAGCACTAAATTCATTGCTTAAGCTCTAACTATGGCACTTTTTACTGTCAATTCATCTAGATTATGAGTTAACTTGGACTGGCCTAGAAAGCTGACATGTGTGTCTAGGGCATCTAAGCTTCATAAAACTGAGGAACAAATAACATTTTCGTAGGCCAAAGACTGCCTGTATAATCATGTTTTCAGGGTCTAGGATCTGATTTATTCTGTTTTCTGGCAGCAGGATGTGTGAAAACTGCTCAAAAATAAGTAGGCCCTCTAGCCTTCTGAAAACTGGCAAAGAGAGAGCAGTGCCATCAAGCTCCATGCCAAGTTTAAGGGCAGTTGAGAGCCAATAAAGCCCACCCTTCTACATGATAGTGAAGCATGGATTTTCCACTCACATCACAGGTGGCTTCTCCAGTTGCCTCATCAGTGTCACTGACAAAGCATTCGTTGCCTGAGATAATTTGGCAGAATCTCCAACCCTGGGATAGTGGAATGCAGTCAATTTATCGGAATGTAAGTTAGCTCCTGGGAAGCGCATGTGGCTATTGAATGTAGGACTGATTGAAGGAGGGTGATTCTGAGCAGCCTGGATAGTAAAACCTCCTTATGGGCATAATAGTTTATTACTCAGGATTTTTGAGATGTTGATACTGTTTTCAAGCAGTAAAAAGTTTCATAATCTGATTTTCTTTGGTTACTGTATTTTGCTTTTCGTTTCATTGAAATAGAATTATTTAAAATAAGAGAACACCTACTAGCAAAGGAATTCTGGCAGACCATAAAGCTGTATATACCAAAAGACTAAATTTGAGAGTAAAAGTATTCTCAAACCAGAGCACTCTGCCATCTTGTCTGGACAGCAGGCCTATTGGGCAGAATTCATGGTATTTAATTTAGGATAATCTGTGGGAAAAGCTAGTCAGCTCCATTAACTTTTACAAATCTACCCTTATTATTAGAAAGCAAATGGTTGTCATGATATGGAGTTTATTTACCCCAAGTTTAAAAAGAGAGCTGCTTCTAAAATATCTAGTAATATACCTGGGAAATTTACTTAACTATATACTTAAGGGGTTCTGATCATGAGCCTAGACATAGGAGAACAAAGGTGAGCTTATTGTGGGACTAGAGATTAGGGGAAGAGTTGATCCTTATCTTTTAACCTAAGATGAAGTTGAACATTGAAACCATCTACCCGTATTTATAGAACGGTCAGTATTACCATTAGAAGACAGATCTTGTTAGGGAAAAAAGTTTACTCAGTGGTGGAAGATTCCCACACTAAGTACCCGGATTAGTTGACCAGGTCTTTTATTCACAAATATGAACTGACAACCAAGAATCACAAGACACTTCAAGAAAATGAACAGCATAAGAGAGAAATGCCTAGATGAGCAACAGAACAACAAATTCTCAAATCACTTTGAGAGTCAAAGTAAGTAATAAAATTATAATTTCCATACTCAGATTGTTTTGAATAAATATCTATTGACCAAGAATGGTCTGCTTCAAAAGAGAATTAGGAGAGCACAAGAAAAAGTTGTTTTAAGAAACCACTAATTTCCCTCCCCAAATTAATAGTGGTACTAAAAGACATAGAGGAGGAAATTTAAAATGAAGAGTACAGCAACACAGAGATAGGAAACAGGGGAAAATGTAACAAATGTAAACAATCAAGCCAGGAAGCATATCTCTTATCAAACAATAGACTGAGAGGCAAAGGAGAACAAAGAAATAGTGAGGAGAAAAGCAGTAATAAAAATATTTTAATGAAATTAAAGAGAGAAAAGTGTGGGCTATAAGAACATTTTTTCAGTGTATTTTCTTTTCCAAAACAAACAAAAAAATAAAAAAGCAAGTTACTGAATAATATTTGTGTATTTTTATCAAAAATTCCTTATTATGCAATATTACTGTATTGAAATGTTATGACAAATGATATTGCACACTTGTAAAACCATTGTATATATTCTTCATCAAAGGTACAGAGATGAGCAATACCATAAAGATTTACAAGGGGATGATAAGTATAAATTAGCTCTATAAACAAAGAATAAGCCAATATGCCATCATTTTATGATTGACAAAGCTGAACGGTGAGTTCAGGGATATTTTTTTATATTTTTCTATGTTTAATGAAATTTAATAGAACTCATAATTTAAAAAATAAAGTAAAATTCTAATTATGCAGCCGTTTCTATGAACTTCCTGAGAAAATGCCTTTCAAAAACATACCTTTATTAGTAGTATTTCATTCTCCTTGTTGATTGCCTACTGATAAATTTGAACCTAAAGAGATTATTTTGGGGAAAAAATTGAAAACAGAGTGGAACTGAGGAGATGTCTTTAGTCACATTTATGAGAAGCAGCAAACATCAGAAAGCCTTATGAGAAGGCTAGCAAATTTCTGAAGTTCATATGAGATTTTATTTGCTTCCTTAGAGAGGGAAGTCTTTTGAAAGCAAAGTCAAACCATCTGTTTGTTGATGAAGTTTATTGGTTTAAGGTTAAACCATTTAATGAATTGGGAAAAAAAGAGACTATGATGATTTACTCTAAAGAATTATGTAGTATCTGCCTGATTCACCTGGAATCTTAAGGATATCGGAATTGCATTTAGTCAAGGCTGTATATCGTCACCTGCTTATCTAACTTATATGCAGAATAGATCATGAGAAATGCTGGGCTGGAAGAAGCACAAGCTGGAATCAAGATTGCTGGGAGAAATATCAATAACATCAGATATGCAGACAACACCACCCTTATGGCAGAAAGTGAAGAAGAACTAAAGAGCCTCTTGATGAAAGTGAAAGAGGAGAGTGAAAAAGTTGGCTTAAAGCTCAATATTCAGTAAACTAAGATCATGGCATCTGGTCCCATCACTTCATGGCAAATAGATGGGGAAACAGTGGCTGACTTTATTTTCTGGGGCTCCAAAATCACTGCAGATGGTGATTGCAGACATGATAGTAAAATACACTTACTCCTTGGAAAGAAAGTTATGAGTAACATAGAAAGCATATTAAAAAGCAGAGATATTACTTTGCCAACAAAGGTCCATCTAGTTAAGGCTATGGTTTTTCCAGTAGTCATGTATGGATGTGAGAGTTTGATTGTGAAGAAAGCTGAGTGCCAAAGAATAGATGCTTTTGAACTGTGGTGTTGGAGAAGACTCTTGAGAGTCCCTTGGACTGCAGGGAGATCCAACCAGTCCATCCTAAAGGATATCAGTCCTGGGTGTTCATTGGAAGGATTGATGTTGAAGCTGAAACTCCAATACTTTGGCCACCTCATGTGCAGAACTGACTCATTGTAAAAGACCCTGATGCTGGGTAGGATTGGGTGCAGGAGGAGAAGGGGATGACAGAGGATGAGATGGCTGGATAGCATCACTGACTCTATGGACACGAGTTTGGGTAAACTCCAGAAGTTGGTGATGGACAGGGAGGCCTGGCATGCTGCGATTCATGGGGTTGCAAAGAGTTGGGCACAACTGAGTAACTGAACTGAACTAAACTGTGTATGTAATCATGGGAAATTTCAATTGTTTTGCCTGTTGAAGTCATTATGAAATGCTCTTTTTTGTGTGTGTACATTTGGGACCCTTTTCAAATTAAATATCCATTAATTTGGATATTTTCTTGTCAGTAGTAGAAAATGAAGGCAGAAGAGATGGTTAAATATATGTCTTCCCCATTCTCATGAAGCACTGTAGACTGTGCTGCATAAATCTTGACGCATCTGTATACTAAGAAAAGTGCACCAATAAGAATTCCATAAATATAGAGATGCCAGATGGATAGACACATAGATAGATAGATAGGCAGACATTCATAATATGTGTATATAGTAATATGGAGATGGGTATAGAGAGCGACATAAATATGTAATGACTATGAATATAGACTTAATAGGGAAAAACCCTGTAATTAATGGCCTCAATATCTAGAAAAGTATATAGTTATAATACAAAAAGAAAACAATATCATGACTGGTTGCTTAGTCACCAAGTCAAGTCCAACTCTTGTGACCCCATGGTCACCAACCTGCCAGGCTCGTCTGTCCATGGGATTTCCCAGGCAAGAATACTCAAGTGGGTTGCCATTACCTCCTTCCTGTAGGGGATCTTCTTGACCTAGGGATCAAAGCTGTGTCTACTGCATCACAGGCAGAGTCTTTACCAACTGAGCCATCAGAGAAGCCCAATGTCATGATTAGCTAGTTAGAAAAATAGAACATGGAAGTTAGAGCAGAATACTTCTGTACTTTTCTCTTCAAGTCACTTTTCAGTTCACTTTTTCAGCTCCTGTGGATGAGCCTCTGCATCTTTTCTCTTCTGTCTTTATTATCCCTTTTCTCAACCAATTTCACCTTCTCAGACTCTTTCCTTACCCCTGTTCTATTCATCTCTGTCCTGGAGATGTCTCAAAATCTCAAAATTCATGTGTTCCAGGAAGAATTGCAGTAGGCCCTCAGGTTTCAAAGGCAGTGACTTTCATGTAATTAAGCCTCTACAATTTTAGTGAGGCTTCAAAGTGGAGAGCACCCTCTAGGGATTTACAGCATGATCTTTCAGAGTTCAGGAGTATAATTTTACCAATTCTATTTATATTCAACTTTTATAATTTTTTGTGACATATATATTTATAATGCTCAATATTGTAATAACATATATATGAAACTCAGTCACTTTAGTCTTGTCTGACTCTTTGCTGTCCCATGGACTGTAGCCTGCCAGGCTCTTCTGTTCATGCAATTTCCCATGCAAGAATACTGGAGTAGGTTGATATGCCTTCCTCCTGGGTATCTTCCCAACCCAAGGATCAGGTCCTCATCTCCTGCATTGCAGGAATATTCTTTACTGCTAAGTCACCAGGGAAACCCTATATGTGAATATACAGTGGTACATAAAATATAATTAAATATAAATGCATAAACTTAGCATAAATGTACATATATAGCAGGCTCAATTTAAATGAGAGAAGTGTACTTTCAAAGATTCTGCAGAATTAAAAAACCCATCACTGATATTTGTCAACTTAATATGTTAATTTTGCTTCAATTTATAGAGTAACAATAATAATAGCATCAGAAAAACATTGTATTTATATACCATCTTAACAAATTTGCTTTATCAACTAGGAATAAAGATAAGGAAAGAAGGGGCAAAAGAAACAATGCCTCATCCTGCCTTTGAAAGAAAATATTAGATAGATTAAACAGATTTAAAGATAGCAAAGAGTTGTGAATTTCCAAGAACGGCTGTTCGCACAAGAGGAGTAGAGTGTGCAGAAAGAACATTGGGTGACCCAAATTGCCCTTAATGTTGGTCTCCCTACTTCCCTCTTACCTCCTCCAATCTCTGCCACACATCAACCACCCTGATCCTTTGTCCTAATAAGTCACAGCATGTCCTTCTCCTGGTCTTAGTCTTTCCTTTCCACCCATCTCAGTGTAAAAACTAAAATCCTTACCATGTGCACAGAGCCCTACCTGATATGGCCCTGGCTACTTCTCTGACCCCACTTTTTTTTTTTTACCACTTTACTCACTATCTCAAACCAACAAACGTATACCCATCTGCCTATTCTCTCCATGTTCAATATTCTTCCTCTGTACATTCATGTGACTCACTTCTTTCCTTTATCCATATGTCCTTTTAAATGGCCTCATCTTTTCAAATCACCATTATAACTGAATTAGAATCCCCAAGTCACTTTGTATCCTCTTATTTTTCAGCTACTACTTGGCGCACTATATGGGTATTAGATTAAAAAAATGCACAGGGGAAATTACTTAGTCCTTTGACTTCAAATTTCTTATCTGAAAATATGAAAGAGTTAAATTAGTTTTCAGGAACCTTCAAGTTTGTAAGTTTATAATGAACATGCATTTGTCAGCTCTAGTTTTATTTAGTGGCACTATTGTTAGCTTATTCAGCAACTGCACTTGGGGAAGCTTTAGGATAGATTTGTATTCTTCTCCCATCTATTGCTGGCTTTGAGATGAGTAAGACTTTTGTATCAGGCTTCTTTTCTGGTTTGAGAAGAGGAGAGTAAATGAAAGAATGTGGAAAGGACCCTCTCCCAACATTTGTAGAATGCACATCAGAGGCCCACAGACATATTTCTAAAAACATACAAGTTACATGTATACATGTATACCCATGGCTGATTCATGTCAATGCATGGCAAAAACCACTACAATATAGTAAAGTAATTAGCCTCCAATTAAAATAAGTTAAAAAAGAGCATGAAAAATAAAAACATACAAGTTATAAATCAAACTATCCTCATGGCCTGGATAGGGTCCTCCATCCTATGCTCTCTGAGTGGTAAAAGAGACCTGAAGTGACATGGCAGGTAGAAGGCAGGGCCTTGGTGGTGACAGAACCTGCCTGACCAAGACAAAGTCCCCAGAGAGTGCAGAAAGAGTAGCTCCTCAAAATATTACTTTTCTAACTCCAAATTTCTGGGCAGTTCTAAGAGGTATGTCACCCATCTTCAAAGACCTGGGACAGTGAAACCTGAACAAAAAGTCACATTTTTTATTCCCCCGAGATAAAAACCATCATTTTCTCATCTTACCACCTTTCATACACACACACACACACACACACATTCATATCCCTTCTGGCCTGAGTGACTCAGTTTGTTTGAATGTTCATTTTGGGGGGATTTTTATCTTGGTCCAAGTTGTTATAAAACTTTTCTTAGGTGTGCTGTGTGTCAGTATTTGTAATACACTGGATCCTCTCAGGATTGGCATCCAGAGCAAAGGTCCCTGTTACCCAGTCTGAAGGAAGAACCAGGTAACTATGTCCTGTTAATGATCTGGAGATTCAATCAGTTCTCAGGGGTTGACTAACTCACTCCAGCCTTTGGATAAAACACTTAACATCTCAATAACTCTATTTCTTTCCTGATAATCTTTTGACAATAAGAACTATCTCTACAACTATTATGAGGAGATATATATATATATATATATATGTTAGTATTAACACTTAGAGATCACTTCATAGGAATTTCAGTATAATTCAGAAACACTGATATAAAATAATCTGCTCACAAGATGTTTTGCAGAAAATGCTAATAGTTTATGTTTAAAAGTTTTTACTAAATAATGTATAATTTGCATATTGAAAGGTTGAATCTAAACAATACAAATGTCAACATGTTAACTGAATTCCTGTTTAGGAAAAAGCATATTGCTGAGTGCTACAAGAAGATATTAAGATGAGGAAAAGTTTTTGATTTTAAGAAAGATATGTATATTACTACAGCATAAGCCAAAATCTAGTTAATATGCATGTGTGTGAAAAATGCCCAGTCGTGCCTGACTCTTTGAGACCACAGTGGCTGTAGTCCTCCAGGCTCTTCTTGTCCATGGGGATTCTCTAGGCAAGAATACTGGAGTGGGTTGCCATGCCCTCCTCCAGGGGATCTTCCCAACCCGGGGATTGAACCCAGGTTTCCTGCATCACAGGAACCCAGGTCTCCTGAGTTGCCGGTAGATTCTTTACCCTCTGAATCACCATTTCAGTTCAGTTCAGTCACTCAGTTGTGTCCGATTCTTTGCAATCCCATAGACTGAGGCACGCCAGGCCTCCCTGTCCATCACAAACTTCCGGAGTTTACTCAAATCATGTCCATTGAGTCAGTGATGTCATCCAACCATCTCATCCTCTGTCATCCCCTTCTCCTCCTGGCCTTCAATCTTTCCCAGGATCAGGGTCTTTTCAAATGTGTCAGCTATTCACATCAGATGGACAAAGTATTGAAGTTTCAGCTTCAGCATCAGTCCTTCCAATGAATAGTCAGGACTAATTTCCTTTAGGATGGACTGGTTGGATCTCCCTGCAATTCAAGGGACTCTCAAGAGTCTTTTCCAACACTACAGTTCAAAAGCATCAATTCTTTGGCACTCAGCTTTCTTTATAGTCCAACTCTCACATCCATACATGACTACTGGAAAAACCATAGCCTTGACTAGATGGACCTTTGTTGACAAAGTAATGTCTCTGCTTTTTAATATGCTATCTAGGTTGGTCATAACTTTGCTTCCAAGGAGTAAGTGTCTTTTAATTTCATGGCTGCAATCACCATCTGCAGTGATTTTGGAGCCCCAGAAAATAAAGTCAGCCACTGTTTCCACTGTTTCCCCATCTATTTGCCATGAAGTGATGGGACCAGATGCTCTGATCTTAGTTTACTGAATATTGAGCTTTAAGACAACTTTTTCACTCTCCTCTTTCACTTTCATCAAGAGGCTCTTTAGTTCTCCTTCACTTTCTGCCAGAAGGGTGGTGTCATCTGCATATCTGAGGTTATTGATATTTCTCCTGGCAATATTGATTCCAACTTGTGCTTTATCCAGCCAGGCATTTCTCATGATGTACTCTGCATATATGTTAAATAAGCAGGGTGACAATATATAGCCTTGACATACTCCTTTCCTGATTTGGAACCAGTCTGTTTTTCCAGTCCAATTCTAACTCTTGCTTCCTGACCTGCATACAGATTTCTCAGGAGGCAGATCAGGTGGTTTGGTATTCCCATCTCTTTCAAATCACAGTTTGTTGTGATCCACACAGTCAAAAGCTTTGGTGTAGTTAATAAAGCAGAAGCAGATGTTCTTCTGGAATTCTCTTGCTTTTTTGATGATAAAACGATTGTTGGCAATTTGATCTCTGGTTCCTCGGCCTTTTCTAAATCCATCATATGATCAAAAGCCACCAGGGAAGCCCAATTAATATGTATATAAAACCTCAAAAAATTTTATATATATTGTCATCCTGAAAAATAGATAACCATCTCATATTGTCAATCATTTTACAGATAAGATTATGACTTGATTGCTATCACAAGTTAGTAAAAGAGGGTGCTGGCATTGGAAACATAAGTCTTTGAATTCCAAACTGAGTGCTTTTTGATCATATGATGCTTTCTCTTTCAGATGAGACGTAGTGAGTCTTACAGAGCAAAATATTTTGGTTCTGGCTAAATCTCTCTCATCAACTGATGGCAGTGGATATTAGAGAAATCAAATTTATTTTACTACAGTCTAAGCAATGTATTATTAAATAATACTGTGATCAATCAATAATGAATCCCATAAATGAGTCAGATACTAGATTATCTGAGTGTTTTTCCAAATGGTATTTGACTAGTCTTAGGGTATTTTTCAGTCATGAACTGAAGGTGGGAGAGGGCTCATTTGTTTTACAGGGCTATTTTATGGAGCAATTAGCACTTGATCTGAACTTTTAAGTCCTTAATATATGTTAGCTGTTATTATTTTTCAGCTTTTTGAGTTCAGCGGAGAGCCAAGTCAAGCTTCAGCTCAAATATAAATTGAGAGTGTAGACAGCAAGCTCCTTGGCCAGAAGGAAAGAGGGAGAGATCTCGCAAAAAGGGCCTCTTGTCCAGAGCCAGGGACATTTGCCAGGGAGTTTGCTGGTGGGAGACTCGTTGCAGTAATTTTCTTCAGAAATTCTAATTCATCATAAGTTCTTGATTGCCAAAAGAGAGGAAGACACAAGAAGGAAGAGGAAGAACACTTGATACAGTGTTAATAACTGCCTGATTCTGTCTGGCATTACCCTCCACCTCTTCTGTAAGGGAAGTCTCCCAGCTGGCACTAAGGTCACATAACATATACCTGGACCGGCAAGGATGACCCCCACCTTTGTCCAATAAAGAGACAAATCAAGGTCAGGAAGTCTCAGTATTTTTAATTATATCTATATTAAATATCTGGTTATTTTGCCAGTACTTTCTTGTGGATATAATTGTATTAATTTTTTTCTGTTTCTTTTCCCTATTGATTTCTGCAAACAACACTCTTCTTTGGTCACAATCAATAAACTTCCTCGTATTTGACTTAGTCTCCACCTTAGACTGTGACCTTCCAATACAGAGACCAATGTATTCTTTTCATGTCAGTAATCTAGCCCTATAATAATGCTGTGCACATACAGTTAACAAATGACTGATTAGAATAATATTAAGTACATTTGAAATGTGTCCAACTGATAATCTCAGGAAATTATTTAGGTACTTTTTAACAAAATAATTGAGGAAGCATGCTTCTATTACATAATCCAATTATAAATACTATAACAAACATTGAGAAATAATCCACTGAAAATTGAAAAGAAGCCCTGGCATCATAAGCATAGTTTTCAACTTGTAGATTCTACAAAGATGTGAAGTTTATAAGAATAGGTGAAACCAGTCCTCTTAACTGTTAATCAGTTAAATAAAAACTAATTTTAGATTTGAGGCATGCTAAAACAATTCATCTTGTTGTGATATTAGAAAGCATTAATTTCAATATTATTTTCAGAATAAACTTTTTCCACTGTAAATCACTGTCCAGGAGTATAAGAATTCCTTAATGTTATAAAGATAGAGCATCAGGTAAACACTATTTCTTCCTCACTCTTTTCATTTCATGCACTCCCTCCTTACCATCTCTGACTTGTAGAATACAGCCGTGTTTAGTACATGGAAGATCTTTACTAAATATTCTTTGACTGGATCAATGAATGGATCTTAGCAAAGAACATCTAAGTGCCCACAGGCTTTCCTTTGGTAGATGAAATATATTGACATTTAGGTTGGCAATTTGATGTTAATTTGTTCTTTGTTTTCGAGAGTGCTTTATTCTGTCCTCTTGCATGAGACTGGAACAAAATCAAGGTTTCCCTAGCCTACTGCAGCCCTTTCAGCTTAAAGTCCCTATGCAAATTAGGTAGGATTGGTCTTCATCCAGTTTTGGATTCAGTGCAGTAAAGTCTTACAGGAGCTATGCTCTAATTGTTGGAGCAAGACATTCTGGACAAGGTTCAAAATCTTTAGGAGAATAGCTTGGAGTAGAAGTGTATGCCAGGAAATATATACAAGTGGTTCTAATTTTTCAATATTCATTTTCCATGTTTCCATGGTTACAAGGTAAACGAAGAAGCAAAATAATCACAAGACAATATAATTCATTAGTGAACTGAGCACTCATAAAATTAGTCTGAATTCAAATTTCCCTCCCTCCTTGTGTTTTTATGGTCAGCGTTTTGTGAAATGTTGAATTCTTGCAAGAGTACAGTGCAGCATAGAGCAAACTGATGACAAAGTAAAACTGGCAACATCAAGATTTTATGAAACTATTAATAAAATGCTGGACAACTGCTGAGATCAGTGTCAAACTATTAACCAGTAAAAGTAGAGTTTGAATAGACACACAAGGAAAAAACCCACTAATTCTAAGAGCAAATAAACAAAATGAATGAAGAGCATGTGGGTTTGAATCATGTAAATTTTGGACAAAATTGTATGAGAGAACAGTAGGTGTCACAGAAGAGAACATTTTGACCATCAAGGAATTAACATATCTGAGAAAATGCTGATGAATCTTTTTGTGCACAAAAATATGATTTTTGAGGGGTAACTTAGGCATGAAAGCCAAATGAGAGGAAAGGACTGTACATTTGTGATACCATAAAGCTTTGTCAGAAAAATTATTCCTCAAAAAATGAAGAACAATAAATTTCTTTCATTCATCATTCAAATATTAAGCTCATTGGTAATTACTCATTTGTTAAATACAAAATACTTTGAAAATTTTAGTTTCATTTTAAAATAGAAAATACAAATTAAACCATACAAAAATATTGAGTACCCAATTTAAATTGTCATTCTCCAGTATTAGTTATTCCCAAATAGCAAAGCATCCTATCTTTCTAAGCATGATACAGACAGTGTCCAAAGATATGGGCAAAAATATGAATATTTTCTCACAGTTACCAATTCCAGTAAATTTAACATTGACAGAATACTTTTATCTAATCTACCCTAAATATTCCAATTTTGTTAATTGATACAAAATGTTCATTATAAAATTGCTTGTCCTCTGATATAAAATCGTCTAGAGTAAGCTTTTCATTTAGTTTTGATGAGTTAGTCTTCTTAATCTGAAGCATTTTCACACTCTTTCGTTTTCATATCAGCATTTTGAAGCGCTCTCTCTCCTCCCTCTTTTTTTGAGCACTGTTCCTCATTTGGGGATTTGCATAATGTAGCACTCATAATTAGATTCAGATTATGCATAAATGACTGGAAAGATACCAAAGTGATACTGTGTCTTGTTCAGGGAGTCACATCTGAAGGCACAGTGATGTGTATCCATCCCTCATTTTGATAACAATTTTGATCAATGGGTCAAGGCAAAGAGTCATCTAATTTCACTAGCCTGTGGCTACTACACTTTCTATACAGTTAGTAGATTCTCTGAAGCGTAGCACATAGTGAGCCTTACTAGTAAACCATTATTTTGGTATTTTACTGTAAGAAAAGATCTTCTTCCTCCTCCCACTTATTTATTTCACTATTTATCTCTTTTAAATTTATAATTTATTCTTGTTCATAATTATTTTGATGCTCAAGTAACCCAGATTTGCTAATGGGAGCCCTTTCAAGCTCCCATATTCTTGTGACAGACCTGCATAATTGTTTTGATCTCTTCTTACTGTTCTGCATAGCTAATGCTGCAGGATCATCTTCCATCTCAATTGTTCCAACCCTGCAGTCATTTTTATAAGGAACCCAGGGTTAAATGAATAATAATAATAATATACAATGTCTTGTCACGTATGGTTCTTTTTATGCTATGTTTATTTCTTGGCTCTTTCAACAGCCAGGGCTATGAAAAAATACAAACATACACACATACATGGTCATATATACATATACTGACATATATCCATATCTGTTCACAGATTCATGTTTTAGAAATCAGGAGTTTGCACAGGAATGTATGAATCCAATTCATTCCCATCTCAGAGTAATTTTTTCCTTTGTCTTTCTCAATTTCTTGTGTGGTGTGACTCCCAACCCTAATACATTCACTCACTCTATAACATTTTTAAAGTAGTTTTAGAATTGCTTCATCCAAATCAGTAATCAGGTAAATCTGATGTTACTAATGTATTTCCCAGTTCTAATCCAACAGAAGTATGTTTTATTATTCTGTTTGAAAATGAGCCTGCTTTTTCATCCTGTGAAGAAGATGTATGCTATGATCCGTTTGCTATTTTGATTGTATATTTATTTTTGAAGTAGCAGACAAAATATCTTCTACCTCATATATTTCAATTTGTATCAAACATTTCTCAAGTAACTCAGGAGTTTATGGGAAGGAGCCTTAGACAAGATTAAATTACAATGCAAATTAGAAACCAAAACAATCCTTACCAATTAGCCTTTCTCAGCTTATTGTCTGGCTTAAAACTTGTGTGTGTTAGTCAATCAGTCATGTCCGACTCTTTGCAATCCCATGGACTGTAGCCCATCAGGCTTCTCTGTCCATGGGATTTCCCAGGCAAGAATACTGGAATGGGTTGCCATTTACTTCTGGAGGGGATCTTCTTGACTCAGGAATTGAATCTGGGTCTCCCACATTTGAGGCAGACCCTTTACCGTCTAAGCCACCAGGGAAGTCTGGCTTAAAACTCAACATTAAAAAGTTAAGATCATGGCATTCAGTCCCATCATTTCATGGCAAATAGAAGGGGAAAAAATGGAAGCAGTAACAGATTTTATTTTCTTGGGCTCCAAAATCACCAGAGTGACTGCAGCCATGAAATTAAAAGACACTTGCTCCTTGGTAGAAAGGCTATGACAAACCTAGACAGCATGTTAGGCAGTAGACACATCACTTTGCCAACAAAAGCCCTTATAGTTAAAGCTATGGTTTTTCCAGTAGTCATGTATGGATGTGAGAGCTGGACCATAAAGAAGGCTGAGAGCCAAAGAATTGCTTTTGAACTGTAGTGTTTGAGAAGACTCTTGAGAGTCCCCTGGACTGCCAGGAGATCAAACCAGTCAATCCTAAAGAAAATCAACCTTGAATATTCACTGAAAGGGCTGATGCTGAAGCTGAAGCTGCAATACTTTGGCCACCTGATGCAAAGAACTGACTCCTTGGGAGAAAACCCCGGATGCTGGGAAAGATTGAGGGCAGGAAGAGAAAGGATGGTGGAAGATGAGATGGTTGGATGGCATCACTGACTCAATGGACATGAATTTGAGCAAGCTCCAAGATATAGTGGAGGACAGAGAAGGACATAGAAGCATGTGACCATGAAGTCGCAAAGAATCAGACACAACTTGGCAACTGAATAACAAGTTTATTGCCATGTTCTCAAACTACTACTTCACTGAGTGTTCCTCCTGCAGTTGCACTATCTTTTCAGTCATCTATGAAGAAATAGAGAAAATGGCAATGTTAAGAGTAAAACGTTCCAGTCAGACAAGTTCTATCTTGAGGCCTTAACTCACCACTTCCTAGATGACTGTCTTCTCTAAGCAACCATTCATAAAAACTTAGTTGAAAGTCTTTTGTGAATTAAGTAGGTAAAGTACGTAATAGTGCTTAGCCTCAGGTCTGGCAGAATGGAAGAATTTAATGATCATCAGTATTATTATTAGGTAAAATGTATAATATCCATATACTTAATTTAACCTACTAAGAATCCTAGTACCTTACTATAAATTGTGACTCTATAGTTTCCATGTTAACCATTTCAGAGTGTTACTAGCAACTATTTCACTTAGTATATTAGTGTACATAGTATAATGCTATGCTTTTCATTCACACAATCTTTTGTAAGGAGTTGTGATAGGATCAGTTTTTAACTTCTTTCTTCCATTAGTTTTTTATAGAACAACCCATCATTTGCAACTGCTGAAGACCACGTGATTGCCTAATTCTTAACTAGCACATAGGTTCATTGTTCTTAAAGTAAATTCCGATAAAGAGCTGATTTTAAAAATAGAAAGGTTGTAAAGTCCAAAAAAAAGAAAGGTTTTTGAAAGGTATAGTTGAGAGGAAGTCAGTCCATAAAATGCTGACCTTTCATCAAGTACTGATTTTTTTTTGCTTTCCTGTGGGAGCATTAAGGAGGGAATGATCTCATAGATTTCCACTAATGTCATGACCTATAGCTTCCACCCCAAATTTCTGCCAATTATGGAGAGTTCCCTATCCTGCTCAGGATGTGCTTACCTGTTTTTTTATGCTAGGCTGACAGCTTGTGCACTTTCCTGGTCTTGACCTTGGCTTTGACATCCACAGGAGGTAGGCAGGCTGTCAATACTGACATCAGAATAGTGCGAAGACTTTATAGCAGCTAGAGCCTGGGATGACTTTGGCACCTCCTACAGATTTGTATTTTCCATGTGATTATTTGGCTGGCTCCCCCCATCCTAAAATGTTAGAAGGCATCCCAGTGCAAGAGGGCTAACACATGTAATTAGAGAGGCGTAGTTTTTGCTATTCCCATCCCATCTGCAACAGCTTGAGTACCACTGCATTACTCATTAGGAATCATAAGTCTGACCTACTGGATACCCAAAGGGCTCAAAACCTAGGGGTGGACAGCTTGGAAGAGAGCCAACATTGCCTCTAACCTATCGTAGTCAAGTTAGCCCAAACAAGACTTATATTCTGCATCTCACATTTTTTAAAAAAGATTTTAAAAGACTCCACTTTTATGTGTTTCCATGAGACCCATTATTTTTAGCTATGTTTGCTGTGTGTTTTTTTTTTTTTTTTTTACATTTTTAACTTTAGGGAGCAGTATAAGTGTAAGAATATAGCAAAGCAAATTAACAGTTTCCAAAAAAGGTTTAAAAAGTCAAAAATATGAAAATGTATATTGGAAAAAATCCTCTCTAGTTATCATTTACATACTAATAATAGAATGCATTAATGTTCATTATTCATAATTATGGGTAAGATAAGTGAAAAAATTCAGAAGGACTAAATTTGAAACCTTTTTGTGTATTTCTGTAAACAACTCCCTCCTAATTTACTTTATAATTTGGACAACTTGGTGTTCCAAACAAATCAGGTGGTATATAAAAGCAGGTATAGAAAGATCATTGTCTTTGGAATTCTTTCCACTTAACAAAAGCAAGGAAATTGACTGAGTTAAAACAAACAAACAAACACACAAATGATGATCGAGAGCTTCCCAATAAAGCCTCTATTGATGTTTTTGATATTGAGGGGAACATCCCAGAATATATTCCCAATAGTAATGCTCTATCTGAATGTTATCTTGACCCTCTGGCCTCCACAATGATGACCGGAATGGTGTCTGAAAATGGAGGAAAGTTGTGTGGAGAGAGAAGAGAAAGAGGGAGGAAAAGAGGGAAGGAAGAAAGGAAGTGGGAGGAGAGAGGGAGGGAGAGAGAGACAGAAAGGGAGACAGAGAGAAAGAAAACATGAGAAGATAGATAAAAAGGACAGAACAAAGGTATAAAAATCAAATAGGAAAATAGTGCAATGAAGTTGATTTATTTATTTTGTACTCATCAAGAACTATTCTAAAGAAATATAAAGCCATGTCATGAATAATTAGCAATGAAATTACCTGTCCTCTGCCCTCTTAGACTCTCCCTCCCCCATAAATCCTGTTCTTGACATTTCTTATCTCAGTAATCAACACCCTCATTTTTCCAGCGGCTCAGTTGGGAGAACTTGGTCTCATCTCTGCCTCCTCTCTTTCTCTTACATACCACATCTGCAAATGTTGTTGACTACACTCAAATATCTAGAATTCTGCAATTTTTCTTTACCTCTACCAATATCACTTTGGTAAAAAGTACTATCATTTTAGGGCTTCTCTGGTGGTACAGTTGTAAAGAATCCGCCTGCCAATTCAGGAGACAGGGTGATCTCTGGGTTGGAAAGATCCCCTGGAGAAGGAAATGGCAACCCACTTCACTATTTTTGCCTGGGAAATCCCATGGACAGAGGAACCTGGAGGGCTGCAATCCATGGGGTTGCAAAAAGAGTAGAACAGAACTTTTCAACTAAACAACAACAGCTATCTTTTTATGCCTGAATTTTATCTTTAGCTTCCTAATTGGAAGCTAAACATGGATTCATGTTTCCTTCCCTGACAATCATTAGTCAAAATTTCAATGAAGCAGCCAGAGACATTCTTTAGAAAACGTTATGCTAGTCTTTAGCTTAAAAAAAAAAAAATCAAATTGTTTCCATCTTAGAGTGAAAACAGAGAACTCTACTATGGCTTGGAAAAAAGTGAAAGTGTTAGTCACTCAGTTGTGTTCAACTCTTTGGGACTCTATGGACTGTGGCCCACCAGACTCCTCTGTCCATGGAATTTTCCAGGCAAGAATACTGGAGTGGGTAGCCATTTCCTTCTCTAGGGGATCTTCTTGACCCAGGGATTGAACCCAAGTATCTCACATTGTAAGGCAGATTCTTTACCATCTGAGCAACAAGATAAGCCCCTTACTATGGCTAAGGTGCTGTCTATTCAGCTTCTGTACCTTCACTCTCTGCAACCACATCACAATTATCTTTCTGAACTCAACTGGTATCATTCTGCCCTTTCCTCTTGCTCACTCTGTATAGCAATTCCTCCATCAGACCAAATAAGTTCTTGTTTCAGAAACTGCACATAATATGGCCTATTCGCTCTCTCAAAGTCATCCGCAGTTTTATAAAATTAACTTTGTATCAGTGAAGTCTCTCTTGATTGTCTATTCATCAACAACTAACATATATTTTGCCTATTTATTTTTTCATTATCTTGACTGACCTGATGTGGGGATGTAAAAGTTCAGTTTCCTTGTCTCTGGTTAGGGTAAACTCTGAGATCCCCTCTGGAATCAGGCTGAAGCTGCCCTTCATGGGATCTTGCTTGCATTTGCAAACACCCTGGTTTCTTTCTCTTCTCTCTCTTGCTTCCATCACTCCCTTATGGTTTTCCTAAAAGTGCTTCCTCAATAAATGTGTTACAAATCTTGTTCTCAGGGCTGCTTTTGGTGAACCAGATCTAAGAATTTTCCAAGAATAAATGTTGGGAGAAACCACTGATAATTAGAGCCCAGGAGTTACTTCAGGGTTGTTTTTAATCTGAAGAAAACTTTCTCAACCCTAAATCATTAAGTAATTTAGATTCTCAACAATTTTACATAAGACAAGAGTATCACATTCACCAAGGTGACTTGAATTTTCAAAACTGAAAATTTTTTCCTCCTGCTCCATTCCTTTGGTAAGACTGAAGCCCAAGGTTTGTATTATGTGGTTGTTTGCTTGTTCTGTTTGCTTGCGTGTACCAGTGTAATTGTAAGAGGCAGTCCTCTCAGTTCATCACTTAATTTCTTAGTCTTGCTCTTCTTCATCTTCCCAAGATGGCCATCTTCACCTGTGAACAGTCCTCAACTCCAGTCCATTCCCCTTCTATAAAAGCTCAGGCAATACAGCTGACTTTCCTCCTTCCTCTAGTCCTTTCTTAAGAATATGCTGTGTAATACAACTCATCATATCTCTCAAAAACTTTTTCTTCCCTTTTATTTTTTTAAAAATTATGTTTCTCTCCTACCTCTAAACTAGATGACAGCTCTGTATGAGAAGAGACTTTTTTTCTTTCCATCTTTTAAAATTCAACTCTTTATTATGGGATAATTGCAGATCCACATGTATGAAATAATACAGAAACCCATATCTTTTCTTTTCTTCTATGGATAACCTCTTCCAAAACTGTGATTCAGTATCACAATCTGAATATTGGCGTTGATAGAGCTGACACCAAAACACTGCCATTACCACAAGGATCCTGCATGTTGCCCTTGCATAACCGTCCCAACTTCCCTTCCACTCCTACTAGCTTCTTGTGGATATGCTTAGTAGCTCAGTCATGTCCAACTCTTTGTGACCATATGGGCTGTATGCCACCAGGATCCTCTGTCCATGGGATTCTGCAGGCAAGAATACTGCAATGGGTTGCCCTTCCTGTCGCTAGAGGATCTTCCAACCCAGAGACTAAACCCAGGTCTTTTGTGTTGCAGGAGGATTCTTAACCATCTGAGCTATCAGGGTAGCCACTTCCTTCTTAACCAATGAGAATAAGTAATCTCTTTTCCATTTCTGTAAATTTGCCTTTTTAGGGATGATACATAAATAGAACCACATAGTATACACTTTTCAGATTCTGTATTTTCACTCAGTATACTTATTTAGATTCATCCAATTTTATTTCATCCCTTTTGATAGGCATTCCCTTTGTCTTCTTTTTCTTTTGCCTTTCTATTTTTTCCTTCAGCCTTTGAACTTGTTAAGACTTCCAGCAGAGAGATAAGAGGAGACATGCTTGATGTTTCCTAATCTGAGAAGGAAAATATTCAGTCTTTCATCAAGTACAATGTTAGCTTTACTTTTTAGAATTTCTTTTTTTTTATCAATTAAATAAGTTATTTATTTCTATTTCTCTGAGAGATTTCATTATGAATGGGTGTTGAATTTTGTCAAATGCTTATTTTGAATTCATATGATCATATAATTTTTCTTTTTATCATGTTAACAAGAGGAATTATATTGCTAGATTTTCAAATAATCCACTGTTGTTCATGAAATAAATCTCACCTGGTCATGACATATTATTCTTTTTATATACTGAATAATTGATTTTGCTAAGAATTCTTGTTGTCATTTTACTGAGGGATATTGATTATTATTTCTGTACAATTTTGTCTGATTTTTGTGACAGGGTAATATTAGCTTCATGAATAAATGGAAATTGTCATGACAATGTATGGCAAAAACAATAAAAAAAAAAAAAGAAAAAAAAATGGAAATTGTTCCTATCTCTTCTACTTTCTGGAAGACATTGTATAGAATTGGTTTTAATTTGAATATTTGGTAGAATTCTCCAGTGTAACCATTTAGGCCTGGAGATTTCTCTTTTCAGAGTGTTTATAATTATTAATTTAATTTTTAATATTTATGGAGCTAGCAAAATGATGCATTTCACATTTGATTTATAGTAGTTTGTTTTTGAGAAAGTGGCCTATTTCATTTATGTTGTCAAACTTAATCTGTAAAATTATTCCTGTCATCCTATGATTATTCTTCTGATGTGTGAAGGGTCTATGTGACATTGCCTGCTTCATTCCCAGTATCTGCAATTCATGTCTTCTCTCTTTTATTTTGGTAGTGTTGCTGGAGTTTCAGATTTACTATTTTTCAAAGAACCAAATTTTTGTCTCATTGAATTTTTTATTTTGTTTTTATGTTTTCATTTTCATTGATTTCTGATCATGTGTTTATTATTTCCTTCCTTTTTCTTGCTTAGGGTTTAGTTTGCTTTTTTTTTAGGTTCTTGAGGAGAAAGCATAGATTAAGACCTTTATTTTTTATTTTTATTTTTAATTAATTAATTAATTAATTTTACATTATCATGTTGGTTTTGCCATACATTGACATGAATCTGCCATGGGTATACAAATGTTCCCCTTCCAGATCCCCCCTCCCACCTCCCTCCCAATTCCCTCTCTCTGGGTCATTCTGGTGCCCCAGCCCCGAGCATCAAACCTGGGCTGGCGATTGATTTCACATATGATAATTAACATGTTTCAATGCCATTCTCCCATATCATCCCACCTTTGCCCTCTCCCATAGAGTCCAAAAGACTGTTCTATACATCTGCGTTTCTTTTGCTGTCTCGCATGCAGGGTTCTCATTCCTATCTTTCTAAATTCCATATATATGCATTAGTATACTGTATTTTAAAAATCTTTCATGATGGATATAATTAGTACTATAAATTCCTCTCTTAAGACTGCTTTAGCTGTATCCTGAAAATTTTTATGTGCTGTATTTTAATTTTCACTTAATGCAGTGCATGTTTTCTTGAGTCTTTCTCTTTAAACTATGTTTTTTGTTTATTGTTTTAAAAGTATGTTGTTAGTTCCCAAGATTTTTCAGATTCCATCATCTGTTATTGGTTTCTAATCTGATTCCATTGCGGTTATTAAAAATATTCTGTGATTTTAATTGTTTAAGGTTATTGATGTTTATCTTATGGCTATAGATATGATCTAACTTGGTATTTGTTCTGGGGCACTGTAAAAGAATTTGAATTCTATTTTTTTGGCCAAAAATGAAAACGTTAATTGCTCAGTCGTATCCGATTCTTTGTGACTCCTTGGACTATAGCCTGCCAGGCTCCTGTGTCCATGAAATTCTCCAGGCAAGGATGCTGGAGTGGGTAGCCATTCCCTTCTCCAGAGGTTCTTCCCAACCCAGGGATCAAATCCACATCTTCTGCATTGCAGTCAGATTTTTCACCATCTGAGTCACTAGGGAAGCACTCCCCCTTTTTTTGTCAACTGTTCTATAAATGTCGCTCTTATTCTGTTGCTTGATTATATGTTTAGTTCTATATCTTGGATGATTTTCTCATTATTTCAATTTTTGAGACAAAAGTTGAAATCTCCATATATAATTTATTTATTTTGACAATTATATTAATTTTTGCTTTATATATTTTGCTTGGTGCATACATATTTAAGATTGCTATGTATCTTTTGTGGAACTACCCTATTATCATCATATAAAAACTTTGTCTCTGATAATTTTTGCTTTGTTTTGTTTTGGCTAATTTGACTTTTAATGTCTAATTTGGCTTCTGTAGTTGTCCAAGGAATATTTTTTTTTGCGGTAGTTTCCTGAAATAGAGTGGTTATTGTAAAAGAAAAAAAAAAAAGGTTTCTGTTTTCCTCGATGCTCTTTGGCTAGAGAGAAAGCATGCCTTTGTTAGGACTTTTTTGTTTGTTGATTCTTACCTGCTTGTGCTTTTGGATCGTCAGTATCTGAAACTCTCAGTCTGAGATATATGAGGAAAAGAAAACTTAGGGAAGTATCATTATATCTTCTTTGGATCCCCAAATTTCTAGCCATTCTGCCTTTTTCTATCTTCCAGAGGCTACCTATGTTTGTTTTATGAATAATATTAAGGATTGTTTAGTAATGCTTAGGAAAGAATAGGAAAAGTATGTTTATTGTCTTCTTGGGATCAAAAGTCAGAAGAGATTTTTTTGTTGTTAAATATTTTGTATCACATGCAATTTTAAGCGTATATGAAGAATTCAGAAACTGCTAATTTATTTATTGGTACGTTGAAATAAATACATAAAACAAGTTAGACATACAATAAACTATCATTTAGTATGTAGATCTGGTATAAATGCGTTGATATAGTTTGGTAAATGTCAGGCTTAAAACAATAATAGTCTCAGCCATGCTTTTATAGAGTTAACAATATAGCAAATTATACTCTGAGGTGTCCTTTATATCAGTGTTTTAAAACAATAGTTATCATGATTTTTAAGTTTATAAATATTAGGTTTTTCCACTACTGAATCCATATCTTTCTGCCAAACCACAGAATCCTTCCCCATACCCTGAGGAAAATTTATTAAGTGACAGTTCTTATTAAGGTAACTGCATTCTATCCTCAGAAAAGCTATTTAGGGAAAAGAAAGAGCTTTGCCAAGGTGTCCAGCAAAAATTTGTTCCTGTAATTTTATGTGGGACAAGCATTTGGTGCCTAAGTCACATTAAGATTTATTTTAAACTCTAAGAATGACTGGGAGGGAATTTTAACATTTCAGGGTTCACTTAGATAAGATAAACATTACCAGGAAAAACTTTAATAATACTTTATATTTGTGGATATATTTGGAAACTTCCATTAAGTTTTTAAAATGAATTCTGCTCTTACATTTGTCATTCTAAAAAGTGAGCTACCTCATAAATTTCTTTGATTACTATAAAATTACTTAATAAGTGTTCATATTCTATGATAGCATTTAAAAGAAAGAGAATAGTAAAAAAAATTATCAGAGAGAATTATTTCTTAAGTATGTTTAAAAAGTGGAATTGTGAGATTTAGCCTTCAATAAAAAAATCCAAGTTCTTTATTTAAAAGTGTCTCATGTTGATCTGTGATCTATGAAGGATGAAAGCATAACACAATGGAAAAGGAGGAAGATCAGATTTTGAACCACAGCTCCTTTACCAACATCTTTTAGCGTGTGTTACATATTTATGATGTAATCTCCCACTGAGTTCTTACAAGGGGCTGAGAGTGTTCTAGTTTAACATTTAAAAAGTCAAGTGTAAGCTGTTTTGTCCTTAACATATGGCATAAATCCCTGTTAAATATCATAAATTTAATTGTGCTAATTGTGCAATCATTTGGTTCATAAATGATTCTTTAATAGTAATGTAGTGTATGGCCTTAGCTCAAGAACAGTGGAACAATTTGATTTTTTATAACTTGTAGAGAGGCTACAGGACAGATAATGATATGCTGTATAATGTGTATCTAGTGAAAAAAATAAACTCTCTTCTCACATTTATTGATCTGAGCCTTTTAAAAATCCCTCAAGTGAAGACATCTATGCATATTTACTTCTCAATTAGAGAGGATGCTTTTGAGATGTATACAAAGGTAAAGATGACTCAATAACTGGGCTATCAGTAAACACTCTAACATGTAGCCCTAGATGTCATTATTCCAGATTTCCTTTACTCTAGCACAAATCATTTAAATTTGTCATAACCCAGTCTCCACATCCACAAAATACAGAAGTTTCCCTAGATTGGTAGTGTTTAAGTCATGGACTTTGGACCTAAATTTCACAGAGGTGGGTCGGGGCTGCCTCCGAACACCGGGACTTTGGTCTCCCTCCCTTCACCAAGGAAGTCTTAATTCTGTCTGCCTGTAAATCAAGATTTTCTATAAGATTTAATCTGAAAAATAAGTTCTACATTAAAAAACAAGTTTGTAGACTCCTGTACAAGATTCCCAAAGAAAGGCAATGCCAAAGAATGTTCAAACTACTGCACAATTGCACTCATCTCACATGCTAGCAAAGTAATGCTCAAAATCCTCCAAACCAGGCTTCAACAGTAGGTGAACTGTGAACTTCCAGGTATTCAAGCTGGATTGACAAAAGGCAGAGGAGCCAGAGATAAAATTGTCAACATCTGTTGGATCATCAAAAAAGCAAGAGAGTTCCAGAAAAGCATCTACTTCTGCTTTACTGACTATACCAAAAATTTTGACTGTGTGGATCACAGCAAACTGGAAAATTCTTCAAGAGATGGGAATACCAGACCACCTGATTTGCCTCCTGAGAAATCTGTATACAGGTCAGGAAGCAACAGTTAGAACTGGACATGGAACTACAGACTGGTTCCAAATAGGAAAAGGAGTACATCAAGGCTGTATATTGTCACCCTGCTTATTTAACTTATGTGCAGAGTACATCATGTGAAATGCTGGGCTGGAGGAAGCACAAGTTTGATTGCCAGGAGAAGTATCAATAACCTCAGATACAGAGATGGCACCACCCTTATGGCAGAAAGCAAAGAAGAACTAAAGAGCCTCCTGATGAAAGTAAAGAGGTGAGTGAAAAGTTGGCTTAAAGCTCATCATTCAGAAAACTAAGATCATGGCATTTGGTCCCATCACTTCAATGCAAATAGATGGGGAAACAGTGGAAGCAGTGTCAGACTTTATTTTGGGGGGCTCCAAAATCAGTGCAGATGGTGATTACAGCCATGAAATTAAAAGATGCTTGCTCCTTGGTGGAAAAGCTATGACCAATTTAGACAGAATATTAAAAAACAGAGACATTACTTTGCCAACAAAGGTCCGTCTAGTCAAGGCTATGGTTTTTCCAGTAGTCATGTATGGATGTAAGAGTTGGACTATAAAGAAACCTAAGCACTGAAGAATAGATAATTTTGAACTGTGGTGTTAGAGAAGACTCTTGAGAGTCCCTTGGACAGCAAGGAAATCCAATCAGTCCATCCTAAAGGAAATCAGTCCAAATATTCATTGGGAGGACTGATGCTGAAGCCAAAGCTCCAATACTTTGGCCATGTGATGCGAAGAGTTGACTCATTTGAAAAGACCCTGATGATGGGAAAGATTAAAGGTAGGAGGAGAAGGGGACGACAGAGAATGAGATGGTTGGATGGCATCAATGCAATGGGCATGAGTTTGATTAAACTTCAGGAGTTGGTGACGGACAGGGAGGCCTTGGGTGCTGCAGTCCATGGGGTAACAAAGAGTCAGACTTGACTGAGTGACTGAACTCAACTGTACAAGATTCTCTCTGGTTCTTTCTTGCTCTGTAGGTTATGATTTGCCAAGATTTCAGAGAGAGAGAGATACTGGTAAGGTCCCAAAATAAAATCCTATATCATAACTAAGAGTCTAGATTTTTTTACTGTACATTTAGAATTGTGAAATTAAAGATTTTGTTTGTTTGCTTTTTCATTTTGGTAAATGAAAAAGATAGTGGTTCATGTGCTCGTCCCTTAAAATCCTTGGTAATCCCGAGGCTGACCCTGATTCTCTATACTGAGTCATCATATATCAGAACCCTCTTCTCCAACTCTTGTTCTTCCCTAAGATAAACCAATCTCAAGTCTGCCCATAGCCTAGGTTGACACTCTTTTCTGTACTTCCTTTTCATCAGTGTGACCTCCAACTCTGTGCCCAACTTTTCTCAGTTATTTTGTTTGATTCTTCAAAGACTGGTTTGGAAATTAAAAAGCTCGGCATAAATCCTTCCTTACATTTTCTTTCTGTCATTTCTTTGTAACAATCCTACTTCTCTTTGAAGCAGTTTATTTAGATGGTACTGATGAACTAAAGAACTGGAGGAAAGAAAATTTTAAAAATGTGTATTTCAAACTAATTTCTCACCATATCAGTGGCAACCTGGAGACTGCATTCTAGGTCAGAAAACAGGATTAGCAAAGCAGAGTTTCAGTGTAGCCTATTGATTTTTATTTGCTTAATAAACAGACACCTTGCTGTCCTCTGAGAGCATCAGATGAATAATGCATGGTTCTTGTCCTTGTGGATCTAACAATCCAGGATACTTTAGCTATCTCACAAAAGGTGTGCTTGGGATAGAATGCTACTTCTGAGACACAGCACTTTATCTGGGCTTCTTGGAAAGCCTGTTGAATATAAGAACACTAAAACCGTGTCTTGAAAGTTGAGAAAGATTTTGTCAGGTTAAGAAAGGAGAAAGTGCATTTCACCTCGAAGGAGTGGCAAGAAAAGAATATGTAGGATGAAACAATACTCTGGGCCAATAACTAAGAGCAACTTTGTATGATTTGAACTGAAAATACGATCTAAACAGAAACTATGATCCAGGATCAAGGGGGTAGCTTATGTGCTCATGATTTTTGACCAGGAAAGGTTTGGAGTGAAAATTACATGGCCGGATTTGTTTTTCAGGTAGTTTATCTGATTGTGTGAAAAATGAACTCCTGGAAGCAAGACTAAAGCCCTAGCAGAGCTGCTATCTGTGTGAACTGGAAGAGGGCTAAGGGGAGATGGAAAGGAAGGGAGAGATTTGAGGAAGAAACTGCGTTGGCAAGAGTCCAGAGAGGGTCTAGGAATTGTGTGGGCTCTCAGGAGTGCCATTCCCTGCCTCCACCACCACTATTGGCTAGAAAGAATTAGAGGCCTTAGCTTTTCTCCTTGCAGGAAGTCCACCGCCCCCCACCACCACCTCCTAGCACCTCCAGCGTCACCACCATTATCTCTGTTGACATCATCGCTAAAAATCTCATTATGCCCTTTATCCCCATTTACATCAGTCACCACCAGAAGCCCAGGGACTCCCAGGTCATTCTTCATCCCTAGGCTCTAATCCCCATCTGGCTCTTTGAGCGGTGAGCCACTCTACTTCCTTCTGGCACTCCCCTTGCTCTTTCCCCAAGACTAATTTTTTCTCCAAGCATTTCTGACATATTGTATATTTTGTGTACTTATTTGATTGTCCCACTTCCTCACCCCCCTCCAACCCTCCACCAGCACACACACCGGCATGTAAGCTTTACGAAGACATCAATTTTTGTCTACTTATTCGTGTTTCTTTCTCCAGTATTTAGGACAGAATCAAGCACAATAAATATCTGTGGAGTGATCAGATTTAAAAGGAAAAATATAACAAGGTTTGTCTATCAATTGTACTTCCAGGGTAGGGAAAAGAGACCAATTGGGACTGATTTCAGGTTTTTGGCTTAGATGACCTATATATAATTTTAAATATTTGCTAAAATCAAAAGTAGTTTTCTTCTATATACTGTAATAATTTTGGCTTTAATTTCACTTGGAGAGCATTCCTGTATCACTGTGTAAACTGTGCATTTTATTTGTTGCAACTGTTGAAATTTATTTATTTATTTTGCAAACCATCACAGAAATTTAAGCATCACTATTTTCAGTGCAATAGTCTAAAGAAATGATTTCCTAGTACCATCTTCCAAAAATGTAGAAATCATTATTTGTGTGTTATGTATCAGGGCAAAGCTATGAAGATATATCTGTCTAAACAGTGCCTGGAACACGGGGATCAGAAAAGATGAATAAAACGAAGGAGGAGATAAAGAGGTTTGGGGTTAGGAAGAAAAAGGTGAAGAGATTTTCTTTGGACATTTCTAAGGAAAGAACAGAGGGCAACAGAGGGCAGCAGACAGATATGGAAGCACAAAAATGTTAACAAGTGGTACTAAACTCTGCCTCAGCCAGGGATAAAAGATCCAGATTCTGAGCCATATTTCATACTATTATTTTGTTATTCCATAAGAAATTACTTCATATCTGAATTTTAAAAAATCCCTCTACTACCCTTCAACACCATTTATACACTGAATTTTACAATATACAAATGACCCAAACATACATATACAAAATTTCTATGAAAGAGTTTACAGTTCAACTCCTGACTTATTTTGATCACTGAAGAAGGAAATAATTATGAATGGCTCCATGGGATTCTCCAGGCAAGAATACAGGAGTGGGCATTCTTTCCCTTCTCCAGGAGATCTTCCCAATGCAGGGATTGAACCCAGGTCTCTCGCATTGCAGGCAGATTCTTTACCTGCTGATTCACCAGGGAAGCCCAAGAAAACTGGAGTGGGCAGCCATTCCTTCTCCAGGGAATCTTCCTGAGTCAGGGATCAAACCCAAGCCTCCTGTATTGCAGGCAGTTTCATTACCATCTGAACCACCAGAGAAGCTCTTGGATTACTAGCAACATGGAAAGATTTTAAAAATATATAGCCAGTTAGGAAAGGGAGCTAAAAGTGAAAATGGAGTTCTTGGTTCTTGTCGCACACAATGTTTATATAACTTAGATATATTCTCATTTGATTATGGGAAATTATATTTCCCCAATTTTACAAGTGCTGCTGCTGCTAAGTTGCTTCAGTCGTGTCCGACTCTGTGTGACCCCATAGGTGGCAGCCCACCAGGCTTCCCCATCCCTGGGATTCTCCAGGCAAGAACACTGGAGTGGGCTGCCATTTCCTTCTCCAATGCATGAAAGTGAAAAGTGAAAGTGAAGTTGCTCAGTCGTGTAGGACTGGTAGAGGATAAAAGATAAAGTTATTCAGCTGTAAGCAGAGGGAATGGAACTCTAATCCATGCTGTATGACTGCAAATGGACTGTTCTTTGCATATATTGTGTACAATATCTCAAAAGAAAAAAATAAGTTCTGTGTATGAAGTTCTGGAAGTCTCGTACAAAGTGAAGAACATGACCATCATATTTGGATTGCCAGCCCGCCCATGCTTTGTGGGCATTTATAAAATTCTACTAAATTTGGCTCAGAGGCAACACACATGCTACAAAGAAGCAGTTGTTTTTTGAGTGTTTTGGGGAAAGAAGGAGAGAAAGCAGGAATGCATGGTGGGAGTGCAGACAAAGAGCAGCTTCTTAGTGAGCAGTGGTGACTAAGAAAGATTTCAAGCTTAGACAAAGAGTGGGAGAAACGAAGCAATTTACAGGCCTAACCTCAAGTATAATAAAATGTAAAGGCTAGGAGTTTCCACTCCATTTATTGTGCACAGATATTCTAAAAACATTATGTTATATTAGTGTGTATACTTCTTCTTCAGTGGCAACAACATATTTATCCACAGCCTAAAATTAAAGAAGGAAAAAAGTTTAATTCAAAAAGCACTTTTCCACTGAAGAAAGATGGTGGATAAATCACATAGATATACCATTTCAGAGACTGGAATGACGCCTTTGAGATGTGCAGGGAAGACATTACTAATCCTATTCTTCCATTATACTGTAAATTTAAAAGACTGACCTGATTGTTATCTATTTTTGGTAAGGCATGGACTGGGGTCACCTTGTGAGCTCCCTGATGTTTCCTGATGCTGATGTGCCTACATGTGGAGTCAGAAAACCAGAGGGAGGTGTCCAGCTCAGGGGATGCTGCCATGCCTAAAGCACCAAAGGAAAAAGGGTAGGGCAAGACAAAAAGTCATCCTGCCTATAAGAGAGGTCCTCAAACAAGAAAAAAATAAAAAGGGAAAACTGAAGAATGAAAGGCATTGTGTCTCAACCTTATTGGTGAGAACTACACTGGTTTCAAAATCATTTTGATCCCAAAAAAGTAGGATATTAAAAGAGAAATGCTTGTAAATGAATTGAAAGGTATTTGTATCGATACCAGTTAGCTGGGGTGGATTGAGGTGCGGAAGAGCATCAGGGAAATGACAGGGCCATGAGCACTGTTCCTGGGAGATATTCATCAAGCAGACCCTGGAGTGGGATTGCCCACTGTACCAAGGCTGCTGGTTGTTGTTTAGCCGCTGAGTCATGTCTGAATCTTTGCAACTCCATGGACTGTAGCCCGCCAGCCTCCTCTGTCCATGGAATTCTCCAGGCAAGAATACTGGAGTGAGTTGTTGTTTCCTTCTCCAGGGGATCTTTCTGACCCAGGGATGGAGCAGAGGCTCCTGCGCTGGCAGGCAGATTCTTTACTGCTGAGCCTACGGCCTCCAGATTCCAGACATTTTAAATGCAGATAATCTGAAAACTGTTAGGGAATGGGGTTTTGATCTGAGGAGTATTCTTGCCTGGAGATTTCTAAGGAAAGTACAGTCCATGGAGTTGCAAAGAGTCAGACATGACTGAGCAACTGACACATTCACTCTCAAAATGAGAAAAATCTGTGCTAATGATGCAGTGCCCATGGGGGTACAAGAAGAAAGCTGTTAAAGCTATAGACAGGAATTTAGGGGAAACTGGAACTGAAAGATGAGCCAATTGACACAGGCAGGGAAATGACTGCGGTAGCCTTGTGGTCTTTACTTGAGTTGAAAACAAATAATTTGAGAACTTCTAGTTACATGAATTTTGATGGTGATAAATAATTGCCTTGATACATGACTTGGCTGTTTAGTTTATTCTCTTATTTTCAGTTTCAAAAACAGTGTTATGATTTTTACCCAGAAATGAATGTTAGTTTTCATTGACATCAATTTATTAGAATAGGTCGAAGTGCTCTGCAAAATCCATTTAATCTGAATTTCTCATATTGAGCTGGGAGAACAATATGAATGAGAGCAAAAAATGTTACAGTTTCTTCCTCGTGTTTACTTAGAATCGGGTAATCTCACATATTGGGGCAGAAGCAGCAACTGTTTTGCTAGAAGGTTAATGTGGATATTTCTTGAGTGATCAGTGATGGTAGAAAAACTGCCTTTGATCCCTGGGTTGTGAAGATCCCCTAAAGAAGGAAATGGCAACTTACTCCAGTACTCTTGCCTGGGAAATACCATGGACAGAGGAGACTGGCAGGCTACAGTTCATGGGGTCACAGAGTTGGACATGACTTAGCAACTAAACAAAAACAAGAGAATAATTTACAACGTAAATATATCAATCATTGAATAAATGCCAGAAGCAAGAGATACTAAGGCAAAGGCAGGCTTCTGCAGTGGAAGATGTAGAAAAAGTTTCATGAATAAATATAGCAAAGAGTCGGACACGACTGAGTGACTAACACTTTTTTTATGGTTTGAAATGACCTGGTTCCTTTGTGATTGTTATGAGAGGCTCAAAAGCATTATTTTTTTTTTAATGAATGGAAAGTAAGAAATTGTAAAACTGTGGTTTTACCATAGTAATGTACTGTGATAAAAGTGGGGGTATTAAATGCCATAAAGTAGATTTATTTCTAAAGAAAAGAAATTAACAATACAAGAATGTTCAAATGAGCTTTGTAAAAAAAAAATTGTTTTTTTTCTTTCCTTTCCCTATGTACCACATCTTTAATTCTATGGATTAATGAGAAATATGGAGATGATGAAGGACAGGAGTATAGATAAAAGGAGACTTTCATTCTGCATTTAATGTTTAATCTAGAAGAGAAAGGGCCAGTAAGTGTTATATTGTTTGATACCTATAATCAAGCAGTAGTACTCCCACTGTGATAATTAAAAAAAATAAAGGTATATGAGGATTTATCTGGGCTTAGAGAAGTGTAATGCCATGATCCATTGCTAAATTTCTTCAGTCAAGTCTGACTCTTTGCAATCCTTTGGACTGTAGCCTGCCAGGCTCCTCTGTCCATTGGATTCTCTAGGCAAGAATACTGGAGAAGGTTGCCATGCCTTCCTCCAGGGGATCTTCCCAGGGAGTCTCTTATGTCTTCTAGCACCATAGCTAGGTGCCACTAGCGCCACCTGGGAAGCTCTGAGATCCATCAGTGATAGTCAAAGACATGGCTGAAAGGAGTCACTGTTTGTTTGCCAAGTATTTGCCACTCTGACCTTCTACATTTAACAACTTGAAATTTTCATGGGGTGATCAGCTTTTTACTCATCCCAAACAGAGTTTGAGAAAATTCGCTTCTTAGATTTTGTTATATTGCTAACCACTGGCTTTTATGTTGTCTAGAGACTATGATTTTGGTGATGCAATAGAATGAGCAAACAAAAAAAACAAACAGAGGATAACGATCTATCCTACTTGTCCTCTAGGATTTCTCTCCTTTTCCTCTTATATCCCCCACCCTCCACATCTTCTTTGGTCTCTCTTCCTATCTGAATGGCATTATTTTAAAAATGTTCTTTGAAGCAGCTAAATTTGAACTGATATATGCAGTATAGCAGCAGTTCCAAGTTTACCAGCAAACACTCAGCAGGAAGCTACCAGGCAGAAGTGCACTTCGGGTTACTTGCACCCACTGGGTTTTGGAAGGCTGCCTTTTCTTTTCCCTTGGTTAAATGATGCCACTTGAAAAGACAAATACCACTATAATTCCTGTTGAGCTGGGAGACCAGCCTTCATCTAGCACACTATGATTTCATGAAAGCATAAATCAGGCCCATATGATAAATCTCTGAGTCAGCTGTTCCTACTTTTGTATTGAATCTAATTAGAAGCATGAAACAAATGCTTGTCACACATTCTGTCTCACTGAAAAATAAATAAATAAATACCAAGACAAAGACTTGGAAGATATGGCAACTGGAATGACAATAGGTAATTTTATCCAGAAGGGCCTCAGTCAGCTATCTAACATCCAGGAAATCAATTTAGCTAAAAGCAGATGAAATATGCTAGTCATGTTCAATGCTAAAGGATTCAAATTAGCATTATGAAAAGTTGTTAGGATGGATGGCTATCAAATAAATCACAGACGCATCTAATGTTACAGGTATGCTAAGATAATAGCTCTCTGATTATTGTTTTTCTCAGTTCATGATACAAGTGAGTGTTGAAAATGCTTCTGTGTAATGAAAATTATGTCAGAACACAGGGAACTATGCAGTCACAAAGTGCAACAAATTGCTTTGGAAGTATGAAGACTTTTTAAAATTGGACCAAGGAAAGAAAATATTCACTAGACTAACAGTTGAGTGAGTTTCCCAAGTGGTTCAGTGGTAAAGAATCCAACTGCCAATACAGGAGCCACAGGTTCAATCTCTGAGTCAGGAATATCCCTGGAGAAGGAAATGGCAACCCATTCTGGTATTCTTGCCTGGGAAATCCCATGTACAGAGGAGTCTGGAGAGCTATCATCCAAGAAATTGGAAAAGAGTTGGACACAACTTAAAGACTAAACAGTAACAATAGTTGGGTAGCGTGTGCTGGGGACTATACTGATTTATTCCATCAGGGAGATCATAACTGGCACAGCAGCTAGGGCTGGCACCTGGTCTAACTTACAAAGACCACCTCCTGTTCTATAAGACCCATTCTTTTTCTGCACTGGACAAACTTGAGAGGAAATTGGGATATTTATGAATCAACAGCCCTGCATCTTTCAAGTCTTAGTTAGTGGCACAGAATCCTATGGCCCAAAAAAGAATATGACACTTTTTAATTCAAATATTTGATTGGGAGAAGAACTTCTAAGATCTGGATTTGACCCTTCCTACACAGATAGCTTATTTTATAGGTCAGGAATATACTAAGATGTTCCTGCCTCTTGCCTAGGAGGTCTGATTCTAGCCAACCAGATAATCAAAACACACACTGGCTCCTTCCTGAACTGAATACTTTAACAGATAAAAGGGGCACAATTTTTTAAAAAAAATACTTAATTTTCTGAGTATTTACTTATTAATTCACAAATTTATTATACTGGGCTTCCCTGGTTGCTCAGATGGTAAAGAATCTGCCTGCAATGCAGGAAATCTGGGTTCGATCCCTAGGTCAGGAAGATCCCCTGGAGAAGGAAATGGTTACCCATTCCAGTATCCTTGACTGGAGAATTCTGTGGACAGAAGAGCCTGGTTGGTTAGCCCATGGGGTGGGCAAGGAGTTGGACATGACTGAACAACTAACTTTCATTTTATTGCATTGCTGAACTTATAGTTCTTTTCAAATACTTTTAAAAATGCAATTATTTGTAAAATTTTAAAATAGCATATCTGTATATAGTACAAAATACTTCTGTCAAATATATGAATGTTAAAAATAAGTAGAGCAATAATTACTTGGGGAGGAATTTATCAGTTTGATATGTAAGTGTGTGTGTGTGTGTTTGCTCAGTTACTCAGTCCTGTCTGACTTTCTGGCCCAATAGACTGTAGCTTGCCAGGCTCTTTTGCTTGTGGGATGCTCCAGGCAAAAATAATTGAGTGGAGTGCCATCTCCTTCTCCAGGGAATCTTCCTCACCCAGGGACTGAACCTGCATCTCTTGGGTCTCCTACATTGACAGGCAGGTTCTTTACCACTAGCGTCACCTGATAGGTAAATACTTCTCAAATATTTTTGAAAGTTCTATATTTTAACCATGCCAGCATATCATTTTCACTTAATATTTCACAAGCTGAAACTCATTAATACTGTCTGTACTTATGACTTATGTTTAATTATTTTATGTTTTTAATGTTCTGTTTCATCCAATTTTAGATGCTACAGCACTACAAAACCTCTCAATTTAATTCTATTTGTATTCACCATCACATTCATAACAAAAAATGTTGCATCTTATTACTCTGACTTCGCCAAATGCAGGTTGGTGCTTTCTTGCATCTTGCAGTTTCCTGTATGGTCCGAGGTGCACCGCCCAGTACAAGTGACTCTTCATAGCAGCATCATGGCCTGCTTCTTGTACTCTCACTGGAGATTTGAAGGTGTTCGATGTTCCCAGCCTCTCGTGTCTAAGTAAACCTCTTTTATCAGTGAATGCCTTCATGCTGTCCTTGAAAGTGAGGTGTCAGACACATCATCTCTGCAACGTGCTGGGGTAAAGGGGCACATTGTTCCAGGTCATCCGGTAGATTCAACCATGCACGACAGTAAGAACTTCACTCGCTGCACATGTTTCACGTGATACTAGATGAGACAGATCTAACACACGCTTCCTGACTGACTCAGCTAAAACTATTAATAATGTGCTCCATATTGTATAAGTGAAAAATTCAAGACACATCCTGAATCTAAGAGCACACAGGGGCAATAAATGTGAGCCATTGTCTTTGGCCAACAGAGAAGTCGGCAACAGAGAGGGGCTGGGAATTACCAGGTTCATGTTTCCATTGTGCCTACCGTTATATGGACTTGCTTTAAACCGTATGATACAAAGGTTGTTCAGTTGCTAAGTCATGTCTGACTCTCTGTGACCCCGTGGGCTGCAGCATGCCAGGCTTCCTTGTCCTTCACTGTCTCCTGGAGTTTGCTCAGACTCATGGCCATTGAGTCACTAATGCCATCCAACCATCTCATCCTCTGCTGCTCCCTTCTTCTCCTGCCCTCAGTCTTTCCCAGCATCAGGATCTTTTCTAATAAGTTGGCTCTTTGTGTCAGGGGGCCAAAGTATCAGAGGTTCAGCTTCAGCATCAGTCCTTCCAATGAGTATTCAGGACTGGTTTCCTTTAGGATGGATTGGTTGGATCTCCTTGCAGTCCAAGGGACTCTCTTGAGAGTCCTTGAACTCCAACACCACAGTTCAAAAGCATCAATTCTTCAGCACTCAGCCTTTTTTATGGCTCAATTCTCCCATCCATACTTGACTACTGGAAAAACTATAGCTTTGACTATACAGACCTTGTCAGTTAAGTGATGTCTCTGCTTTTTAATATGCTGTCTAGGTTTGTCATCCCTGGAGAAGGAAATGGCAAACCACTCCAGTATTCTTGCCTTGAGAACTCTGTGAACAGTATGAAAAGGCAATATAAACAGCCTTCTTTAAAAGAAGATGAAAATACTTCATGTTTACAAATTTTAAAACATTGTGTCACATTGCTGGGGGTGCTCCCAAGGCTGGGTCAGGTAAGAGTCCTGAAGCTTGTCAAGATCATGGTAAATCTGTGATCCTTTTGCTACCTTCAACTCCAGGCTGACCAGGTGACACTATGGGGTTTCTGAATCCCCAAGAACTGGGTGTGCGTGGAGATGATAGGCATAAGAAAAGAACAGGGGTAAGTGAAGGACAGAGTAGAGAAATAAGAAGAGGACCATTTTAAGAGTAAGGGAGAAAACAAGCTAGGTGAAAAACCAAGGAGATCAAATCCCAAACTATCTAATTAGCTCCATAAGTTAGTCCTTCCTTAAACTGGCTGATGTCTGGGAATTACTTGTGACTTTATTGTGCTGGCTTAAATCAGTTCTCTGTTTTGCAGACCTATAGTTGTGCTCCGGTAACTAAGATTCTTGCACACTGGAACTGTGGAAAGCAAGGGCTGAAGATGCCCTCTTCTCATTCACCCTTCTGTGATACTGGGACTCTAACCTGTGAGGAAGGGTAAGTGCTCCACTGGTGCTAGAACCTCTGACAGAGCATGCTGGAAGGTCCTGGAGTGTAAAAAAATTTGCAAAGTAGCACACGCTGCTGCTACTAGAAACACGGTCAGTGTCACTGTGAAGAGCCATTGCGCGTGGTGGTGACAGGAATGGAAAACATAGAAGTGTGCTTCCTTTTTCCCCTCCAGATTTCTAGTCCTTCTGGTAAAGAGTCCACCTGCAATGCAGGAGACTTACATTCGATCCAAGGTTGAGAAGGTACCCTGGAGTGGGAAACAGCAACCCACTCCAATATTCTTACCTGAAGACCTCCATGGATAAGTCCATTATGCCACAAAGCGTCCTACATGACTGAGCAAATGAGCACACACAGACACATATGTCCTCCCATTTGAGAGACTCTAGCAGTGATTCGCCTGGCAAAAGAGAAATGAGTTTTGTGGAATCCCATGTATAAGCAAAGAAAAGCCAGTTTATATCTGAGTGACAATGGCTTAATGACAAACACATCATCAGTAGTAGACATATACCATTGTTTTAGAATTATTTTATTCTTCTGCATATATTCTTTAATACTTACCATATATAAGGAACTCTAGAGATTAGAGTGGTGAACAAAATGAACCGAATCTCTGTCTTCATGGAGTTTATATTCTAGTGAGGAGAGGCCAAAAACAGCGATTTTGACAAATAAAAAAACCATTTCAAATAAGGGTTGCAAAAACAACAAAATAGAAACTCTGTATGCTATATATATTGTGTCATAGCAACCTAGTTACTTGGAAATCTGTTGGCTTGCTCTAAATGGGCAACTGGTTCTAAGTGTGCCCAAGTGAACACTTAATTAGCTCTTTGGCAACTTCACCTGGTATTGTGAGGTTCTCAGTTCCATTACAAGGATATGAATGGAGTTCTGTTGTTTTTAGTTCTATCTCAGCCATTTAATCAGTTTCAAATACCTCGTATCTCTCTGTTGATCTGTGTCAGAGAGAATCTGTCCAGGTTGCTATGGTAAAACACAGTCAACCCTCTGGACCCACAGATTCTCCATTTATAGATTCAACCAACTGCAAATGATTTGAGTCTGCACTTTGCAGAGTCAGAGGATGTGGAACCCTGCATAAGGAGAGCCATTTTAGATGAGGCATCCTTGGATGTTCAAGCTGTTCTTAGAAAAGGCAGAGGAATAAGAGATCAAATTGCCAACATCCATTGGATCATTGAAAAAAAAAAAAAGAGAGTTCCAGAAAAACATCTCCTTCAGCTTTATTGACCATGCCAAAGCCTTTGACTGTGTGGATCACAACAGTCTGTGGAAAATTCTGAAAGAGATGGGAATACCAGACCACCTGATCTGACTCTTGAGAAATCTGTATGCAGGTCAGGAACAACAGACTGGTTCCAAACAGAAAAAGGTATACATCAAGGCTCTATATTGTCACCCTGTGTATTTAACTTATATGCAGAGTACATCATGAGAAACACTGGGCTGGATGAAGCACAAGCTGGAATCAAGATTGTTGAGAGAAATATCAAAAACCTCAGATATGCAGATGATACCACCCTTATGGCAGAAAGCAAAGAAGAATTAAAGAGCCTCTTGATGAAAGTGAAAGAGGAGAGTGAAAAAGTTGGCTTAAGTCTCAACATTCAGAAAACTAAAATCATGGCATCCAGTCCCATCACTTCATGAGAAATAGATGGGGAAACAGTGGCAGACTTTAATTTTGGGGACTTCAACGTCACTACAGATGGTGACTGCAGCCATGAAATTAAAAAGATGCTTACTTCTTGGAAGGAAAGTTATGACCAACCTAAACAGCATATTAAAAAGCAGAGACATTACTTAGTCAACAAAGGTCTGTCTCATCAAGGCTACGGTTTTTCCAGTAGTCATGTATAGATGTGAGAGTTGGACTATAAAGAAAGCTGAGCACTGAAGAACTGATTCTTCTGAACTGCAGTGTTGAAGAAGAATCTTGATAGTCCCTTGGACTGCAAGGAAATCTAACCAGTTCATCCTAAAGGGGATCAGTCCTGAGTGTTCATTGTAAAGATTTATGTTGAAGCTGAAACTCCAATACTTCAGCCACCTGATACAAAGAGCTGACTCATTGGAAAAGACTCTGATGCTGTGAAAGATTGAAGGTGGGAGGCAAAGGGGATGACAAAGAATTAGATGGTTGGATAGCATCACTGACTCAATGGACATGAGTTGAAGTAAACTCTGGGAGTTGGTGATGGACAGGACTGGAATGCTGTAGTCCATGGGGTTACAAAGAGTCAGACATGACTGAGCAACTGAATTGAATTGAACTTTGGATTCTGTTTTCCACATGGGAAGAGGGAGTGATCTGGACCACTGCACCGTGAACCCCAAGAGTTTACTATACCTCGTATACTGTGTATATTCTGGTTGATAAACAAGATATTTCTTTCTCACTGTTGGAGAAAGATCACTGGGAATCCAAGATCAGGATGCAAGCACAGTAGGGACCTGGTGAAAACCCTCTTCCAGGCTGCAGACTGCTGAATTCTTGGCTGTGACCTCCTATGGCAGAAAGTCTAGGGAGTTATATGAGTCAGTATAGACTATGAGGTGTCCTTTATTCTCTGTCCCCTTTTAGAAGGCACACATCCCATTTATGGGCTTCACCTTCATGAACTAGTTACCTCCTGAAGGCCACTTCCTAATTCCATTACCTTGGGATTAGGATTTCAACATATGAATTTTGGGGAAGACAAACATTCAAACCAAGAAGTTTGCATTTTCACCCTGTTCTGGCACCACCCACTTCTGGCACTACTCAGTGTCTCTATCAAGATAATTGGTTACAAGTCACAGAAACTAGGGCTCTCCAGGTGGCTGCTGCTGCTGCTGCTAAGTCACTTCAGTCATGTCCGACTCTGCGATCCCATAGACAGCAGCCCACCAGGCTGCCCCATCCTTGGGGTTCTCTAGGCAAGAACACTGGAGTAGGTTGCCATTTTATTCTCCAATGCATGAAAGCGAAAAGGGAAAGCAAAGACACTCGGTCATGTCCGACTCTTAGCGACCCCATGGACTGCAGCCTACCAGGCTCCTCCATCCATGGGATTCTCCAGGCAAGAGTACTGGAGTGGGTTGCCATTGCCTTCTCCATTCCAGGTGGCACTAGTGTTAAAAATCCACCTGCTTATGCAGGAGACATAAGAGATATGGGTTCAGTCTCTGGGTTGGGAAGATCCCCTGGAGGAGAGCATAGCAACCCACTCTAGTATTCTTGCCTGGAGAATTCCATGGACAGAGGAACCTGGCAGACTGATGTCCACAGGGTCCCACAGAGTTGGACGCAGCTGAAGTGACTTAGCACACATGCACAGAAACTAACTTTATCAAAAAGAAAATCCCGTAAGATTGAAAAGAAAGCTGAAGAAATCAGCTTGAAGAGTACAGAAACCAAGTATATCCAGGGTATTTTGAGACAGGAAGAGCTTAAACATCTCATTCATTTGCCATTGCTGGAATATGTAGGCAAAATCTTGTGCATTTTTTTCTGTCCTTATGGCATGCTGCTTAGGATTCAAAAATTTCAAGAGAGAAAGAGCCCAGGTCATGTGTTCTTCCTTTGAAAGTTCTGGAATGGTGAGAAGATAAATTTTTCTTTTGAACAGCTCTGCCTTATTTTATATTTCAAGGGGAAGTAAGAGAAACAGTGCAGTGTACCACCAAGATACCTCATAACTAGGGAGGCCACTTCTCAAAATGAAATTGGAAAGTTGATAGGAATGAGAACTGGATGCCAAGAATTAAAAAAACAAACAAAAATCACAGAAGTCAACTTCACCATTTAGCTGCTATCTCCTATTAGTCCAAATAGGCTAGAAATGACTTAATATTGAGGTTTTCCTGGTGATTCCGTGGTAAAGAATCTACCTGCCAAAGTAGGAGACACAGAAAATGCAAGATTGATCTTGGGTCTGGGAAGATCCCCTGGAGAAGGAAATGGCAACCCACTCTAGTATTCTTGCCTGGAAAATTCAGTGGACAGAGGAGCCTGACAGGCTACAGTCCATGGGGTTTCAAAAGAGTCAGAACCATTCACGATCATTCAAAGGAGAGTTTTGCTGTCATCTTAATTAAGTAAGATAATTAAAGATCAGAATTGCTATGCTATTCTGTTTGTCCCAGATTTTTCTTATACACCTATGAAGTGAAAAGTAAGTGTTAGTTACTCAGTTGTATTTGATACTTTTCGACCCCATGGACTATAGCCCACCAGACTCCTCTATCCATGGAATTCTCCAGGCAAGAATACTGGAGTGAGTAGCCATTTTATTCTGTAGCACACCTATACTTATACACATTTGATTGAAGATACATATGTTCAGGGACGTTAAAAATAACAGTCAATCTTTATAATGATAAACCTCTATTCTTCACATAGAGAATCACTTTCTTGAAAGGCCTGATTTTGACAGGAGGAAAAAACAATCCTTATGTAACCAAAAATCCATGTTATTTAGCACCTGGCCATGGACAGAGGAGCTTGGCTGGCTACAGTCCATGAGGTTGCAGAGTCAGACGTGACTGAAGTGACTTAGCACGCATGCACAGGTAAATCTGAAGTTATCTTCAAAAATAAAAGCTCTTTGTTCCTAGCCACCGCCCTCCTGACTGCACTTTTCTGGGCATCCCTAAAACGTTGCCTTCATGTTGAAGCCTAAGTTCCCCTCAGAGGTGCTGCTGTTCTATGGAGTCCAAGCAAGGAAGACCTTGCCATGAGCTGCTTGTGTGGAAGACAAGGCATCCCTGGTTGGATCCCATAGTTTTTACTTTCTCCTATGTCCTTTTAGAGGACACAGCTCTAAAGCTGGGGATCATTACTTTGTCAAAAATGCTGGTGCTGTGCATGTAACAAGGGTATGTTTGAGTATGTGTGAGTCAGTATAGACTAGAGAGGATCAGCCTTTCCCCATTGAAATTATCCTTTATATAAGCATCCCCAAATCCATTTCCCTCTGTTTCATGTTTATTAGTGGAACAATCCTTTCATTTCCCTTCTCTGGGATATTCATCTAGCTATGAAGATGGCAAGAATACACAGAAGAACTATACAAAAAAGGTCTTCATGACAGATAACCATGAGGGTGTGATCACTCACCCAGAGCCAGACATCCTAGAGTGTGAAGTCAAGTTAGTCTTAGGAAGCATCACTACAAACAAAGCTAGTGGAAGTGATAGGATTCCAGCTGAGCTATTTCAAATCCTAAAAGATGATGCTGTGAAAGTGCTATACTCAATATGCCAGCAAAACTGGAAAACTCAGCAGTGACCACAGGACTGGAAAAGGTCAATTTTCATTCCAATCCCAAAGAAAGGCAATGCCAAAGAATGTTCAAACTACCACACAATTGTACTCATCTCACATGATAACAAAATAATGCTCCAAATTCTATAAGCTAGGCTTGGAAAGTATGTGAACTGAGAACTTCCAGATGTTCAAGCTGGATTTAGAAAAGGCAGAGGAACCAGAGATCAAATTGGCAACATCCATTGGATCATAGAAAAAACAAGAGAATTCCAGAAAGCGGCTACTTTTGCTTCATTGACTCTGCTAATGACTGTGTGGGTCACAACAAACAGTGGAAAATTCTGAAAGAGATGGAAACACCAGATCACCTGACCTGTCTCCTGAGAAATCTGTATGCAGGTCAAGAAGCAACAATTAGAACCAGACATGAAACAACAGACTGGTTCCAAATTGGGAAAGGAGTACGTCAAGGCTGTGTATTGTCACCCTGCTTATTTAACATATATGCAGAATATGTCATGAGAAACGCTGGGCTGGATGAAGCACAGGCTGGAATCAAGATTGTAGGGAGAAATATCAATAACCTCAGATATGCCTCTTGATGAAAGTGAAAGAGGAGAGTGAAAAAGTTGGCTTAAAACTCAACATTCAGAAAACTGAGATCATGGAATCTGGTCCCATTACTTCATGGCAAGTAATGGGGAAACAATGGAAACAGTGAGAGACTTTATTTTCTTGGGCTCCCAAATCACTGCAGATGGTGATAGCAACCTTGAAATTAAAAGAGATTTGCTCCTTGGAAGAAAAGTTATGACCAACCTAGAGAGCATATTAAAAAGCAGAGACATTACTTTGCCAACAAAGATCAGTCTAGTCAAAGCTATCATTTTTCCAGTAGTCAAACATGGATGTGGAGAGTTGAACCATAAAGAAAACTGAGTGTTGAAGAATTGATATTTTTGAACTGTGGTGTTGGAGAAGACTCTTGAAAGTCCTTTGGACTGCAAGGATATCAAACCAGTCAATGTTAAAGGAAATCAGTCCTGAATATTCATTGGAACTTTGATATTGGAGCTGAAGCTTCAATACTTTGGCCACCTGATGCGAAGAACTGACTCATTGGAAAAGACCCTGATGCTGGAAAAGATTGAAGGCAGGAGGAGAAGGGGATGACAGAGGATGAGATGATTGGATGGCATCACCAACTCAATGGACATGAGCTTGAGTAAACTCTGGGAGTTGGTGATAGACAGGGAGGCCTGGCATGCTGCAGTCCATGGGTTGCAAAGAGTCGGACACAACTGAGTGACTGAACTGTGTAACTGTTTGTCTGAATTTGGGTAGGGGTACAGCTGAACAACAGGAACTAACAGTGACTCAGAATCACTGCATCGTTCATCACTGTTGTAGTGCTTTAGGTTTATGACACCTGCGTCTTTCCTTACAATGAGTTTCCCTATGAGGCTTCTCAGTCTTCAGACAAGCAGTCTTATGGTGGCTCATTCACCAGCTTTCCATGCACTGCTTACTAACCCTGCTAATTTCCAACCAAAGTCAACCCACAGAAATAAAAATTATTTTTCCTTAATTCAAAACTCATAGTATCAATTACTTCAGATGAATTCTAGGGCCAGTACTCAGGTTGCCTACAGATACTTCAGACCCTGATACTCTGTGAATCTGTGAGTTTCTGACTCTTTGAACGCCCTTGGGATGTTTACTTTGTTTCATTTCCAACTCTTGCTATTCCTGAGAAGTTTGGTCAAGCAATGGTCCCGGATGAGTGAGTCAGCATGTACCATAGGCTGCTGATGAATAAACACTTTTCATTCATTTACTACATATTTGAAAACCTCAATATAATGTACTATTAATTCCTTCAACTTCTATCATGTGCCGTAATAAACTGCCAACTTCTATTTCTACAGAAAATATAATTTTTCAAGATATTATTCATAAATAGTGCTTTCTTTCTCAAATTCTACTTAGTGTCTGTGTAATAATATACTAATATTTCTCCTCTTTTTTTCTAGAAAAAACATTGTTAAATCTGAAGCTTACAGTCACTTCTCCTTTGTATTAAGTCACCTGGATTGTTTTCAATTATAATATTGACTCAATAATTTTATTGCTATTATATTATTTGGCATACAATGATCCTGGTTCTATAATGTGATATTTCCACAGAAAATACAGATGATAGTAGAGCAGTAGTGTGTGAATTTTCTTCCACCTGGTAGGAGGATCTTCTTAAGCCTTTAGTCAGTCCTGTTAAAAATAAGATTGTAATAATTATGCAGTTACTAATACATAATTAATTGTATTTGGTTATAAACTTCTTACCTTTAGGGAGGAAATAAGTCTATTACTTCATTTTTTTAAACAATTTATTGAATACTTATAGGTGCCAGTCAATTGTTCTAAACACTGGGGAGGGGACACAGCAGTTAATAAAGCCTATAGACTCACATTCTGATTGGAGAGACAGGCAATCAATAAATAAAGAAGTGAAATATTGAGCATGTCATTTGGTGTCAAGAGCAGAGGATAAAAGTAAGGCAAGAAAGAGACAGGAAAAAACAGTAAGGGTTGCCTTTTATATAAAATGTTCACGAAGGATTTACTGAGATCACCTCAAGCAAGCACCTATTTCTGGTGTGAGAAAAACACTGCAGGCAGAAGGAACAGCATCTGCCAGTCCTGAGGCAGAAGTGTGCCTGGACATTCGAAGAAAAGCAAGGACATTTGTGAACCAATCAGTTCTTCCATACAGGGTTCTAACTGTTGCTTCTTGACTCGCATACAGGTTTCTCAGGAGACAGGTCAGATGGTCTGATATTCCCATCTTTTTAAGAGCCTTCCACAGTTTATTATGATCCACACAGTCAAAGGCTTTGGCACAGTCGATGAAACAGAGGCAGATGTTTTTCTGGAACTCCCTAGCTTTCTCTATGATCCAACCAATGGTGGCCATTTGATCTCTGATTCCTCTTCCTTTTCTAAACCCAGCTTGGACATCTGGAAGTTCTTGGTTTCCATAATGCTGAAGCCTAGCATGTATGATTTGAAGCATGACCTTACTAGCATGGGAGATGATCGCAACTGTCCGATGGTTAGACATTCTTTAGCACTACCCTTCTTAGGAATTGGGATAAGGATTGACCTTTTAGGAGAAACCTCAACAGCCACAGATATGTGGATGATACCACTTTAATGGCAGAAAAGGAAGAGGAACTGAAGAGTCTCTTGATGGGGGCGAAAGAGGAGAGTGAAAGAGCCCGCTTAAAGCTAAATACCATAAAGACTAAGATCATGGCATCTGGCCCCATTACTTCATGGAAAATGGAGGGGGGAAAGGTGGAAGTAGTGACAGATTTCCTCTTCTTGGGCTCTAAAATCACTGTAGATGGTGACTGCAGCCATGAAATCAGAAGATGTTTTCTTCTTGGCAGGAAAGCTATGACATAGTGTGTTGAAAAGCAAAAACATTACTCTGATAACAAAGGTTTGTATAATCAAGGCTATGGTTTTCCCACTGGTCTTGTATGATTGTGAGAGCTGGACCAAAAAGAAGGCAGAGTGCTGAAGAATTGATGCCTTCGAACTATGATTCCGGAGAAGACTCCTGAGAGCCCCTTGGACAGCAAGGAGATCAAAGCAGTCAATTATAAGGGAAATCAATCCTGAATAGTCGTTTGAAGGACTGATGCTGAAGCTGAAACTCCAGTATTTTGGTCATATGATGTGAACAGCTGACTCATTGGAAAAGTCCCTGATGCTGGGAAAGATTGAGGGCAGAAAGAGAAGAGGGCGTTAGAGGATGAGATGGCTGGATGGCATCACCAATGCAATGGATATGAACTTGGGCAAACCTTGGGAGATGGTGAGGGACAGGGAGGCCTGCTGTGCTGCAGTTTATGGGGTCACAAAGACTCAGACACGAATAGGCGGCTGAAAAACAACAAGGACGTTTGTGAGGGCATCCCAAGTGGCTCAGTGGTAAAGAATCCTCCTGCCAATGCAGGAGACACAGGAAATGCAGGTTTGATTCTTGAGTAGGGAAGATATCCTGGAAATGGCAACAGAGGAGCATTCCAGGGACAGAGGAGCCTGGTAGACTGCAGTTCATGTTGTTGCAAAGAGTTGGCCATGACTAAGCACATAGGCGCCCAAGATTTGTGTGGCTGGTGCGGAGTTTGAGGGAGGGGGTGGGGGCAATGAGGTCAGAGAGGTGACAGGACTTAGGAGGCCACTGTCAACACTGACTTTTACCGGGAGAGTCATCCCCTGAGAGGATTGGGATTAGAGGAATGACCTGGCCTGGCTTTTGCTGCAAACGACTCACTCTGGCTGCAGAGTCTGAATTTAAATGATAGACTCAAGGTAGTGAGGAGAGGTCTGCTTCAGAATGTAGAGAAAATAAGAGTTGTTGACAAATTGGATATAAAGCGGATGTGAAACAGACATCAATGATAAAATCAGTTTTAAAAATCTGAACAGAATTTCAGGTAGAATGTATAAATTTATAGTTGATGTTTCACAAAGATTGTTAACAAAAGCCAACATGGGTTAAGAAATTTTTCCAAAACCAAGTGTTGCTGAATAATATTATTAGAGGATATTATTGTGCATGTGTGTGCATATGTGCTAAGTCTCTTCAGTCATGTCTGACTCTTTGCGACCCTGTGGACAGTGGCCATCCAGGCTCCTCTGTCCATTGGGATTCTCCAGGCAAGAATACCTGAGTCTCTTAAGTCTTCTGCATGGGCAGGCGGGTTCTTTACTATCATTGCTACATGTGAAGCCATATATATATATATTTAATAATTTCACATATAAACATAATAAAACTAAACAATTTTGACGAACATGGAGACAAAAATATAGGCTAATGGATCTATGAATCGTCTGGTGTGGGAAACAGACGCCAACTCTCAGAATTCCCCCCCAGTCCAATGGTTAGCATTTGGAGCTTCCACTGCAGGGGCATGGGTTTGACCCCTGGTTGAGTAACTAAGATCCTGTGCACCAAAAAAAAAAAGACAGATGCCAACTCTGATGAAGCAATCTGAAAGAATTTGTTAGACATATAATAAGAAGTTTCCCTGGTGGCTTAGTAGTAAAGAACCCACCTGCAATGCAGGATATGTGGCAGGAGCCACGGATTCCTGGGTCAGGAAGATCCCCTGGAGGAGGAAATGGCAACCTGCTCCAGTATTCTCGCCTGGTAAATCCCATGACAGAGGAGCCTAGTGGGCTACAGTCCATGGGGTTGCAGAGTTGGACGCAACTGAGCAACTGAACAGCAACAAGAACAGGAAGCTTAACCAGTCAAGATCCTGGCAAGAAAAAGGTGGCACACTCGGCAGATTTCATTGAATATATTAAATGAGAGAACATATGACAAGCAGAGATACAGGCAGAGTTACAGAGACCCACAAGGATGGTGGAGCAGCCACGTGGGAACTAAAACAGCAGGAAAGTATAACTGCTCCTGAAGCAGTAATTATTATTAACAAGCTATAGCCACTGAGAAGGCAGTAGGAACTGTGGCCACAGAATAAATCTACCTAGGACAGCACCATGGGAAGGAAGAAACATAGCGTAAGGGGAATTTTTCTCCTCTTGCCTTATGTTTTCTAGTTGTTCCTCCTATTTGCCTTGAGAGGTTAGCATATATGGCATCCTGGTGATGAGCAGGCCATGGGTACCAGCCTCTGGGGCACAGAGAGATAAGAAGGGGACAGAGATCAAATCTGGAGGGAAAATATAGAAGATACAACACAGAGTTTTACATAATTTAAATAAGATCTGAAAAGTGTGACCCAAAAGAGGGCAGCTCTGTGGAATTCCTGTAGGAGAATCTATGGATTGCATCTCTTCCTTGTTATTGTGGAAAACTCAGCTGCAATTGCTCACTTTCTCTTAGTCTGTGTTGAAGGGCTCAGATTCTGGGGGAATAGCATCCATGATCTGGCTTGAGTCAAGTACCTACAGTTGTGCTGGGAGGAAAGGGTAGCAGGGTCCTCTCTCTGGAGCCTAATCCTAACCATGTGAAACTTGCACAGAGATCCAATTCAAAGAAAGGGATTATACACAAAGAAAATCAGCAGAAGGCTCTCTTGAAATATTAAAATATTTATAACCAATAATTTTTTTTTTTACTGAAAAAGAAGTTTCTCTAAATGGACATCAAAATTTCAGAATACTGGGATATTGTTTAATTAATTTCTCAATTCCAATAAGATCAAAGATTTGTCCTTTTGTGGGATTCTTTGCCCTTTTTTTTTCCAGCTAACTTTATCCTTAATTCTAAGTAATGTCTTTTAAAATAAAAATCTTTTGCTTACAAAAATCTTAAGAAGACGGCACATGAATGGGATAGTGTAGGAATTGCCACCGTTGGGATGTGAGGGGTGAGGGACAAAATAGGTAATAAAACCTCAAAATGTAGGTTTGCTAGAGACAAGAATCACAAAAATTAACCTTCTTTAACCCAACGTCTGCATTCTAATGAATTCGGAGGCAAAAACAATAGTAGCCTCATTTATAATAATATGCAACTTCATATCCAGACTTCCTCTGAAATTTCTTGCTAAAGAGGTGGAGAAAATCAGCTCTGAGACTCAACTTGATCAATGGCCTCTTTGTTAGCGAGAGTACCACCTCCTCTCTCTCAGACAATGGGTCATGAGGACTGGCCTTGGAAATGAAAGGTTAAAAGAAAATACTTTAAAAAGGGAAGCAAAATCCATCAATTCAGCCATGGCAAATAATTAACCCCATTTTGTCTTGTTCATTTACTGGCTTATTCATTCATCTGGTGATGAGACAGTTAATAATTTCTAAAGCTAAGAAATATGATCTATCTATCTATCCATCATCTATGTATGTATTATTAAAATAAGAAGTTCATCATTTCAGTTAGGGGCATGGGCAGCATTAGAGTTATATGGACCATGATCAAGAGGTATCTCTGTCACATACAAGAAAGGTCAAATTTTTATGTGATTAAAATCTTTGAACAAAGTAGGATGGAAGGAAACCACCTCAACATAATAAAAACCATGTATGAAAAACCTATTGAAAGTATCATGCCAATGGAGAAAGACTGAAAAATTTTCCTCCAAGATCAAGAACAAGACAATTACACTTGCCTTTACCAATTTATTTAACATAGTACTTTTGTTTTGTTTGGATAAAATTTGGCTATTAATTCATTTTATATATCACTATGTCTTTCATGCTATAAGGATGATCACAGAGGACTATAGTTATCAATTTATATCTTTTACTCAGAGTATGAGCAATATAACATCAGCTTACTCTGGGCTGGGCCATATGCAATGTGCTTTACAGATATATATCTCACATTAAGTTCATAAGGCAAAGAGTGTCTCCATTTTATTACATGATAGGATAGAGAGCTTGCTGACATAAAAATGCCTCTTCATCAACTGAAATGACCACGTGAGTCTTTTCCTTCATTTTGTTGCTGTGAAGTATTATAGTGAATGATTTTCATGTGGTGAGACCTTCACTCACGAATAAATCCCACTTGACCAGTGTATAATTCTTTTAAAATGCTGCTGAATTTGATTTGCAAAATCTGCTAAATTTTATTTTATTAATAATTCAATTGTCTCACTAGTTATACATCTATTTAGATTTTTTGTTTCTTTGTATTTTAGTGTTGGTAGATTTTGGATTCCTAAGAATTTGTCCATTTCAATTAGGTTATCCAATTTGGTGGTGTATAATTGTTCTTAGCACTCTCTTATAATCCTTTTTATATCTGCAGAATCAGTAGTAATGCAATATCCCCATTTTAATTTTTGATTTTAATAATTTAATTTTTTCTCTCTTATTCTTAGTCCATCTAGATAAAGATTTGTTAGTTTTTTGATCTTTTCAAGTAATTAACTTTTAATTTCATTTATATTCTCTACTGTTTTTCATTCTCTATTTCATTTATCTCTGTTCTAATCTTTATTATCTCCTTCCTTGAGTTTTCTTGCTAACTCTTGAGTTTTGTTTTTCTGTTTCTAGTTTCTTATTTTATAAAGTTAGGTTGTTGATTTGAGATATCCCTTATTTTTTAATGTTAACATTTGTGGCCATAAATTTCCCCCTTTGTGTTGTTGTTCAGTCACCAAGTCCTGTCTGACTCTTTGCGACCCCATAGGCTGCAACACACCAGGCTCCTCTGTCCTTCGGTAACTCCTGGAGTTTGCTCAGATTTGTGTCCATTGAGTTGGTGATGCTATCTAGCCATCTCATCCTCTGCTGCCCCCATCTCCTTTTGTCTTCAATCTTTCCCAGCAACAGGGTCTTTTCCAGTGAGTCAACTCTTTGCATCTGGTGGCCAAAGTCTTGGCTCTTTGATCATGTCCCATGATTTCTGGCATGCTGTATTTTTGTTTCCACTCACCTTAAGCATTTTCTAATTCTTTTTGTGACTTATTCTTTGATCCATTGGTTGTTTAAGAGTGTATTTTTTAATTTCCACAAATTTATGAGTTGTTTCAATTTTCATTATTGGTTTTTAATGGCATCTCACTGTGTTCAGTTAAGACTATGCATGATGTCCCATCTTTTAAAATCTATTGAGGCTTAATTTGTGGAGCAGCATGTGGCCTATCCTGGAAAACATCCTCTGTGCACTTGAGAAGAATGTGTGAGCTATTGTTGTAGTAAATGTTCTGTACATGTCTCTTAGATCTGATTGCTTTATTGTGTTATGTCATCTGTTTCCTTACTTATCTTCTGGTTGTTCTATCCATTGTTGAAAGCAGAGCATTGAAGACCCCACCTATTTTTTGTGGCACTTCCCACTGCTCCCTTTAATTCTGTCAGTTTTTGCTTCATATATGTGTGCTCATATGCATACGTGGATATGCAATCACAATATATATTGATGGTTTGTCATGAAGTGTGCATTTGTAATTGTCTCTTTGCTGCATTCTTGCTATTAAAATACAATGTCATTTTTCTGTCTTGTAACTTTTCTATTTAAAGTCTATCTTGTCTGATATTAATATCTCTGCTCTCTTTTGGCTACAATTGCATGGAATATCTTTTTCCATCCGTTCACCTTTGATAAATTTTCCATGTTTACTTTGTATCAACTGTTTAAATTCTGTTTATTCTAAATCCTATTATCATTTGTGATGGTTATGCAGTTGATTCTGATGGCTTTTTAGGGAAGCAATATTACAACTGAAAATACTATGCACTATAGATGTGCTGAAATTGAGTGCCTTGTTCTAACTTTAATAGTGCCAATGTTTCACATTAAGCATGATACTGGTGTTTGCTTTCCAAACAGACACTCACATGTGCCTGTACATCAGACAGAGAGGCTGTGAGACTGCCTTTGGACCTCTATTGTTTTCACTGTTCCTTACCATTGTCTTCAACAGAGGAAGCTCTGACTTTACTTTCTTACATGTGAAATGTGTATTGATCATATTCCTTTATCGTAACAGGAGGACTAAAATGTTTTATCCCTTAAATCTTTAAATTACACTGAGATTTTTCCAGTATGTTGTCAAACTTAATGTTGCCCATCTATCTTATTTTGGTCTCATTTCACATGTGCTTGCATCTGCTGCATGGAGATTTTATTTTAGTTTCATATCAATCTTTGGCTGCTGCCTGCAATTTGATCTCAAGCAGAGTATTAAAGGAAACATGGAACATTTAAAAAAGATGCATGATCCTCGTATATCCTGAACAATACTCACTTAACTACTGATTGGACATTCTCTGAAATGAATTCATAATTGATACTCTCTGAAATCAGATTCCTTTGGAATGCATGGCACTTTGACATCATCAACATCTAATGACATGGAGTGAAACATGATAGTAGTCTTACTTTTAAGATGACTGAAAAGGAAAAGCACTCTTATTTAGCTCTATGGATGTCAGCCTGATATGGTTTATCATGAACAGACATGATGGTTTTTTCCATGACAGACATGGAAACATACCGAGGAGGGGTTCAAAATCCAGGCCTGTTCTGAATATGATACACGTGTTTCTGGATTGATCAGAGGAAGGATGGGCTGATGTGAAAAGGAGGCAAAATTGTGGTTTTTTAGTCACTAAGTCATATTCAACTCTTTTGCAACCCTGTGGACTGTAGCACTCCAGGCTCCTCTGTCCATGGGATTTCTCAGGCTAGACTACTACAGTGGGTTGCCATTTCCTTCCACAGGAAATCTTCTTGACCCAGGGACAGAACCCATGTCTCCTGAGTCTCCTGCAATGGCAGGTAGATTCTTTACTATTCAGTTCAGTTCAGTTCGGACGCTCAGTGATGTCTGACTCTGCAACTTCATGGACAGCAGCACCCCAGGCTTCCTTGTCCATCACCAACTCCCGGAGCTTATTCTTTACCATTAGGAAAGCAAAATTTAGGCCTGAGGCTGGCGACTGGGAAGAGGGAGAAGAGCAGAGTCTTGCTTGCTCTGATTTCCTCAGTATCACTCTGAGCAAATAATCAGTCCTTAATATCTTCCTTGGTCAAACACTTCTCTAATTCATCAGTGAACTGAGAAATAGAATACAACAATTAAATAATGAAAGAAATCTGTGTTAGCCACAGAAGTTTCATGATTGAGTCACATTCTAAAACATATCTGCTAATTCTGTCTGTTGCTGATTGCTTTCATTCTTTCATAGCCTTCACTCTGTCCTAATCTTTTTGCAATTTCTCTCTTTTTTTAAGGAAGCTTTCTATCAGTCCACATTATAAATGACTTTAAGTCAACAGTCTGAAAGGAAAATGGAGAAACTGGACTTTTTCTGTTGTTGGCAACTTTGTAATGAGTGAATATAATATGCATATTCTCCAAATTTTAAAAAATAGTATTCTTTTTGAGAATTTAAATGAATGAAGAGTGGCCTAAAAGCTATACCTGGAACAACCAATGAATAGTTTGTGACTATATTTAAACACTTCTTTGTTCTATTTTGAAAATTTGTTTTTCAGTAATTCTGTCATATTAGCTTAGCTCAGACACTGAAACAGAAAAAATTCTGACAAAAATAACTGCCTTGATCATAATTAAGATTAAGTCAAAAAAGAACAAAAAGAAGGATTAGCCTGAAGAAAAGAGAAAGTGACTTAAACTCAGTTAGCATAACGTTTTGGTTGGGGTATTTTTAAATTATTATAAAATTTATGTTAAAATATACATTGTCATACTCATGACTGAAAATAGAGGGATTGGAGAAGCCTGCAGGATGGGAGAAAAGTAGGGAACATCTTTAACAAAGAGAAGCTGCCTGAGTAATCGGGCCTTTCTTCAGAAGAACTGTGCTTTAGGCAGAGTTGGTTTTTATCCATCTCCTAGGTTTCCTTCTTCCCTCAGCACCTGGTGTCCTAACCTGACCTCCTGGGTTTTCAGTGTCCCTACTCTGATAAATCGGAGCACTATATTGTTCCGATTTTCCTTACTTCTTACCATTGAAATTTGGCCACCTATACTTATTTCTTAAGGTTCTGGTTTTTGATTAGCTAAAAACAGATGGTGTCTGAGTCAGGGTGGAGCGCGCTGAACAAGGAGATGTAGCACAGACTATGGTAAGTAGAATGGAAGGGGGAATCATACAGAATTAGAGCGCAGCTAGGTCTAAGGGAGTCTCATTTCTGCTTCTGTCTTCTTTTCCCCTCTGTTCTCTGCTTCATTTTTCAGCTTCTGTAAACCCTGCATGAGGGCTTCTAGTTGCTTTCCTCTGTCTTTATCCCTGCCTCTCCTATTCTCAATTGGCTTCTTCCCTGTTCAGCTTGTTTTTTTCAGGAAACACGTTGACTGGCCCCAATCATTTTTCGTGCTAAGTCACTGGTCGTCAGCTTGTCAGATTTCCTCCCCGAGATGCCCACTCCTCTCGTTCTGAAATGTGGCTGTAGCCAACAGGACCGATGAGATCAGGGACTCCTGGCAGGGCAGGGATTCCTTTACTGAGGCTGCAGGCAGGGAGGCAGTGTAACTGGAACAGATGTTTTGGGACATTTGGGAGTCCTAAAGCTCTTCAGACTTTGGGGCTGCCCTGCTGAGTGACTGGTGAGTTTGGCAGCACATCTTGCATCCTTAAGCTAATCCAGTGGGTTTGGAAGACACCAAGGGAATAAGAGGAATCTCAGAATGCTTTCTTCAGCATCAGCAGCAAGCTGTAAGTTTCACTTGAGAATACTTTCCCCATCTGAAAGGGTCATTACATTCTGTCTAGATTCCAAGGCATCTTGGCTTTCTGGTGAGGCCTCATTGAACACTGATCAACATGCAAGCCTCTTAGTATGTTCTATTGATTATATAACTTGCAAAGTTAGGTCAGCTCTGGTGAGGTTTCCCTAACACACTTGTCTCTCAGTATGGGCTGCTAGAAGACCAGCAAATGGATGTGAATGGCCTTGGGAAGGAAGAAATCCCATCTTCTGCAAAGAGGCTCCAGAGAAAAAACAAGGATAAGTGTAAGGAGGTCAGCTGTCTGTCCCTAGGGGCAGACCTTCATCTGCAAAGCCCCAGCTGATTACCCTGGGTTACAAAGAACTAGTCTCTTTCCCTGTCTGCCTCTCTCCTTCAACTACACACACATACCGCCCCACCCCCCGACCCCACACAATTCCCTGTACTCATGAAATTTAGCATCGAATGTCAGCGGTTACTTTCTAATGCACACCTAGCTGTACGCTGAATTTTCTGCATGCAGAGCCACCCTCTCCCCCTTTCCTGATCTGTAACATCATTCAAACAGGAGTTCAACGTGACAAGGTCTCAAGGAGTTCAAGGATGTTTGTCTCTTTTGGACGAACATATATCCGCTGGCTCAGTCTTTCTCCCACTCTCTCTTTGCCTCTCTCCTCCTCTTCGTGCAAACATACACCGAGTCTCTCACAACAGGTACAAATGAATATCTCCGAGGGCTCCCGAGTTCAATGTCACGCTGGGCAGAAGTGGAGCGAGAGTGGAGCGGCAGCGCGTCGCGTGCGGGCGGGTAGAGTCCCTCTCCGGCCAGCAGAGGGCAGCCGAGGGGAGGCGCTGGCGCGCGAGGGCTGAGCAGAGCCTCGCCTCGCTCGGGCAGCCTCAGCCTGAGCACCAGCCGCGCCGGAGCCCGGAGCGCAGCCACTGAGGGCAGCGGCGGCGGCGGGAGCGAGGCGCGCAGCGAGCAGCGGCGCGGGCGGGAAGCAGGAGCCGCCGCCGCCGCCGCCGCCGCCGCGACGGGCAGCCGGGCTCGGCGGCCGCCGGATCCGGCCCCTGCCCCCCTCCGCCTCGAGTCCCCGGCGCCGGGCGGCCGGCGAGTCTGGAGCCCGCGCCGTCGCCGGCCGCGTCCCCCGGGCATGGAAGGAGGCGGCAAGCCCAACTCCGCGTCCAACAGCCGGGACGATGGCAGCAGCGTCTTCCCCGCCAAGGCGCCCGCGACGGGCGCGGGGCCGGCCGCGGCCGAGAAGCGCCTGGGCACCCCGCCGGCGGGCGGCGGGCCCGGCGCGAAGGAGCTCGGCAACTCCGTGTGCTTCAAGGTGGACGGCGGCGGCGGCGGCGGCGAGGAGTCGGCCGGGGGCTTCGAGGACGCCGAGGGGCCCCGGCGGCAGTACGGCTTCATGCAGCGGCAGTTCACCTCCATGCTGCAGCCCGGGGTCAACAAATTCTCCCTCCGCATGTTCGGGAGCCAGAAGGCGGTGGAGAAGGAGCAGGAAAGGGTTAAAACTGCAGGCTTCTGGATTATCCACCCTTACAGCGATTTCAGGTGAGGACTCGCGCTCGCCGCCCCACCCTCCCTGCCGGGCGCGCCCTCAGTCTCGCTCCCGGCTCCGGGGAGGGGTCGCCCCGGGACTGGCGGGGAGGGGGCGCCCGGCCGGCCGCGGGAGGAGCCGCCGTGGCTTCCACCCGGCGGCAGGCTCGACTCTGCTACAACTAGTTTCCACCCAGGAGGGGACTGCCTGATGAGTTCCTGTTGCCCGGGGAACCCCGGGGACGGTTCTCCTCCTCTGCCTCGGAAACTTTGGGGCCAGATCGAGGAAGAAGGCCACGGTGACCCCCGGGTGGGAGGATGCTATGTTGTGCAGGGAAAACTTTCACTTCGGAGAGATGAGAGCGTAAGAAAGTGGCCAGAAAGTCCTTGGGGGTGCCACCTTCCCTCGCGCTGTTCTCCCAAGAAGTGGGTCCGTCCCAAAGGGGCAGAAGGCGCTCCTGAGTTTGGGGAGAGGATAAGGCACCCCGAGACAGTGACTCACGGGTCCTGGCCGGTCCAGCCTCTCTCGCCCATAGAGAGTGTTAATCTGTTTCTCATCCGCTTATAGGCACTGGGTATCCTCACTGCCTTTCTTCGGGAGAGTGGCTGGCAGGCGGAGGAAGGGTAATTTGCGCTTGGATTGCCCCTGACTTGAGATTTCAGTGGAGCTGGCGCTGCCTGGTGGGGCAGGAGCCTGACAGGAAGCCTGGAGTTACCGAAAAGGAGACAGGGGGCATTTCCAGAGCCCCCTTCCTGACACAGAGGGGCACCTTTTCTTGACCTTAGCTACTAGTCCATTTCAAAAATCTCTTTCCTATTTCCCAACTCGGGGAACAAGGGCAGGAGAGCTGTCAGCTGTCAGGGAAACTCTGCTTCGGTGAATTAACGTTAAGACCTTTCCTGATCTTATTTGTTGCCCAAGTTTTCATTGGGTTATAAGTCTGTTTAGAGATTATCAAATGAAGGTCGTGAAGTAGATCCTCTTATTAGTGTACGAACACCCTGCGGTCACGTTATATTAGTGCCTGAGGAAGGCTGAGCTTTTAATTAAAAAACAACAACAAAACCCAGTAAGCAAAAGCCAAGAGTGGCATTTATGTATGTAGATATGTATGTATGTATCCATTTACTGCTGAAATCTTTCGGAAAAGAAAAAGAAGAATAAGAATGTGGTGCAAACTAAGCAGTGTTAATAGGCGGCTGTTAAACAGCAAACAAATACAGCAATACAAAGCAGCATTACTTTGAGTTGCTTGTGGAAACTAAGGGGCAGTTGCCTTCAACTCCACGCCTTGATGGGAGCTGTCCAGAGTCCTGAATGATATTTAGAGGAAAACCCATACTTCTGCCTCACAAAGCCTTGGAGCAACTGTCTTCACCTTCTCTGAGATATATGTAAAAATCATATATTCTCAGGAATAAGTAACCATGTTATTTATGCATAGGATGAATGTACCTTAGGAAGTGTAGAATGTTAAGGTTCTTATATGGAAAAACATATAGCAAATTCTAAAGGAGGACTTACAAATTGTAACAACATTTATAGTGTATGGAAAATTAAGAGCTTGATTGAAAAAATGTTCATATTAAAATAATCTAAATAATCAAACATATTTCCTTCAGTAGGCTAATACTTATAGAAGCAAGCTATGAATGGCCTTATTCTAAGGTATATAACATTGTCATATTCTTTAGAATTTTAAGTTGAAATCAGATGTAGAATACTGTTTCTACCTCAGTCGTCAGTGGAAATATATTTCAACCCATATCGTTATTTCTTCATGAAAGAATGTTACAGAAACTGCCTTTAGTCTTAAAAACAAAACTAAGCATGGTCTTTCCAGAAATATATGTAGTTCAATATCTGCTTGCAGATAAAATGCTACATTCTGTTTAACTTTACACTTAATTAAATGGTTACTTATGATACTTTTATTTCTAAAGCAGTGTGAAAAGAGACTACACTTTTTCAAAATGGTGGCATATAATTAAACTTTCATCATTTATTAGATAAAAAACATAGGGCCACCTTTCAGGAATTGGCCTAGTGTGCCAAAATCTGTTGAATGAATGAAATTCATGAAATTAAAGATTCTTCACGTTTTCCTAAGTAAGATTTATGAGCCAGGATATCTCTTTAAAACAAACAAAATACATTTGTTACTAAACAGGAGGAAGAAATGGAAATCAGATGGTAGTTCAACTTTATCATGCATTTGAAAGAAAAGAGAGATGATTAAAAAGTGAGTTAATACTCTAAACAAACTACTGTGGAACAGTTTGGAATATTTGATTTTCCCATGCATAACTGGAAAAAGAAAATGGTAGAGGTAAATATTATAATTTAGATATTTAACTGGAAGGAATCTGAAAAAAATAGATTTTAAAACTCACATTACTATACACACTGGTCTTATCAATAAAACAATAAACTAAGGAAGAAATGTAAATATTTGCTTGCATATTTTAAGTCATTATTATTTCATTGATGTCTTTATATCATCTCACTACCAATATAAGGTTTCTTAAAAATCTGTAACATGTCAGGATAATGCAATGAAAAAAGCAAAAATAAGCATAATTCTGTTAGCATTTTTCTTTTTCTAAAGAAAAAGCAATGTGGGAATAATCAGCAAAATCTAGAAATGTTAAAGTCATGAGCTGTTCACCTCAGACCCTTTCCTGATGAAGACACTTTAAGCGAAGTGCTTTGCTGTGTTCCTACAATGCCAAAGTTAAGTTCAGTAGTAATTTAGTGACTGAGAAAGTGAGACTTAAGAATACCTTTCCGTGGAGAATAGGGGAGATACCAGAAATTATAGATATCCAGTTTTTTTTTTTTTTTTTTTAACCCCCTTCACCATTCTAAGCCTTTGCAGATCCAGGGAAGTTTCGTCAGTCAGTTCTTTGGTCAGCCCCACACTGCTGAGCGTAGGGTGAGCCCACACTCCAGGGCATGTCAGGACTTTGACACTGCAGCTGGTGATCTAGTCCCTTCCCAGGATGACTGATTTCCAGGGCAGGCTCCCTTCTTCCCTCAGGCTGCGGGGCTGTGTTCCCACTGAGACTCCAGAGAGCCAGCTCCTCCAGGCGCTCTCACCCGCCTGGGCCCAGGAGTGCCGTTGCTGTGTCTGGCGAGTAGTTTTCTCTGCCTCCTGTGTAAGTAGGGCAGAGGCACTGTATTTCCCTTTCTTCTCAGGGGAGGATGATGTTAGAAACCTTCAGGGACTAAAGAGGACTCAAATACTGTCAATACTGTTGGAAATAACTGGGTGGGAGCTAGGGAATTCAGTAAAAAAAAAAAAAAAAGTATATTTTTGTTTATACCATGGTATAGAATCACCCTAACTTCACCCAAACTAGGGAAAACATGGTTAAAAAATAAAATCACACTGATTTTTGTGTAGTGAGGACTCGGTTTCAGTCTTCTCGAGTTTAATGGGAATAGCGCACACACACAAATAATTTGAAGGTTAAACATGACTTTGAGGTTACTGACAGTTATATATTTATTAGCTAAAACTTTACTTTTCATTCACTTAATAAAAAAGTGATACTGGGCAAGCATTGTAATTTTATAGCCAGTCCATTTATGATATAATCATTAAAATGCTTTGAAAGAATAGCTAGGGGACTCTTGGGTGGTTGCTATTACGTGAGTAATTTGCCTTAGAAGAATTTATCAATAGATTGTTTGTTAGTTCAAGAATTCTGACATTATTTTGTTGGATCATGCTTACATAAGTGCCTTTAAAAAAAAAAAATAATGCTCCCATTCCATATATACTGCCAGGAAACGTCTTGCCTCTGGTAAGGGAGGAGGATTTTATATCTTGACTCATTATTTCTTCCACTGCTGTTTCATCAATTAGTGTGAATGACTGTGAAAAGCTTATTGTGTGGTAAGTACCCAAGGACTCTGGAGACCAGAGTCACTTCCTGGAGATACTGCCACATCTGGCCTTGCCTCTCTGCCTCAGGCTGCATCCACAACTGTGCTGATGTCAGAGGTCACTGATGTGTTCATTAGAGAGGGGAAGCTTCCTCTGTATAAGTTAGTCAGAGAGACTGCTTGTTTCTAGGAGCTTCTCCCAGGGAAACAATTCAACCTTCTGGGGTTTAAGGACTAATTAGCCTACTGTTATGTTATCTTTATGCAGAATGCACTGTATTTTCCCCAGCAATGCTCTATTTATTTGCTTTCTGTATCAACACAGCCAAAATTAACCTTAAGAATTTCTTTTTTTCCTCTGTTAGGTGAACCTTTTTCTATCTTATAAATTCAATTAAGTTCTTCATAGTGGCTTTGGCAACTGTTAAGCCCAATTGTAGTGAAACTATTTGAAAAATGTGGAGGTATGAGTTTATTCAGTTATGTGTTCTTAGTATACATGTAAGTTATAAAACTTTAAATTTTGCTAAATATTTTGCTATTTAATTGCATTTAATAGATATAGTGATTATACTATTACAATATTACAAGGTAATTTCCATTTTTTCCTGAGCAACTTTGCCTTTAAACCTACTTTTGGGGTTTATTATGTAAATTGAGAGTCAGATAGAAGCACTTTTACCGATTCACATTTTGTTATGTGGGCTGATATAGATGAACTTGCATGTTGAATAATAATGAAAGAATTTCAAATGTATTGGAACCATTTATTACTTACCATTGTTACCATAGGCTCATTTAACAGAATTTAAACTATATCTGCTTGATCAAAACCCACAAACCTAAACAACACCAATACCAGAAAACAATTTAAATAGTATTTGTAGTTTTGCATTATTCCACTCAATGAAACTGTGTCCCCAAGTGAGTATGAGGCTAGCAAGATAAATCTGTGATTTGGATGTGATCTTTTTGCCATCCCAAGTGTAATACTTATGTTTAAACAGATTATTCACTTGTGTTCACTAGTGCTTAGTCCCTCAGTCCTCTCTGACTGTAGCCTGCCGGGCTCCTTTGCCTTTGCGATTTTTTTTCAGGCAAGAATACTGGAGTGTGTTGCCAGGGGATCTTCCCAACGCAGGGATTAAACCTGTGTCTCCTACAGCTCCTGCATTGCAGATGGATTCTTTACCTGCTGAGCCCATTTACTTCCTTACTTGGAGACAAAAATTGGATTTAGGATGAAGACTTTCAAATAGAGTTTCTTATAGGTATAATGCAAAATTATGGTAGACCATCGGCACTGCAGGAAGAGTATTGATTAAGTTCAGGTTCTGTGACAAATTTTCATTTCATCATTTTGGGTAAAGAAGTAGCAAGCTATGAATTAGGCTGACACAATATATTTTAGGAGGAGAGTTAGGGGTGATGAAGAAAAAGTCTGCAAGCACTAGGATAAAAAACTATTTTTACTTACACTAAGTACTTTTCTTGCAAAATTAATTTTTGTGTGTGTGTGAAGGCATCTTGATGTACAAGTTAGCATTATTTTCCCAGAAGAGAAAAATCAGGGGAAAATGGTGATGTTCCTTGGTTCACTTGGAGTTTTCTATGCTTTGCAAAGTAAACCTCCTGGCTGTGTTAATTCTGTGTGTGTGTGTGTGCGTGTGTGCCCACATGATCAAGCAAGAGAGAAACTGTTCAAGGGACATTTGTATATAAGCACATCTGATAAATGCTCATTTAGCATACACTTCACCCAAGTATGAATGATTAAAAATTGATTTCATGACCCTTTTCAAGTTTATTCATTAAGTTCCTGGTAATATTATGTTTCACATACTAATGACCACTCACTTAAAGTATCAAGATTATGCATGCCTCAGATTTACAATTTAACAATCTTATTTACATAGACCTGTTTTTATTTTCAAGATGTTATAGCTCTAAAGAAGTAAGGCTAATTAAATCTAAAATAGAATGGGTTTATGTGTACATATAACTGATTCATTTTGCTGCACAGGAGAAACTACCCCAATGTTGTAAAGTAACTATACTCCAATAAAAATTAACTAAAAAAAGAAGTAAGGCTAATCACACACACAGAGAGTTAGCAACTGTTTACAAATTTTGTATGTACACATTTCTTTCAAGTATTTCACTAGTATCAGCAGTGCTGTAGCAAACGTCTTTGTCCATTAGTCTTCATTATATTCTGTACATACTGATCTTATCAAATAATACTGCTACCAACTAAGACTCTTCTTAAAATTTTAAGTGGCGTGGGTACACCAGTGTTGATGTTCTTGTTTAGATAGTCACAGGCAGTTTTAGGACAGAAAGTCAGAATTGTCCTCCATTCTGTTCATCACAGAGTACGTGGAATGGCAAGAATGATCTTATGCCATGTTATCTTATGTCTAATGAAGTTATCACACTATTTAAAATCCTTTGAGGGCTTCCCATTACTCTTGAATATATTTGACAAACGAGCTACAAGACTTGGCATAATTTCAACTTATCTGGGCAACCTCGTCACACACCATTCTCTCCCTCACTGTCCTCAGCCACCTGGGTAAGTTTTCAGCTCCCAGAACCAGCTGAGTTCTCTCCTGCCACAGATTTTGATGTGACATTTAACCCCATTGCCTGAAATTCTCTTTTCACTTGAAGTCATTCTGCATTTTTTAAAAAATTTTCTTTACTTTATTGTGTTGGTTTTGCCATACAGTGACATGAAACAGCCATGGGTTTACATATGCTCCCCCTCCAGAACCCCCCTCCCTCCTCCCTCCCAATTCCCTCCCTCTGGGACATCTTGGTGCACCAGCCCCGAGCATCAATCCTGGGCTGGTGATTGATTTCACATATGATAATAACATGTTTCAATGCCATTCTCCCATATCATCCCACCCTTGCCCTCTTCCACAGAGTCCAGGAGTCTCTTTTATACATCTGCGTTCCTTTTTCTGTCTCGCATGCAGGGTTCTCGTTACCATCTTTTTAAATTCCATATATATATGTCATTCTGCATTATAACTGGTTTTCCTCCTCATGTAGATTTCCGTTTAGTCACTATGATCACCTTCCCGCTCCACTTTCTTTTTCTATCTGGGCTTTTTGTTTCATCAGAATTTATACTTCATGTATATTTTTCTACTAGAATGTAAGCTCCCTCACTTCATCAGTATTATTCCATTTTATATTCCTCATGCCATAAGAATGCACATAGTAGACATTTTTCCTGCTAAGCTTTCTCAGATGCTTTAGTTTTTAACAAGTTTTTGAGATATTTTTTATCTACCGTACAATTCACTCATTTAAAGGGAATGATCGAATGTTTCTAATATGTTCACAGAATTGTGCAGCCATTACCACAATCAATTCTAGAAAAATTTTAGCACTCTAAGGAGGAATGCTGTATCCATTAGCACTCAGTTCTCTTCTTTCCTTCCCTTCCTCCCCCCCACACAGCTCTATCCAACCACTAATCTACCTTCTGCCTCTATAGATTTTTTTTTTATTCTGGAAATCTCATATCAATGGAATCATATGTAATTTTTTGTAACTGATTTCTTTCACTTAGCATAATGTTTTCATGTTTTATCTGTGCTATAGCATATTTCAGTTCTTTGTTTATTTTGATATGGCTATCCAGTATTCTTGCCTGGAGAATCCCAGGAACTGGGGAGCCTGGTGGGCTGCTGTCTATGGGGTTGCACAGAGTTGGACACGTCTGAAGCGACTTAGTAGTAGTAGCAGCAGCAGCATACCAAATTTTGGATTTCCCTGGTGGCTCAAATGGTAACGAATCTACCTGCAGTGCAGGAGGTCTCCTGTAGAAGGAAATAGCTACCCACTCCAGTATTCTTGCATGGAGAATCCCTATGGACAGAGGAGCCTGGTGGGCTACAGTGCATGGAGTTGCAAAGAGTTGGACATAACTGAGCGAATAACACACACACACACACACACGTACACCAAATTTTACCCATCCATCAGTTGCTGGATACCTTAGGTTTTGGTCATTATGATTACTGCTGGTCTGAATGCTATTGCACAGTTTTTTTTTTTTTTTTTTTGTGCAGAGGTGTATTTCTGTTTGTCTTAGAAGTGAAATTTCTGGCTCAGTTTATTAAAAAAAATTAAATCAATACACAACCAGGGTATGCCACATTTATTCTTTACATTAATAAATCCAGGTAAAGAAATCTCTTTCTTTTACTACAGCAATACTTGGCATCCTTTCCCTGTCACCACCTATAAGTACATGTCCCAGCCATTACATTTTCCTGCCCAGTTTAGAGAGGACTAAATGAAACTGAAGGGAGGAACCTGCACCATGAGCCTGGTGACATCGATGGATGATGAGAACTGGGCCAGAAGATTAGCTCTCTGCAATCTTTTTCATTTTATTTTTAAGAACCTTTATTTTCCAGCCTGTATGGTCTCTCTGTCTCTCTGTCTCTCTCTCTCTCTCTCTTTGACTGCATAACATGTGGATTCTTAGTTCCCTGAACAGGGATAGAACCCATGCTGAAGTGGAAATGCAGGCTCTTAACCACTGGACCACCAGGGAAGTCCCTCTTTGGAATCCTGATTCTGTCACTCCCTCTCTTTTACCTCAAAGAACCAAGGCTGCCAGTATATAATTCTCCACACCTGCAGGAAAACATTATGTTAAATCTAATCATTTATTCTTCCTCCTTCTTGAAACCATCCCAAAATAATGTGAGAAAAACACAGAGAAACACAGACAACTAGAAGAAAAAGGAGAAAGCTGAGAACAAGGGGTCTGGAAACATTTGGGGCAATAGAAAGCTAATGAAGTTACTTTGTTAACACCCAGTCCTTCACCACTGAACCCCAAAAGTGTTCAGGGTGTGAAGGGACCAGTTAAGAAACAGTTTCCAGGAAAACCAGTCTGAAACCAGGAGGATTAATTAAGGGTCTCCTTAGTGAAGGCAGAACTCTTAATCGTAATATAGAAGGCTTTGTCATGCTTGGTTAATTCTCTCCAGGCAGGAAATAGGAAAATTACCTTCATGGAAGACATTTCAAGGTCTTCCAGTAAAACTTCTTATTTATTACCTAGTGACCTTGCAGAAAGCCTTATATTTGTATATAGAGACTGTATGTATATTTTGGTACTAAATCATACTTTGGCCACCTGATGCAAAGAGCTGACTCATTGGAAAAGACCCTGATGCTGGGAAAGATTGAGGGCAGGAGGAGAAGGGGATGACAGAGGATGAGATGGCTGGATGGCATCATCAATTTGATGGCCATGGGTTTGGGTGGACTCTGGGAGTTGGTGATGGACAGGGAGGCCTGGCGTGCTGTGGTTCATGGGGTGGTAAAGAGTAGGACACGACTGAGCGACTGAACTTGTTAACTAACTAACATCTAATATGATCTAAAAGAAAAAGCTTATGAGACCTTTGAGAAACATCTTCATCACAAAATAGAAAAACTAAGTCAAACAGCAAAAGAAAGTTCCAAGAACAGAGAAGTATTTGATATAAGGGGAAATTCAACATTATTTTTGTTTTTATTTTATTTATTTATTTTTAAAAATTTTATATTTATTTATTTATTTATTTTTATTGGTTTTGCCATACAATGACATGATATCGCCATGGGTGTACATATGCTCCCCCTCCAGAACCCCCCTCCCTCCTCCCTCCCGATTCCCTCCCCCTGGGAAATCTCGGTGCACCAGCCCCGAGCATCAATCCTGGGCTGGCGATTGATTTCACATATGACAATCAACATGTTTCAATGCCATTCTCCCATATCATCCCACCCTTGCCCTCATCCACAGAGTCCACAAGTCTGTTCTATACATCTGCGTTCCTTTTGCTGTCTCGCATGCAGTGTTCTCGCTGCCATCTTTCTAAATTCCATATATATGCGTTAGTATACTGTATTGTTGTTTTTCCTTCTGGCTTACTTCACTCTGGATAATAGTCAACATTATTTTTAAAATGCCCTAAAAATCATATCTTCCGCAGGGTATTTCATCTGTACAGTAAGAACAATATGCTGTGAAGAGAATAGCCAGGATATAATAAGTTGGCACATAAAGTCTAGCAAACCCCTCATAATTAGGGCCAAAAGAAAAAGAGATAATAGAAAATATAAGCAAAAATAAAGGCTAATTTATAAATTCAAACTTTATAAAAGGAGTTGCAGGGTGAGAACATAGAGTGAAAATGGACATATGGAATTAGCAGAGACATTTTAAATAAAATTTTCCAGGTAGCAGGATGTGAAATAGCATTTCTGAGAAACTCACAGAGGGCTCAGCACCATGAAAGGAAAAGACCCCATCAAGGGTTATCACCCACCTCAGAACTCCTCTGAATCAGAGAAGAAAAGAAAAGAAAAAAAAAAAACAAAAACAAAAAATGAAACCCTAAAACTTTCTAAAGAGAAAGTTACAAACTTACAGTATTTCTCAAGAAGTGAGAAAATAGTGTAAGCTAACTGATAGTGTGATAAAGTCTACAAAATTGTGAGAGAAAGTGACATCTAAAAAAATTCTAAACCCTTAATATGAAGATTTAATAAAACCAATCAGAATTCAAGACCTCTAATGTTAATCACCCATGTATCCTTTCTTATAAAGTTACTAAATGATGTGCTCCAGTAAAACAAAGAATCACATTAAATAGTGTGAAAACAAAAGATGGGATATGGAATCTGACAGAGAAGAACCTTGAAAGAAAGTCCCAGGAGTTCTGAGTAACTGGGTGGTCTTGAAGGAAACTAATCTAAACAGGGGCCAGAAAGCAGAGGGCCCTGGGCAATGGCTTTCAGGGAAGAGAAAACAGGTAATCAGCATTTGAAAAGTAATGTTACTAGGCAGATCCTTTGGAACAAGGTATCTATGACTTTCATAGGAATACTTATTGGGTATGTTGAATATGATCTCCTCTGAATCCCCCAAGGATCAGATACAAGGTCTTCTGATCCTTGTATCCAGAAGATCACCTGGAGGAGGGCATGACAACCCACTCCAGTATTCTTCCCTGGAGAATTCCATGGACAGAGGAGCCAGGTGGGCTACAGTTCATAGTGTCAGAAAGAATAGGACATGATCGAAGGGACTTAGCAGGCACTTCGAATACAAGCAAATAAACAAAAGACCTTTATCAACTCCAGGAAGAAAGTGTTAGCCGCTCAGTCATGTCCAACTCTTTGCGATCCTGTGCGCTGTAGCCCACCAGGCTCCTCTGTCCATGGATTCTCCAGGCAAGAATATGTGAGTGGATAGCCATGTATTTAAAAAGAAAAAAAAAATTACATTTCTTGGATCAGCAATGAATAACAGTTACCTGGGCATTGTAAACAAGGATGATTTACACAAAGATTATGTTCCTGTTATTCTGGAAGGAAAGAGAAAGATAGATGAAGGTTGGATATTCTAAGAAAGCTGAATGATTAAAAATGAGCAGGGTTTAAAGTTGATGTATTAGTTTCTTTTTGAAATTTAATGTCTTTCTGAATTTAATGTCAGAAGAAACAATTAGGATGTTTGAATTAAGCAAGTGGGTGTGTAGAGTGAAAGGAAGGGAGTTTATAATCTTCTTATAATCCTTTAATACTATTTTAGTTGTTAAAAAAAAGATTATGGGTATGTTTCGAGGTGACATAGTTTTCTTAAGAACACAGATTCTGGAGCCAGCCTGTTTGGATTAGAATCTGAATTCCACCACCTCAGTATCTGGGCCGCAGTTTCCTTAGTTATAAAAATGAGGAAAAAAGTATTGGGTTGTTGGGAAGATACATATTTTTGTGTTATGACTACATAGTGTCTAGATGTAGTGGCTCAGAAGGTAAAGAATATGTCTGTAGTGCGGGGGACCTGGGTTCATTCCGTGGGTTGGGAAGATCCCCCTAGAGAGGACATGGCGACCGACTGCAGTACTCCTGCCTGGAGAATCCCCACGGACAGAGGAGCCTGGCGGGCTACAGTCCAAGGGGTTGCAAAGAGTCGGAACGACTGAGTGACTAAGCACAGATAGATATTGCTTAGTCGTAGCATCCTCTGCTTCCTAATGCTATGTGTTAGCTATTATGATAGTAAAATTGAAATGGAATTAACAAGTGTGAACTGTTTGAGAAAGGAGAATACTAAGTACATGCTTGTCAATCTTCAAAATTCCTACAGTGGATGTGTCTGTGAAGGGAGGGCCGTGTAAAGGATGTGCTGTTCTGTTTTCTTTTTATCTTCAGGGAAAACTGGGCAGCAGAAACCCTGATGTGCAGTGGCAGTTTTTGTGTGTGCTCTGTGACATAAGTTCACTCTTGAGAGAATGAGCATTGGAGAACTTCTAATACAGCTTCTATCTGTAAGATTTTCTAGATATAATAGTGTTATCTTGTAAGTTACTATAGAATGTTAGTGTTGAACATTTAGAAATAGCTTTTGGGGAAAATTCTAATGGCACTGAGTTGTATACTCCTTCACATGAATCTTCATTTTCACCAGAAAATGGCACAAACCATTTGGGGTCTTATTTCAAATCAGTTAGATGTTATCTATGAGCCAAATGAGATGATTCATAACTTGCTAAATTCATTTTTCTTTTAATTGTCAATTGTTTCCTTTGGAGTATAATTGATGTACAATATTATATTAGCTTCAGGTGTACCATATAATAAGTCAGTATATTTATTCACTATAAAATGATCATTATGATTAGTTGTCATCTGTCACTATACAAATTTATTGCAATATTATTACTTATATTCCCCATTAGTTATTATATCCTCATGACTTATTTATTTTGTAACTGGAAGTTTGCACCTCTTAATAATCCCTGTCATTTTATTTATTATTTATTGTCAAATTTAATAGTCTGTGAAAAATGGTTATTTAGAGATATAGTTTAAGAAAAAAAATCTCTTTTTACATCATTTTTCAGCAGATGTCACTTACTGCCCTTGCAGAATGTGTTAGCCTTATTTTTTTTTAAAATATATTTTATTAAAATTTATGCAGTCTTGATTGTTTGAGAGATATGAGTGGAGACTGAGAAAACTACTGTTGAGGGTTATATGAGTATACTTATTGGGAGAATGAGTATTACTTTTTTCTGTAGGAGAGTCATTAATTGTTTAAATAGTTTTTTTTTTTTTAGGTTTTTTGTTCTGAGCATAAAATTTGGTATTTGTCTTGGAAAATCATGTAAATGAATTAGGATGAAAACTAGAAACATACTGTCCATGATTTAGATGCATTTTTAAAATATATAAAATAGCAGAGATATAAAATAGCAACTACCTAGTTATGGTTGTACATATATTGAATAATATAAATAACCCCCAAATTCTATGAACTTAATTACTGTATATTAATTGTTCCTTGATTAACCATTTATGTTAGTGACACTTAGATTTCAGGCTACTTTAAGAATCAAATGAAATCTGTGGCTTCTCTGCCTAGAAAAGTACATGTATTCTCAAAATTTTTGTCTGTAATTTAAATAATTTTTTGGTTCCCTTCAAGCACATTAATTTTTGGACCCCAAGTTAAGACTTCTTGAACTATTTAATATTTTAACACAGATGTATGATACTAGAAACAATGCATGGAAGACACAGGGAGATAGAGTTTTGCTTGGATATTTAATTGTTAGAGCTACAGTTAGAAAAATTTCCCTTGAGAGGGACAGAATTCCATCAGCCAAGTTAGTTAGTTTTGAGGCTAGATGTGGTGCTATTGTTGAAGAACCCACCTGCCAATGCAGGAGACATAAGAGACATTCCTTGATCTCTGGGTCGGGAAGATCCCCTGGAGGAGGGCATGGCAACCCACTCCAGTATTCTTGCCTGGAGAATCCCATGAGCAGAGGGACCTGGTGGGCTACAGCCCATAAGGTTGTAAAGAGTCAGACATGACTGAAGTGACTTAGCACGCACACACCTTGTCCACAGGGATTGAGCAAAGATCATTCTGTTGTTGAGTCAGTCAGTATAATCAGGCACAGAATTATATTTGGAGTGAGAAGAGGCTGAATTATTATTTTGCAGATATGTTTATCTGCCTTAAAGAGCTTAAAGAACTAACTGATAAGTGATAGAATTAACTGCAAAATTCACTGAGAACTTATTATAAGACAAACATATTTAAAAATATCAGTAACATTCCTATATATTAACAACTCTGAGGCTAGTTAATAGAAAAATCAGTGCCTATGAAAATCAAAAAATATAAACTATATATAAAAAATGAATTTACAATGAATACTATTAATCGACAAAAATAATTGAGTAAAATCCATTGTTACCAGTTTATAGCAAAATTAAATCCAAGTAGGTTTAACTTTATTAGAGGTAAAAATAACTTAAATCAGAGTTCCTAGAAAATATTAGCAAATTATTTACTAATGTTGCTTTGGGGGAGAGCTTTCCAGCATATGGCTCCAAAGACCTGTAAATTGTTGCGACTTTTCTAAATGTCAGTTTGACACTATATAAAAAGTTTTTGAAAATTTATAGGCCAGTGTGTTATTTTATAAAAAAATATGATACATGTGAATACATGCATATAAGAATGATTCCTATAAATATTTTTCATAATAATAGAAAATTATAAACAAATATAACATGAGTAAAATTTCAACCCTATTCTTTACCCCTTGTTATCAGTTTTTCTCCATATCTCTGCCTTGCCTTTTCTTCATAGTACTTCACATAATTTATTTATGCTAAATGTTTTGTTTACTTCATTTTATTATCAACCCTCATCTATAATTTAAGCCTGAATTAGGATGAGGGTTTTTATTGTTTTAACCATTTTATTCTCAAGATACATGTGTGTGTGACACAAAGTACATGCTTAATAAATATGAATGAATGAAGAAATTCTAGGAACACTATGCTTGGTTTTAGTTTTTATACATAATTTCCAACAACCAAGGGGTATTTTCCCCTATATTTGCCACAAAAAAACCTGACTATTTTAATTTAGTGTGGATATCTTAGTCTGATATACAGAAACATATATTTAGAAATAAGATTTTATGTCACTTAAAATAATATAATACATACTTATATTAATTCTGTTTGCTGTAATGCTTGTTTTTATGTTGTTTAAAAGAATTTTGGGAATATATGTTGTGGATCTTTGGGGATAACTCTTGTTTCACAGGCTGATAAAGCTATTTAAATGTCATTGCCTTTGGAATCAATGTTATCTTCATCGAAATAGATTTGAAAATACATCTCTCTGGGCAGTGACATTAAGGAAAAATGGCACATTTACTTTCCTGTATATATCATTTTTTCTTTATTTTTTGCTTTTGCCAAATTGTACTACTTGGGATAACAGTAGTAAGTATTTCATTTCAAGCCCAGTTGTATAGAGGTGGAAAATTAGTACCATCTATAGGTATACCCAGAGAAGGCAATGGCACCCCACTTCAGTACTCTTGCCTTGAAAAATCCCGTGGACGGAGGCTGCAGTCCATGGGGTCGCTAAGAGTTGGACACGACTGGGCGACTTCACTTTCACTTTTCACTTTCATGCATTGAGAAGGAAATGGCAACCCACTCCAGTGTTCTTGCCTGGAGAATCCCAGGGACAGCAGAGCCTGGTGGGCTGCCGTCTATGGGGTCGCACAGAGTCCGACACGACTGAAGCGATTTAGCAGCAGCAGCAGCATAGGTATGCCTAATAAAGGTTGAGTCAGTGTTTTGAAAGAGGATTAATTTTGAATTTTAACTCTGTGGTAAGTAAATACTTTTTTGTGTTTGACAAACAAAAAACAAAAATTCAAGCAAAAATTTCTGATAAAGCACTATTAAATTGGTTCCAGTCCATCCTAAAGGAGATCAGTCCTGGGTGTTCATTGGAAGGACTGATGTTGAAGCTGAAAGTGCAATGCTTTGGCCATCTCATGCTAAGAGCTGACTCATTGGAAAAGACCCTAATGCTGGGAAGAATTGGGGGCAGGAGGAGAAGGGGACGACAGAGAATGAGTTAGCTGGATGGCATCACCGACTCGATGGACATGGGTTTGGGTGGAATTCGGGAGTTGGTGATGGACAGGGAAGCCTGGTGTGCTGCAACTCATGGGGTCCCAAAGAGTCAGACACGACTGAGCTGACTGACTATATAGTTAATGGAAAGGAGATCATAGATATTGATACAATAAAATTGAAGTTGACATAATTTTGAGAAGGAAAGGGAATCTGAATCTTAGAAGACACTGGTAGTTTGGTTTTTGCACATAGAGTGAAATGAAAAAAACCTCTGACAGCTTTCATAGCAAAATTGTCCCCATGAACCTAAAGATAAGCAATTGGGACTGACCTGTGTGATAGCTGCAAGACCTGTGTTTTGTGAACCTCCATGTAAATCAAAGGAAGGAAATAATAGGAAGCAAGGTCATCTGGTAGACCTGAGAGCAGGTGGTCCTCCCATATAACCCCCAAGTATTTGCTGGAAGAGCAGCTGAAACTCAGATGAGATTTGCAAAATTCAGTAACAGGAAGTCTGCAGTTTTTTGAAGAGGAGAAATGATATCCCAGGTTTGGGGCAGGAAATGTAGTTTAAGGGCCTGAAACAACTGAAAACATCAGATAGTAGAGACGTTGTCAAAGAGAACCGGAATAATATAAAAAAAATATTTAAGAGTCAGCTTGAAGAAGCCAGATTTCTCTTTAGAAAGTGTAAGAATTTCAATGAATTCAAGCTTATTAGATGTTTAAATTTAAGTTCATAATAATGTAAGAAATCATTACCTACTGAAACTCGGAAGGACCCAATTCATTACCTTGAAACTTAAGAGAATAAAAGGAAAGAATCAAGCACTGACCCTGCTTTTCCTCAGTTATCTGAACCAATGTCTAACCAAATAATAGAGGAGGAAAAGATTGTTCTTATAAAATCATTAATGTGAATACATGGAAAGATAATGATACATTTAGAAATTCATGGTTTTATACTCCCATTCAGGGAATGCATCTAGATGTTTTATCAGTAGGTATCAAATATAAAGGGTGGGGGAATGTGCTGAGCTTTCACCTGGAGCATGTAATCAGCAAAATCCAGTGTTAGAGAACTGACAGGTCTGTAGAAATAACAGGATGGAGGGGACTTTGTAAATTAAGAGACATTCTGGAAATGGAGGCTTGGGCAGAGCAAAGTATACAGTCTAGGCAGGTACAATTGTGGTGAAATTAGAGAGATATTTAAGGAAGCAACAAGTGAAAGGAAGCAGAGCTGTTATTTTGGAGGGTGGGAGGGGCTTGTGATTGGGACTGTGAATGTGGATGGATGAGCTTCTTGGGCGGGGGGTAGAAAAGTTTTATTTCATGTCCTGAGTGGTGATTTCAAGGTTATTTGGCTTATGATAAGTCACTGGTTTCTCCAGTTTTCTATATCTGTTTTGTTTTATAATAAAGAGGGAAAGGAAAAAAGGTAAGCAGTCTTAATTTTCAAAAAGAAAGATCAGGACATAATGAAAAAAAGTCCACTATTACTGTTTATCTCTCTGTTTTACTCACAGACGTGTTTTATATTTGCCACAAAATCCTAATAACACTAAGGCAAAGCAATGGGATGCAACTTTATGGTAGGAAAATGACCCAGACATAATCTCAGAAGTCAGAACCTTGTCTTTTAACTTGATTTAAGGAGATATTCAACCTCTTTGAAACTAATCTGTAAAATTCAAGAAAATAATATCTATACCCATATGAATGTTATGATAATATGTGAAAAATGCCTGACACATAGCTCACATGTGATAAATATTAAATTTCCTTTCACTTTCTTTTGTTATCCTGTTAATATTATACAAGTACAAATATATAAATTATAGTGGTTTTTCTAAAACACATGAGCTCACTCAGTAAAGATTTATTGAAAGCTGAGTATATTTTCAAGGACTATTAAGTATTCTAGATGCAAAAAAGAATGAAGCTAAGTCATAGCCTTTGAGAGGCTTTTTGTCTAGCAAAAAGACAGTATATACATAAGGATATAATTTTAATGGAAGGAAAGAATGCCAGTAGGAAAATTGTATAAAGTAATATACCAGTGGAGAAAATCATGATGCCTTAATTCCATAATATTTAATCATCAGCTAAATTTTAGAATTTTTTCACTGTTTATTTCTCAAATTTCTTTTTGGTAAGCCATTACAAATAATCAGTAGTTTTGCCTATATTATTATTATTTTTTTCTATAAAAGCAGTTACCCTGGTGGGATAAAATCCTCTCAAATTTGTAACAGTTAAATCTTTATTAGTTCATTGTTACACTGTTGTATTCCAAAAAGCATAACATATTTTCAGGTTTGTCTTAAAAGTCAGGCAGGTCAAGAATTATTTCAGAACTGTGTGCTTAAAAGAGAGAAAAATCCATTTGGAAAGTAGCAAAGGGGTTTATTTATTGACTGTGGACTGCCTCTGTATCTCTTTCCTATGTAAAAATAAAGCTAATGGCTATCCTTCTGTATTAACAAATCATGTTGGAAAGAGAGAGAAAAGCTCTTAACCTACTTTCCTATCTTCAATTTTTAACTTTATCATGCTTGTTAATTGCCTGGGTGTCCTTTAACCATCTATTTCCATGATTCTTTCCCAGAGGCTTGGTTTAATTTTAAAAGTGCAGTGTATTCAGCCCTAATTATGTGAGAGTTCACTGTAGGCAAACAGCAAGAGATAGTAATGACCAAAATGTCTTCTTAAATCAGTGCCAGGATACCACAGGCACAATGAAGTAAACATTTCATGACTAGGAAATACAATTATATAAGTTAATACTTAGAAGCCAGTCATGTTTGAAAATAGGATTTCTTCCTAGAAACATCACTGTGATGTTTTAAACATATAATTTTGTAGTTTTATACATTTTATTTCTCTTATCAAGTATTTAAACAAGCTGAATACTCACACAGTCTCAAATTCTTTTCAGAATCAATAAGTTTGTTGTTCAATCACTATGTCATGTCTGACTCTTAGCAACCATGTGTAATGCAGCCCACCAAGCTCCTCTATCCTCCACTATCTCCCATCTCCCAGAGTTTGCTCAGATTCATGTCCACTGAGTTGGTGATCCTGTCTAACCATTTCATCCTCTGCTGTCCCCTTCTCTTTTTGCCTTCAATCCTTCCCCTCATCATGAGTCAGCTCTTCTCAACAAGTGGCCAAAGTATTGAAGCTTCAGCAACAGTCCTTCCAATGAACCTTCAGGGTTGATTTCCTTTAGGATTGACTGGTTTGATCTTCTTTCAGTCCAAGGGACTCTCAAGAGTCTTCTCCAGCACCACAGTCAAATAACTAGACCTCTACTTTATCTGAATTAGAATAAAGTTCACAAAGTATGCAATCTGTATGCCTAGAAATATCATCCATTGTTTTCTTCACAAAAGGTGCTGTTATGTTGACTTAAATGTCCAAAGTAAATCAAGAAATTAAGCATTATCTGTCACTGTTCTTTTTACATTAACTTAGTGGAGGTGAGATTATTGCTGAAATGTTTTAGCTGGTCACATATGGGAAAAGTGTTTTATTCTATGAATGATGGTCAAAATGCAGACTTACCTGCAAAGTTAAAATTGTGGGCTGCAGTTGTAAACGTTTTTATATATATTATCTCACTGAGTCCTTAAAACAGCCCAACAGCTACTGTTTGTGTCATTCTAGAGCTTAGAAGACCAGATTATACAGCGGGTAAGTGGTCAGTTTCTAAATGGAGAAGCTGGGATTTGAACCCAAGGATCTGTGTGAGAGCTCGGGATATTAACCACTGTCTTTTTATTTATTTATTTTTTTATTGGTTTTGCCATACAATGACATGATAAAGCCATGGGTGTACATATGCTCCCCCTCCAGAACTCCCCTCCCTCCTCCCTCCCTCCTCCCTCCCCCCGGGAAATCTCGGTGCAGCAGCCCCGAGCACCAATCCTGGGCTGGCGATTGATTTCACATATGATACTTAATATGTTTCAATGCCATTCTCCCAAATCATCCCACCCCTGCCCTCATCCACAGAGTCCACGAGTCTATTCTATACATCCACGTTCCTTTTGCTGTCTCGCATGCAGGGTTCTCGTTACTATCTTTCTAAATTCCATATATATGCGTTAATATACTATATTGTTGTTTTTGCTTCTGGCTTACTTCACTCTGGATAATGGGCTCCAGTTCCGTCCACCTGAGTAGAACTGATTCAAATGAATTTTTTTTTAATGCTGAGTAATATTCCATTGTGTATATGTACCACAGCTTTCTTATCCATTCGTCAGTTGATGGGCATCTAGGTTGCTTCCATGTCCTGGCTATTGTAAACAATGCGGCGATGAACATTGGGGTACACGTGGCTCTTTCAATTCTGGTTTCCTCGGTGTATATGCCCAGCAGTGGGATTTCTGGGTCATATGGCAGGTCTATTTTCAGTTTTTTAAGGAATCTCCACACTGTTTTCCATTAACCACTGTCTTTTGTCTCAGAGGAATTCAGTCATATCCTGATCCAGTGATTCAGTCTTTTTCTCTGGCTTTATTAAAAAAAAATGTACTGTTAGAATTTATATATTCTTTTTCTGGCTATAAGAATCTTAGTTATTTAGCAGATTATCTTGAGTGGGAAATGTGCCCTGTTAGCCAAAGATTGGCTGTGGTTTTCTGAGAGCTTCATTTCTAGTTCATCATGTTGAATTAGATCCTATGTGTCAATACCTAATTATTTCAGAGGCTCATTTATTTTTCTAAAAAGCTAAATATTTGACAGAAAAGAGTTAAGGATAAATCTTGAAAATTGAAATGTTCTTATCCAGGCAGGCAAATAAAATGGAAATAAAATACTCCAGAAAATATAACAACCAGTGAAATCAATTCTGCTTCCTAAAATACTTCTAATTTCCTTTCATTATGTTTATTTGCCTTCTTTTAAATGATAGTGCTTATATACCAAAATGAACAGACTATTCAAGTGGAAATAGCAGCAAAGAGCTGTACTAATACTGAAGGCATTGAGAGATGTTTGGAAATAGAAAGAACCTTTAAAACTTTAGTTACAGATAATCTTGAAGGGATATACTTATTGCACTAATAGGTCAATGTTTGCCATTAGATTACAGTCTACCACCATATAAGTGTTATATATTAGATAGCTTACAAACTAGAGTTCATTAGAATAATAATGGACTACAATTGCTTGGGAAAATTTAGGAGGGTTTTTATTAGGCTTTGAGTCTACTGAAAAAAAAAGGCAGCTAATAAAGGCAAGGTGCAATGTGTAAGGTTTTAGGTGACAGATTCCTAAGAAATTCCCCCAAACAATAGTCCTGCTGTGGGCTTCCCAGGTGGTGCTAGTGGTAAGAACCTGGCTGTCAATGCAGGAGGTGTAAGAGACACGGGTTCGATCCCTGCGTCAGGAGGGAGGAGGGCACAGCAATCCACTCCAGTGTTCTTGCCTGGAGAATCCCATGGGCAGAGGAACCTGGCACAGAGTTGGGACACAATGCAGCGACTTAGCACATATGCATGCCTAGTCTTCCTGTATGTCTGAAATAATTTCGTCAGGTTTCCTGAAATCTGATTAACAGAATAGTCCACTTAATGGAGTCATTGTTTCCAAAAACAGTTATTTCATAACTCACCATTACTTACTGAGGAGCTATAGAAGTAACCTGAGAAACTAAATCCCTGACAGAATTAGAACTAAAAAGAGAATTACTGGAGAATTAGGAAAAAAATCCTTCTGAAGCTTATCTGTTTAAAAATATAAGTAATTTTAAATTTTTGGGAAAAAATGAGATGTGATATGATCACCAATCATCAAGATCAGAATTTCATGGATAATAATGGATATTCAAAAATATGTCTCATCATTTGTCCTCCCTAAGTAAATTTAGATTGTCTGTAAGAAACGTGTTCAAAGAACTTTAAACAACACAAAACAAAACAAACCCTTGATTTACCACTTTAAACAACACAAAACAAAGCAAACCCGTAGTTTACCACTTACCTTTACAGACTTTTAAAAACATTGATTTATATTCGTGCTCTCCCACTTGTTTATCATTACTCGATGCTGCATTACCTGGCTTTCCATTTGAGCAGTGCACTGAAAAAACCAACCAACAACCAAATAGCAAATCTCGTAAATGTCATTTAACCTCCTCGTTTCTAAATCTAGTAAACACTTTCCAGACCTTATTTAACTTCAGCCCTTATTGGCGCTTGACACTCCTTGACTTCTCTGACCCTTCTTTCCTCAGTTTGTCTTCCTCCATCTCTGCCCAGTGCTTCTGCAGGTCCCAATCAGGCTCTAGCTCTTTCACCCTCAGCTTCAATGATACTGAGTGTAAAGGTCTAGCTTCAAAGCTCCTTCTCTCCTCTCTGTACATGTTTTCCTTGGAAAATATTATCCATTGCCCTGTTCTGAACGACCACTGCCTATATGCTAATGATTCTCTTGATGTAGTCCAGCCTAGAGTGTATTCCATAGCATCAGACCACATACCCAGCTGCCTCTTTGGTTTATTATGTTACCTTTGACCTGTTGGCCAAAAATGGTCTTCAACTTATGTTTCCTTATGGATGGAGGATTAACAGTCATGCTTAACCCTGAATCTCATTATTATTCTGAGCTCCTACTTGTTCTTCCCTGGCACTCAGCCTCTGGTGCACGGGTGTGCATCTCAGCATGTATACACACATACACACATGACATACCATGCCTTACTTATTCTACCTCCTAAATATCTCCTGCGGATGCCTACCATCACCATGGGTCATGTCCTCCTCCTCTCTTATTTTTCTATTGTGGTTCATCCATTGGCTCTTAGTGTGTCTCCACTTCTGGCTTCCAAACCAATATCATGTTGTACCCTACTACATTTTGCTTCTTACTCAGGATACATAGAATGGTCTTTCATGTCCCTGTATTTTTTTTTTTTCACATTTTCCCAACTATTTGACATGTGTCTAAGGACAAAATCAAAATTAAAAGCTAAATAGACAACTTATCAAGTTATCTATTCTTTGGAGTTAGGCAGAAAAATAGTGCTGGGTTAAACTGGATATAATAAACCAGAGACAGATAGGCAATGAAACTCAAGAAGCAGGGCTCTGGAGAAATTCTCTGAAACCCCACAGCTCTGCAGTTCAATTTATACTGATTTGCTAATCACCTAGGATGTGCCAGCCCCTAAGCTAGACCCCGGATAGAGCATTGAAGGAGACATCACACTTGCCTTTTCTGAGCTTACAATCTTGTGTGAAAGACTTGCATTGAGTGAGTTGAGATGATCATTGTAACAAACTACAGGGTAATATATGAAACTATATAGCAAAGGGTTTAGTCTAATCCAGAGGGTTAGGAAAAGCCTTCATGAAAGTGTGACAACTGAGCTTAGAATTCAAAGACAGAGAGGAATTAGTGAGGTAAACCAGTAGCTTCAGGTATAGGTGAGGACAGAACTAAAAACCCGATAAATGACATGTGTAAAGAAATAACTGCTGGTAATATTTTGAATTATTTTCTACCAGTTTTATTTGGATAAATAAGATAAAAAAGTTCACAGCCAATATTTAAGTCCCTCTTAAGTCTCATACTGTATATTTATTTCTTTTGTAATGTGTCATTACAGCCTTTGCCCATTTTTTTCCTCTCGTGGTGGTAGTTTAGTCACTAAGTTGTGTCCAACACTTGTGACCCCATGGACTGTATCCTGCCAGGCTTCTCTGTCCATAGGATTTTCTAGCCAAGGATATTGGAGTGGGTTGTCATTTCCTTCTACAGGGGAATATTCCTGACCCAGGAATCGAACCCGGATCTCCTAAATTGCAGGCAGATTCTTTATTGACTGAGCTACAAGGGAAGTATTTGAATATACTCTCATTCAAGGTCCAGATTTCCCACAAATCTTTCAACACATAAATGACCATTCCTTTACATTCTCTTAGAATTTATTTATAATTCATATTCCATTATCTTGAGACTGCATGCCTTTTCTGATTATTTTAGCCATTCTAGTCTTTCCTCTGTTTTTTCAAATTCCTTCCAGAGCATTTATGTCTTCCACTGCTTTTTATTAGTTTTGTTTGCTCTCCAAACATATCTTACTGCAAACATGTTAAAATTCTTCTCTCTTATTGAGAAACAGATATAAAAAATATGTTAATAGTGCAATTATGGTTTTACTTTATTTATGACTTCTAATGTATCTGATTGATGAATAAAACTATATAGGTTTATATAGATTTGCTTGTGTTCGTGTGTTTTTCTAAGGCAAGTTATAAAAGAGTAATAATAAGATGTGTATCATTATGTTATGTGGCAGCCTGGATAAGAGGGGAGTGTGGGGGAGAATAGATACGTGTATACGTATGATGGAATTCTTTTGCTGTCCACCAGAAACTAACACAAGATTGTTAATTGACACAGACGTATAGAACAGTCTTTGGACTCTATGGGAGAGGACGAGAATGGGATGATATGGGAGAACGGCACTGAAACATGTAAACTATCATATGTGAAATGAATCACCAACCTAGGTTTCCTGAATTTGTTACAATAGATAAAAAAAAGATTAATTGGCTATACCACAACACAAAATAAAAGGTTAAAAGAATGTGGTGGTTTTTCTGAAGATTTCATAGACATTCTGACTAATATTCCTGATAATAAGCAGATTATATTGGAAAAGGTTAAGTAACTAAATGTATTAATATATGAGAGTTTGAAATAAAGTGATACCTCAAGAAGCACGTCTTCTGGGAACAGAGGTTGTGTGCATCAAGTCCAGCCATGTTAAGATCCTCACACTTTCCATTCATGCACATGCATATTTTATAAAACGTGAAGCATAGAACCGCACACACAACTGCAGTAGAAAGCTCTCTATTTGTCTTCGTCTATTTCGGGACCAACATGGCAGAGTCTGGGCAAGTCGTGAACTATGAATAATATGTCTTTTTCAACAGCATTTTCCCTTTTTACTCTTGAGCCTCTTTCCCATTAAAACAGAATGTATCTGACATCATCCATTACTAATGATGTTGAGACTTAAGTGTATGAACACTGATGTGACTTTATTCTATTTTTGTACTTATATTTTTATATCTAATGGTACACAAGAAATTGTTCACAGTGAAAAGAAGTAAGCAAATTACTTGGATGTGGGTGGATGATAGGAGCTGTACAGAGATGACCCTCAAATCATATTAGGCTTACTTGACTCTTCCTGAAGGTAAAGCTGATTTAATGCTTTGGACTGATCCAGGGAAAGGTCAGGAAGTACAGTTAAGTATAACAAATGGGGCTGAGGTTGAAGAACATAAATTTATACTGCCATCCTTGACATGATTGTCTGGATTTTCTCTAACAATTCCACATCTCTTTGTATACAGAGAGAATTCAAATTGTAGCCTAGATCCACGTTTGGATTTGGCTGGTAGATGTGTTTAAATGATCGATAGTGACTCAGTGGGCTAGAGAATGAATTCTGGGGGTGAGTATTTTAGTATTCTAGTATTCACAAGCTCTAGTTTGGGAGTTCAGTTCAGTTCTGTTCAGTAGCTCAGTTGGTCCGACTCTTTGCAACCCCGTGGACTGCAGCACGCCTACTCCTGGAGTTTATTCAAACTCATGTCCATTGAGTGGTGATGCCATCCAACCATCTCATCCTCTGTCGTCCCCTTCTCCTCCTGCCTTCAATCTTTCCCAGCATCAGGGTCTTTTCCAGTGAATCAGTTCTTCATATCAGGTGGCCAAAGTATTGGAGCTTCAGTATCAGTCCTTCCAATAAATATTTAGGGTTGATTTCCTTTATGATTGACTGGTTTGATCTCTTCTAAGTGTGTCTCTCCCAAGATATATCTTATAAAATGCAGAGTATTAGTGAGCTCTGATTCCAGAAAGGTTAGTGAAACATATTTTTCCAGAAATTATATGGCCACTTACTTGTATCCAAGTGATAATAATTGTCTGGGAATTCAGAATTTATTGGCTACTTATATCAATATAGAGTAAGTGCTTCTATTCCACATATCTCTTATTGAAAATGTATTCCATTTCTTATTTTAAATCCCACACATTCTTTTACTTTTATTCTAAAAATACTAAAATGCAGTCAATTTTCATAATATTGAAGAATCTTGTCAGTTTTAGCATCATTTCCTGATTTACATGTAATGCCTAAAAATACAGCTAAGATAATATTAAATTAATTCTAAGAAGGGGAAGAGGATAAAACGTTAACTTATATCTAATAAAAATGCATTACTGTTAGTCCTGGTATGTCACAAAATAAATATTCTCTATTTCATCCTTACAAAACTTTGTTAAACTTCATACTGTAAGCTTGACATAAAATAATGAACAAATATGGTAAATTATGTAGATAGAAAATACTCTGAAGAAATATGTTCTTTGTAGGATCTATGTTTTCATCTTCTTATTCATTATTCTTTTATTGAGCAGTATTAATAATTGCCTTCTCAAAGAGTTTTATGGCATTTAAAAAATATAGGCCTCTAAGTTCTCATCATGAAATAGTTATAAATAATTAGGTTCTAACTGGAGATACTAAAGATTTTTGAGAATGTATCCCAAGGAGCTAATTTTCATAATCATAATGAGCAGCTAAATTTAAGGCACATTTGTGTATGTGTACAGACTAAAAGTCAATGAAAATTAACATCATATTTAAATTGCAAGCATAACTATCTCATGGAAAGCTTCATATAATACTTCAAGGGTTTTTAATTATTTTTGAATATACCAGTTTGCTGTTTCATCAAAGAGAACAGTGTTGTACCCTATACGTTAAAAGAAATATAACTTAAAAAATGAAAATAAATAATGGGAAGTGACTTGGGGAAATGTATTTGTTCATGCTTGAAATTATGAGTAATGAAATAAAAGCTAGTACTTAATGATTCAGCTGTGCCTTTCTTGTGGTAGAAAGCATAAGGTCAAATTTGTGACTGTTGCTTAGTAGTCTATTTTAGAATGTCTTATCAGTTGATTGTAGCTATAGAAAACTTTATTTGAAGACAAACACATTTCTCTATCACCTCTAACCCCCGACTTGTGTCGCTGATATAAGCAAAGAATCGAGCTACTGGAACGATCCTCTAATGACTAGGATTGTCTGGTGGAATTTAAAAAGATAATCTAAAGAGCTCCTGGCAGCCAAAGATGGAACAAATTGAACAACTAAATAAATAAAGTCGTATTGAATTATTACCCAAAGTGTAAAATAAGTGTCCATGAGTCTATACTGATATAAATAAATAACTGAATCAATACATAAATGAAGAAGAGACAAATCTCTCTGTCAAAGAGTTCCAAATAATTTATGTAGTTCCTAATCCCTTAAGGAAGTGTACCATTCCTTCTCATTCCTTAATTGTGGGCTGTTAGTAGTGACTTCTTTCACAGTGAGAGTGAAAACAGGAGTAAATTTACAGCTGAGAAACGTGACCAACATGACGAGCTAGGTGATCAAGGTTAATATAAATAAGTTATGTTGCTGGTTATGTGCTCTTGACGTGTGGTTTCTATCTCTTCCTTCTCCAGACTCATGATTCCAGTCTAATCATGAGACAAACATCAGACAAATCTAATTTTGAGGCCTATTTTATAAAATATATGACTTGTACTTCCCTAAAATATTAAAGTTATCAAAATCAAGAATACTCTGAGAAACTTTCACAACCAAGAGGAGCTGAGACATGAGTAAGCTATAATGTAGAAACCTGGATAGGACCCTGGAACAGAAAAAGAACATTAGGTAAATAATAGGGACCTCTGAATAAATTGGAGACTTTGAGTCATTGTAATATATCAATATTGGTTTATTCTTTATGACCAATGTAAGGTGTAAAAATAGGGGAAATTGGACATTGGATAAAAGAGATCTCTGTACTGTCTTTGTATTTTTTAAACTTTATAATTATTTGAAACAAATATTTAGTTGAAAAAAGACCACCAAACAGCTTCTTAACAACCAGAAACTCATAGAACATAAGAGCTACAAGCCTCTCAAATTAAAAAAAAAAAATGCTCTTTTGCATAACATTTTTCTTTATTTTTTTGGTGATACTGTTTGTATTTTTGAATTGTTTGCTGTGGCAACCTTTTGTTCCAGACACTTATACCAAAGCAGGTACTTTCAGACAAAACAAATCCACTTACTCTGGTCAGATATTTTGAGTTATGTCCCGTAACTAGTTTTTAATTACTTTATGAAATTCATTTCTTTTGTTCCAAACTGGGTTGATAAGATATTTACTTATTATATCTGCAAGTGAATGCTAGTGATCTGCCTGTGATTACTAATCATACACTTAGTTTTAGAGACGTGTCCTGTGAAAAACCCACAGTCAGGCTTACTGAACTTCTAGCTTTTGAGGTTCATTATCATGATGTTAATAATAACATTAAAAAAAACCACATTGAATTCTGAACACGCATATACTATAACATTAGCATTTTCTCTATAGATACACTAATAATTAAGGTAGTATGTGTGCACAATAGATAATGTGGTTTGAAAGGCAACTCATATGTAGTTTGAGGCTTATGATGCAAACCTTGTGATCCAGAGTTCTTTGGTGTTTTGTGACTGGTCAGGTGGATTCCAGTAGTCAAAGCAGTTTATCCAAATAGATGCAGTATTGGATGACATCTGTCCCATAGCAATCTTTAACTATTTCTCTCCCTTTGTCCCATTTCCCCATGACATTTTTGAAATTCAGGAGAAAAATAATTTTAAAATATAGGCTTTAAAAAATAAAATAAAATATAGGCTTTAATTAGAATATATTAACTCAGTGTCAACATGTTTATTATATAGTTTATACATTTTAAACTAAGAAAAAAATGTATTATCTCTTCAGTCAGATTTAATGACTTTGCAGGAAGAAAATTCTTAAATGTAACAATAGCAGGTTCTCTGCTCCCCCTGACTCATTTATATTAGTGGTAACTCAGAACTGAGACCACGCCAGTCTCATAGACACACAGTCTTAATATTTAACTCATGTCTATAGTGGAACATTTCTTCCAAGCTTTACTACTGAAGGTTAATATATTGAATTGAATAATTATGTGACAATTGGAATTGATTCTACCTTCATAGTTGTTTTTTCCTATGTGGTAATTATCAGAGAATAATCAAAATTTACTCAACATACAAGTATGGGAATTATATATAATCATGTTCTAGGTACTGAAATGTATTCAAAGAGTTAGATATGAATCTTGCTCTCAGGGCCCTTATAGTCAATGCGATAGGAGTGAGGAATGTAGCATTTATATAAGGTACTTTTTAATGTGTATCATACATTTGTGTGTGTGCGTGCTCAGTCGCGTCTGACTCTTTGCAAGCCTATGGAATGTAGCCTGCCAGGCTCTCCTATCAGTGGGATTCTCTAGGCAAGAAATATTGGGGTGGGTTGCCATGCCCTCCTCCAGGGGATCTTTCCAACCCAGGGATCAAACTCTTAACCCTCTTGCATTGGCAAGCGGGTGTTTACCACTAGCACCACCTGGGAAGCTCAATATCATACATACTGTCTAATAAACTTAATGTGTATTGAAAATAGTTTTCTGGTAATAAAGTTTAGACTTAATAAAGTAATCAGTTTAAACTGGGAGGTTCTGAAGAGTTCATGGAGGAAGGTGGAATTTAAGCTAGACCTTGATGAGAAGTAGGATTTGGGTGGTGGAGACAGAGAGGAGAGAGTAGGTGTTTAAGGCACATGATTGATAACAGCATGATTGATAACAACAGAATAGAAGGAAAGGAATGGGTTTAGTTTTCTGATTAGAATGCATTTAAATTAATGTTTTAAATACATGTATTGTCATTTTCCAAGGAATCGAACCATTTGGAATTATATTAAAAATAATTTGATTATATGACTTCAAATGCAATTTAGGGTAATTACATTTCTTGTGTCATGTATATGTATGTGTTACTCTTGTAAAGAGAGATTTAGGAATATTTATTGGGACCTATTTTGTCATATGTTATTCACTTGGCATTTTTCCAATGCTAACTGATTTTTTTTTGGAGGACACTCCTTATTGATAAATGCATTGTAATTAATTACCTTGTAGAATTTTGTAATTATATAGGTTGCTCATATCCTTTGAAAAATATGCATTAAAAGAGGATTTAATCGTTTTCTAAAAAAAAAAAATGTTTTTCGCTGGTAGATAAATCCTGAGGTAATAGAGTTTATGCTTGACATAGCTCAAACAGAAATTTGCAGCTTATTACTGTAGTAACTATAAAGGTTTCCTTGGATTTCAGTAGTATAAGAACCCGAGAGTTTAACAAAGTATTCCTATTCAAATGCATGGTCCAGAATTATATCAGATTCTGATGGAAGATGATTCCCTGTTAGCGACCTCCATCTATATCTCTTACGGAAAATGCACTGCTATGTTTATAAGCTCCTTTGGGAGTAATATTTTAAGGAAGCCAAAGAAACCCAGGGCCTGCACTTGGAATTAAAATTCTCTCATCAATTCTGTGATTTAACTCAAAAATATATAGCATCTGTTATATTTAGAATGTTTCAATTAACTTTCTTTTTTCAGGAAGAAAATAAGCTTCAATAAAGCATAATTTGAAGATTCAGGGTTTTTGTTTATTTTTGCTGTGTTCTTAAATTTGCCTTTCCTCCTTTTGCTTCAATCTGTGTGGACTGAATATATCACATTGATGACTCAAAGCAAATTTCTTTCCCTGTGGTCTATATCCCATTTTTATCCCTCATTGACAATCTCATTCCTGTATATTTACTCTTCATATTAATTTTTAAAATTAATGGATTCTATACAATCAACTTTCAAGTATAATTAGATTTCTCCTAGTTTTGAAAAACAGTGAACAAACATACACTACCCCTCACTCCAGTCACAGAGGGAGGTATCGCTATTTATCTAGATAAGAAAAAGAATGAACAGTTTGTAATTTGTTCTTCATAATATCTTACTACCATTACTTTTCTATTGGTCTTTGCATGAATAATCCAAAAATTTCTTCTCCATCTCTCTCTTTCTCAAGTCTTGGGTCTCATTCCTTGTGCATGCTGCTGCTGCTAAGTTGCTTCAGTCCTGTCCGACTCTGTGCGACCGCATAGACAGCAGCTCACCAGGCTCCGCTGTCCCTGGGGTTCTCCAGGCAAGAACACTGGAGTGGGTTGCCATTGCCTTCTCCAGTGTGTGAAAGTGAAAAGTGAAAGTGAAGTCGCTCAGTCGTGTTCGACTCTTAGGGACCCCATGGAGTGCAGCCTACCAGGCTCCTCCATCCATGGGAATTTCCAGGCAAGAGTACTGGAGTGGAGTGCCACTGCCTTCTCTGTTCCTTGTGTTTAGTTCTTGTTTTTTTCTGTGCTTCTTGGTCTTAAACTTTCTGCTCTCTATCCTTAGCCTAATCTCCATTCATTTCCCCTTCACTCACTATACATCCTCCCTACTCACATGATGCCTAAACCAGCACTTCCACTCCTGACCCCCGTCTTACTCTCTACACAAAATTTTTTTTCCAACTGAAATAGAATATTTTTACCAGAGTACTCTTTCAGCCTCCTTAAAATGAATATGTTCACATCTTACCATAAAACTAGATCTTCCCAATTGCTCATTTCTGTACCTGTTACTGGGCTTCCCAGGTGGCACTAGTGGTAAAGAACCTATCTGCCAATGCAGGAGACATAAGAGACACAGGTTTGATCCCTGGGTCAGGAAGATAACCTGGAGAAGGCCATAGTAGCCAATTCCAGTATTCTTATCTGTAGAATGTCATGGACAGAGGAGCCTAGTGGGGTATAATCCATAGAATCACAACGAGTCGAACACAACTGAAACAATTTAGCATCCACGTGCCTGTTATCATATTTATTCAATGTTTTCTGGCCGGAAATCTTTGAATCAGCTTCCCTTTCCATCTTTCCTTCCATTTTTTACACTTGGTACTGGCAAAATGCAGAACTTTCCCCCTTTTTCCTTTATTCCCACTGTTTTCAACCAAGTCAAACTCTCATCATTCTCATCACCTCATAATAACATTGTTGTTGTTCAGTCACCTAGTCATGCCTGACTCTTTGTGACCCCATGGACTGCAGGATGTCAGGCCTCCTTGTCCCTCACCATCTTCCTGGGTTTTCCCAAGTTCATGTTCATTGCATCAGTGATGCTGTTCAGCCATCTCATCCTCTGACATCCTCTTTTCCTTCTTCCCTCAATCTTTCTCAGCATCAGGGACTTTTCCAATGAGTCCTCTGTCTGCATCAGATGACCAAATACTGGAACTTCAGCTTCAGCATCAGTGCTTCCAGTGAATGTTCAGGGTTGATCTCCCTTAAGATTGAATGGTTTTATCTCCTTGTTGTCCAAGGGACTCTCAGGAGTCTTAGCACTATAGTTCAAAGGCATCAATTCTTTGGCATTCTGCCTTCTTTATGGTCCAGCCCTCACTACCATACATGACCACTGGGAAGGCCATAGCCTGGACTATACAGATATTTGTCAGCAGAGTAATGTCTCTGCTTTTCAACACCCTGTCTGGGTTTGTCATCACTTTCCTGCCAAGAAGCAATTGTCTTCTGATTTCATGGCTGCAGTCACCGTCCACAGTGATTTTGGAGCCCAAGAAGAGGACATCTGTCACAACTTCCACATTTTCCCCTTCTATTGGCCATGCAGTAATGGGGCTGGATACCCTGATTTTAGTTTTTTTAATACTTAGTTTTAAGCAAGCTCTTTAACTCTTCTTCACTCTCATCAAAATGCTCTTCAGTTCCTCTTCACTTTCTGCAATTAGAGTGGTATCATCTGTATTTCTGAGGTTGTTGATCTTTCTCTCACATATCCTGATTCCAGCTTGTTACTCATCCAGCCTGACATTTCTCATGATTTGTGCAGTGTATAGGTTAAGCCAAAAGGTGGCAGCAGACAGCCCTGTCCTACTTCTTTCTTGATCTTGAGCCAATCATTTGTTCCATACAGGGTTCTAACTGTTGCTTCTTGACCCACATACAGGTTCTTAGGAGACAGGTATAATGGTCTGGTATGAGCTTTCCACAGTTTGACATGATCCACACAAAGACTTTAGCGTAGGCAATGAAACAGAGATAGATGTTTTTTCTGAAATTCCCTTGCTTTCTCTGTAATCCAGCAAATGTTGGCAATTTGATTTCTAGTTCTTCTTCCTTTTCTAAAGCCAGCTTGGACACCTGGAAGTACTTGATTCAAATAATGCTAAAGCCTAGCATGCAAGTTTTTAATCATGACCTTACTAGTATGGGAGATGAATGCAATTGTTCAATGGTTAGCACATTCTTTGGTACTGTTAGGGGAAGTACATTGACTGAAACCACCCACCCTGGCCAGGCACCATAGTAACCATTTGCGTGAGTTGTTTTATGACAGGAGGTCCTGGTAAGGAACACAGAACTAATAAGCCACCACCAACCGAAAGAGTTTGGGAAAGGTCAAAAGGAGACACCGCATGTCTGACCACCTCCCAAAAGCCTTCTCACCAGCATCCATCTTGGCTGAACAAAGCTGAACCACCAAGAAGGACTCTGAGTCAGAATGATTGGCTAAAGACAACCGGAAACTAATCCCATCACTATAAAACTGGTGGCAGAGCTGTGCCGGAGTCCAGCCCCAGTGAGTCCAGGGGTCTTGAGGGATGAGTGGCATCGGCGAAGTACTGAGCTGAGTCAATGTGTTGATGGAGCAGTCTCTCTCTTTTTTTGTTGTTGGTTTACAGCTTTATAGCCAAAAACATCCCCATTACATCATTACATCACCTATCATTCTATACAATTTTTGTTTTCTACCTTCCATAGAAACCTTATCATTGAGCTCATTCCCCAATCTATCATGAAACATTCCCCTTGCAGAAGTCAGATTTCTGCGTAATTAGATTTAACAATAGTATGTTTACCATTTGAATGTCTTCAGCATACTTCATTCAATCATAATAAGTACATCAATCTAAGTAGAAAGATTACATTTCTCTTATCAGGTGCAACTATGTAGAAGCTAGAGGGAAGGCCTTAAGCTTGAAACTGTTTTATTCTAGTAACCTCAACCACTACCTGTCTCATTCTGTTCTGACATTCCGGTTCTTACGAGGAAAGAGGACAAAGAGACAGTTTAGCAGCACTGCTTTAGCAATAAAACCCTATTAATCTTATACAACTACTATAATAAATTCCTATGTCTACACTATCCTAAAGCAATCAATGTCTCCAACTATGCTTGCCACAGTTATGAGCATTCCTACGTCCCATTCCCTTAGTCTTTTCAAGGAAGGGAGCCTCCACCATGGAGTGATCGGGGGAGTGGGAGGTGGAAAGGTGACCCAAGTATGAGCCCTTCTCATGGTGGCCTTGCCATGATCCCCAGAGAAATCTTGGTAAACTCCCCAGTAATGAGTAGGAGGTGTAGTAATCTATTTAAATGTCCCTTTTATTCCTCCTTTGTCCCCAGGGAAGGGAATCCCTCTTCCCAGATCCTCTGGTCGATAAGGTCTGGGGGAATTATCTCAGGATGAATTCTTTCTAACTGGGACTGACCTACTGAGATGAGCTAATGTTCCAAGCATGGACAGAACTCTCAAGAAAGATACCAGGAGGAGCCTTGCCCTGGATGCCCCGATAAAGATAGTCTGCTTTGAAGTTTCCTTCTTAGTCTTGTGACCTTGTCCTCCGAGCAAGGGGGCATCTTGACGCCTCCCGGCAGAGCTGTTCTCCTGGGTTCCTTAACCCTACTGCTCTCCACCTGGGTTCCCTTTCCCAATAAAATCTCTTGCTTTGTCAGCACATGTGTCTCCTTGGACAATTCATTTCCAAGTGTTAGACAAGAGCCCAGTTTCGGGCTCTTCCTGCAACAACAAATGGCTACTCTGGCAGGGACTCTTCCTCACTGTGACTGACATCCTGACCACTCGGGGTAATCAGGAGCCAGCGTGCCTACCAATGGACCAGACCCAGTGGCTGCAACTGGGACCCTTTTGTCCCTGGTCTCCTCCTGATGCTGACAACTGGCCAGAGTGCCCCGACCGGTAAAGAACAAGAGACTTTATTGACATCTCTCTCCTTCCCTCTCTCTTTCCTCTCCTTAACCCTTCCTATCCTTCCCCTTTTTTCTAGTCCACTGGTCCTGGACACAGGAATCTGGTTGAAGGGCTTCAGCCTGAGCTGAGGATTGGTGACTGATCACTTCCTCTCGGCAGAGAACTCAAATTCTGGTTCTGTTCTGGTTGGGATTTGGGATGAGGAGTGACCACTGCTGGGTCTTCCAGATTTGCTAACATAATGAGTGCAAAACCTTGATGGTGTCATTCTTTAGGGATTTGAATAATTCTGCTGCAATTTCATCACATCTCCTAGCTTTACTAACAGTAATGCTTCTTAAGGTCCCCTTGACTTCACACTTCATAAAGTCAGGCTCTGGGTGACTAACCACACCATCATATTAATCCAGTACTACATAGTAATACCATATCTTCCTTCTAACTGAACTGTTTTCCATTCCAATTTATCATTTACATTGCTTTCAAAGCAATTTTGCAAAAGAAAAGTGCATATTTCATTATACCACTTAGTTATTCAAGAATTTCCAAGTTGTCTTATTATTGTATTGCATATTGACTCCAAATTCTTTCAGCTACTTTTAAATTGCTTTCTAATGGTGCTCCATTGTATATATTTCTCTCTAATTCCAACTTCTTTCCAGGATTTACTCTTCCGCTTTGCAAGAGTTGTCTTCTGCCCAGTCTTTCAAATATTTCCACTCTTCTACCACAGTGGCATATTTTATTTCCCCTCCCCTTTCATTTTGCCTGTCCAAATCTCATCTGTCAGATCTAGCTTCATCAACTCCTTCTTTCTCCCTTCCAGCCAGGTGCGTTCCATTTTTTGTCTTCAAATAAATTTTTAGGAATTCATCACACAAAGTGTTAAGTCACTCAACCATGGCCGACTCTTTGTGACCCCATGACTGTAGCCCACCAGACTCCTCTGTCCATTTAATTTTCCAGTCAAGAATACTGGAGTGGGTAGCCATTCCCTTCTGCAGGGGATCTTCCCAACCCAGGGATCAAACCCAGGTTTGATTTGCAGACGGAATCTTCACCGTCTGAGCTACCAGTAGTAGTTATTGGCTGAGTCTAGGAATATCAGGTCAGTTATTCAGTTATTCTTACTCATTTCTTCACTTGTTTTACTTCTGTGTTTATGGATCTTCAACTTGCATCACTGCCCATAAGCCTGTTTTTGGATGAAGAACTAATCTGTGCACATGAAGATGAATGTAGTCCTTATACACACTTACTGTGAAAACAGCATTAAAGCTTTGGAAACATTTAGATGATTGATATGCAGATTTTCAAGATTTTTCTGCTACCATAGCTGTTGACGTGTCTTTAGTGTTACATGTAAGAAATTATGAAATTTCAGACCAAATATTTTATGCACAGTTTTTAATAATTTGCTTAATTTTTAAAGTCAGGTTCTGCAGTTTGAGTGCAGATTTTTCAGTGAAGACAGTGATTCTTCTTAACTCTTCTATGTGGGCAGAGAACAGTAGTATTAATAACCAAAACTGCATCCATTCATTTTGATGCCATCTACATCCTAATTGATAAGACTTGCCTGCTAATTCATTAATTTACTCATTCATCAATACAACAAATATATGTGATCACCTATTCCTCCAAGAATAAATCAAATTCTGAAGTTACAGTCTTTGTATGTACTTCCTTGGGCCTTTCCTAATTCATTTCCTTTTACATCTGAAATGTTCTCTTTAGCCCCGACATAGTCTTTACCTATCAAATCCCTGAGTCAGCTAAATGTCACTTCTCTGCAGCTTCTTCCAGTCCCCTGAACTAACTAAAGTACTTTCTCTTTCTCCTTAATTTCCAGAATGGCTTTGTTTATATTTTTTTAATTGTCATCCAAATTGATCATGTTGTATCTTGTTTATTAGTGACTTTCATTCATCTTACACTTGTTATGATTCCTTGCAAAATATAAGATATCAAAATTTTTGTTGAATTGAAATAAAATTTAGTTGGGTTGAAGTCAAAATATGCCACTACTATTACTAAATTTAGAGAATTATTCCAAGATAGCATTTCACATGGATCATTGTGATTATTAATACATGATTACTTGACTTTTATTGGCTTATATTATTGAAATCTAGCCTAATGACAGACTTATGTAAATATGTATTTATTCCTAAAACTGAATCATATAAAATATTCAGTTTTTAGTTTAGAAAAACTTTCCTGTCACAATGGTGCAAGTAAGTGGAAGAGAAATATATTAGTTGTAAAGATTTGTAAAGAGATGTAAGAACTAAAGTTAGCTCTTTGTGGTTAGTCACTCCATCATTCTTGGAAAGATGTCTCTTTGTACTTTCCATGCCAAGCACTGCTTCCTCTCAGAGATTCCACCTCAGCATCATTTTCTGGTTCATATTCTTATTGCCCAAGAAGGGACTTGGCTCGTGACCATCACTTTGGCTGTTTCCTCCTTCCTGTCAAAATGTCCTCTGTAGACTCATGTTCTTCCATGGTTTCTGTTTTCAAACCCACACAAAGATTCTTAAAGTTGTTTCCCCAGCTCTGACACCCCTTCTGAGTTCTAGAATATTACAGTTGCTTGTTTTCTGTCATGTAAATATAAACCATACTCAACTCATTATCTCTAAAACTGATCTTATAATCTTTCCCACCTCTACTCTCCAAGTTTTCATCTTGTCATTTTCTAGTTTATCTGGCATAAGATGCGTAAGTTTCTCTGGCATATTTGACTCCTTTAACTTCCTTCTCCACAAATCCAGTCATATTTTATTTTTCTCTCAAGGATTATTTACTTTTTTTTTTTTAGGATTATTTACTTTTATTCTTGATTGATTTTTCACTGAAATATAGCTGATCTATAATGTTGTGTTAATTTCTCCTGTACAGCAAAGTGACTCAGTTTTTACACATACCTACATCCTTTTATATTCTTTTCCATTATGGTTATCCCAGGATATGAATATAGTTCCCTGTCCTATACAATAGAACCTTATTATCTATCCATTCTATGAAAGTGAAAGTCACTCATTCCTTTCTAACTCTTTACTGGCCCGTGGATTATACAGTACATGGAATCCTCCAGGCCAAAATACTAGAGTGGGTAGCCTTTCCCCTTTCTAGGGGATCTTTCCAACCCAGGGATCGAACCCAGGTCTCCCACATTGCAGGTGGGTTCTTTACCAGCTGAGCCACAAGGGAAGCCCGAGAGTACTGGAGTGGGTAGCCTTTCCCTTCTGCAGTGGATCTTTGCGACCCAGAAATCCAACTGGGGTCTCCTGCATCAACAGCAGATTCTTTACCAACTGAGCTATCATAACAGTTTTCATCTACCAACCCCAATTTCCTAGTCTTTCTTTCCTCCACCCCACTACTCTTTCTTTCCTTCTCTCCCTTTCCCAGTTAGTTTTCATATTAAATTTCTTAAAGATGGCTTTAATTCTCTCAGTTTCTTGCTCTGATACACAGAAGTCCTAAAAATTCTTAGATTTAAGAAAATTGTTGATGCCCATCTAGGTTTACTTTCTATAGGGGAGAAAATAGAGACCCATAGTGAGGGGATTTTTCTCAAGATTATAAGGGTGAGATAATATTAGATATCAGAATTTCAGCATTTATGCATCCAATCTAGTCTTCTTTCTGATTGGATTATTCTTATAGGCTTATTCTTATGTAGTTTTTTTTTTTCCTCAGCACCAATAAATTTGTCTTGATCAATAACAAAAACACCACTGACAAGATAACAGACTACTATTTTTGGCTTAAAGGCATAACTGTTATTTTTGTATACATTTATTTTAAAAGGAAGAGCAGTTAAATTGGAAAATATTAAAGCAAAAACCAAATATTATGCTTATTAAATAAGACTTGTTTCTCAATAGAATGCTTACTTGTCTACTAGTATCCACAAAGGCAGGAATTTAAGAAATGAATATTTAAGCCCAATTTATGACTCTACTATCTAGGGTGCATTTTCAGTAGAACATATTTGGGATGGAGCCAGAGAGAAATACATAATTTTGCATTTGTGTCAATCTATTTTGATAATACTAACTATTTTTCAGTAAGTCATTCCTATGCTATAAGGAAAATTGTGCTATGGCTATGGCATAAGCAATACTGTTTTTATGTTTTCTAAAAAATTCAGAGAAAAATAACCATAAGTTGGGGCATTTTAAGTACTAGTACAGTATCAAACATGCTGAGAAAAATATTAGACTGGTGTCCTCAACAAATTTACATTATATTAAATTGTAAAACACATATTGAAAAAAAAGCATGTCCAATATCAACATGAAGTTTTTACAGGTTATCAACCTGAACATTCTAGAATTCTCTGAATTGTATTAGTAACTTAAGGGGAATCACCATTACAGGGCTATTTTTTTACCTTTCAAATTGGCTATCAAACTACTAGGACACTGTAGGAGTTTGTCAGACAATAGCTATTTCCCAATTGCTATGAAACAACTTAGTATTCACAAAGTAATTTCACAATAATCATTTTCATTGTATTTACTCAACAGTTCTGTGGGACAAACATAAAATGTTCTATTCTACATTTACAGATGAGAAATCTGAAACAAAATGGTATGGGTCTTAACCAAGATCACATGGCTAGTTAGAGGCATCTGAAGATTGAAGCCAGATTTTCTGATAACTAACACAAGATTCTTTGAGTCTCACATCATGGCTTTTTGGAAAACCTAATAGTTTTTAATGTGAATGGGTTTGTCATTCTAAAATGACATACATTTAAAAAAATTTTTTTTTAAATCTGACCTATAGTTTCTACTCAAAGGAGAAACAGTATAAGACAAAATTATACTATCTGTCTTATATTATAGTATAAGAAACAAAGCATTTTCCCTTGGGTGTTTGTTTTATCACAAGCAATGCAAGAATGACAAGTTTCCACTCACTAGAAACCATCATAGATCTCTGGATGGGTTGAAGACCAAACGATCCTTGGGTTCTGATCTCAAGACAAACCACTTGGATGCCTCAGGGGCCCAAGGTTTTTTTTTTTTTTTTTTTTTTTAGTTTTGCCAAACCATGACATGATATCACCATGGGTTTACATATGCTCCCCCTCCAGAACCCCCCTCCCTCCTCC
>ML661338.1:13305847-13371772 GCA_007570785.1 Antilocapra americana
CCAGCCCCGAGCATCAGTCCTGGGCTGGCGATTGATTAGACATATGATAATTAACATGTTTCAGTGCCATTCTCCCATATCATCCCACCCTTTCCCTCATCCACAGAGTCCACGAGTCTATTCTATACATCTGCGTTCCTTATGCTGTCTCGCATGCTGGGTTCTCGTTACCGTCTTTCTAAATTCCATATATATGCGTTAATATACTGTATTGTTGTTTTTGCTTCTGGCTTACTTCACTCTGGATAATGGGCTCCAGTTTCGTCCATCTGAGTAGAACTGATTCAAATGAATTTTCCAAGGTTTTTGAAAAATATTCTTCCAAGCACAACACGCTTTCTTACTTTGCCCTCTGTGACTCATTTCTTGGAAGCTGTTGGGGTTTGTGAGAGTTCCATGGCTTCTCCTCTATGCTCTCACTCTACTGTTTAAACTAAGTCCTTCTTTACTTTAAAAAATGTGTGGAATCTGTTCACATTTCTTCAGAGTTTTAATCTAGTCCAGCTTTGTATATTCAGCTTTTTAAGTCTTTCCTCACAAGGAAGGCTTTCATTTCTTTAATTTTCTTTTCCCCTTATTCTCTTTTGGATATCTTCTAGTTTGTCCATGTTTTCCTGATATTAAGAATGAAATATTCAAGGAACAGATACTTGTAGACTGAAATTCCGATATTGTGCCTTTATTTCTTAAAGCCCTGAGTATTCATGCATCATTTATTCAGTAGATATTTAGAGAAGTCACTCTAATTGCAGGCATTGAATTAGACAATGGGTATACAGTGGAAAGGAGAAACAGATATGGTTCCTGATCATGGTACATCCATTGTAGTTGGAGAAATAGACCTTAAAAAACCGTCCCTATACAAATAAAAAATACAAAGCATTTTTTTTCTGTGTGAAAGAAAAGCAAAGGTACTTAAGGATTGTATGCCTGGGGCACCTGGCCATGCCTGGAGGTAATTTCTTTATTCAGTCCATGAATGCTTCTCTAGGGCTTACTATGTGCATTGCACTGTTGCAGAATTTCTTTAAATGTAATATAAGAATACATGATCCTTACCTTCCAAAAAAATATCAAGAGATGGCTTGTGAGAGCTTATGACCACCCAAGTAAATTATTTTTGCAATCTTGTATGATATGTGAGTAAGTCTCTTTGGGATATATTGTTATTTTTTATTGACCCATAATTAATTAAGCAAAAACAGTGTGCTGGCTAAGGAAATAGTTTTACTTCAAATTCTTTTTAAATCCCTTTCCCACATTGAAAACTTGCCCCCCTCATTTCTGATCCATAAAAGTATTTTGGAGATGCTACTGCTTGCTCTTAGATTAGGGTTAATACATTCAGCATATTAAAAAGCAGAGACATTACTTTGCCAACAAAGGTCTGTCGAGTCAAGGCTATGGTTTTTCCAGTAGTCATGTATGGATGTGAGAGTTGGACTCTAAAGAAAGCTGAGCTCCGAATTGATGCTTTTGAACTGTGGTATTGGAGAAGACTCTTGAGAGTCCTTTGGACTGCAAGGAGATCAGTCCTGGGTGTTCATTGGAAGGACTGATGTTGAAGCTGAAACTCCAGTACTTTGGCCAGCTGATGCGAAGAGCTGACTCCTTTGAAAAGACCCTGATGCTGGGAAAGATTGAAGGCAGGGGAGGAAGGGGACAACAGAGGATGAGATGGTTGGATGGCATCACCGACTCAATGGACATGAGTTTGGGTAGACTCTGGAAGTTGGTGATGGACAGGGAGGCCTGGTGTGCTGCAGTCCATGGGGTCACAAAGAGTTGAACACGACTAAGCGACTGAACTGAACTGAAGGTTCATGTGCCATACAGGTAGAAGAAAAGGAAGAGAGACTGGCTCAGAGAATTTAGGACTGGGCTGGAGGAATTGCGGGTCCATTTGAGGATGGAGAAGGTTAAGAATAGAAGTAATGTGCTGAAGTGTATTCCAAGCACTTGCAGGGAACTATGCGGAAGAAATCAAGAAAAGGAGCCACGGAGGATTAGTAATTAGATTAGCTTGTCTAAAGCTCCTTGCTCAGGCTGAGGATTAGTGAAAGAAAAGGTCAGAGACAGGTACAAATGTAAATTAAGACATTTATACAAATTTTAAACTGCCAACAGTTTTGGCATGATTTAATTCTCATAAAAGTATTTTATAGGTTAATATTTTCTTTTAATCTTTATATTGTCATATAGAACATATCAGTTCAGTTCAGTTCAGTCGCTCAGTCGTGTCCGACTCTTTGCAACCCCATGAATTGCAGCACGCCAGGCCTCCCTGTCCATCACCAACTCCTGGGGTCTACCCAAACCCATGTCCATTGAATCGGTGATGCCATTCATCCTCCATTGTCCCCTTCTTCTCCTGCCCCCAATCCTTCCCAGCATCAGGGTCTTTTCCAGTGAGTCAGCTCTTCTCATGAGGTGGCCAAAGTACTGGAGCTTCAGCTTCAACATCAGTCCTTCCAGTGAATACCCAGGACTGATCTCCTTTAGGATGGACTGGTTGGATCTCCTTGCAGTCCAAGGGACTCTCAAGAGTCTTCTCCAACACCACAGTTCAAAAGCATCAGTTCTTCGGTGCTCAGCTTTCTTCACTGTCCAACTCTTACATCGATCCATGACCACTAGATGGATGACTAGATGGACCTTTGTTGGTAAAGTAATGTCTCTGCTTTTAAATATGCTATCTAGGTTGATCATAACTTTCCTTCCAAAGAGTAAGTGTTTTTTAATTTATGGTTGCAATAGACCATATGGGTTTTGAAATAAAGACTTTTGAGTTAGTAATCACAAAATGCAACAAGATAGTTATTCCTAGAATTGCTGTCTTTGATACATATATAAGATCAGTTGTTGAATCTTCACTTTTTTTTTCAGTTATCTCTCTGATACCAAGACAAGTCTGAGATTTTATTTCTTTACAAGTTTCTTGTTTTTTATTTGCTTTTTAGCTGTTGAGCAAACTAAACACCCAACCTATCACTTCTACATGAAGGTGGAAGCCACGTATTTTAAAGTGAACTGAAATGTATAAAATGTACAAATCACAAAATCTTCTTGCAGAATTTAGTAAATTTTTAATAAGTGCAACATTTTCCTTCAAGTCACTGGTCTACAGGAAAAACACATGTATCTTTAACATGTTAATGGTATTCAGTTATCTGCTGAGCAACCTCCTATTGCTTCTTTTTGAAGGAAAAAAAAAAGGTTTGGAAAGTACCATTGAATGAAGAAGGGTGAGGTGAATGAAGAAAGGTCAAACATTTCTAGTTACAGCTATGCAGAAAAGTACATATCTGAGTTGTTGGTGGGGACTGAAGTGGATTGGAGTATATTTCCTTCAATTCCTTTGTAGGTGAAATTTCTCATTATCCTGGCAATTCTGCTTAATATTTGCCCCAGTGTTTGTGTGAGTTGCCCAGACTTAAAGAAATTTGGTCCTCAATTCTTAAGCATTCCACAACAAATGCTACTCTGCCCACACACCCTGATAACTTGTTACAGACCTGGCAGCATATGCTCCTGAAGCATTTTCTTCCTCAACACATCACTCCTTCTGCTCCTCAGATAACATGCAGCTGGAAGTGGGTGAAAATCTCAATGCAATTCAAAAGGGAAATAACATCTTTTAGTATCATTGTTTTAGGGGAAAATGTCAGCTAAATGGAAGTATTACTCCTACTTACCCACATAGAACCTAGAATCTGTGGAAATCAATCTTTACCTTCAGAAGTTGACTGTTAAATAAATGGATATTATTTTTAAAAGTATTTTGAAGAAAAAATATGGTACTATAAAATTTATAACTATAAACAGAACTTAGCATTTTTTAATTGAGCTTTGATTGGATCATATTCTTGGCTATCCTTGATCATGATCTTTCATTTTCACTGGGAAAGCCAAGTTTTAAAATTTATGAAGAGAAAACACTTAGTACTACCTTGGAGCTAAAGCATTAACTAAGGGATTAAATTCATCACCAGGCCTTTTAACCTTTCTGTGGCATTTATTCCCGTTATCTCTCTTTTTGGTAACTATTTCTCTTGGCATTCCTAGTGGCAAATCTAGCAACTGCCTAGTGTCAACCTAGAGACTAACGGTTTTGTTGCTCAATAAATGTTTGTGGTATAGTGCAGATGACACCACCTTTATGGCAGAAAGCGAGGAAGAACTTAAGAGCTTCTTGATGAAAGTGAAAGAGGAGAGTGAAAAAGTTGGCTTAAAGCTCAACATTCAGAAAACCAAGACTGTGGCATCTGGTACCATCATTTCATGGCAAACAGATGGGGAAACAGTGGCTGACTATTTTTTTGGGTTCCAAAATCACTGCAGATAGTGATTGCAGCCATGCAATTAAAAGATGCTTACTCCTTTCCTTACTAGGAAAGTTATGACCGACCTAGACAGCATATTAAAAAGCAGAGACATTACTTTGCCAACAAAAGTCTGTTGAGTCAAGGCTGTAGTTTTTCCAATGGTCCAGAGAGTTGGACTCTAAAGAAAGCTGAGCGCCGAAGAATTGATGCTTTTGAACTGTGGTGTTGGAGAAGACTCTTGACTTTTGATCTCCTTGGACTGCAAGGAGATCCGACCAGTCCATCCTAAAGGAGATCAGTCCTGGGTGTCATTGGAAGGACTGATGTTGAAGCTGAAACTCCAATACTTTGACGACCTGATGAGAAGAGCTGACTCATTTGAAAAGAGTCTGATGCTGGGAAAGATTGAAGACAGGAGGAGAAGGGGACGACAGGATGAAATGGTTCGATGGCATCACCTATTCAATGGACATGAGTTTGGGTAGGCTCTGTGATGGACAGGGAGGCCTGGCGTGCTGCAGTTTATGGGGTCTCAAAGAGTAGAACACGGCTGAGCGACTACTGAACTGAACTGAACTGTCTAGGCCAGACAAGTTTTTGCAGTTGTGTAGGGAAGGTATAAACTAACTGACTCTGTAAACCCTGCCCTCCCCTCCTTCCTCCTAGGAAGACTTGATCATTCTCTCCCTTTGTGTGCTTTAGGAATGCTTTTTCTAAGTCTGTTTTAGAAACACTGTTGATTGTCTTTCCTAGTCCTTATTTTCTTGAGGGCTATGGCTGTGTTCAATTCTCTTTGTATGCATAAGGACAAGCTCAGGAAGTGGAGCGTACATTTTCATAAATTAACGTTTCTGCCATGAGTAAAAGGCAACCTCAGGAACTCCTCAGCAAATGCTGTCTTTGAGTTTCTTTAATAATAGTAGTTTCTTTAAACAGATGACCAATTATTTTTCTCTTTTGAAAGCCCATGGTATCTGCAGTGTACTATTTATGACCAGGTCTTAAATTCTCTCCTAGTCTTATTTAATAAGTACACGTTTTCCTTTTCCCATTAAATTGGAAGTTCTTAAGTATAGAATTTGTATGTCATTTATGTTTCCATTTCTCAGAATGTATCTTCCTGCTATGTGGAAGATATTTTTTGGAATTACTATAATGTATTTGGAGAAAATATTTGCTGGGTACTAAATTTGACTCTAGCTTTCCAAGTGTTTTTTACCTATAGAGCTTCTGACCTGACTTTGCTTTATACACTGGTAAGGTATCTTTGCAGGCCAAGGCAAAAAGCATTTGAAACAGGCAATCCCATAGCTCTTTTATTTGATGTGTGCTACTGGGCATAGGGACAGATGAGCTGTCATGTTGATTCTCTGGAGATGTAGGTAAACTCTCAGTGGCCTCTGCATGGAAAGGCACAGAAACCAAAGCCCATATCTATAGCACCACAGTCTGCTCCCTGTTAGGGCTCACATTTCTTGTGAAAACAATTTTGTTCTCATTTCAGATGGTGACTGATAAGGACAGGTGAATGTGTGGCTATATTGTGAAAAAGGTTTTTTTTTTTTTTTTTAACGCCACTTAAAATCCTTGAATCATTTATTCAGGCTTTGAATATTGTAAAAGTGTAAACATGGGAATTGGTCTTGGGTTCAAGGCAGTTTTCTCATTTCCTGCTACAAGAATTAAGAAAGGTCTTTTGCTGGATGAGATTATTTGCTCTTGTTAAATTTAGATTATGCTGCCCATGTCTCTGGATGTTTTGAGTATCAAAACAAATCCTGTAATCAAAGTTGTTGACAAAATGCCTGTTATCTAATGAATATTACTTACATGTCAGTGCCTTTTTGTTCTTTCTTTTTCAAAATTCAATGAGGTATTATTATATATAAAAACTTGGATCATCGGCACATTCCAAAACATCCATAAACTGTAGACACTTTGCAGAATTCCAGACACAATAATGTGCTTGGCTATTCCTTCTGAACCATAAATCACATCCTCAAACTGGAGCAATAATGCGAAAACTACATGACATCAGCCAGTTAGAGTGAACAAAGAAGATGAAGGCTTACTGAGATCTGTTGAATAATGAGAAACACAGGAGAAGTGACTTGCAATACTGGCAACAAGAGAGATAAAATGGATGATTTGAAAATAAGCAGTGTGATGAGAAGATTATGTTAATGATGAGGGAAGAATTATTTTGTAGTGGAAACTCCAAATCTAAATACACCTTAAGTTAGCCATGCATTTTGACAGAGAGAAATCAGTCACTTTCCTTCTTTTCAAAATTTCTGATTGGTTAGATGAAAGTATATCATCAAATATAAAGCCCTTCACAATTGATAGTCATTTACCTGAGCTTCAAAATAAAGTTGTGTTCATTGCCTATGTCATGGGACTGTCCATCAGTGGGATCACCTAATTTCCTTTAGTCTGTCCCTGGAAACGGTTAAAGAATAGACTCAACTTAGGGAATCTTATACTGAAATAAATGGTACTAGAATACATTTTGGTTGACATGACTTCTGAAAATATTTTTGCTTTCCTTAAAGAATTAAATGCTGAGAGTCAAGGAGAGATAAATATAAAAAAAATCACTTGATTAAAAAAATACTAAGAAGCTAAGAAATAGTTTTAGATTGGACTTTGTAAGGGACTCTAAAAAAGATTATGTGCTATTTTATACATTTTCTACTCACCTTTTATACATTTAGGATTTTTGTGTAATATCTATATATCATCATAAAGAGAATACCACAGCATAGGACTACTTAATTCTCAGGGAGTTCTTCATTCTGTAACTTCTAATTAAAGCTATAGACTTGTAGAAATGTATTTCATATGGGAAATTTAAGGATAAGCAGATGTTTTGGTTCAGAGGAATAAAAGTTGTAGCCTTCATTTGAAGTAAATTTGAATAACATAATGGAAGTATCCTTGAATTATATATTTTTTCCTGTTTTTTAAAGCAAGAAAATCTGTGTAAAAATGTGACATATCACTCAAGAAGAAGTAAAAAATAAATACGTAGCTATTAACTTCCAAACCAAGTGATCATATGTATTATAATTAAAATCTTATAACGTTGTAATAAACACTCTAACATAAATTTGATTTAATTGGAATTTGATCATTGGGAAATCAGAAACATACATACTATTTGCTAGGCAATTTAAGTGTAGAGAAAACTGGCATAGAATTTGGCTTGAAATAAGCAGAAAAGCAGTATTTTCAGACATCTTTTATTAAATGGTCTTTATCAAATTATTGCTGACATTTCATTATGGTGAGGTATTCAGTGTTCACTAGTTGGTGCCCTCAAATGCTGGACTTCACAGAGAGAACTTGAGATAGGAGTTTGGGGGCAGGGAGAAGACAAAACTCCAGCTCATCTGGGAATGGAATGAAAGAAGGTAATCTGAAGAAACTGATATTTAAGCTGACCATTAAAATAGAGGTAGAGTTTGGGTTTTGGGAAAAGAAAATCCCAGACATTTGTTTGGCAATGGTGAAGACAGAGTCTGAAAAAGTCTTTTTCTTAAGTTTATTAAAAAAATTTTTTTTAATAATTGCTTTACAATGTTGTATTGGTTTCTACTGTACAGCAACATTATCCAGCTGTAAGTATACATAGCAGCTTCCCACTAGCTATCTGTCTCACACATGGGATCATATATAGATGTATGTCAGTGTTATATCCTCAGCCAATCCTACCCTCTCCCTCCCCCACTGTGAATTTAGTTGTGGATCATCTGTGTACAAAAAGATAAGCTTCAGGATACAGGATTGGTGGATACTCTAGAGGATTTTGAATGATAACATTTCATTTTGCAAGCGATAGGAAAAGTCTGGTAGATATAAATAGGAAGTAATTTCCTAGGGCAGGTAGAAACAGAAAAATCAGTAAGGAGAATAATGATATGATATAAACTTCATAGAGGATGATAGCATTGGAACAAAGTGAAAAGCTGAATAAGAAACTATTGTCTTAGAAGGAATGTAAGCCCAGGCAAATGACCAGAGGCCAGAATTGGGATGACAGAGGGATCAAGGATAATTTAAAAAAAAATTCTGCTTAGTGGCTGGCTAACAGAAATAAAAGAAGCTATGCTACAATAAGCAGACATAATATCAGGAGAATTATTTTAAGGCTGTGAGGTTCATTGGTTTGGATTTCAGTCTTTGAGATGGCTGTTCCACTGGGATACTCAGAGGTCACTAAGTATGCAGGATGTAATTAGAAATGCATCAGTTTATCTCAGAGGTTAAGGCCAGTGATAACCTGTTACATTACCTTATCAGGTGAGCATGTTGTGGCTGATGAGACCAGTGAGAGAGTGAATAGAGGGATGAATATGGAATGACCCAATCTTATAGAATGCCCACTTTAATGGTGGAAAAAGGGATGCCCAGTAAAGCTTGAGGAAAGTTAATTTCTGCTAATATATAAATTTGAGTGAAGAATTACGAAAATGCAGAGTCATAGAAACTGAAGATTTGGGAGAGGAGTGAACAGAATTTTAAAATGCCACAAACAAGAGTATATGGCTTATGTACCATCCAATGAAAAAGATGCGGCCCTTCGCATCAGGTCACCAAAGTATTGAAGCTTCAGCTTCAACATCAGTCCTTCCAATGAATATTCAGGGTTGATTTCCTTTAGGATTGACTACTTTGATTTCTTTGCTGTCCAAGGGACTCTCAAAAGCTTTCTCCAGCACCTCAATTCAAAAGCAGCAATTCTTTGGCACTCAGCGTTCTTTATGGTCCAACTAACATCCCTACAAGACTACTGGAAAAACCATATAGCCATGTATACATATGGTACCATTTGAAGGGTTTAACCAGAAGATTTTTCCTAAACACTTACAGGGGGAAATTGATTAACATAAAAATAATTTGTCTGTGAATATCATTTATTAGTAATTAAAGCAATCATAGTTTTTATTGATATATTAATTATCATTGAAATACCATTTTAGTTTGTGAATTTTATCTACTTTTAGTGTAAGGCAAAAATGATTACCTAGGTTATTATTCTATTGTAATTGTCAAGATTTGGTTTTCTGGTGAGTGTTGGATTTATAGAGAAAGTTGGCTTTCTATATCACAGGTTCTATAGACTTTGCAGTTCTCCTGGCAGAGAAACTCTGAGAATAGGAGAAAATTGAAGGTCACAGCAGTTAAATACCCAAACCATACTGCTAATGCTGCTGCTGTTGCTGCTAAGTCGCTTCAGTCGTGTCCGACTCTGTGCGACCCCATAGACGGCAGCCCACCAGGCTCCCCCGTCCCTGGGATTCTCCAGGCAAGAACACTGGAGTGGAGTGCCATTGCCTTCTCCAGTGCATGAAAGTGAAAAATGAAAGTGAAGTCACTCAGTTGTGTCCGACTCTTTGCAACCCCATGGAATGTAGCCTGCCAGGCTCTTCTGTCCATGGGATTTTCCAGGCAAGAGTGGGATGCCATCGCCTTCTCCGACAACTAATGCTACTAGGATTTGAACCCTAGACTACCTTCAAAGTCTAATCATTACCTTTGACAACTACTATCTCTAAGAGCAGGATGAATAAGAGAGGGGTTTTATAACATTCAAAACCAGATGTCAAATCCAAAACGGCTTTCAGGCTGTCTGACCTAAGAATATATTTTTAATCTCTTAGTTTTCTGTTTATTTTAATGTATCCTGTATTATAAAAGTCCTCAATCAATAAAATCTAGAGTTATATAATATAAAAGATATAGTAAAAATGTTAGTTGCCCAATCATGTCCGACTCTCTGCGACCCCATGGACTGTAGCCCGCTAGGCTCCTCTGTCCATTCAGTTATCCAGGCAAGAACACTGAGTGTGTTGTTGTTCCCTTCTCCAGGGGATCTTCCTGACCCAGGGATCGAGCCTATGTCTCTTCTGTCTCCTGCATTGGCAAGTGGGTTCTTTACTACTAGCGTCACCTGGGAAGCCCAAAAGGTGTTTAGGAAAGTATTTACTACATTAAGGACCTTTGACTTATTAAAAAAGGATTTCTTTAAATATCTTCGTGAAATGTATGTTTCTACTTAAAATTTAATTAATATATCTTCTTAGCATTTGCTGTCCTGGATACTGTCCACATTACTGCAGAAGTTAAACAGAAGGCAAAATAGTTTTTTTTTTAGCTTTTTATTTTATATCAGGGACTAGCCAATTAACAGTGTTAGGATAGTTTCATATGAACAGCAAAGGGACTCAGCCATACATGTAAGAATGTATGGCTATACATGTGAGGATAAGATAGTTTTGAACTTCAAATAGTTACAAGATGAAAAGTGAAATAAGAAACATCCTGAAAATAAATGTTCTGGGGGTTGTAAAGGAAAAAAAAAACAAGAAAAGCAACTAAAAATTAATTGCCAGAACGGGACCTGAAGGACAGGTAGAATGCTGATAGGAAAAGGAACTAGTAGAATGGAAGTAACCATATCTCCTACATATGTACCTAGGTGTGATGATGGTGATTAAAAGTAAGTACTGTCTTGCTTGAGCTATGAGGTACTTACCAAAAAATGTTAAAGAAGAGATAAGAAGGAAAGAGGAAGCTATATCAGGGAGTGCCGTGGTGTTTTTACTTAAATGAGAGGGTCCATGTTGGTTTTTCACCTGTATGTTACATGTTAGACTGTTGCTCTGGAACTTGTGGTTTGAACTGATCAGGTAACATAGACAGGAGACTTCCTGAAATATTCCAAGCAAGAGCTAGCTTTGCCTGAAGTCGAGACACAACAGTGGGTATGCCAAAATGGGGTGGGTAGGAAAGACAATTCTGTAATAAAATGTACAAGACATAGAAATTGAGTTAAGGGGGAAAGAAACTTTCAGAACCAAGAATTAAGAAGAGAAACTCGTGGCCAGCGAGGTGTGAGTCTCATGAGGTCAGTTTTTAGGAACATCTTCATTGTTGCTTTTTAAAGCAACTTCTAGAGTGAGTGATAACTATATTTTCCTTGCTAGCTAAGGAACGAATCCATGTTAACCAAAGAAGTGTTATATTATGCAAGGTCTACAGAACTGGGTTTATGATTGCAAAATAGGGTCAATGATACTTTAAAAAGAAATTATAAGGTTTAATAGAGCATCATATTGATATTGAGATATCTAATGGCTTCAATTCTTACTAAGCACTACTGATAAAAAGCCTTGGTGTGGTAAACATTATTGCTATAATAAAGAGTGGATGACACTTTATCCTTTTCGTTTCTGTTGACTAAGGAGGGTAGAATATGATTTTCCCTTAAAAAAAAAACAACAACAGAAATACAAGCATGTTTTTTAAAGTGAGTATTTTTCAAAAGGCTCCTGACTCCTCGCCCAAAATTGGATTTCTTTTGGTAAGCAAGGAAAGGTAAATGAATACTAAGTATAACTCCAGCATTGTGTGCCACAGCTTGTTATATGCTAGCATCTGTGATTTGCATATAGTACTTTTAAAAAAAATACACAACGTTTGGTTCTATAATCTTTATTTTACAGATAAGAAAATTTAGGGTTAGATAATTTAAGTAACTTCTCTCTGAATTAAACAGTTGGCAAGAATTTCTGGTTGAAGACAGCTGCAGTGGGAATGGTAAAGGGCAAATGGATGAATTCAACTTACATCTACATGATAGAACCAAACAGCCTTGGTAATTGATTGAATAATGAAATTGAGTAGATTTTTGGCCAGGGGTTACCTAGGCTGGTTCCAACTGTCTAGGATGGTTCCAAATGATGTATATATAGCATTGTACCATTTTCTGGCATAGGGAACATCTGAGGGATGTTTGTGGGAGGGAAGGTGATGAGATTGAGCTTGGGTGTGCTTTTTGATATGATCATGAGTTAGCAAGGGGACAGATCTAATTAGACTGTTGATTATAAGCATTAGGAGGCTTAGAAGACAGGAATGGACTGGAGATAGTCACTTCGTAGTTATCAGTTATGAATTAATCATGAAAGACATGGATGAGTGTATATTATTGCCCAAAGAGCATGCGTAGAATAGAAGCTAAAAGGGCTATGTGTGACACCCAAGGGAACAGCAGCCTTTCAGGGAAAAGCAGAGTGGAGTCCTGAGAAGAGATGATAAGTGTCTGTAAAGTGAAAATCCTCAGGACACATGTGATTTCATTTTAGAGTTCAATGATGTCACTTTTTTTGTGAAACAGCTATTACAGTATTGCGTGTTATCTACATCTCTCCTCTGTCCTTAGTGTATTAAATGGCATATTTTGCATTTCCATTAGGAGAGGAAAAAAAAAAAAGAGAGAAAGGATTTCGTTGTAATTACCAGTGAATGATGTATGATTGACATGGGTATTTGTATACTTGCCCATAAATCTATAGGTAAGTTTTGACAGAAAGACTGGTGAAATCTTCAAAATGAGAACCATTAATCTTTTATATAATTCTGAGGTGAGAGTAGAAACAAAGGCAGAGTGGGACTATTATAGTTCTTTCTCGTACTACTAATTTTAACTGAAGAGTCACTCATAATTAGGAATGATAATAACTTTGAAAGGTCCATGCAAATGGATGCCTTAAAAGTAGTCCAAATAGTCTAAGTAGGAGAACTAATGTAAAATAAAATTTTCTTGGTTAACAGAAATGTCTGTCATGAAACTTTATATAATTTTTTATAAAAAATAACTGCTCAGAGACTACATCTTCAACCAGAATACAGTAGCTCTTGTTTCTGTAGACTCTTTTATGACCATAGAGTTATATTAGTTGATTTGTTTCTTTACTTTTACAAGTCTATACTGTAACAAGTGTGGTCTGCAACCTAGTCTAACTACAGTGTCAATAGACTTTAAAGAAATCAAATGAAAGCAAAATTAAAATAATCTTTGATGAATTTGTCATATTAATAAATTTTAACTCTATATTAGTGCAATATTAACCTGGAATAAAGTTCCTAATTTTAATATAAAGTGGGATAAGAATGTTTCAAAAGGTAGCTAATAATCACAGCTATGTTGAAAATGAAATCAGAAATTTTAAAGAAATAATTGTTTGGAAAAATAGTGGCAATCTATTTAAAGTAGTTGTTCAATTAAGCAGTGATAAAAGTGCTAATTTTAGGTAGATTCTGGTTTCAAACCGAGTGTCTGTTCAAATATTTTCAGCCTCAGAACAAAATTAATAATGTTTCCCCTTTTCAAATTAAGAAAAATAGAGCACAAGTATTTGGAGTGCTATGAAGCTGTGGCAGTTCTAGAATTTGTGATTGACCTAATCTGTTGTTATAAATTTGCAGTACCAATAGTTTTTATATGCCCTATTGCCCATATTAATGTTTATTCTAATCTATGATTGAAAATTTTAAATATAAAATGCTTAAAGCACCGCCAAAGAGTCTTCTTTAAAGTAGTTCTTTACAATATAGATCGCCCTGTTTTCATCCATATTGTAACTATAAAGGGAGTTTATTTTTACTTCTTTATCAGATAATTGGGGGTATGGGTGTTCATGAACTTATTTCTATAACACTTTATCTCAAATAATTTTTAGAATTCTGTAATCAGAATTCTGTAATCAGAATTCTTGCTTTAGGAATATATTTATTTTACTTAGATTTAACTTTATGGCCATTGAAAGAGCTATGTTATTTACAAAGCGAGCAGGTTGTTCATTTATTTAACTTTGTGCTTGTGTTCAGTCGTGTCTGACTCTGTAATAATTTTTATGGTGGTGGTGGGAGGGAGAGGACTGATTATTATCTACATCTTAAAATCTGATTTCTTTTATTTATTGTAGGTTTTATTGGGATTTAATAATGCTTATAATGATGGTTGGAAATCTGGTCATCATACCAGTTGGAATCACATTCTTTACAGAACAGACAACAACACCATGGATTATTTTCAATGTGGCTTCAGATACAGTTTTCCTTTTGGACTTGATCATGAATTTCAGGACTGGGACTGTCAATGAAGACAGTTCTGAAATCATCCTGGACCCTAAAGTGATCAAGATGAATTATTTAAAAAGCTGGTTTGTGGTTGACTTCATCTCATCAATCCCAGTGGATTATATCTTTCTCATTGTAGAAAAAGGAATGGATTCGGAAGTTTACAAGACAGCCAGGGCACTTCGCATTGTGAGGTTTACAAAAATTCTCAGTCTCTTGCGTTTATTACGACTTTCAAGGTTAATTAGATACATACATCAGTGGGAAGAGGTAAGACTTATATTTTCCTTTATATAAAGCTTCTATATCATGAGATTTTAAACTATAGTGGTTTTAAAATGAGCAGCTATGCTATGTATAATGAGTTTTATGAAGTTCAAAAAGAAAAGTTTCATTTTTTTTCTTTTTGGTACATAAGTGATACATTTGCAACTTTAAAAGATATCGTCGAAAATTGAATTTGAGTAAAGTGAAAAAATTAGTAATTATAAAGCAATTGTCTTATGCCAATTCAGTATTTTCAAAAGCAAATCTACTTTAATCAGTAAATTTTTATATTAACCAGTGCAACTGCTCCTTCACCATGGGAGGTTGTTTTTATCTACTATGTAATATTAACTTGTTTTATCCAGCACATCAAGTGCCATCTTTGACAAAATTGTAGGATCCTATTGCTAGTTTGTATCATTAGTTCTGTGAAATAATGTGGGAAATGTTTCCTCATATTGAAATTTCAGAGAATCATGCTTGAAGAAAAAAGATTCTTTTATTTTCAACTTGTATATATAAAGACATTTTAGTGTAATAATTTTTCTATCTTTTATTCTTTGTGTTATAGTTATTTACTGTAGATTCTCTGTACTAGATCATTTCATAATGCTGAAAAGCAGCGTATCCTGAAGGGAAATTATTATATAGAAAACACAAAGAATACAGTGAATAAAAACAGTAAATTTGGCCAATGTTTTGCTGAATAGGGCATCCATTGTTCTTAGGCAGTAGGTGGGACCTGAAAGAGCTTTGGAAACTGGAGTTTGTAAAGATCTGAATCAAATATACCATCACCAAGCAAAGGAGGTTAAGTCCCTAATTTCAGAGTCTGCATATCAGCTTTTTGATTTTCTTTTCTTTCTAAACACACCTTAAAAATTATTACCTGAACTTATTTGTCTGCTTAAAAATAAGGGTCAAAAAGGCCTCCAGAGGGGCTAAACGTGCGCTAAGAAAACAATACACCGACTAGGGATTAATCATCACTTTACTAGCTACAGAAATGCTTTTTAGGATGAATTATATTTTGGAATTTAGGTTTAACAAGTCATAAAATGAAACTTCTGTGAACATTAGCTCTGCTTTCTGTGAGACTGTAGCAGTGTTTTGTGTGTGCTTGTTAATGGCATTTTGGTTCCTAGGATTTCAGGACATGATATGCAGCAATAAAACCCAGTATAAGACACTGATAAAAGGCATAAAAATGGATCATTCTTAAAATATGGAAACAAATTATATTTAAAATCTGATAAAGCACATTTGAGAAACTGGATTCATCTTGTAATGTATCTCAGTGTAGCACATTCCATCTAACATCTGATAAATATTTGGTTCTCAAACATTATTATGCTAATGTTAATATCAAAGCAAGGTAATTATTGATAAAATAGTTAATATTTATTGATGGCTTATTATATGTCAAGTAATATATTTGATTATTTACATGGATTAGTTAATCCAAGCTTCCTAGCTTGCCCAGATTCACAGAGTAGTAGATAGAACTGAGATTCTGACCTTGGCAACCTGACTCCAGATCTCAAGCTTTTAATCACAAAACTATGTAGCTTCTCACTATAATATATATTCTTTTAGTGATAAATAATTTAATATGATACCATTTTATATGTATAATAAAATATGTGGGAAGCTTTTCTTAACTGAGATTTGTGGTCCAAGCAATGTATGATTTGAATATTTGCCTCTTAAAGCATGGTCATAAAATTATTTTAATGAGTAGCCTATGAGAAGAAAAGTCACTGATATAAATACCCAGAGAGTTAAAAGTACAGTGGACAATGTCACTCTTTTCAGTGTCTTGTAGTTTGAACCCAGTTACCCTAGAGAATGGCAGAAGGATGAACAGATGGCATTCTATCAGATAAAATGGCAGGCTACGTGGTCATAGAGGAGCACGCTCCTGAACACTGCTGTCCTCTGGTCCCCGGCAGCGGTCAGAGGCACTTAGGTGTGTGTAACTTGATGGTGTTTACAGATGCCATGATAGAATTCAGGAGCATTGGCTCATTGCCATCATCACTGTAAAATGAAATTTAATATGCCATTATAGTTGTTTGGTAACCAAACCCATTCAGGCTAGAGTTGTGAGTTGGCATAATCTTCCTTATAAATAAATGACATTGATAGTAAATGAACCAGAAGCTCACTTCATTAGGAATGTTTTCTTGATTATATGATACCCCCAACCAATATCATATATATCATGGATATTTAATATCTGTTTGTAATACTGTTAGAAGAAAAAACAGTAGTAATTAACCCCAAATTTATTATGGATTTATTATTTCATGATTGCATTACCTGGATGATTGAAACCAAAGTCACCAAAAAACGTAAATGGTTTCAAATTATTATATCTCTCCCTAAGTTTTATAAATGCCACCAGGATGTGTTTACAAGTAGAAACACAACAAGTAATCAGGTTTTTCTGTGAGCATTTGGAATAAGAGTACAAAGGAAGATGTGGGTTCACCCACATGTCTTTGAGTTCTGAGCCTTTTAGTACCAAGCTGGCTCATGCTAAATTCAGCAAATTTGGGGAAGTAATGTGTGAAATCTGGAAGCTGCCACAGTTCTAAATGAATCATTCCCAAGGAAAGCAGCTGCCTTCTATAGGAGACTGCTTCCATCTTCAATGAAATTTTTTTTTCCCCTGGTCTGAATTAGTTCAACTGAAAAGCAACAAGAAGTGCCAAAGCCAGATAAATTCAAGAAATATTGTGAATGAAATAGAGAAATGTCACATTTTAGCCCTTATGTTACTAGCCTGCTAAACTTGAGCATAGTGGCTAATGTTGAAGGAAAGAGCTGATTTGGCCAACTAATTTATGAAACATGGTGTGAGGGAGCATGGGGAGTTGTCTTCCAGAAGCAATGATAAGATCAATGGCTTTAGGATGCAAAATTAAAGCTCTCTGACACTGTACTGAAACTTTATATGTATGACCATGTGAGGTGAAGATCTGGGCTGATTGTTTAGATAAATCAGGTCAGAAAATTCCATTTCCTATAATCTCCAGAAAATGGAATCTCTCTCAGTTTTGTATTTTGACTTAAAAAGAGCATCCCTTTAATTCAGCATTGTTGTTGTTATTGTTGTGTTTCAAGTGAAGTCAGTGACCCAGTCCAGAATGCTGGTTTGCAATGTATCACAGAAAGAACCCATTCTCTGTGATCCTCCTAAAAGAGACATATGGTGAGGAAATCCTCAGAAATTAAATGGAATGTTATTAACAATTTTGACAATCACCAGCCACTGAAGAGATAAAGGGTAGATTAAGAGCTTAGTAAATAGGAGATTATTTGGTTAGTAAAGGTGAAGAGTTCCAGGAACCTTGAATGTTACAGCTGCTGATCCCTGTTGTTTTATCAAGGGCAGATGATCCTTGAAATTATTAGATATTTTGGAAACAGTAATTGAAAAAAACAAATATTAGTCTACAATGGTTATCTTTTTGTAGGATTCAATGTCATAGAAAGCAGAAATTCTTCATGGGCAGTATAATACAGGTATGGTAAACACATGAAATTCCTATAATAACTATGGCTTTGGAATACCATAGAATTCCACGGAATACCATGGAATAAAGTACCTATAATGTTTTATCTTTTATTCCTCATTTACTAACCTCTCCACCATTTGGGTGTAGATTTTAGACATAGCACAAGCAACATGCCTATTTTGAGGCAAGAAAGAGGGCTGTGGTTCTGATTTTCATGTGTCTATAGAAATTTCAGATGAATAATATGTCTGGAATATAGAAATGCTCTTATAGCAATCAGTATTAGATTTTTATGTTGGCTTAGAGGCAGATATATGTACAAATTATATTTAACAGCAGAACATTAATAAGGAAATGTATTCCACAGGGAGCTAATACAGACTGCAGTTTCTGTCTTTCGTTAATTTTAGTGTTCTAATTGGTGTAGATTAGAAACTAACTCTTGTTATAAATTGCCTATTTATAATTATACCATACATATTATAACTACTTCCATTTTTTAGAAAGCACATAGAATCCTAAGACTTGCCATAAGCAAATGCCATTGTTTTGATAAGCCCTCTGCTAGAATCTAGGGAGGCTCCCTGTTTGTGGTATCAGATCTATGTTTCTTTGCTTGCCTTCAAGGCTCTCAGCAAACCATTTCCCCATTTCACCACTGTCACTTCCTATTTGCACCAAACAGCTCTTTTCTGTTTGAGCTTTAGTTTTATAATGCTTCTGGCAGAGAATGGATTTTTTTTTTTTCTGCATCTACTAATTTTGCATGTGCCACAACTCAGGTTTGGAAAGCCTTCCTTTTCTATTATTCATTTAATGCTCAAACACCTCTGGAAACATTATACATTGAAAGACTATACTATAATGGTCAGTACTTTTACTTTGAACAGTTCTACTGTCTCTGCTTGCATTTGTTCATGCTCATAGTCTGGGTGAATTCTCCTGGATGCATTTCTTTTCTTTACCTGGGCATGAACGTCTGTAGGGGAACATCAGTGTCAACTTTTTGCCCTGAATCTCCTTATACCATAGTCCAGATTTCTAAACACAGTCGGTTGTCCAGGCATACCTAGCCGCTGAACACATGGCAGTCCTCCATGGTCTAAATCCATTAAATAATTGCAAAGGAAAATTAATTCTTCCCTCCCAAGCACATACTCAGTGCTTCTATATGCAGGTGCTACACATGAGAATACAAAGCATACCCCAGCTTTGTAGGAAAACAGGCATCTGAGAAAATAATCACAGATGGTGTGGGAGGTGATGGCATAAAAGAGGGAGTGAACAATACAGCTTGTTTTTGGCAGAAGAAAGCTTCAGGGATACTCAAAACTGGGTTTTGAAGCTGGAGCCTGGATTACCAAGATGAGAAACATGGGGCAGAGGAGTGCAGTCAGTGAGACATGAAGCAGTTCTGCATCTCCGGAATCTGGGTTGCAAAGGCAGTGAGTTGGGAGGTATAGGCAGGAATCTGTGCTGAGGACTGACTCAACCAGTAAGGTGTCATTCCGGCTTTAGAGGCAGGAGTTTGCATTTTAAAATGCTGCAAGTGAAGAGGACTGGAGACAACTGAGGACAGAACTAATAATATCAGTTAAGAGAGAGATTTATCACACAGTTGCATTTTTTTATATATAGCCAGCATCAGGCAGGATGCTTTTTAGATCATTAAAAGGAGGTTTATCTTTTCTGAGTATTCTTGCCATTGAAATACTTCTATCAAATAAAATATGATAAGACCTTATATGAGTTGTAGTGTTCTATGACTTAAGTACTAATATTTGATATAGTTAATAATCATTAATATGATAATATGTTAACAGTATGTTTATATAATTTTATTATTGATACAATTATACTTGAGATTTTTATTTCAAACCAACAGAGACCTGGTGGTGTAAAATGGTTCTTATGCTCAAAATGAGCACTTATGGATGTTTATTCAAATTGTACCTTCTATTTTCTATTTATTCTAGGGAGAAATACTCAAAGTGACTTACTTATGCCTACAACCTTAAATTCTAATATTTTAATCTTAGGAAATGAGATACATGGAAATTCTTTGAAATATTTAAATTGATGTATGCCTATACTATTGATAAATATGAGATTCATTATGTCACCTTTCTCAGATTAGTGCATCAACTAACGAAAATATTATTGTGTTTGTGTGAGTTGCCAAATATTTTTTGCAGGCAGATATTGGTTCTGCTGAAGACCACTAGGTGTCCTCTATTGGTTGTTTTACTTCAGGGTTCTATATTTGGAGACACCAAAACTGTCTTCTCTTGAAATTATTCCTTTATACTCTCTTAGAATCACCTAATTGCTTGTCTATCTATGTTTAGATAAAATGCATGGCAGTGGATATTCACAGATGTAAAGGTGATTTCTCTGTATTTATACTTTCTCCTCAGGTTAAAGAAGGAGTTTGTTTGTTCTCTAAAAATAATCCTTTATTTCAAGAGAATTGTTTTCAATATTACCATATATTTTTAAGAAGATATTTTAGCAGATCCTCTGGAGTTCTAAAGTACTGTGTGATGAGTTCTATTTGGATAGGCAGTATTATTAAGTCTAGACAATTAAAAAGAAGTTGACAAAGTATGTGTTGGTGTATGTATATGTGTGTGTGTTAGGGGTAAGGTATATACTTTTATGAATACTTTTTGACTAGAACCCTGAAGCTAATATGTATAATACTGATGCTTTTGATATGGAAATATCAGTTTAATGCTAAAATATAAGATCAATTTTGAAATGTCCAGAATCCTATTTTAAGATTAAAATATCAGAATTTCTTAATGCCCCATATTGCCCAATCTGTGTTCCCGTTTTGCAGGTGTTTATCTACTCCCATTGCTATATATTGATAACTAGACTTGTAACCCAAACTTCCAAATTCGGTATCCCTAAGCTTCAAAATTTACATGTCATTGCTATGAAAATATCTCCTGAGCTCCTCAAGCTCAGTATGTCCATTTCTGCTTCAGGTCTCCTCCTTCTCTCGTTTCTTGTTACTCAGTTCAGAAATCCAAGAGGTATCCTTGACGCCTCTGCTTTCAGTCTCCATAGTTAACTAACCAAGTTCTACTGGTTCTGCTTCTTGGAATGTGGTCTCAATTCTAACCTTCCTTCACTCAGTCTTCTCTGTCATCATCCTAGTCCAAGCCAACATTGGTCATTTCTTATTTGCATTTTCATAGTAGAGTCATTACTAGGTTTAAAAATTCTCTCTTGCTTGGCCTCCAGGGGCCTCAAAAGTGATGTTTTGAAGAGCAGATTTTACCATATCATCCACCTGCTGAAAATATTTCTATGACATTTCATTATCATAAGGACAAATTCCATAATTCAAGGTTCTTTGAAATCTGAGTCTTTCCCACATCAGCCTGGAAAACTACTTTTTCATTGTTTTTAACTAGACTGAACATATTTATGTTTGTCACATATGCTTTCTTAAGGCCTTTACAAGTGTTGTTCACTTTTTCTATAACTTTGTTCCTTTGGCCAACCCCAATTCATCCATCACATTTTGTTCCTTTGACTTTGGCTTTAAGTTAAGATACCCTAGGGTGGAATTAGTGAATCTCTCAGGTAATGTTAGTTCTATCTGTAATGTGCTGGCATACCCTTGTGCTTTTTGCTTTGTAACATTCCTCACCTTTGTAATTTCTCTTAAACTCTGCCTTCCCAACTATATATTAAACTCCAGAAGGGCAGAAACCATATACTTTATGTGTTTTTAGCTGCTGGTTTCATGTCTGGAAAATAATGGGGCACAAGAGTACTTACTAAATGAGCTAAATTATGACTTCAAGGGAATTTCAATTCAGCAAATGTAAACAAACATAAGAAAAACAGTAGAGTGTCTTAAATTTAAAGTTGGAGATTTTTATAGTGTAGAAGAAAAACTAAACAGAAGATGTGCTATGAGAGTGTGATAGAAGGTAGAGGAGAAGCTCTAAATTAAATAAGGCATCCTGATAAAACTGGCCACTTTGAAAACCCAGCTTGAAAGTATATGTCCTTCCAAATGAGATAGGCCTGGGAAATATTCCAAGAGAATTGAGAAATCATGGATGAATTCAATCTAGCTTATCATTTATGGGGATAATAATGATTTTATGCTCAGTCTCTCAGAAGAGGTTTGAGGTTCAAATGAGATGTTACTGTTGAACATACTTAGAAATGCTTAAGCTTTATAGAAATGTGCATTATTGTAATCATAAAAGTCCCTACTAGTTTAAAATAAGTAAAATTTCAACAGAGAGTTCAGTAATGTGCTTACTGCTTTTCTAAGTATTGGGAGCACTATTAATACTATCAGGCATTATTTCTTTCCAGCATATACCTAGTAAAGATTTGCAGCAGTAACTGAATCAGGCTAATTTAGGACAAAGCACATTCAGCCTTTCATTTCTCCATAATTTCTGGAGAACTCTCAGTTTTCTGTTTCATTGTGTATGTCAACACAGCATGTATTACTTCTACTGCTATTTTAGACTCATCTGGGTGCTGTTAGAGTGCAAACTGGGATGCGGTTGTTTCCTGAGTAGTGGATCCAAAATTTGTAATGTGGTTCTGTTTTAAACTTGAATTCTAGTTCAACTGCCAGAGCGTTTCATAAAAACACCTTGCTGTAGATTGTGTTACTTTAATTATCTGGGTAATGATCTCAGCTGAACAGGTCACTTTGCTTAGCCTTGTATTCTGTGATGCACGTATCCACAAAAGGGAAGATGTGAAGAGACATGACATAATTGGAAAATGGTACAGTGAAATCCAAGAATATCTTGTTGTTACAAATAATGAGGTGAAACTAAACCAATCTCTTATGGGAATGTTAAATGTAATTACTCATAGACGGAAAACATGGGCTTTTTATTGTCATTTCTGACAAGTCAGTCTTTTACTTTAGTCAGATACAATGTCAAAGTGTTAGTAATTTGAAATATTTTAGAAAACGAAGTTATGCTCGCATTATGTCAAAAGTAGTAGTTGATTCAGATTTCATTGGACAAACCATAGGATTGAAATATATGAGAAACTGTCATAGAAAGTCAGCTTTATAAGATATTATTACTGTGTTATGAAAGCTCCGGAATAAATAAAATTAGAGCCCTTGAATTGTACTGAGCAATGGATGAGCAAGACCTACTTTGACTTTCCTTTCTGTCTTGCTGATGTATGCACTTAAGATTTTGTGTTAGAGAAGTCGTGTCTTAGTGTGAAAGGGAAATACATTTGGTTGGTTATATAATTCTGGTGGCTATTTTGAGTTAAGTCTGCCATTTAGGCCATATTAAAAAAAAAAAAAAGAGAGAGAAAGTCTTTTTCTTATTACATCTTAAAGTGAAAGTAGACATTGAGTAAGGATTCTAGAAACTAGTCCCAGGATTCGTATTATTTAAAGCAGTTGTGGAGGAAGAAAATATTAGCTATTTTGAGATAATCTTATCTGTCAGGAGTGGTGGAATCAAAATGGTTTCCATTAAGGTTGGTGATGCTTCCCTGGTGGCTCATATGGTAAAGCATCTGCCTGCAATGCGGGGGACCTGGGTTCTATCCCTGGGTTGGGAAGATCCCCTGGAGAAGGAAATGGCAACCCACTCCAGTATTCTTGCCTGGAAAATCCCATGGACAGAGGAGCCTGGTAGGCTACAGTCCATGGGGTCACAATGAGTCAGACACAACTGAGTGATTTCACATCATCATCATCAACGTTGGTCGTCAGTGGGAATATTTGCAATGATATGCTGATTATTTTAATGTGCTACTTTTCCCGTTGTTACTGATGTGGGATATGAGCTGGGTAAACATATGAAACAAAAGAAATTAAGGTGATTGAAATGCAAATCAAGAATACATTGCACAAGTCGTTTCTAGACACTTTTATATCATGGGAAAAAAAATAAGGATGACAGCTTCTACTTAGGTCATATGGTTGTTTTAATAATCAAAAAGAAAATTCATGTGAAAATGCTTTGTAAACTCTAAAACTGAAAGTGTAAAGAGAATAATAATATAGACAGTCAAATTATTTTACTGTTTTTTTTTTTTTCACAGACTCTCTGGGAAAAAAAAGAAATTCCTATCTTCCTCAATATTTGACATCATACCAGAGTGTAAGGGGGGAATTTGAGTTGTGATAGTGTGTAGAATCTAATATAGATAGACTGAGAATCCAAGAGTTGTTAACTCCCTAATAATATCTAATCGAAGTGCTTGGGGAGTCAACTAATTTTGTGGAGGCTGCACTCTTTTTAGTATGGGAAGCAGTTTTCCACTGTGTAAAAATAGTAATCTCATGATACGGATAAATGTTTGGAGCAATTCCTTCCAACTGATTGGCACTGAATCATAAGCATTCAGGTTCACAGATTTTAATAATACTGTGAGATTAAAAATGCTTCTCAATTTTTATTCAATATGAAATACAAACTTAGACAGTCCTTAATCTGGTAGAGGATTACCTCTCCCCTTCTCCCTGGCGTGTTTGTTGTAGCAGCAGAATCATTTTCTAATAACAATAATTAGTTGTTGTGCAGTCACTAAGTCATGTCCAACTCTGCAATTCTATGGACTGCAGAATGCCAGGCTCCCTTGTATTTGTTAGAAAAGAGTTATTGAAGAACTTCTGCCAATAGATTTATAATATATATTTTAGAATAATACTAGAACATGAATGGTTTCAAAAGTTATATGTGTATTTATTACTGTGACGTGCAAAGCTAAGTTATGTATAGTGAACTCTGCAAGTTCTAAGTGACTAGTTTTCTGTTTCCAGACATACTTTGGGAATTGTGACCTTAATGACTAAAATTTAACCATTGGGGAATGAGTCATTTTTGTTCTTTCAAGAATATTTTACAGAACTTCAAATATAGTTTAAGCCATTACCAGGTAATATTTTAGTAGGCTCTTTGTTGTCAGGTAGTGAGAAAAATTCTCAAGTAATTGAGTAATTCTTAAACAAGGAGAATAGGTGTATGAATGTGAGTTTTGCAACTTGAATGAGAGGTGCATTTGCATGAGAGGGGTTCTGCCTCATGTGAGAAGTTTAGCTGGGCTGCAGGGGAGAAAGACAACAGCAAGTGATTAAAAAAACACAGTTTTGCTGAAGCCTTTCCTTGTTGCCAAATTACCAGTTTTTGCCTAGTGTTGGAGATAAATGTGTTAATGTTTCCAAGTCTTATTGCTGCGAATTTTACCAACTAAATCATCCATCCCCCTTCTCATTTAGTTGAATTGTTATTTCTGATGTTCCAAAAATCTCCTGTGTCTTGAAATTAGATGATGACTCTGTGGTTTCAGATGAAGAGATTTCTAGTTAACACATGTCCTAGAAAAATTCTACTGTTTTTGAAAGAATTCTGTTTAGTACCACATTTCTTAAGTGTATGATTCTGTACCTCCAATTACACATTGTGAGTGTAATCACATACTAACCATTCTAACAAAAAATAAGAGACTACGTAATTAAATACTTTGCTGATTCCTCATTTGTGAACTTCATATCTTTATATTATTATCAGATGTAGTATGTAATATAAATCAATTGGCTACCAACCAGATGCTGAGTACTGTACTACATACAGGAATACAAAGATAGATAATCAACGACTTTTGCTAAACATGATTTTGTAATCTAGTGGAAGAATTAGAAAAGGAAATAAACAGTTGTAACATATCTATTAGAAATTGTTGAATGGGATATTCTGAGTATAATTATAAGACTACATCTCGGGCACAAGGAACTCCACAGTCAGTTTACTAAGTCTGCTAAAGAAGCAGGAGTGGGTAGTGTTGGTGTCTGAGTTAGATATTTATCCTCCTTTGATTAATAAGTGGAAATAAAGCTGTAAAATGCCATGTCATTTAAAATTTTTTGAGTTTTACAAGCAGTAAAAGCAATTTTCTTTATTAATAAAATAATATCAATACTGTGTTGAGATTGCAAAATTACTTCTCATTACTGGACTATGAAACATTTTCATAACATTCAAACCTACACATTTGTGAAAGATTTGTAAAAGTAGAGAACTTTTTAGGAAGCAGAAAGAACATTATACTTAAATTTCATACATAGCATTATAAACTCTGTAATTAGTGAGAGAATTTAACAGAAGGAACCTAGTTTCTCACTCTTTTACTCTCTTTGCTTTTCTATAGTATGGATGCTTTTGCGCAAGACTCCTAACCAGAAAATGTTAATTTGCAAGACCAAACATATCAAAATTAATTATTCTCTTTTACTCCATATGGATCTTCAGATGATAATTTATTTTATTCAGTTATTTGATGTGGAGAGGAAATGCTTCAGGTTAAAAATACAATTTAAATGTGATAAAATTTCACAGCTATTTATAAATGTTTTCTCCCCAATTATGCAGCTAACAATTTCTTAAAGAAAAGAAACATAATAATTTCCTCACAGTTCAGTCATACAAGCATGTTATCATTAGCAAAAAATTAATCAAGATGTCCTCAGATTTGGGAGAGGATTTCCTTAGAAGTGTTATTTTAGAAATCATATTCAGTATTCCCCAGTATGTGGTCTCTTGAGTTATTAATGGTTTCATGGGGAGAAAATTTTGTTTTTGATTTTTTAATGTTGAGATGTTATCACTTGGCCCAAGATATCTTAGCAGCTTCTCATAGGGCCTTATTGGACAATTCAATGACCAGCCTCAAAGTGATAATATATATATTACTTTCTATGACTCTTTGGCCAAAATCTGTCACATGACTTCACCTAGCCATCAGAAGTCAAGAAGAGCAATCTTACTATGCACATGGGTGGCAATGAGCTGGAGCTATTTGCATATTAGTATTACTTAAGGAGTTGGGATAGCTGAGAGATAGGGACAGAGTTGTCTGGAATGGATCACTAAGTTGGCCTATGGCTAACTTGCATATAAACTTGTATCTATTATATTAAAAATAAAATCATGAGTCTGCTTGATCATCCAATGTTTTTCTCTCAAGAACATTTCTGGTCTTATATAAACAACCTTTTAGGTAGTGAATAATGCCATTATGGAGAAAACATGTTGTGTGCTCACTCACCTAGAGCCAGGCATCCTGGAATGTGAAGTCAAGTGAGCATTAGGAAGCATTACTATGAACAAAGCTAGTGGAGGTGATGGAATTCCAGCTGAGCTCTTTCAAATCCTAAAAGATGATGCTGTTAAAGTGCTGCACTCAGTATGCCAGCAAATTTGGAAAACTCAACAGTGGCCACAAGACTTGAAAAGGTCCGTTTTTCATTCCAGTCCCAAAGAAAAGCAATGCCAAAAAACATTCCAAATACTGTACAATTGCACTCATTTCACATGCTAGCCAGGTTATGCTCAAAATCCTTCAAGTTATGCTTTAGCAGTACTTGATCTGGAGAACTTCCAGATGTACATAGTAGGATTGTATGTCTCTTGATGAATTACTCTCTTAAGAACCACAAAATGACCCTTTTTGTCTCTGATCTATACTTTGACATTAATATAGCCATTCCATCTTTAAATGATTAGTATTTGTATGGTATATGTTTTTCCATGTTTTATTTTCAATGTTTTTATTTTAAAGTGATGTTTTGTGTACAATTTTCAAACTTGCTTTTTTTTATTTTCACATCTGATAATCTCTAACATTTAATTTAAATGATTTACATATAATGTGAATCCTACAGTTGAGTTTAAGTATACCATCTTGATATTTGTTTTCTATTTATCCCATATGTATTTTGTTATTTTCCCCAATTTTCTCCCCTTTTTATACCAAGTATTTTGTATGACTGATTTCAACCACTGAATTAGTAACCATTGTGTGTTAATGTTAGTTGCTCAGTCGTGTCCGACTCTTTGAGACTCCGTGAACTGTAGCCCACCAGGTTCCTCTGTCCAGGGAGTTTTCCAGGACAGAATACTGGAGTGGGTTACCATTCCCTCCACCAGAATTAGTAACTATACTTCAATATTTTTCCCAATACTTGTTCTGAGGTTTACAGTATGCATCTTTAGATTATCACAGTCTACATTCACAAAATATTATACATTTTTACATTTGATCTGAGAAATTTATTTATTTATTTTGAGAGGGAAATAAAGTTTATTAGAGTGGAAGATGCTGTTAGAATAGTGGGCCAGTTCAAGGGAGAACTGACATTGAACAGAGGTCCTTAGTCCACTTTTATACCCAGGGTACCAGGGTGGGATAAGGGTCTTGCAGGTCATTTGCTGATTGGATTAGGCAGATATACTGGTTGGGGCTCTTCTCCCTCTGGGGTAGGAGGGGAGACAGGTTATACTCTCAGGAGGATCTGAAATCCATTAATAGGTACAACATGGGGGAAGGAAGGATGATAAGGGTCTGGTTTTTCTATTCCTGCATTCCAAGACCCTCCTTGGTTTTACCTGCTCAATTTAACTTCTGGTCTGAGAAATTTAAAACAGTATATTTTCATTGTCTCTTTGCTGGCCTTTGTGCTGTTTTTGTCATGTAATTTATCTCTATATTTATTATAAATGCCCAAATATATTGTAATTATTTTTGTTCGAAACAGATAATTGTATTTTAAAATAGTTTTTAATGAATTTAAAAATGCATTTTTTTTAACGATTTCTATTGCCATTGCCTTGTGTAGATCCATATTTCCATCTGGTATCATTTTCCTTCTCTCTGTAGAACTTCCTTAAACATTTCTTATAGTACTCGTCTACCACTGATGAATTTTCTTAACTTTCATATGCTTGACAGCCATCATTCATCTTGATTTTTGAAAAGTAATTTTTCTGCATAAAGGAGTCTAAGGAGATTTTTTTTTTATCTCTTAGTACTATGAAGATATTAGTTTATTTCTTTTCCTGCATACATTGTTTCTGATGAGAAGTCTGATGTCATTTTTTTCTTTGTTCTACTGTATGTAATAAGATTTTTTCCTCTGGCTGATTTTAAGGTTTTCTCTTTAGCATTGCTTTTCAACACTTTTTAAGTGATTTAAAATGGTTTTCCTCATGTTTCTTCACCTTAATATTGGCTGAGTACCTTTGAGCCATGTGTTTATATTTTTCATAAATTTGTAATGCTGGCCATTATTTCTTCATATAGTTTCTGTTTCCTCTACCCTTTTTGATAAAATTTCTTGGTTTTTGTGGTGACTTCACATGCATGTCCTGTGCTCAAAGAATCATTGAAGGGTCTTTCTGCAGATCTTGGTGCTCTTGCTCTGTACAACTCCCTTATCTCTGGTATTTTGACTCATAAGTTCCAGCTACCATGACCTTCCTTTCTCTATACTTTGTCCCTCAACTCCACAAGACCACTAAGCTCTATCTTGGTTTCTTTTATCTGTACTCTCCCCGAGAACTCACTCTAGGCAGGGAGCTGGTGCTTTCCCTCTTCCAGGAGTTATTCTTCTGCATTGCCTGTGACCCAGTATCTGAGAACCATCGTTTCTCATAGTTTTTCAGGTTTTGTAGTTGGTTACATCAGGAAGGGAACCTGGTCCCTGTTATTCCATTTTGGTCAAAAACAGGATGATATGCCTTGTTTCAGAATTGAAAAAATCATATTTTATAGAGAGATTTTTGATTTCAGAGATGGGTATGATATGTGTGTGTGCTAAGTGGCTTCGGTCATATCTGACTCTTTGCGACCCTGTGGACCATAGCCCGCCAAGCTCCTCTGTCCATGGGGTTCTCCAGCCAAGAGGAGTGGAGTGGGTTGCCGTTTCCTTCTTCAAGGGATTTTCCTGACCTAGGGATGGAACCTGTGTCTCTTAAGTTTCCTGCATTGGCAGGCAGGTTCTTTCCCATTAGTACTCTTGCCTGGAGAACCCCATGGACAGAGGAGCTTGGTGGGCTATGGTCCATAAGCTTGCAAAGAGCCATCCTTCTTCCATCATTAACAGTATGCTTTTATGGATATAGGTGGAAATGTGCATACACATTTTGTGCCTCTATGTAGAAAAACAAATGATGAACTCCTCTGAAGAGTTAAAGTATATGAGACTTCATCCCTGCAATTACTATCGATTTATCCATTAACAATTGGTTTGATTACTTTCTTCTAGAGTAGCAGATCTTCTTAAGCATTAAACTTTTCCTAACAAAGTATTATGGACATTTTCAAAGGTACAAACTTTGAAAGAATTTCACAGTGAATACTAACAATATTCACTACCTAGATTCTTTAACATCTTAGTACATTTTCTGTACCACATATTTATTCTTCTATTCACATACCAATTTTTTCTTTTGATGTATTTCAAAAGAAACTGCAAACCGCAGTTTATCACAGTCTTCTTCCTCCAAATATTTTAGCATGTATCAAAAGCTCCATCTTTGAGCTCTCAATTTTGTACATGTACTATGACATATAGAATGCTTTTCCTGATATAGCATAGTTGATAGCATAATAAAAGTAAAAATGATCAGATAATGTAAATAATATTGTGAACATTAAGTAACCTTAAAAGTTCAAATATGCATTTTAGTAACAATGGTTCCACCATGATTATATTTATCCAACATATATCATAATTTTAATGCCTTTAGTTTCTGTAACCTTTAGTGATTTTTATGATTAAATTAGTGAGACTGTATTTGGAATGCAACATATTCTTAGCATCCTTTTGGTGTTGGTTATTTCCTCTTTGGAAAGAAGAGATTAAATTGGATGATCTTGAGTATTGTTTTTAGGCCTGGAATTCCCTGACCCTCATACTTCTCCTCCCAACTCCTCAGGTGCACCGAGCTATGATTTGTGAAAGCAAATAATTTGAAGATTTTTCAAACTAGTATTCTTTATGGCTGTATTCAAAATGTATTTAGTTGGAGGAGGGGTAGCAAGAAAATGATTTTCTACTAATCAACATTTATTTCTTGCTTATTAATATATTTCTATTCACCAAATATGTTTACAAAAATACAGAAAAACCTTTCGTGACTTTTCTACAGCTTAAAAAAAATTTGCTTTCCCTTTTGTGACTTGCTTCAAAATAGGTGATTTGTTGAGAACATATGAAAGGGTTCACAGTGTAGGAAATAAAACACTAGTACTAACAAATAGGGTTTTCCTAGTAGCTCAGCTGATAAAGAATCCACCTGCAATGTGGAAGACCCCGGTTCGATTCTTGGATTGGTAAGATCCCCTGTAGAAGGGATAGGCTACCCACTCCAGTATTCTTGGGCTTCCCTGATGACTCAGATAGTAAAGAATCCGCCGAAAATCTGGGAGACCTGGGTTCAATCCCTGGGTTGGGAAGAGCCTCTGGAGGAGGGCCTAGCAGCCTACTCCAGTATTCTTGCGTAGAGAATCCCCATGGCCAGAGGAGTCTAGCAGGCTACACAGTCCGTGGGTCTCAGAGAGTCGAACACGACTGAGTGACTAAGCAAAACACATAGCACAGTAACAGATATTCTCAGTAAGTAGTGCCATGGCCTCTGTTATTCAGGCTTTCAGTGGTCTGCAAGCACATGTGTGCCATATATAAAATAGTCACTTATGTTAGGAAGACACTGACCTGTTCAGTTTTTGTTTATTAAGTACAAGTTCAGTCCCTATCTTAACAGTGTATGGACAACTTTTATTTCATCAAGTCAAGTAAAAAATTAAGTTTGAAAACACAAGTTGACAGGCATTTCATTGCACATTTATGCCAACAGTGCTTCTTATTGACTGAAGTGTCTAAGAAGTTTCTACTTTGCCCATTCTCTATTGTAATATGACAACCCATATATTATTCTTTTTTTCTCAGTACTTTTATAGGTTCTATAAATGAAGAGTGATATACTTAGATAAAGGTATTTAAAATTTCACAAATAAACTGAGAATACTACTTTGGCTATAAATCGTTTATAAAACCAAGGAATGGTAATACTTTCAGGAAATATTATATTTGGCCTTATGTTATGACCTTAATCTGTACACATACTCTTGGGAAATGGAAATCAGGAAATTATAATACTGTCTTTGCCACTCAAAGTAAATGTAATTTTTCTGTCATGTCCATTTTACCTAAAATTACACATTATATTCATAGATAAAAGTACACATGAAAAACTATATCTATCTTGACTGTGCACCCTGAAACTGGTGGTTCTAGATTTTATTTCATAGACAAGTAATCTATTTTTTTCTCAGAGCGTGTGTGTGGTAAAAAGTAGTCATTTTAGTTTTTATTTTGACAATAAGTGACTTAAAAAATCTACAATCTACTATTATTACAATTCCTTGTTACTCTAGAAATATAAGAAGCGATGAAGAATAGTTGACAATGAATTCTTGCTTCCCCAGGTCAGTGAAAATAGTCACCATGGCTCCACCTGGTCCACAGAGGAGCCTTTGGAGTGATGGCTCAGTCTAAGTGAATCATCAAGAGGATGAGAGACAACTTTATGCATCCTTTACACATGATGGAAACTATCATATGCAATGGTATCCCAATTATTCTAAAAAGAAATAACACATGTGTAACTTAGTGAGAGAAGACATTCCTTCTAGTGACTTGGAATAATAAATGACTGATTTTGCAGGTTCTCCATTTCAATGTCAGTTATCAAAAAGAAACCTGCCATTTAGAGAGGAAGAATAAAATGAAATCAGAATTACTAGAATTACAGAATTGTATTCCTCCTGCCTGAAGGCACAGTCATCTTATTTAGCATCAGTTCTTAAGCATTTGACTTTGAGAAATCTATCTGAAATAGAAGGGAAGGCAAATGGATAGACCCTGTTTGTCATTTCTGCACATAGCAATATATATATATATATTCAGCAATATATAAGATATATTCAGACTTTATTTTGATAAAGTCACTGGAAGGTTTTAATCAGAGGACTCAGAGGAGTTACAAGACCCAATTTGGAAAAGAAAGTTAAAACAACCTAACAGAAAAGACATTACTATGTTCACAATATAGAAATATATGCTTATATATGCCATATGCCGTATATGTGTGTGTGTGTGTATATACACAAACATACATGTCTGATTAAAACCTTCCAGTGACTTTATTATAATAAAATCTGATTATGCCTTACCATGACCTCCAGGACCTTGCATAATCTGACCCTTTGCCTCTCTCTCCAAAATTAGCTTGTATCACTCTCTCCTTTGCAGATGTTCACTGGCTACATTAGACTTCTTCTTGAAGCTGGATCCTTCATTAGGAATTTTTGTATCGGTTACATTCTCTGCCTTCCTAAACAACTTGAACGTTATCTTTTCAGAGTGATATTTGGTGAACACATTTAGCTCAAGTTGTTATTCCTCTCTATTCACCTTCACAATATTGTGGGTCTTTGCTTCTTGGCACTTAGGATGGTTTTGTTGGGACTTCCCTGGTGGTCCAGTGGCTAAGACTCCATGCTCCCAATGCAGAGGCCCCAGGTCCCATCCCTGGTTAGATCACACATGCCTCAACTAAAAAGGATCCTGCATGCTGCAACGAAAACTGAAGGTCCTGTGTGTTGCAACTAAGACCTGGTGTAGGCAAAAAAAAAGAATGGTTTTATGTGTGTCATGACTCACATGGTTTTATGTGTCTCCATCAGGATGTTGGTTGAGAGTATAAACTTCAGCTTTCTCTGTTAGTGTTGAATTCCCAGTGCTTCAGGAGTTCCTGGTTCACAGAGAACATAGTAGTGATTGTTGAGGGATATTTCATGAGAGCAATTGTTACTGATGGTAGTATTGAAATGATTTCCACATCAGTATTCAGAACTGCTGGTCTAGACATTCATGTAGTTATTTTCAACAAAAAAGCATTATCAGATGTTGATTTGCGATTGACAGGAATAATCTTTCACAATTATCATAAAATTTATAAATGACAACAATGTCATGTGGCTGATGTACATGACTGTGTTGAAATTCTGTTTCGCTTCTTCTGAGATATGTAACTTTGCTAAGTTTTCATTTCCCAATCTACATAGTAGGAATAATAGATGACTCATGGGAGCATTGTAAATATTGAATATAGTACATCTCTAAAGGGCAGAGCCTGAACTCAGTGCTTGCCATAGAGAAAGAATTTTATGAATCATTAACATAAAACTTTGCTTTTATTATTCAAAATTTTCTTCTCTTTGGGAAAATATGCCTTTTATATAAACAAAACCACAGAGATTCTAATATGAATGAATCAAAATAATGGTGTAATAATGGATTGAAGTATTTAATTATTTTATTCCAGTTTTTGTAATGAAGTAAAACATTTCACAAAGTACCCTGAGGTCAAGACTTAGCTCAGTGCAATTTTGCATCTTAATTTTATTTGGATTGTATTCATATATTTTATAAACATTATTTATGTATATGCTTCTAGGCTTCTGAAAATCTGTAGTTTTGGCTTCTTTTTTTACCTTCTTAGCTGTGTGCATGTGTGCTCAAATTAAACATGTACTGACTTATAGTTTATTCAGGGAGTGAGTTTGCAGGGGGAGTAGTATGAAGTGTTGGGAAATATGGGCCAGAAGCCAAGCCTTGAGGGATGGGGATGGCCTCCCTTATCTTTGGACTTTCTTTGAGTTCAGTTCAGCTCAGTTGCTCAGTCGTGTATGACTATTTGCGATCCCATGAGCTGCAGCATGCCAGGCCTCAATATCCAACACCAACTCCTGGAGCCCATCCAAACTCATGTCCATGCCATCCAACCATCTGTTGTCCCCTTCTTCTTCTGCCCTCAATCTTTCCCAGCATCAGGGTCTTTTCAAATGAGTCAGCTCTTCCCATCAGGTGGCCAAAGTACTGGAGTTTCAGCTTCAACATCAGACCTTCCAATGAACACCCAGGACTGATCTCCTTTAGGATGGACTGGTTGGATCTCCTTGAAGTCCAAGGGACTCTCAAGAGTCTTCACCAACACCTAGTTCAAAAGCATCAATTCTTTGTTGCTCAGCTTTCTTTATAGTCCAACTCTCACATCCATACATGACCACTGGAAAAACCATAGCCTTGACTAGACAGACATTTGTTGGCAAACTAATGTCTCTGCTTTTTAGTATTCTGTCTAGGTTGGTCATAACATCCCTTCCAAGGAGTATGCGTCTTTTAATTTAATGACTACAATCACCATTGGCAGTTATTTTGGAGCCCCCAAAAAACAGTCTCAGTGTTTTCACTGTTTCCCTATCTATTTGCCATGAAGTGATGGGACCAGATGCCATGACCTTAGATTTCTGAATGTTAAACTTTTTAAAAAATTTTTTATTTTTTTAAAATTTATTTATTTGTTTTTTCCTTTACATTATTGTGTTGGTTTTGCCATACATTGACACGAATCCACCATGGGTATACATGTGTTCCCCTTCCAGAACCACCTTCCCACCTCCTTCCCGATTCCATCCCTCTAGGTCATCCCATGCACCAGTCCTGAGCACCCTGTATCATACATCAAACCTGGGCTGGCGATTGATTTCACATATGATAATTTACATGTTTCAATACTGTTCTCCCATATCATCCCACCTTTGCCCTCTCCCATAGAGTCCAAAAGACTATTCTATACATCTGCATCTCTTTTGCTGACTCACATTCAAGGTTATCATTACCATCTTTCTAAATTCCATATATATGCATTAGTATACTGTATTGTTGTTTTCCCTTCTAGCTTACTTCATTCTGTATAATAGGCTCCAGTTTCGTCCACCTCAGTAGAACTGATTCAAATGTATTCTTTTTAATGGCTGAGTAATATTCCATTGTGTATATGCACCACAGCTTTCTTATCCATTCGTCTGTTGATGGAATCTAGGTTGCCTCCATTGAATCTTAAGCTTTAAGCCAACTTTTTCACTCAGAGTCCTCTTTCACTTTCATCAAGAGACTCTTTAGTTCCTCTTCACTTTCTGCCATAAGGATGGTGTCATCTGCATATCTAAGGTTATTGATATTTTTCCCAGCAATCTTGATTCCAGCTTGTGCTTCATCCAGCCCAGTGTTTCTCATGATGTACTTGCATATAATTAAATAAGCAGGGTAACAATATACAGCCTTGACCTACTCCTTTTTCTATTTGGAACCAGTCTATTGTTCCATGTCCGGTTCTAACTGTTGCTTCCTGACCTGTATACAGGTTTTTCAAGAGGCATGTCAGGTGATCTGCTATTGCCATCTCTTTCAGAATTTTCCATAGTTTATTGTGATCCACATAGTCAAAGGCTTTGGCATAGTCAATAAAGCAGAAATAGATGTTTTTCTGGAGCTCTCTTGCTTTTTTGATGTTTTTTTAAACATCCAGAAGATGTTGGCAATTTGATCTCTGGTTCCTCTGCCTTTTCTAAAACCAGCTTGAGCATCTGGAAGTACATGGTTCATGTATTGCTGAAGCCTGGCTTGGAGAATTTTGAGCATTACTTTACTGGCGTGTGAGGTGAGTGTAATTGTGCAGTAGTTTGAGCATTCTTTGGTGTTTCCTTCTTGGGATTGGAATGAAAACTGACCTTTTCCATCCCTGTGGCCACTGCTGAGTTTTCCAAATTTGCTGGCATATTGAGTGCAGCACTTTCACAGCATCATCTTTCAGGATTTGAAATAGCTCAACTGGAATTCCATCACCTCCACTAGCTTTGTTTGTGGTGATGCTTCCTTTCTAAGGCCCACTTGACTTCACATTCTGTCTTGCTTTAGGTGAGTGCTCAGACCATTGTGATTATCTGGGTTGTAAAGATCTTTTTTGTACAGTTCTGTGTATTCTTGCCACCTCTTCTTAATATCTTCTGCTTCTGTTAGGTCCATACCATTTCTGTCCTTTATTGAGCCCATCTTTGCATGAAATATTCCCTTGGTATCTCTGATTTTCTTGAAGAGATCTCTAGTCTTTCTCATTCTATGGTTTTCCTCTATTTCTTTGCATTGATCACTGAGGAAGGTGTTCTTATCTCTCCTTGCTATTATTTGGAACTCTGCATTCAAATGGGTATATCTTTCCTTTTCTCCTTTGCTTTTCGCTTCTCTTCTTTTCACAGCTATTTGTAAGGCCTCCTCAGACAGCCATTTTGCTTTTTGCATTTCTTTTTCCTGCGTATGGTCTTGATCCCTGTCTCCTGTACAATGTCATGAACCTCTGTCCATAGTTCATCAGGCACTCTGTCTATCACATCTAGGCCCTTAAATCTATTTATCTCTTCCACTGTATAATCATAAAGTATTTGAATTAGGTCATACCTGAATGGTTTAGTGGCTTTCCCCACTTTTTTCAATTTAAGTCTGAATTCGGCAATAAGGAGTTCATGATTTGAGCCACAGTTAGCTCCCAGTCTTGTTTTTGCTGACTGTATCATAGCTTCTCCATATTTGGCTGCAAAGAACATAATCAATCTGATTTCAGTGTTGGCCATCTGGAGATGTCCACATGTAGAGTCTTCTCTTGTTTTTTTTTGAAGAGGGTGTTTGCTATGATGAGTGCGTTCTCTTGGCAAAAGAGAAGGTAAACCTTTTCAGGGCACATGCAGATGAATGCTTATCTAATACTAACATGTAAACCAGTACCTCAAATAGCTACATGCTATTAGATCAAACATTTCCATGACAGAAAAATCAAGGGTGATATTTTTAGCCCAGAACCTGAGAACACAGAAATAGAATTTGTGTTAATACTTCCTTATCATCTTAAGAGCATGACAGATTTCTAGTAGAAAGAGGCCTCCTTCCTCCAGGACTGACTCATAGCCTCATCACCACAGTCTGCCTGAAACGTCATCCAGACTAATGCCAGTATATCCTGGATCCCAGTTTGCCTCTATAAATGTAAGAATTCTCAGATTACCACATTTTTCCCACCCCATATGGTTCCATGCATGTACTACCCTAACTTCCTCTTGTGAACTTCTCCAACCCCATCCCTGATAGTGTCCGCTGGGTCACAGGTATCTAGAACTCTTTCAATAAAATTCCTCTGTTCACTTTTTGTTTTCAATAAAATTCCTCTGTTCACTTTTTGTTTTCTCAAACTGAAACCTAGTTTTTACTTGAAGACACTGTTTCTTCTGTAGCCCATGCAAGTGGTGATTTTTCTCTTTTCTTCTACTTATTCTTGGGCCCTGCAAGTGAGAGAGCATGTTGATCCTCCTCTATCCAGCTGCTTACTTGACTCCTCTTGCCCACCATATCAATATCCAGTCCACTGAGTCTATTTCAAAATAGATCTAGAAAGTGACCATTTCTGAACCATTGCCACCTTTACATTCTGTTTCAAGCTATCCTCATCTCCCACTGGAGTTATTGTAACACTTCCTAAATGTTTTATTTCTTCCCTTGCATCCTTTGGGCTAATTTTTTTGAGATCACTGTCAGTGCATTCTTTTGAAAACCTTAGCAAACCATGTCACTTCACAGCTCCAAACAATGCAATTGGTTTTCAGTCCCATGAAGAGGCCCAAAAGGTCCTCCTACATTATCTGACTCCTTGATTACCTTTGTAATCTCATCTTTTATTGGAAGGCTCTTTTTACTTCCTTCTAGCCATACTATACCCCTCCTATATCTAGAACTTTGCCAAGAATATCCTTCATGGCTTTTGGACCAGCTCTTTCCTCTATCTGGAAAGCTCTTTAACCAGATAAGTCTCTTGTTTTTACTTCTTTCAGGTCTCTACTCAAGTTATGGGTAGAAGGTCAAGTTATGAGTGAGCTCTTCCTTGACTACTGTGTATAAAGCATCAGTCTACTCCTCTATTCTTTATCCATCCTGATCTAAGTTTTCTACATAAAACTTATTACAACTCCTTATATTATATATTTATTTACCTCACTTGCCCTAAAATGAAAGCTCTAGGAGAAAGGAGACTTTGTTTTATTTACATATTATTTTATCCTCTTCACCTAGATCGATTTTTACGATCTAGTTGATTTATACTCATTATTTGTTGAATGAGTATTTAAATTGTCTCATCACTCTTCTGAACTATAGAGGATGGGAGTCTTCATTTTCATTACTAGGAGATGTTTCTTCTCCTTACAAAGAAGAGCTAACTTTACCAAGTTCTGATAAAATAACAGAGGATGGGCAGAAAATGAATATGGATAATAATATCATAGTAGTTAAGATGAAAGTTTCTTGAAAATTTTTCATTTAACTCAAGAAAAGACATTATATAGCCTATTTATCTGGAGAAGGCACTGGCAACCCACTCCAGTGTTCTTGCCTGGAGAATCCCAGGGATGGGGTGCCTGGTGGGCTGCCGTCTATGGGGTCCCACAGAGTTGGACACGACTGAAGTGACTTAGCAGCAGCAGTAGCAGCAACCTATTTATCAAAGCTTGGAGGTTTAGAAATGGATGTAATCTTAGAGGAAAGTAAGACATAAAGAGGCAAAGTGAACTTGTCCAGAATAATGGAACTAATCAGTTGTCTGGAGGGGTTGCATCTCTGCCTCATTATTTTCCATTCAGAATCCATTCACTCAACAGTGAACATTCACTGAGCGCCTACTGAGGGTATGCTATGGTCAAGGAAACACATACAAGATCTCCTCTGATGGATCTGAAAGTAGCAAAGGAGATTAATTTTAAAAATATTTACGTTAAACACGTACATTCTTGGACCTTGTTTTGTGAAGAAGGCAGCATTAAGAGGGGAGACTGACCCAATCTGAGGGATAAAGTGACCCTTCTCTGGGTAAGTGTAATCATGAAAGGAATGGACTTTTGAGGGATGAAGAGGAGCTAGCAACAGAAAGAGGAACGGATTGTTTTTCTGGCAAAAAGATCAGACCCCTGTTCCTGGAAGAGGCAGGAAGGAGCACAGTGGTGTCACCTGATGGTGGGAAGGCTTAGGTGGCCTTTGATAGTGCTAGACTCCTGATCCAGTATTATATTAACTGCTTATTAAAGCATAATAGCCATTGAGAAATATATAGCCTTATGCACAATTTAACTACAAATAAAGCATTCCTTTGCCTTCTGTTTCCATTTTAGGGATGCGTTTGCCATTAACTGAAAAGTTCACCTCTCCAGTTGTTTGTGTTGGTGGACTTATTTTCACTTTCTTATTCTTTCTTTCAAAGAGCCTTCTCCTGACAATCTAGTTCTTTGTAGCTCATCTTTTCTCATCCAGCTCGTTTCCTATTTTTATTGCTGAGTCATCCAATCAAGCTTAATTGTCTCTCTCTCTACAGCTGGCTCTGTCTTTTGGAGAAAAAATTCTGCTCCAGGTGCACTTTTTAAAATTAGGGAAATATGAGTGTCTAAACATAGGCACAGCTAGTTTAATGGTGAATTCTGAAGCTATGGAAGATGATTAGCATCTTTTACCTTTCATCATGGTGACCAATAAGATATTGAACTATCCTATTGCAAGCTACCCCTCACACCCACTGATGTTTTTAAAAAATTCCTTCTAAATGATTTTTATTTGTTGCTTGATGAGTTCTTTCCTTTTCAGAAATTTTAGATTAACTCAAAACTATCACACATTTTTCCTCCCAAAGGAAATGTGGCTTAAAATAATAATACAGCTAAATTAAGAAATTACATTTTGGAAATAATGAAAAATCATTTGAATTTCCTCTCTGTTATCCATGACACAAAATTTCCAAGTAAATTCATTGTTTAACTGTTGAAAGGGAGATGATTTAACCTATTTAAGAAAAAGGCTCATAAGACCTACCATATGGAAGTTTTGGTTGAATAATAAGAAAAATATGAAGTTAAATCATTTGTAATCTTTCTAAAATACTTTGTTATATGTTATTGAACATAAGAAATAATTTATTCTAATATACTATATCGATCTTCTAAAATTTGTCCTAATTAGTAAATTATACTAATTAGTAAATGAAACATCTGATCAGTTTATCAGATATTAGTGTATAAATATTTAGGTTAACCTGTTTATAAAATGCCACTTATATTGCCCCAGATAATACATTTTGACCTATGTATCAAATTAAAGATTCAAATTGTTTGATACTTTATGTTTCATGGGGGCTCAGCATTTATACTTAGGTGATATTCAAAATGTTTACAAAAAGTTTCATTTACCAGATATTTCATTTTCCCTTTCTTCATATTGTAGCTATATACATAACTCTTTCTCAATTAATTTACATTCCAAATTTGATTTGTGGGGCTAAAATTGATGGGAAAATAGAGGGAAAACAAATTATAAATAGAATGTATAGCTATCATGATAGCACTTCACATATGTTATATTAAATAATCCACACAATAATTACAAAGGTAGGTATTATTTATCCTTTCCACAAGTCAGGAAACTCAGTTTCAGAGAAACTGAGAGGAAATCAGTTTGAAATTGTTCTTTAAATGAAAAGTGTTTGATGATATACATATTGTGAGTTTCGCTAAGTATATTAATGCTATGTTGAGATCTTCATTTTCTATCCATTACAGTGAATCAGAACACCTTACTGTGATAGTAAGAGTACTACAGAAAAATAGGGTTTAATTCAGTGAGATAATGTGAGGTGAAATAAGGCAAACTTGAGGAATCAGGGACTTCTATTTTCAGCTTTGTGGCTATCTCATTAAATGAGCTCAGGAAAGCATTTAACCTTTTGAAGCCTGACTTTCCCCTTCTGAGGAAAAAAAAGAAGGAACAATCATGAGGTTTATCTAACAAAGCTTTTCTGAAGATTAAACTGTGTGAATTTCCTGTTCCTGGAATAAAGATTACTAGAAACTAGAGCTCTTTGCATGTCTTTATGATGAGCTCAAATCACCCTTAATGTTTTTCCTAGTCATAAAGGAAACACATTTTTTAAATACCTTTCCCAGGGTTTTCCCACTATTCAGAGAACCATTGTTTGGATAAGAAGAAAATTGCTGAATAGCCTAATTTCTAGTCTGCTTGTGTTTTTAACCAACTGTGTGGTTAATTTAACCACAGATTAAATTAAGTGGTTTAATTGATTAAGTCATTTAAACTCTGAGACCAAGGTTTACTTATTCCAGTAATCAGGGATGGATTATCTAGTTCAACTTTAAATAACATCAGTGATTTTTCAGTCTTCCAGAATAATGCTTGGCACATAATAGAAACTCAATAAATACTGGGTGGAATGAATGAGTGAATGAATGATTCATTATACTTCCTTAATTTGCTTTATTGCTTGAGGTGCTATAGGTGTGTCAGAGAAATTTAAAGGAAAGCTATGAGGGAGCAGTACTATGGGGAAACGTTTGAATGAATTGAATGAGTTTTCTTCTCTGCTCACATAGGAACGTTAGGTTTCTGGAAATTTGGTGAAATTTGTTTTGTCATCTAGGTCATTTATTGTGTGTATTTGTGTTTCTGACTCTAACCCTCTGTAAATTTGTGTTTTATATAGTACAAAACTGGCTTTGGTATAATAATCATGCAAGAATGTCTTGTTTGATTTCCTCACATAATTTATTTCCTTAATGCTCCCAATATTTCTGTTCTGATACCAGTTATTTCTTTAAAGTTTCTTTTGAAGTAATTTTAGATTTACAGAAAAATTGTAAAGATAGTGGACAGAGTTGCTATATCCCTTTCACCCAGATTTCCCTAATGTTAAAATTTAACATAACTATGGCACATTTATTAAAAATGAGAAATTAGTTTTGGTGCATTGTACATTGGTATGGCACTGTCAATTAAACTATGAACTTTATTTTGATTGCACCAGGTTTTCCACTCATGTTTTTTTTCATATTTTAGGATTCTGAGATACCACATTCCATTTAGTAATCATGTCTCCTTAGAGAAATGTAACGTTCTTCAGTCTTTTCTTGTTTTTCATGATCCTGATACTTTGAAAAATTGTTGTTTATCGATATGTCAAGTCTGACTCTTTTATGACCCCATAGACTGTAGCCTGCCAGACTCCTCTGTCCATGGGATTCTCCAGGCAAGAATACTAGAATGGGTTGCCATTACCTTCTGCAGAGGGTCTTCCAGACCCAGGCATCAAATCCATGTCTCCTGTGTTGGCAGGCAGATTCCTTACCACTGAGCCACCTGAGGAGCCCCACTTTGAAAAGTACTGGAAACTATTTTGTAGAATCTTTTTTCTGAAGTTGCCTTATGCTTAGACTTGAGTAAAGAAAGGATCCCAGTGAAATGAAATGTTCTCTATGTCTTTTAGGGTTATATGACATCATCATGACCTATCACTGGTGGTGTTGATCTTAATCATGTGATTAAGGTACTGTTTGCCAAGTTTCTCCAGTGCAAATCTTGTATTTTACCTTACCACACTGTTCTTTAGACGCAAGACCCTAAGTACCCCCCATACTCAAGGGGAAAAAGAGATTTTTGCCACCTGGGGGGTGGGATATGGAATATTGAAGATTCTGTGGAAATGAGTTAAAATCATCTTGATAATTAATAGTATTTAAGGGGAAATAGCTTTAGGCTATGTGACTAGCTTGTTTCTTAGAGTTTGTTTCACTTATTTTTATCAGCCTTTAGTGGAGCTTGGTTGCAGCAGCTATTACTGTGGTGTTCTAATGGAATTTCTTCTACATTTATTACATTTGAAATTCTTCTATAAGGACAATTTTCCCATTCTTCTCTACTTATTTATTTAATCATTTGTTTATATCAGTATAGTCTCATGAGTATGTATTTTATTCTTTGGGTTTTCATCCAATGCTTTTTGTTGTTATTGTTGTTCAGATTGTTCTAGCTGTAGCCAGCTCTTTTGGGGTGACTCCTGTGTCCTTTTGAGATACCCTAACCATTTTTTCCCCAACATTGCTTTCTGACATTACTTGATGCTGATTTATCTTGTATTTCCTTTCTTTAGCCTTTGACTCTGTAGTTTCTCCAAGGAGCCCTAGTTGTTTTATTGAAATGCTGTTTAGAAATTAAGATCTGAGCCTCAGTTGGGCTCATTGCCACTAAATTATCATGGCTTCTAGGCCATCTTAGCAGTCGGCCATGAAAGGGTTTTAATCCAGATGTGTCTTTATATGAAAACACTTCTTAGGATGCTTGGTTTCTACCACTTCTCATTACACCTGTCACTTGAAGACTTTAATATCATTGGTTATAGTTTCCTCATGTTTTTCTACTAATTAAATATTAAAAAATATAGTAAGTATCAGAAAGAGTAAGATTTCAAAGTCATGACGCCCAAAATTGTACCCTGACTCACTTCTGAGTTTCAGATTTGTGTGTCCAACTCCTTTTGGGTGTTCCTACTTGAAAATCTACATGGTACCTTAAACTCAGTATGATGAAAGGTACATTCTTCACATATCCTATAAGCTTACTCTCCCTTTTTTATATATCTTAATGGCAGCCATTTATATTAGAGTCTTCGTCATCTCACTTAATCTAATCAATGACTAAGTCCTGCTGATCCTACTTTCTCAATATAATCAAGGTCCTTTCCTTCCGCCTGTCTCCTTTCCTCGCTTCTCCTTCTAATATTGTTCTAGCTCAGAAATGTATTGCCTTTCACTAGGTGAATTGTACCTGTTCCCTAACTGGTCTTGTTAATGTAACCTTTTTCCTATATTTAGTCTTCGCCCTGCTCTAGCAAAAATCTTATCATGTTACTTCTCTGCTTGTTGTTTAGTTGCTGAGTTGTGTCTGACTCTTTTGAGACCCCATGGACTGTTAGCCTGCCAGGCTTCTCTGTCCATGAAATTTTCCGGGCAAGAATACTGGAGTGGGTAGCCATTTCCTTCTCCAGATCTTCTTGACCTAGAGATTAAACCTGTGTCTCCTGTATTTGAAGGAGGATTCTTTACCCTTGAGCTAACAGGAAAGCCTACTTCTCTGCTTAAATCCTCTCAAATAAGTCTTAAGTGAAATTTATTTACTGAAATAAGTCCAGCTCCTTAAAATATGCAAAGTGTTCTAAACCTCATTGTTCCCACAGTCACTGAATGCTTAACCTTCAGGTAGGGGCTTCTGTTTCTTTGTGACTTTGTGCTTTTTGCCAGTTTCGTCCTCTGAGTAAGAATGCCTCCCTGTATCTTCTTTAATCACCAGTCTCTACCCCTCATGACAACACATTTGAGGCACACAAACACATACTCCCCATCAGAATTCCTTCTCTGACTTCATTTTTTGGGTGGCTTAGTGGATTTCCAGTGCAATTGTTGCTACCTGCATTTTTGTCCTTATTGTTATTATTGTTTGCTTAAAAATTCCAAGCAATCTGCTTACCTGCTTTATCTTTTTCATCTTTATTTAATTATTGTATCATAACTCCCCATCTGTTTCTACCTTCTCTAGTGAAGCAAACACCTGAGGAATGCACCAGACCTTCCCTTTGTTTTAATATCAATGATGAGCACAGTTTCTAAGTGGATGAGTAGGCTGGAGCAGACTGGTGTGGAGGGAGGACAATTATAGACTTCTTAGAATGTCCTTTCCCGAATTCTATTTCTAGAAATTCATTATGTTTGCTACTAAGATGGTATGGATGAGAACAAAAATCAATGCTACTTGTTCCTTAGTGAATATTTAAAATACTTTTAAACTGTTACATGCATTTTCTCAGTTAACCTTCACAAAAAACACTGTAAAATGGCTTTTCTTTCCAGTTTTGCAAGTGAGGAAATTAAGGCGGTGGCAGAGTTTGTTAGAACATCTTGGGCTCATCCAACATCTTTTCTATTCTACCTATAAGGTGGGCAATGAAGTGTCAAGGCTGAGTTCTCACCAGTGAAATGCTAGTAAAAATAATGCACTTCATTTTTAAGCCCAGCACAGAAAAACTTCCCACATTCTCTCTTCCATTCGCTTTTCCTTTTTCTGACTTAAGCAATGATCCCTGCTTTGTAGAAGACAGTGGAATCACACAATGGAAGGAGCCTGAATCTCAGAATTTTCTACTTGGAATAGACACTTGTTAATGAGAAACACACTTTTGACTTTCATTGAGCATTATTAACTTATATTTTGTTAAAAACCCAAGATTTAAAATTTAGTTGTTATCATTATAGAGAAATATCATCAGCTATGCAGAGGTGAAAAGTGGTTATTTAACTTGTGTCATGTCTGTATGTCAAGCTACTGTTATATATCTGTAGATATATTATTTAAGAAGAGGAAACTGTGGTGGGAAGTTTGACCCTCATAATTCCTGGCCATGTAAAGTGATAGAAGTTATTTAAAATCACCACAATACTCTTAACGCGTTATCATCATAACATTTTTATGAGGAACAAGGTGAGATAGTGGATATGAAAATCCTTTGAAATTTGTACAGACAAGCAAAAGCTAAGAGTTCAGCAACACCAAAGTAGTCTTATAAGAGATGTTAAAGGGATTTATCTAAATGGAAAAAGTCACAACTAGAATATGAAAATTATAATAGACAGTGTCTCATTGGTAAAGGCAAATGTGTAGTAATGATGGTAAATAAGCCACATAAAAAGCTAGTAGGAAAGTTAAAAGACAAAAGTTACAACGTATACCTCAGAAATACAGAGAATCATAAGAGTTACTATGGACAATCATACACCAGTAAAATGGAGGTAGAAATGGGTGTAGAAGAAGTGGATGAATCCTTAGATATGTACAATTAATGAAGATTGAGCCAGAAATAAATAGAAAATATGAACAGACTAATTACCAGAAATGAAATTAAATCAGTAATAAGACAGCTCCCAACAAATGGAAATTGTAAAACACAAATGATAATTGTAGTTATATATGCTGTGCACAAATGTTTGTTTCCCTACACTTAAAAATAGCATTATCTCATTTGTTTATTTCTTTTATTTCTCATTTTTATTGAGATATAATTGACATACAGTTCTGAATAAGTTTGTGATAGACCACATAATGACTGGACATAAATATATTGTGAAACAATTGCCAAAATAAATTTAGTTAACATTCATCTCCTCATATAGTTCATGCCCTCAATTTTTTAACCAGTGATGAAAACTTTTAGAAGTTGCTCCCTTAGCAACTTTCACTGTCCTGCTGTGTGGATTACAGTCTCTAGGATCACAAGTAGTTGGATATGACTCGTGTGACTTAGCACACATACACGCATGCAAGCATGCTATGTTAACTAGAATCCTCATCTTATACATTATATCCCCAGTACCTTATCTTATAACAGAAAGTTTGTAGCTTTTGATCACCTTCATTCAGTTCCCCTGCTCCACAGCCTACTCCATCCCCCTGAAAGTGATAACCACTGATCTGATCTCTTCTCATGTTTTTTTCTTAATTCCACATATATGAGGTCATATAGTATTTCTCTTTCTCTATCTGACTTAACTTGACTTGGCATAATGCTCTCAAAATCCATCCATTTTGACACAAATGGCAGCATTTTCTTCTTTTTTTAAATGGCTAAATTGTATACACATACACAATCACAGGGACACACACAGACATACTTACGATGTTTCCATGTCTTGATCGTTATAAATGAAGCTGCAGTGAACTTGGGGAGTGCAGACACCCCTTCAACATAATAATTTTGTTTCCTTTGGATATATACTCAGCTTTGGAATTTCTGAATCATGTGACAATTTTAGTTTTAATTTTTTTTAGGAACCTCCATACTGTTTTCCACAGTGGCTCTACCACTTTGCTTTTAGCACACAAATCCCATGTGATGTTAATTCATCCTAGCTTAATAATTGTTTTGCATATTAAGGGTTAACTAACCTTTTAAAAGCAATTTTGATTATATTTTAGAATAGCATTGATAGCTCCTACTTCCAGCAATGATCATGAATATTTGCTATTTAAATTACTACAAGTAAAAGGACTGAAAGAGGCAATGCAAATACCTTGATATTAGTTAAATTTTGCACATTCTGTGTGAAGATGACTGTTGGGGATGGAGTGAGATCATTTGGAATGTGTAACATGGAAATAATATAACACAGAAAATTGAAAATCCAAAACCATATGGGCACAACTGCAATTCTCGAATGGGACCCATTATATGTACTGGATTTTAGTGCTTCAGTTTCTTTCCTGTTTTTGTCTAGCTTATTTAGTACTAAAAGGGAAATAGCCAAAGTTAAAAAAGAGGAAGAAAAACAGGAGACATATTTAGATACTGATTGAGTAATCAGCCCTTAAATAATTGAGAGATGATTAGATTTGAAAGGCTTATCAATAGCAAGAAACCTTAAGGTAACCTTAAACCTCTGATCATTGTTAGCAGAGGGAAGTGATCTAGTTCAAATTTCTCCTTTCTCTCCTTCATCTCCTTGGCAGCTTTTGTGGCTGAACATCATGGCCATGCTCATGCCCCAGCATTAAAAAACAACAACAACAAAACAACAGGATAATCTTGGCTTGTTTTAAGACATTTATTTTACAAACAAATTCCAATTTTCTTCATGAATGTTTATCAGTGATTTTATTAAAATAATGGATTTATATTTCCCCAGGAAACTAAGAGATAGATGGATGAATACTTATATATGACACTATGACATGAATAAATGAGAGAAATGCCATAGGGCAGACATGAAAATATAGAGGATTTTTTTTTTTCTTATCTTCAAACTAAGACATTGAGAGAGGGATATTTGGAAATGGCAGTTTGGGTTAATTGAGTATTCCTGATCATAAATGAGCAGGAGAAACCTATTGCTACTATCCATCTAAGCTATAGGGAGAAAACAGGATGTGGCATGCCATTAATACATTTTCTCCTGCCTGCTCTACTTGAGAAGAATAAACCTGAGTCCTGAGTCCAAACAGCTAAATTAAAAAAAATATATATATTACTGAAACATTTTAATACAATAATCATGTTTCCTTACACTTGGATTTGGTGGGCCCATAGATTGTAATTATCTACAATACCCTGGATCATACTTGAGAATATTTCTACCAGAGTGCAAAACTTGCTAATTTGCTACTGACTATTGATATAGCAGGAGTTCCCCACCCCCATCCCCCTCAACCAAGGAATTAGAAGGTAAAATTAAATCACTTCAAGTAATGGATTCTTCTACCCAACATTATTTGTCTTTCTAAATAATTAACTACTTGAAAATAATCATTAGGGCTAGTGGCCAATTGATAATAGCCTAAGTACCTCTCTGTTTTCCATGGCCATTTTTATTTAGCCTATTAAAACAGAATGAGGCAAAGGCAATGTAATCAAGAAATGGCTATTATAATTGTCAGTGACATTAACTGGTACCTATTGGGTTTGAAACATGCATCTCTGCACTCAGCATTCATCAATGTTGGAAGATTAGTAAATACACACAAACCAAAGGGGTGGAAAAACACAGAATAACATGACACAAATCAATAGAGCGCAAATTATACATACTTCAGTTCAGTCGCTCAGTCGTGTCCAACTCTTTGTGACCCCATTAACCACAGCACGCCAGGCCTCCCTGTCCATCACCAACTCCCAGAGTCCACCCAAACACATGTTCATGGAGTCAGTGATGCCATCAAGCCATCTCATCCTCAGTCATCCCCTTCTCCTCTCACCCTCCATCTTTCCCAGCATCAGGGTCTTTTCAAATGAGTCAGCTCTTAACATCAGGTGGCCAAAGTATTGGAGCTTCAGCTTCAACATCAGTCCTTCCAATGAACACCCAGGACTGATCTCCTTTAGGGTGGACTGGTTGGATCTCCTTGTAGTCAAGGGACTCTTAAGAAATAGAATGAATAAAATGAAATGGACTTTCAGTCTTCATTTCAGAATAAAGAGCCAACATATGTTCCAGTATCACATTTCATATCTAATCTATTCTTTCTACATTCACAATTATATTGCTACGTAGATTCATGACTTCATATTTTCACAGATAATTTCATAGGGAGATGATTCCTTTAGTGTTCCTTGTTATGTATTTCCTAGATTCTCAGGGTTATTTGCTGCCAGAATATCAAACCCATTTAAAAAAAAAAAAAAAGAGTTCAAGCTATAGAGACCAATCACTGGAAAGGACATTTCTATCTGAAAGTCATGGCTCTTTTTATGAGCCTCTGCACCACCATCAAATCTTCCTGCAACACAGGGCTTATCCTCTTACTTCCTTCCTTAACTCCTATCCTGATTCTCATCTTCTGCAGGCTGAAATTCTGACTTTTTAGCATCACATACAGGACTCTTTGATTAGACCTCGAGTTTCATTGGAGGAAACTTTTGCTGCCACCTCCTGTCAAAGTCTTTTTATTCAAGCTTCACAGAGTTACTCTCCATTTCTCAAGAGACATGGCATTTCACTCTCTCAGGTGGAGTTACTTAACTCTTCCTCTCTGTTCCTTTTCCAAAGTGTAATATTAAGACTGTGTGGTTAAATTTTGTTTGCAAGTTTCTCCCTATCACTAGACTAAAGGATCTCGGAGGGCCCAGGCTCCGTTATTTATCCAGACATGCCCTGGAACGGCTATATAGTGTGACAGACAGGGACTCCAGCATCATTCATCAAATGCATTCTTTCTTACCAGCCTCGATAGAAATGATATTGAACTGAGTATAATTTTGTAGAATATAATTTTATATTTTATAAAATATATATAGTATTTATAATGTATATTTAGTTTGTTTTTAATATGTTAAATTAATTATATGGGAGATATCTAGTGCCGAACCAATTTATTTCTGGAATAAATTCAATTTGCTCTTGATATCTTAGGCTTTTTTTAACTTTATTTTGGCTTGCTATTATTTTGCTTAGTATATTTGCGGCTATTTGATATTTAAAGCGTTTCTCAAAATGATCTTTTCTGGTTTTGTAATCAAGATTACAGAAACCATATAAACTAGGCTACCTGTTTTGTTCTGTTACCTTTACAAGTTGGTTTAATTGAATATGTCTTTTCCTTGAATGTTTAGTGCAGCTTCCCTTTAGGCATCTGACCCTGAGATATTTTTTGGCAATGTTTTTTAATAATGATTCAGTTTTTAAATTGTGATTCAAGTTTTCTGCTTCTACTTAAATCACTTCTGGTCATTTATAATTATTTTCCAAAATACAACTTTACGTAAGTTTTTAATGTGAGGCATAAATCATTTCATATAATCATTTTAATATCTGTTCTTAATCATTGCAGTTTTTCTTCCTACTTTCTTTGGTTTTATTCTGTTTATTTTTTAACAGGTTAGATGCTTAGTCATTAATTTTGTGTTTTTCCTAATATATAAATTAAAGTGTGTGTATGCATATAGCACACACACTCTTCTAAGTACCACTTTAGTACATTTGACAAGTTTCATATATAGAATTTTCATTATTGCCTAGTTTTACATTTATTATCTGGAGATTAAGATTATCTTCAGTTTTTAGGTTATTCGTAGGTTCATTCCCAACAACTTACTTTATTTCCCTTTTTGCAGCTGTTTTATTTTAATATCTTTTAAAACTTAGTTGCTCCTGGATTTTAGTCCATCTGTTTTTTCCCTTATATCCCCTCCCCTCATTCATTACTACATAACTAATCATTTAATCATTTTATTTTATTCTAAACCCAGACCTTTGTAGGATGGGTTTTATTCTGATTTGTCAACTGGAAATGGGGCTCTTGTCCTTTATTTTGAGATATTGGCATCTCCAATCCAGTTGTCACCTGCTAAAGACTTAGCAACTGAACAACCACAGAGGAGGCCTGGACTTCCTCTCAATTCACCCACCTTTTCCACTAAGTATATACAGTCCTTTCAGACATATTCTAGGGCAGCAGAGTGTGGCTTAATTCCTCAGGATGAATTCCAGCTCCTACATTTGCCATTGTAAAATCTTATTTTCTTATTGTTCCTATCTTTTAATTGTTTTTTCCCTTTTCATCAGATTGCGCGTACATATATATGTACGTGTGTATCTATACGGCTGCCCAGGTGGCTCAGTGGTAAAGAGTCCACCTGTCAGTGCAGGAGACACAGGGCCATGCAAGCTCCATCCGTGTGCTGGTAAGAGCCCCTGGGATCTTGGAGGAGGAAATGGAGCCCTATCCAGTATCCTTGCTGGATAATCCCAGGGACAGAGGAGCCTGGCGGGCTACAGTGCGTAGGGTCACAGCAGACACAGCTGACTGAGCATGCATTCACATACGTGTATGTGCATATCACCAGCCCTGCTCCACACAATCTATACTAAGTGGAGTTTCTCTGAACGTGAACTTTGTCATATTTTCCAAAACGAAAGTCAGTTTGTTCTATTCCTATTTTTCGTTAGCTTAAAACAAATGAGAATTTATTAAGGTATAGCTAGTGAGACAATTTTTCTGGCAATGGATGCTTAAATTGTGGAAGAGTAGTGGCATATTTTCTGTGGGACCATGACCGGAAGGACTGGCTGACTTACCACTTCTAACTGTGCCTCCATAAGAATTCGAGGCAAAATTTTATGTTAAAAAATTAAAGGACACTAAGCTAATTTTTCGTATCAGTGATTCTTATCTGTGAATTTGATTTTACTTCTTACAATTTTCATTGTTCACACACAAGTTAGAAATGTGAACTGTGCTCTTTCCTTGAATGTATTGATTTCTCTCTTTTAAAAAACCTTTCCAAAAACTTTTCCTGTAGTCTTCACAGGTGAATTTAATTCTTTTTCTGTTGAAATTTTATTCACTTTTAAAATAATATTACAAGAGTGATGCAGCTATCTTACTTTCTTAAAAAGTTAACAGAAATCATAAAAATGCTAATAAGTAAAAAACTTCATATTCTAATATGTATCCATTAATGTACAAATTAACATATAATGAATATGTATACATTAACATATACAACACATTAATTAATATGTACATTAATTAGCAGTAACAACTGTTAATTAATGTATACATCCCCAGATTCTATACTGATGTAATCATTACAAATGCATTTAAAAAATTCACCATGCTGCTCATGTTATTCTGAAACTAGATTTATTCAATTAAAATATATCCTGTATATCTTTTCATACTAGTCCTAATATTTTAAATAATAGCACAGAATTGGTTTCTGTTTCTATACAATATAACTGGTTCTTAACTAAGGCATGTTTAGATTGATTTCATTTCATTCTGTTAGTAACAATGCTACAGAAAATATTCCCATACACAGTTCATTGATGAGTTCTACAATTTTTTTTGTAGAATAAGTTCTAGAAGAAGAATTACTGAGTTAAAGGCATAAGTGTTTTCAATTTTGAAGAGGTACCATTCAAAGGAGATATAAAATCATTAAATGTTTGGTTATAGTCACAGATAAAAAAGGTACCCATTTAATTTCAACCATTTGCACATCTCAAACATCTGTCTCAAATATATGCCAACTAATAGCAAATATTTACCTTGCTTTTATTGGCTGTTTGATTTAGATTATATACTTACATGGTAAGATAGCATGCTGTTTTCATTTTCAGTAGCTCTTGATAAGCCTTAAATGTAAAAAGTTTCAGTGTTTATGTTCACCTTTTATTTCTATTAAAATATAGCAGAAAATAAATCAGAAAATACAGTAAGGCAAAATAAAGTTTTATCTATTTGTCGGGACGTGACTAACTCCCTTTATTTTTCTGTCTAACCCAGTGAAATAGTAGTGTTGCTTGATATATTGTAATTAAAATAAATTGCTGTCTAGATGTAAGCTATGAGTAATTTGCTAATTATAATGCCATAGCTTCTTTGCCCATATTTGTGACTTATATAAATCATTGATATTTTGAAGTTGTGTCTTTGGTTTTATTGTTATTGCTTTTACAAGTGTTCTATAAATGTCTTATCTGAGAAGATTGTCCACTTACATTTACTTACCAGTTCTTAATCTTAAAGCATTCATTAACTCAAATGTATCATTTTTTAAAAATTTGATATATTTAGCTTCTGTGAACATATGACATGCAATTTCTGTCCCTTTATTATTAATACGTTTTGAAAGGTAATTTATCAGCAGACCACAGAACACTAGTTAATAGATATTTTGTCACCTATATGACTGGCTCACTAATTTCTTACAATGCCACTTTTTATTGATAGGACCTCTTTAGTGTGTCAAAAGCACAGATTTTTTTTCTAATGTTCCTAACTTGAGTGTTGAATAATGACATTACTAGCACAGTGGGTAAGAAAATTGCCAGCCAGACTGAGTGTGTTGGAACCTTGGCTCTACCACTAGCTGGCAATGCCATCTCAGACGGGCAATGTCCTTATCTCCTCTGGGTAATGGCATCTGCAAAATGGAAGCAAGGGTAATATCTTCCTCATTCTGTTGTTATGAAGAGGAAGAAAGGAAAGAAAGAAAGAAGGGAGGGATGGAGGGAAGGAGGGAATTTGATTAAATCATTTAGAAAAGTATTGATAGTTGGATAGTTTGTAACAATCTATTGTTAATCATTTGATTCTATATATATATATTAAATATAAATAAATCACTCCATCTAAGTTTTGAATTCATTTCAGTGTTGTTGTGAATGATTGTTTTAGGGCTCTGGGCTTGTAGTTTTCCCTGAACCCTAAAACAATCATTCACAATAACACTGAGACAAATTAAAAACTTAAATATATTTTAGATTGCCTGAGCTGGTGTTGCTTGATTTTCAAGTATGAGATAGTTTTAAAACTTGTTTTAATAGAAAAATCTATAAGAAAAATAGCTCAGGGAAGGAAAATAGCTCCAAAATATTTGTTTGAAGAGTACCCAAAATAAGTCTTTTACCAAAATTGAAAAACAAAGAAGACACTGTACTTAAAAATCTGAGAGGGAAGGAGGTCTGTTTTTATATCATCAGTGTAGAATATTGACAGGTGCTGGAACCTTAATAAAGGTGAGGTGCATAGAAGAAAATAATCCCAGGGTGAGTGTGGTATCTGGGATAGGAGGCACAAAATTGGGTTTCTTCATCATATTATAGTTGACAGTTGAATATATACTATTGATACAATATATTGGCACAAAAGAGCCAAAATCAAAGAAACACCTGTCATAATACTGAAACTTCAATCACAGTAGGGTTATTGCATGCAAAAAAAAAAAAAAAACCCACACACAAAAAAACCCTGTGCTGTGCTTAGTTGCTCAGTCCTGTCTGACTCTCTGTGACAGCATGAACTGTAACCCACCAGTCTCCACTGTTCATGGGGATTCTCCAGGCAAAATACTGCAGTAGATTGCCCTGCCCTCCTCCAAGGGAATCTTCTCAACCAAGGGATCGAACCCAGGTCTCCCGCATTGCAGGCAGATTCTTTACCATCTGAGTCACCAAGGATGCCAAAGAATACTGGCATGGGTAACTTATCCATTCTCCAGGAGTCCCAACCCAGGAATCAAACTGGAGTCTCCTTGATTGCAGGCAGATTCTTTACCAGTTGAGATACCAGAGAAGCCCCCCACCCCTGCTGCCAACCAGGAAAGAAAAAAATCTCACCTATGCTAAAATATATCCTTTTCCCTTTAAGAAAAAATAATTATATAAGATTGTCTTCATGAATTATTTTTTTAAAACCATTAATAGACGGGATCTTAATGTTTCATTGACTCATGGTTCTCTCCAGACTAAGTCAGACTCTGTCTTATTGGCAGAGTGAGAGAGAGAGAGAGAAGTGATATTCATCACTTTGGCTCTCTGTCCTAAGTTGCTTTAGTTGTGTCTGATTCTGTGTGACACTATGGACTGAAGCCCGCCAGGCTACAGTTGAATGGATTCTCCAGACAACAATACTGGAGTGGGATGCATGCTCTCCTTCAAAGGATCATCTCAATCCAGGGATCAAACTTGTGTCTCTTAGGCTTCCTTCATTGGCAGATGTGTTCTTGTGCCATCTGAGAAGCCCCCACTGGCTATACTTTCTTCAAAAACTTTTACCTGGAATTATCCAAAAATGATAACATTAAATGTTTTATTTTTAAATTATCAGAATAGCAATCTTAATTACCCACTTCTTTAAACACGTAGCAACAATACAAAAACAATTTTGGAAAATGAAGAAAAAACCGTTCAATAACAAACATAGTATTTATTACAGTAATAAAAAGGAAAACCAGAGACCATTTATTTTCTTTAAAAAGGCTTAGCTTTATAGCTTCAAGTAGTAGCTAGTATCAAAAGTTTGTCATACAACTAGTCATATTTTAAAAATCCATATTGACAGTGTTTCATAACTGGCTAGGTTTCATTTTGTCTTCTGCTATTCCTTTGGGCATGTTCCTCCACAATTGATTACCATTTTAATGGTAGTAGAGATTGTTGGCAAGGCTTTCAGCTGTAAATTGCATGCAGGAAGCTGTATATCTGTTTTTCTCATAATAAATTTGATCATTTAATGCTATATTTAGAATCCATTTAAACGTTCTATACAGAGAACATAAAATAATTGTTACATTAAAAAACTACCTGGAATATGTGTTGTTACTGACTTGCATTCAGTATTCACTTGTAAGAAGCAAGATTACATCACGTTTTAAATGCTTTTCTATGCCAAATTGTCTTGTTCATATTTATTATTGCATAACATTTTATGATTTCTTTTTACATATTTTATTCAGGAAAGGACTGGAAACAAATTGATAATTATCCTGGCCATGAAAGTATCTATGATCCATATGAAAAAGTGTCTGCTTGAAAAGATACCTGAAAACAGATAACTGGTTTGAAAATTTATTTTTGCCAACACTAGAAAAGGAAATGGACTGACAGTACATCAGATACTGTGACAATATGGATTTATTATGTATGATATTATCAGTTATGTATTGCTGTCTTCCTAAACTTCTGAAAGGATGAGAGGTAGGAATCCTGTACCACCTATGGAAAATAATTAGTCAAGATCCATCCAAGCAGATTTTTTAAATCCCTCTCTTTTCTGTATAGCCACTTTGACTATTTTCCTCCACTGAGTTGGATGGATGTTTGTGTTGATATTTGCGGGCACTGATTGCCTCTAAACAATAGGAAAAAAAAGAGCTTAAACATGCATCTACTTTAAGTGATTGTTAATGAGAATAAAAATGAAATCTGATCACAAAATATCCAAGCTTTTTGTGCCACTGTGCCAAAGCTGTGTGTATGTGTATTTGCCAGTAATGTAATGAACACTCAGAGAGAGTGCTTCTCAGACACTTGAATCTGAAGAGAGGATTATGAAGTTATAAATACACGTTCTATCTTAATCACAGGAGAAGGAAAGAGAAGCTCTGGCACTGTTTTCCCAGTCAGCAATCACAAAAGTATTCAATAAGCAGCAGCCAAATTTTTTTAACCATTTTAGATAAATAGAAAGTGAGGAAGACAAATTTATTAGTTCACTTGGGCTACTCTACAAAACATCATGGAATTGAAGTCTTATACAACAGGACTTCTATTTTTCCATGGTTCTGGAGTCTACAAGTCCAAGGTCAAAGTATCAGCAGGCTTGGTGTCTTTTTTTTTAATATAAATAAATTAATTTTAACTGGAAGCTAATTGCTTTACAATATTGTAGTGGTTTTGTCTTCTGAGGCTTTTCTCCTTGGTTTGCACGTGGCCACTGTGTTCTGTTTCCTCCCACATCCTTTCCTCTGTGTACTTGCTTCCCTGAAACCACTGTAGATTTCCTCTTCCTATAGCAGGACACCAGTCATATTGGATTAGAACTCACCCTATGGCCTAATTTTAACTTAATTTACTTTTAAAGGGCTTACCTTGTGGTTCAGCAGTAAAGAATCCACCTGCAATGTAGGAGACATGGGTTTGATCCCTAGTTCAGGAAGATGCCTTGGAGAAGCAAATGACAACTTCCTCCAGTATTCTTGCCTGGGAAACCTCATGGACAGAGGAGCCTGCAGGCTTCAGACCATTGGGGTCATAAAGAATTGGACACGACTTAGCAACTAAACAATAACAGTAACAACGACCTTTAAACACCTTAACCCCAAATACAATTGCATTCTGAGAAACTGGGGTTTAGGGCTTGAACATATGAGTTTGGGGAGAACAGAAATAAGCCCATGATGATACATCCCATTCCTTCTTACTTTCTATTTGAAAAATATAGATACATTATCAGAACATGTAGATAAAGGGTTTTCTTTTCATTTTATACAAAAATATTAGGCAGTATTAAGAAGCCTTAGATATTATAACTAAATAATTGCAGTTCTACCACCGTTTTTTAAAAGTTGCCTAGCAGCCAAAATAGATATCATGAAATCCATGTGCAAAAGATCATCTGCTTGACTCAGGAACATATTTTAGGCTCCAACACAGATCTGATTTATTTTTAATTTATACATATTTGTAAGAGAAATGATAATCTGGTTTCCTGCAATTGTAGCATTAGAAAGGGAATAATTAGGGTGAGAAGGAAGTTGATTTTCACTGTCATCTATCTAGCTGCTGATTTTACAAGTGAGAAACACAGACTCCAAAGGTTAGTGGCAGAATCCACATTAAAACTTGCCTTGAGTCAGGTCCAACTCTGTGTAACCTCATGGACTGTAGCCCGTCAGGCTCCTCTGTCTATGGGATTCTCCAGGCAAGAATCCTGGAGTGGGTAGCCATTGTCTTCTCCAACGGATCTTCCTGACCAGGAATCAAACCTGGGCCTCTTTCATCGCAGGCAGATTCCTTACTACCTTAGCCACCAGAGAGGTCCCAAGAATACTGGAGTGGGTAGACACCTCCTTCTCCAGGGGATCTTCTGACTCAGGGATCCAACATGGGTCTCCTGCATTGCAGACAGATTCTTAACCTGTTTTACTGGCTGCATATCTAGAGCTCTCAGATGAGCTGCTTGCCGATTTGGAATTGGATTCTATCATCTCGGGTTCTAGAAATTATTCCTTATTGAAAAATACTGCTGAGATTACCTACCCACAGTAGAGCAGAGACTTCATTAGATTTTTTGTTGTTATTTTCTGAACCATAGAAGAGAAATCTAGTCAATGAGACTAAGTCAAATGCCACAGAGATATGTGACAGAGGTCAGACACTCACCCATCACTCAGGATGGACTAATCCATGTGACTCCTTCCCTGCTCTAATTCCCAGAAGTGTTATTTATTTTTAACTCTTTTTGATCAGGGGGCAGATATTAGAAATATTAAATAGGGAAAATGCCTCTGCTTTGACAACCCTGTACCCATTTCCCATGCCCTTTTTTATTCGTATTATCTACTTAACAATAGGAGAGACGTGAAATACTTAAACTTTATTTTTCTGTTTCTTCCCATTTTGCTTTCCAGTCTTGCTTTTCTTTGCAGACAGAAATTTAGGCTATTTAAAGTATGTTTAAATACCATTTCCCCGTGAAGTGTTTCCTAACTTCTCTAACCCACAGAGCTCTTTTCTGAAGTCCCAAGTAATACCCTCTGGCTGGAAAACTTCACTTGGCACTCATCTTGGGTGGTGTGTGCCATTTTCCTTAAACTGACTGCAGACCTCTTGGCAGCAGGAAGTCTGTTCAATATCCCTATGAATTTGCTGTTTCTCAGGTCAAGAACGGCCAACAGAGAGCATCCTGTCTCCTCCAACTGTTTCCAGTCTGATGACCTCAAAGCGAGATGTTGTTAAGACCTCTTCTTCTTTTGGAGCCAACCTATAGATTTTTGGTAGGATCTGTTAACAGATATAATTTTTTAGGATAATGTTACATGAAGAAGAACATTTCCATAAGCTTTCAGTTTCTTATAGTTACTAAAATATTTCATCATAAATGAGAATTCCTATGATTCTACATTAGCCATTAATTTTATTGAAACACCATGTTTATAAGAATGCAATTTAACATATTTGATCCAAAGTATATAGAATTTTTGGTAAGAGAGGGGAGAGTAGGACAAATATTTTTGGTTCAATTAAAAATTTTTGCTGAGAACTCACCTGTTTATTATAGCTGTTCTGCTGATGTCACCGAAAGGGGGAATCATAACACACATACACACACACAAATGGGTGAAGCGAGAGAGAGAAAGGGAGAGACTAAGACTGCATGATGGAAAATTGTTCTTACAACTCTTACTATTTTTACACAGCAAATCAGAGTACTTACTTAATCTGTCCTTCTTGTAAAATGACATGACCACACAATCTAAACAAATTACAGTAACTACCCTTGCCAGCATGATGTTTCTTGTCTCTGTCCTGAAGCCAGTAGGTGTTAAGTTGTGAGCAGGCCTGGACAAATGGTAATGATCTAATTATCATTTCTAATAAGCTTATTGTCTCTGTGTGTCTGTTAGAGAGACAAGAAAGTTCCATGTTAAGTTCTACAGTGGATTCAGCCACACGTTTGTTTCAGTGAAATGAATAGCACAGAAAATAAGAAGGTTTTAAAAAGTAAAAAGTAATACTGTGCAGCCTGCCCACAGAGTCTACTCACCCGCTGATACCTGTTGCCCCCATGGAAACCATTACTAGAATCTAAAATATTATAAAACTTTTTTCCCAATGATGATAAAGCAATTTACTATAATTTTTCTAAGAACAATCAGATAACAGAGGAACTTCAAACTGTCCTAAACTGCAGCTATAAAGAAACTGTCTTTTGTTTTAAATGGAACTTCAGCAGTTTTTATCTGAGACCCTAAGAAGTAACTTTCTCTTTTAAGATAAAGAAACAAATCATTAGCAGCCAAGCAGATCAAAATACTAAATGCTTTGATGGAAATTTTAAACACCTTTTCTGTTTCTAGCACTTTCTTATTTTAAATATTTTTCTAACTATTTCGGATGACTCAAAAGTTCCAGAGTTATTCTAATTTAGTTTATCCAGTCAGCAACTTTTCCTTCAATATTAATTCCCTTACAAATTATGGACTCCCCTCCATGAAAAAAAAATAATGTGCATAACAGAACATAGAACTGGGAGGCAAAACTAAGATGGCGGAGGAATAGGACGGGGAGAACACTCTCTCCCCAATAAATATACCAAAAGAACTTTTAAAGGCCGAGCAAACTCCAAAAAACAGGAACTGAATGCTGGCAGAGGACATCGGGCATCTGGAGAGGCGACCCATTACCGACGTGAGGAGTAACAGTGAGGAAACCTAGACTCACCCACCAGAAAACCACACAAGCCTTTCCATCCAGGAAACTTCGACAAACCACGCATCCAACCCCTCCCATAGAGAGGAATCCCCACAATAAAGGGACAACACAGCAAGATAAACAAGATGAAAAGGCAGAGAAATACCCAGCAAGTAAAGGAACAGGATAAATAGCCCCTAGACCAAACAAAAGACGAAGAGATAGGAAGTCTACCTGACAAAGAATTCCGAATAATGATAGTGAAAATGATCCAAAACCTGGAAAATAAGTTGGAGTTGCAGCTCAATAACCTGCAGGCAAGGATTGAGAAGATGCAGGTAAGCTTTAACAAGGACTTAGAAGAAATGAAAAAGAGACAAAATACAATGAATAATGCAATAAATGAGATCAAAAACACCCTGGAGGGAACCAACAGTAGAATAACAGAGATAGAAGACAGAATAAGTGAGGTAGAAGACAGAATGGCAGAAATAAATGAAACAGAAAGGAAAAATGAAAAAAGAATTAAAAGAAATGAAGACAATCTTAGAGACCTCTGGGACAATATTAAACGCACCAATATTCGAATCATAGGAGTCCCAGAAGAAGAAGACAAAAAGAAAGACCATCAGAAAATTCTTGAAGAGATAATTGTAGAAAACTTCCCTAAATTGGGGAAGCAAATAGCCACTCAGGTCCAAGAAACACAGAGAATCCCAAATAGAATGAACCCCAAGCGGGACACCCCAAGACACATATTAATCAAATTGGCAAATATCAAATACAAAGACCAAATATTAAAAGCAGCAAGGGAGAAGCAAAAGATAACTCACAAGGGGAATCCCATAAGGATAACAGCTGATCTCTCAACAGAAACGCTTCAGGCCAGAAGGGAATGGCAAAACATACTTAAAGTCATGGAAGAAAACAATCTACAACCCCGACTACTCTACCCAGCAAGGATCTCATTCAAATTTGAAGGAGAATTCAAAATTTTCTCAGACAAGCAGAAACTGAGAGAATTCAGCAACACCAAACCAGCCCTCCAACGAATGCTAAAGGATCTTTCCTAGATAGGAAACACCGATGGGATAGATAATCTGGAACCCAAAACAATAAAATAAATGGCAGCGGGATCATACTTATCAATAATTACCTTAAATGTAAACGGGCTGAATGCCCCAACCAAAAGACAAAGATTGGCCGATTGGATACAGAAACAAGACCCCTATATATGTTGTCTACAAGAGACCCACCTCAAACCTAGGGACACATATAGACTGAAAGTTAAAGGCTGGAAAAAGATATTCCATGCAAATAAAGACCAAAAGAAAGCAGGAGTGGCAATACTCATATCTGATAAAGTAGACTTTAAAATAAAGGCAGTGAAAAGAGATAAAGATGGACATTACATAATGATCAAAGGATCAATCGAGGAAGAAGAAATAACAATTATAAATATTTATGCACCTAACATAGGAGCTCCACAATATGTAAGGCAAATGCTAACAAATATGAAAGGGGAAATTAACAACAACACAATAATAGCAGGAGACTTTAATACACCACTCACACCAATGGATAGATCAACTAGACAGAAAAGTAACAAGGGAATTCAAACATTAAATGACACAATAGACCAACTAGACCTAATTGATATCTATAGGTCTTTCCACCCCAAAACAAGGAATTTCACCTTTTTTTCAAGTGCACATGGGACCTTCTCCAGGATACATCACATCCTGGGCCATAAATCTAACCTTGATAAATTCAAAAATATTGAAATCATCCCAAGCATCTTTTCTGACCACAATGCAGTGAGATTAGATATCAACTACAGGAGAAAACCTCTCAAAACTTCCAACATATGGAGGCTCAACAACACACTGCTGAATAACCAACAAATCGCAGAAGAAATTAAAAATGAAATTCAGTTATGCATGGAAACGAATGAAAATGAAAACACAACAGCTCAAAACCTATGGGACACTGTGAAAGCAATGCTAAGGGGAAAGTTCATAGCAATACAAGCTCACCTCAGGAAACAAGAAAAAAATCAAATAAATGACCTTACTATACACCTAAAGCAACTAGAAAGGGAAGAGATGCAGAAGCCCAGGTCTAGTAGAAGGAAAGAAATCTTAAAGATCAGGGCAGAAATAAATGCAAAGGAATCAAAAGTGACCATAGCAAAAATCAACCAAGCCAAAAGCTGGTTCTTTGAGAAGATAAATAAAATTGACAAACCGTTAGCCAGACTCATCAAGAAACAAAGGGAGAAGAACCAAATCAACAGAATTAGAAATGAAAATGGAGAGATCACAACAGAAAACACAGAAATACAAAGGATCATAAGAGACTATTATCAGCAACGATATGCAAATAAACTGGACAATTTGGATGAAATGGACAAATTCCTAGAAATGTATAACTTTCCAAGACTAAACCAGGAAGAGATAGATAATATTAATAGACCCATCACAAGCACGGAAATTGAAACCGTAATCAGAAATCTTCCAAAAAACAAAAGCCCAGGACCAGATGGCTTCACAGCTGAATTCTACCAAAAATTTAGAGAAGAGCTAACACCTATTCTACTCAAACTCTTCCAGAAAATTGCAGACAAAGGTAAACTTCCAAACTCATTCTATGAGGCCTCCATCACCCTAATTCCAAAACCCGGCAAAGATGCCACAAAAAAAAGAAAACTACAGGCCAATATCACTGATGAACTTAGATGCAAAAATCCTCAACAAAATTCTAGCAAATAGAATCCAACAACACATCAAAAAGATCATACATCATGATCAAGTAGGCTTTATCCCAGGGATGCAAGGATTCTTCAATATTCGTAAATCGATCAATGTAATACACCACATTAACAAATTGAAAAATAAAAATCACATGATTATCTCAATAGATGCAGAGAGAGCCTTTGACAAAATTCAACATCCATTTATGATAAAAACCCTCCAAAAAGTAGGAATAGAAGGAACATACCTCAACATAATAAAAGCTATATATGACAAACCCACAGCAAACATTACCCTCAATGGTGAAAAACTGGAAGCATTCCCCCTGAAATCAGGGACAAGACAAGGGTTCCCACTCTCACCACTACTATTCAACATAGATTTGGAAGTTTTGGCCACAGCAATCAGAGCAGATAAAGAAATCAAAGGAATCCAGATTGGAAAAGAAGAAGTAAAACTCTCTCTGTTTGCAGATGACATGATCCTCTATATTGAAAACCCTAAAGACTCTACGAGAAAATTACTAGAGCTAATCAGTGAATATAGCAAAGTTTCAGGATACAAAATCAACACACAGAAATCCCTGGCATTCCTATACACTAACAGTGAGAAATCAGAAAGAGAAATTAAGGAAACAATTCCATTCACCATCGAAACAAAAAGAATAAAATACCTAGGAGTATTTCTACCTAAAGAATCAAAAGACTTGTATATAGAAAACTATAGAACACTGATGAAAGAAATCAAGGAGGACACAAACAGATGGAGAAATGTACCGTGTTCGTGGATTGGAAGAATCAATATAGTGAAAATGAGTATACTACCTAAAGCAATCTATAGATTCAATGCAATTCCTATCAAGCTACCAGAGGTCTTCTTCAAAGAATTAGAACAAATAATTTCTCAATTTGTATGGAAATACAAAAAACCTCGTATAGCCAAAGCAATCTTGAGAAAGAAGAATGGAACTGGAGGAATCAACCTACCTGACTTTAGGCTATACTACAAATCCACAGTCATTAAGACAGTATGGTACTGGCACAAAGACAGAAATATAGATCAATGGAACAGAATAGAAAGCCCAGAGATAAATCCACGCATCTATGGACACCTTATCTTTGACAAAGGAGGCAAGAATATACAATGGAGAAAAGACAACCTCTTTAACAAGTGGTGCTGGGAAAACTGGACAGCCACTTGTAAAAGAATGAAACTAGATCACTTTCTAACACCATACACAAAGATAAACTCAAAATGGATTAAAGATCTAAGCATAAGACCAGAAACTATAAAACTCCTAGAGGATAACATAGGCAAAACACTCTCTGCTATAATCCAAAGCGGGATACTCCATGACCCACCTCCCAGAATATTGGAAATAAAAACACGAATAAACAAATGGGACCTAATTAAAATTAAAAGCTTTTGCACAACAAAGGAAACTATAAGCAAGGTGAAAAGACAGCCTTCAGAATGGGAGAAAATAATAGCCAGTGAAGCAACAGACAAACAATTAATCTCAAAAATTTACAAACAACTCCTGCAGCTCCATTCTAGAAAAATAAACAACCCAATTAAAAAGTGGGCCAAAGAACTTAACAGACATTTCTCCAAAGAAGATATAAAAATGGCTAACAAACACATGAAAAGATGCTCAACATCACTCATTATCAGAGAAATGCAAATCAAAACCACAATGAGGTACCACTTTACACCAGTCAGAATGGCTGCCATCCAAAAGTCTACAAGCAATAAATGCTGGAGAGGATGTGGAGAAAAGGGAACCCTCTTACACTGTTGGTGGGAATGCAAACTAGTACAGCCACTATGGAAAACAGTGTGGAGGTTCCTTAAAAAGCTGCAAATAGACCTGCCATATGACCCGGCAATCCCACTGCTGGGCATATACACCGAGGAAACCAGAATTGAAAGAGCCACGTGTACCCCAATGTTCATCACTGCATTGTTTACAATAGCCAGGACATGGAAGCAACCTAGATGCCCATCAACTGATGAATGGATAAGAAAGCCGTGGTACATATACACAATGGAATATTACTCAGCTTTAAAAAAAAATTCATTTGAAGCAATTCTACTCAGATGGACGAAACTGGAGCCCATTATCCAGAGTGAAGTAAGCCAGAAGCAAAAACAACAATACAGTATACTAATGCATATATATGGAATTTAGAAAGACGGTAACGAGAACCCAATATGGGAGACAACAAAAGGAACGCAGAGGTATAGAATAGACTCCTGGACTTTGTGGATGAGGGTAAGGGTGGGATGATATGGGAGAAGGGC
>ML661338.1:13371872-13531032 GCA_007570785.1 Antilocapra americana
ATGGCAAAAACAATAATAAAAAAAAAATTAAAAAAAAAAAAAGAACATAGAACTGTGCATGAAGTTTTATGAGACTCATGGGCAACTTCAACCCCAGCTAGGTGTTCTTGTTTAAAAACTGTCTCTATATGGTCATTTGACAGGGAGAAAACACAGCTTCACCCCACTGGTCCATGTTCTAATCCCTTGTTCTGACAAAGCAGCAGCTGGAGTTTAAGCCACTGATGTATTTCATGTCTGTCTCCATGTGTACTGCTGACCCACGCATGATTGTGTACATAAACTATTTGTTCCTTGATACTCCTATTTGGTCAGCTGAATTTCTCTTGAATAGGTAGTCAGGTTGAATGAGTTGTTTATAGATTGCAGTCTCTATAAGGCATTGCCACACTGTATAGTTCTTATGATATGGCAGCTTAGAATAGCTAATAATTTTGATCACCTACTATAGACAAGGCTCTGTTCGTGCACTCTCTTATTTAATTCTCAGTAACCTCAATCAGGGTCATAATATCCATAAGACACAGAGACATGGAATGCCTTTTAGTTGTTTGTTTATTGTTTAAGTGTTTCAAATAGAGTCAAATAAAAACTAAAATTACCTGACTTGTTCAGTGATAGAACCAGAATAAGATGCTGGACTAAAGGATCTCAAAGTGTATACTCATTCCACAAAGTTGTACTTTAAACACGTCTTAAGAGTTACACAATAATTTATTGAAATTTAAATGTGGAATAATCAAGAGGTAAGCATATTTGATTTAACATAATTATATGAAACAATTAAAGCTCCATAGGATGTTTGGGCATCTGTTTCTTAGTTATATATCACTTTAATTATCCTTACAGCCTCCAATTAGACCAGAACGTGAGTGAACTACCAGGTTTGGTAATGTTGAATTTTTTCTTATGCCTAACAGGTCCTGGCAGCTAGGATGTTAGAAGGCTTCTGGCTTTTAGCTTTTATAAATTTGGATTTATCTGTATTTCAGTGCATTTGGGGCTCTATTACTTTAAAACAAATCCTTCCCTCTCCCCACTATTGCCTATTTTGTCATTTGCATTTCTCTCCCAGGATAAACTCATTCCACATTTATAATTTACCGTAATCAAGATTCCCACATATGTATATTTCATCTCTAGTTTCTGCCCTGAGCTAGGAATTTCATATTATTTTTAGGTGTTTTAACTTAGGCATTCTACAGGCCAGAATTTCCAGGCAACTTTCCTGGCCATTTCTAATTCCATTCTCTACACCTTCACTGTTGTGACTTCTAGTCTTCTGTCATTATTCAAACCAGAAAAGGCAGCCAGGGAGGAGGGGGTAGAGGTGAGGTTTTCTGGGGGTGAGAGAGATGATGAATGTGATTAACGTAAGAAGATATTTCTAATAAGCAGTTGGAGTAAAGAGATGAATTTTGTATTAGATAAAGCTATAGGTTAGAGAAATAAGAATGTATGTATGGAGCGTGTATCTATTTATGTTTTTTTTATCCCTACCTACTTTAACTTCTTTCTTTTCTTTTCTTCATTTTTCCTTTCCTTTCCTTCTTTCTTTCTCTCTTCCTGCCTCCATCTCTCTCTCTCTCTGTCAGACTCCCTTGTAGCATTGCTAATGATGGGGTTTCATTGCCTAAAAGTCAGCTAATGCTACAGCTAGAATTTGCCTTAGCAATTATTCATCTGCTGATTTTGCTTTTCAGTTAAGAAAACTAGGACCTGGAAAAGTTAGGCAATGGTGCACATTTTTGAGCTAGTTTCCAGGGCTCCTTATGTTCAACAGACAAGTCAGGAATGCCTCAGTAGGCTGGTTTGACTAGAATTCCTATTATCTGTGACTGATTGACTGATTCAGTAAAACTGATGCCTCTTCTTTCATCTCAAAGAGAGGATGCCAGCAGCAGCAATTTATCTGAATTCAAAATAACAGAATCATAAATCATGACATCTTGATGCATTGTTGGCCACTTGAAAGCAAAGAAGGTGCATCATTATCCAAGAGCAGAGGAAACACGTTTTTCCTGAGCCTTGGGATGCTGAGGCACTTGGGGAGAGAGGCATAATGTCACTTTCCTTTCACTAAAGGAAGCCGTTTAGTGCCAGATAGTCTTATTAGAGTTCCCTGAGAACTCTGCAAGTGTTAATATACTTCCCAAAGTGTCTGGCTCAGGATCAGGGCAGAGCCAATTTACTCTAAATTTAGGGAAAATTAGGGAATGATAATAAAAATAGGATTTCCTGGTAGCTCAATGTTAAAGAATCTGCCTGCCAATGCAAGAGGCAAAGGTTTGATCCCTCAGTAGAGAAGAAAAGGCAACCTTGGAGAAGGAAGTGGCAACCCATTCCTGTATTGTCTTTTGAGAAAGGACTGGGAAATACTGCAGACAGAGGAGTCCAGGGCTCACAAAAGAGTTGAAGATGACTTAACAACTAAACAAAAACAATAACAAATATCAATACCTTTTGTAGCCTTTTAGAAAGCCTGGGATACATTTGTTTTGCTCCTCTTCATCTTTGTGTTGGCAGTAGCAAGGTTAAATGAGGTTTCTTGCCTGACTGTTAAGTGTGTGGGTATTCCCATTGGAGCTCTGCCCAGGTGTTACAGAGATTTACCAGCTTTACTGTCTTGCTAAATATGGCTCACAGTCAGGGATAAGTAAGTTTGCCATGAGGAGACTGAAGTTGTGTTTTGCCAATAAGTACATTGCACACTGTGTCCTGTATGTCGTGTGTGTGTGTGTAGGTCTGTGTCTCAGTCTGGCTGTCTCTACTCATGTTTGTGTGTGTGTGTATGTGTGTAAGGGCTAATAAAGTCATTATTCTGAAAATAAGAAAAGGATGTATAGAATAAATGAAAAAAATTTTTTGTTTGGTAATCCAAAGGGCTTGAGGGAAAAATCTATTATTTTAAAATTAGCTTTCTGAAAACTAAACAGTGATTTTGTTAAATAATATTTAAAATAGAAACATTAGAGTATTTTATGACACCTTTTATCTCCTTAAAATTTCCAAAATTTAAATAGTTTGACTGATGATATATTTTTTAAAGAAGTAGCCTGAATTTTCAGACAATGCCTAAATGAAGGTATCTAGAGAAACAAGAAAATTCTTGTTTCTAAATCTTCAGTAACTTTTCTTTTGCACTTATGTGGAGCTGGAGACTACCTAGAATGGTTTGTAAAGTCTTATTTTATGACATGCAAATACAGATTCCTCTAAAGTATTAGAAAATAATCGATGACTCAAATTTGTATAGTTTTACTAAACCTAACTACATTTCTTTAAATCCATTTATATGTACTGAGTGAAGTGGAAGAAAATTAACAACAAAAAAACACAAGGCAAAAAAAAAATTCCACTCCAGATAAAGAAAAGTTCCTAAGCGAAACCAAGCATTAGCATCTAGAAAATATGATATAATAAATAAGATGTATTCAAGCCATCGAAATGTGTGAAAAGATTACATAGATAATTGAAAATCAACATTTAATTGAAATCCTCTATTATTTATTTTTTTCTCTAAGATATTTTTGGCCTCTGTGAAAAATGAAAGATTATGCTAATATTCTAAATCAGTCAAATGATGGCTCCCGTTGATATTCTATGATCTGTCTCATTTGTAAAGTATTTTCAGTTATTACATTTCCACTTAAGGATTCCTTACTTCTTTTATTTCCTTTATAAATCCTAAACACTTTAATATTTTAGAAGTTAAATATTTAAAAAGTATTTGGGTCCGTGTTAACAATGTATTATTTTACTTAATATGGCAGGAAATTTGACTAATGTATTTCAAAGGGTGATCCCCTGGAGGAGGAAATGGCAACCCACTCCAGTGTTCTTGCCTGGAGAATCCCAGGGACAGAAGAGCCTGGCAGGCTATAACACATTGGGTTGCAAAGACTCAGACACGACTGAAACGACTTAGCATACAAATTATTACAATCATGCATAATGGCCTGCCTCTTAGAATCCTGTTCCTCTGCCTGTTTTTGGATATAGAAAGGTACAAAAGCTTAAACTAGCCTGCCAGGTAGACAGTGAGTTCTTCTGGAAGGAGTGACCTCTGAGTTGAATCTGTAAGGATGAATAGGAAGTAGTCAATAGATAAAAGGCTTGAAAACAGAATCCTGGGCCTTTTCTTATTGTTTGAATGACTGATGGGAGTTGAGGGGAAGGAGACTGATACCTGTAGACCAGAGCTGAGTGTCTAGCCATCTTGCAAATGCAGCACAATTTAAAAAGGGGGTTAACATACATTGCTTTTTAGTAAAATAATTGCTGTGCAAATCAGGAAGAGATTACATAACATTTGATTTGGAACTTAAACCAGTATTGTTCAGTATCACACAAAATCACTCCACTCAGTGTTTGAGTGACCAGTGCAACAGATCTAACTTGAGTGTGCAGTTGTATTCGTGATTCTGCCTGTGGGGCAAAGGCTTAACTAGTCTAGTGTAGCCTCGCCTGTGCATAAAAGCACATTATTCCATTAATCTTGTAACGTATAGAGTTACCATGTATACGTGTTGGTCACTCCATTGTGTCCAGCTGTTCGTGAGCCCTCCAGCTTGCTAATCTCCTCCATCCAAGGAATTCTCCAGGCAAGAAGACTGGAGTGGGTTGCCATTTCCTTCTCCAGGGGATCTTCCCAACCCAGGGACTGAACCTGGGTTTCCTCCATTGCAGGCAGATTTTTTTTTACCATCTGAGCCACCAGGGAAGCCCATCGTTAATCTTATTTTCTTGTTATTTATCTTACATATTAACCTATTCCTTTCAATTTTAAGTTATAAAAATGGTGCTAATATTTCTTAGAAATAGAGGTGTTGATTTTATAGATTTGATAGTCCCTGAGCTAGAACCATTTTGAAGATATAATGTTTTTTTTTCTTTCTTTTGATTTTGAAATTTATTTTTTAAAACATAAAAGATTCTAAAAAGTTTATCAAGATAGTCTGCTACAAATAGCAAAACCATATAAGCTTAGGAGATCAGATATGTTTATTGATGTATTTTCTGGTAATTATGCTAAAGGAAATCAACCTTGAATATTCAGTGGAAGGAATGATGCTGAAGCTGAAGCTCCAACATTTTGGCCACCTGATGGGAAGAGTTGACTCATTGGAAAAGACCCTGACGCTGGGAAAGAATAAAGGCAAAAAGAGGAGGGGACGGCAAAGGATGAGATGGTTAGATAGAATTGCTGACTCGATGGACATGAACTTGAGCAAAGTCTGGGAGATACTGGACCACAGAGGAGCCTGGCAGTGCTGTAGTCCATGGGGTCGCAAAGAGTCAGACACAACTAAATGACTGAACAACTGTGCCAGGCTTGTGTATTACTTTTGTTTTGCTGTTGTAACAGGTTACCACAAATTTAGTGGCTTTTTGGAGCAACAAATGTCATAGTTCTGTAGATCAGAAGTCTGATGCGGGCTCACTGAATCAATATCAAGGAGTTGACAGGCTGTGTTTTTTTTTTTTTTTTTTTTCTGGAGACTCCAGGGGAGAATTTGTTTCTTTGCCTTTTAGGTTACTGAAGGCTACCTGAATTCCTTGGCTTGTGGCTCTCCGACATTTTTAAAGCCAGCTGTATAGTGTTGCATCCTTCTCAATTTGAATTGCTTTGGTATAACTCTTTGGCCACATCTCTTTGTCTAACTCTCTTCTTCTTCTTCCTTCTTCCACTTTTAAGGGCCCCTGTGATTAAACTGGGCCTATCTGGATAGTCTAGTAGAGTCTTCATATTTTAAGATCCACTGATTAACAGCCATCCTACAAACTTAATTCTCCTTTAACAATGTAACCATTGTTCATATCCACAGTTCCAGGAATTTGGACATGGAAATCTTTTCAAGGCCATTAGTAAGCCTTTCACACCTTCCACATCGTTGTGTGGATTGAATCCTTAAACTGTCAGCAGGACCCTGGCTTTTCTAGGATACTTTTCAAGTAATATATCAGAGGAACGTGGTCATAAAGACTACCTACTCTTCTGACTACTAACATATGTACATTTTATCCAAAAGGCAAACTGTCAACCTAAGGAGGTACATTGAGTACGTGCTTGTGTGCTAAGTAGCTCAGTTGTGTTTGATTCTTTGCGACCCCACAGACTGTAGCTCACCAGGCTCCACTGGCCGTGAGAATCTCCAAGCAAGAATATTGGAGTGGGTTGCCACGCCCTTCTTCAGGGGATCTTCCTGACCCAGGGATTGAACTTGCATCTCTTATGTCTCCTGAATTGGCAGCTGGGTTCTTTAGCACTAGTGCCACCTGGGGAACCCATGGAGGTACAGTATCTCAGATACATTAATTCTTTACCAAAATGAGAAATTCTCTCATTTATTCTACCCTGTAGCTGCACTGTTTTAAAAACAAAACCCATCATGTTTCCTTTCTCTCCTCTTTTATCTATACATATATAACTCAACAATTATTTTGAGTTTATCACTCAGGTTGATGTGATATACCTTTCCTTCCTCCAAAATATGAAAATATTTTGTTTTTCTTTCTGTATCTGATATCTAAACCTTGACTTATAATATGAACAATTAAAACCTCATTTGTAAGTCAACATTTATTTAACTTCTTTCTTTTGAAGTAGGTACTCTATTTGTTTTAATTAAGTGCTCTTCACAGCTAAATTCTCCTCTTGATGATTTTGTTCTTTGTTAATATTTTTGCAGGATTTCTGAGGGACCCTGGCAGGTACTTGTAGGAGATAGAAGCATGATCAAAAGGAGGAAGGGAAGGGATTCACTCCCTGTGTGTTCCTCGAGACAGAACATGGGAGATTGTCTGAGTTGGTGTTAGTGGGACCCAACTTATGAGGTAGTGTACAACCTAGAACTTGATGACTGTAGGAAAAATATGACTTTGTACCCCACAGCTTGCTATAGAGGAAAAAAGACTGACCCAAATCAGCTATGAGGAGTTTATCTGACCATCACAGTGTTTCTGTTTTTTATTTGTCAACTTTGAGGAGTAGACTCATTTTTTAGGATATCTTCAAGTTTTAGAATTAGTGACTTCATGCTTTATTTCTTCTCTGTTTATTTAGTAGTTCTCTGTATATTGACTTAGAGGAGAAAGTGGTGACCCACTCCAGTATTCTTACCTGAAGAACTCCATGGACAGAGAGGAGCCTGGTAGGCTGCAGTCCATGGGATCGCAAAGAGTTGGACACAATTTAGTGCCTGAACAACAACAACAATATTGACTAGCGTTTATAAACATATATTTATATGTAATACACAAATAATAAAGCTTGGCTTAGCGATATCCTTTTTGATATGATAGGCTACTTTCGGAAGTTTGTCATGAAATAACAGGGATGACATCTGCAGAAAATCAGTTGCACATACTAATTAGCCTTGAATGGCAACAGAGTATAGTGGATATGTAACTTGAATGTTATTTTTATTTTGTGTATCTTTTCTTCCATAATTTTTAGAATAAAAAATCTAATTTCCTCTTTTTGCTAGAACAAAGCTGGCAGGCGTGAATCTCAATCCTGTTGTTTTTATCTGTGTGGCATTGGCTAAGTTATTTTATTTATCTATGCCTCCATATTCTCATCTGTGAAATGGGGATATTAATAGTCTACCTTGTAGAGTATTGGGAGAATTTAAGTGAGTCAGTACATGAAAAGAATTTAGAACACTGCCTATTTAGAAAAGCAAATAGCTCAGTACTGATGAAATGTTATGATTCAGGACCCAAGCAGTCTCTAAAATTGGCTTAGAGACAGCATGGCACTACAAGACAGTGTGGCACTGTAGAATGTTTGCCTCGCCGCCTCCCACTCTTATCTAATGCTTCCCAGAAACACTGGAATAAAATTGTGAACACACTGAAGTGGGGTTGACTACTAGGTGCATTTTCCTTTCTTTTTTCTCTATGGCTACAAGGAAGGAACAATATGTGCTGTGTGTGAGGTCAAAAGGCTTCAGATATTTTACTGTCAAGCTTGACTCTAAAATCAGTTTATATCCACTGCCTGGGAGGCTCTCAGAGCCTGATGTTGACATCTCTGATGTACTTGTGTGCGCCCTGTAAGACAGGCGTGCTGTATTAATCTGGGCTTCCTTTAGAACCTGTTTATCCCATTTGGATTCTCAGGACCCAAAGGTGAGTCATAAAAGGACAACAGGGAAAAACAAAAACAGTGAAAACAACCAAATCTTCCCTTACCACACTTGACAGAAAAGAGTCCTTCCATCCAGGGGCGTAAGTCTGTTTAACTCTACTGTAACCAACCATGGTATGCAATGTTTGTGCATCTCCTCGCTTCAGTGAGTTACAAACATCATGTTCCAGTACCGTGAGGATTTCTAACATTTGATGTCAATCCAGAAAACAATATTTTTTCTGTTTCTAAGTTTTTTTTTTTCTCCCTTCAAATTCAGTTCAAAGGGCATATACGTTTCTTCATATTTCTAAGGAAATTAGATCTCAGACATAAAGATGAAAATACTTCATAAATAAGGTTTGCGTTGTCAGAAAGTTTTTTATAAAGCTCATTTTATAATTTGCATATTAGTTGTCAATATAAATTTTAATATAACTAGAAAGTTATGTTGCTGCTGCTGCTAAGTCACTTCAGTCGTGTCCGACTCTATGTGAACCCATAGACGGCAGCCCACCATGCTCCCCCGTCCCTGGGATTTTCCAGGCAAGAACACTGGAGTGGCTTGCCATTTCCTTCTCCAGTGCATGAAAGTGAAAAATGAAAGTGAAGTCGCTCAGTCGTGTCTGACTCTTTGCGACCCCATGGAATGCAGCCTACCAGGCTCCTCTGTCCATGGGATTTTCCAGGCAAGAGTACTGGAGTGGGGTGCCATTGCCTTCTCCGAGAAAGTTATGTTAATTATATTTTAAATGACTTTTTCTCCATGTGAAGATTTGTTACTTAAGGACTGGAGGCAACATCTTTTGTAAAACTGATCATTATTTATCTTATAAGTAATCATTATACTAGATCTATGCTAGGCCTATAGTTTTACAGTTTCAACATTTTTATTTGAATATATTTATAAGATGTTTTACAAATCAAATAAACAGTAATTTTTGAAATTAGTTTTAGGTACATTTAACCAAATGCAGTATGATACAGCATAGCTAATTTCCCATCTTGACATTTTAAAACCCCAAGGCCCAGCATTGATGTTACCTCCTTTATTAAACTTTCTGGATGGTCTCAGTCAGAAGAATTTCATCTTCCTCTGACCTCTAGAAATTCTTTCATATAGTGTTTATGTTGCTATAATTTCTGTGTTTTTTTTCATATAATAGATTGTAATAACATTGAAAGGAAGAGTAATTTATTCATTTTATTTATTTTCCACAACACTATAATTAAAATATATTATTGCTAATAATATTTCAAAGACAGTCAATTAACTGTCTTTGAAATGAGAGTACCTGTCAGTAAACAGTTCAGTGATACTCCAAGCTAGTCAAAATAAATATGTACGTTCAGGGTGAGAATACTATGTCAGTTATTCATCTGGTACAAAGACACCTAAAAACCTGACTTGTAACATTAAGAATACTTCAGGTTTAAATACAAGAATAAATGCCTTAGCATATTTCCTTGGGAGTGGTGAGGTGAAGGATTAGGTTGAAGGTGATTCAGGAATCTGGAGGATGGACTAACTGAGGAGTTTGGAAGAATTTATGTAAATCTTTTTCAGCTGTAAAAGCTATGTATCCTCACGGCATCATAAATAGGAAATAGTCATTCTTGTCATTTAATGGCATTTTCAAATAGAATATTACATTTTATGATCAATGTAAGCTGTACCATTGAGTGTGTGCTATTGAGTATCTACTGAAATTTAAGTAATACTTATACATTTTAATATTATAAGAGAAGATCTTAAAAATATTTCTTATAATTTTGTTGTTCAGAAGCCTCATTAAATGGTTTTTAAAATCACAAGTCCTAAAAACATTTCCTATAAATACACTTTTTTCCCAGAAACTTCACTTGATAGTTCTTAAAACATGACTCAGAATGTAATTTCCCAAGGCTAAATGTTAGCAGTCAGAAATAATAGACATGTTATATCAATCATCTTAACATTTTTCAGTCCACACAGGTTTTTTTCTGAAAAAGACTATAGTGAATGGAATGACACTCAGGGATCAATTTGCAAGCCTATTTCTGGAAAGCACTATTCCTCTTGGTAGCTTACAAAATGACTTTTTTCCTCTTCTGTTGGTTTTAGGTCTATGTCATGATGAGCAAATTTATAAACAAAATATAAAGAAGTTCACAGATAATGTTAGCAGTGGGGGTTTGGTAGTAGAAAATGCATCACCCCGATAAGACAATACCTTTGTCTCTCTGGGACTTCAGGTAGAGGAAAGCTTTCTTAATGATGTCCAGATTTTTTAACTGAAATGCATGGATGGTTATGTACAATGCTACATTGTAAGAGGAGAGAAAGGAGAAATAGATTTGGGAGAAGATAACTTTAATTTTAAATGTTTTGAAGCTGAGGTTTTGTTGGGAAATTTGAATAGAGACCTTTATATACATAGTCATAATTATGTACACAACAGTTTTCAAAAGCTAATGAACTCCTATCATCAAACTCTCAAGCATGAGTTTCTGTGTGCCAAAATGTTTTGCCCAACATGCCATAGCAATTGCTAATGCAGGTGTTTACTCAAATATTCTTTTCATAAAGGCCTTCCTTGACCTCCTTTATTAAAAAAAAAAAAAGAAGTCAGCCCTTTTCCTTATCTCCACACTCCCTATTCTACTTTTCTGCATTTTTTTCTCCATATAATTAATCACTATTTGACATTTTGTATATTACACTTTTTTAAAATCTCCCCCTCAACTCACATCATTATATAGTCCCTCCACAAAGGCAGTGGCAGTTCAGTGCTATATCCTGAGCAGCTAGATTTGTGCCAGACACATAACATGTGCTCATCATTTTGCTGAATGAGTCAATAAATTCTGAGTTAATTATTAGTTCTTGAAATTATTTATAAATACTCTTTACATGTGGTAAGACTATTTCACCATTAAAAGTGAATAAGCATGTTTATCCAATTAAACAATATGATTATATCACCCTCAATGTTGGCTGTACATTGGTTGAAATGCAAGAGTTGTACATCCCCCAATAAGAAAATGACAGGCCATGTTTTTTTGTGAGAAATATCTGCAGATATATTCCAAATGAATGACTCTGTAATGTAGTAGGCCTGAGTGCACTCCATAGGTTCACAAAGAGTCAGACATGACTGAGCAAGTAAGCAAGCACACAGACTACCTCAGATAAGCAGAAGATACCACTCTAATGGCAGAAAGTGAAGAGGAACTAAAGAGCTTCTTGATGAGATCGAAAGAGAAGAGTGAAAAAACTTGTTTAGAACTCAGCATTCAAAAAACCAAGATCATGGCATCTGGTCCCATCACTCTATGGCAAATAGATGGAGAAATAGTGGAAACAGTGACAGATTTTATTTTCTTGGCCTCCCAATCACTGTGGATGGTGACTGCAGCCATGAAATTAAAAGATGCTTACTCCTTGGAAGAAAAGACATGACAAAACTAGGTGGCATATTCAAAAGCAGAGACATCAATTTGCTATCAAAGATCTGTCTAGTCAAAGCTATGGTTTTTCCAGTAGTTATGTACTGGAGTAGTTATCTGAGAGTTGGCACATAAAGAAGTCTGAGCTGAAGAATTGATGTTTTTGAACTGTGGTGTTGGAGAAGACTCTTGAGAGTCCCTTGGACAGCAAGATCAAGCCAGTCAATCCAAAAGAAAATTAACCCTGAATATTCATTGGAAGGACTGTTGCAGAAGGTCCAGTACTTCAGCTATTTAATACAGAGAGTTGATTCATTGGAAAAGACCCTGATGTTGGGGAAGATTGAGGGCAGGAAGAGAATGAGATGGTTGGATGGCATCACCGACTGAATGGATGTGAGTTTGAGCAAACTCTGGGAGACAGTGAAGGACAGGGAAGCCTGGATTGCTGCAGTCCATAGGGTTGCAGAGAGTCACACAGGACTTAGTGACTGAGCAACATGAGTAGACTGTAAGATATCCAAATTCATTCTCTTTAAATATATTGAGCACTCTTGACAGAGCAAAGTCTTAAGGCCAAGGACTGGACTAAATATGTAGATACCATTGGGAGAATATTAAGGGACAATGAAAAGTCCTTCCAAGTCTTTCATAATTCCTATAATATGTTGATTAGATACTCCATTCCTCTTAGTTAAGGTCTGACTTAAAGTACCTTGTTGGAAAGGAAGTACCTCTTGAAGAATGTGTATTTATTACTTTGCCTTCAATATTAATTAGTTATCAAAACAATGTATAGAGTGAGGAACATTTGAGTGAAAGATAACAATAGGTATCATCTCTACAAGTGAATGGAAGGGAGAGTGGAAGATATGTCACTGCTTCAGCAGGCTTCTCTGGTCTGGTTGGCTCAAATGCTACAGTGCCCAATGAAGAAGCATTTGTATGCTTTCAGATGCATTTAGAAATAAAATGCAAATGGCCGTAATGCTTTCTGACTTTAAAATTTGGATATTTGTTATAATTTATACTAATATATCCTAAGATAGGACAGCAATAGAATTTATTTTTGGTGACTCAAAGTCCTCATCACAAATCCAAATTCTTTTATGTTATCGCTCAGTCTTACCACCTTTAGCATGTCTGGTTTGGTCTTCATTCCAGCTTGCCTTAGAGCACACAATGGTAGAGAAATTACAGTTAATATAATTTCCAGAAGAAGAGCGAAAACTAGCTTCTCTGGTTCTCTTTACAGAATCTAGAGATATTTTCAAGAAGCACCCATGAAAAGTTTTCCACATGCACAATTTTATACCAGTTACTGGTAAAGGGAATGAACCAGATTTATTTGCTAATCTGGATTCATATGAATGCTTGAGGACCTGTGTACGCATCAGTAGAATCAACTTCTCTCTGTGTTTAGGAAACACTGAGAAATTGGCTGTGATTGGACAAACAGTTGTGCCTGCTTTAGGAAGCAAGAGGCACTAGAACTCAGGACTGTTTAATTGATGAAGGTAATATAAACCTTGAAGACTTAGTCTCCAATTTGTCTTTGGATTTCTGAATGCTTTACTTTTTTAAAAATGAAAACAGTAATAATGTCAGGTATTTGAGGTTTCGTTTTGTTTTCTTTTATTTTGCTTAGAGCTGGGTCAGTTCAGCTATCCAGTTTATGGTTTAGAGTGGATAGGATGTAGGCAAGAGTTAGTTGGATGATCTCAGTAATGCTTCAGACATCTGATGTGGAAGATATTTGGTCTGCTGATTTCTGTGACTTCTCTGTGAACCAAGAGAGCAACAATAGATTGCCTTATCTCTATTTTAATTTTTGTTTCTCTAAAGTTTCTGTTTCAACTAAAGAGCTAGTATGCTGATGAAAAGACTATTACTGAAAGTCTTTTAATAATAGATTAACCTTCCTGCCAAACATAGACATAAGATGAAAAATGATTATGTCAGTGGATTCTATGCTCTTTTTTTTTTATTTTTTGCCTGCCATCTTCTTTTTTTTTTTTTTATTGTTTTTGCCATACATTGTCATGATATCACCATGGGTTTACATATGCTTCCCCTCCGGAACCCCCCTCCTTCCTCCCTCCCCCCGGATTCTATGCTCTTGATGACATAGAATCTAGGAAAATGTCAAAGAAAGAAACACAAGCAGAGATAGCAGAAGAATATGTCAGCTTTACAGATGCAATAAACATTGCCTGGGGGTAGAGAAATAGAGAAAGGGAGAGGGTGGGAATGGAGGGAGGGAAAGAAAGAATTATTAGTTTGAATTAAACATGGATGAAACATGATTATGGTCACATAATTAAAAATCAAATATAATTTTGATAATTTAAAATAGTGATAGAAATTTAATTTGCACTAATACTTTACTGCACAACTTTAGATAATTCATTTGACAAGTGCTGAAAATTTCTTACTTCAGTCAATGCGTTGCTACTAGTCAAATCTCTCTGGAAGATTTGGTAGTTAAAAGCTGGATATTACCGTCAAGTTATATGAATTGGTCATCCTCTGTCTTAAGAAGAAAATATACTGTTGTAAGAAGATATGCTTTATTTTCTGCCCCAAAGCAAATAATTAACAATAAAAGGTCTATATAACCAACTTGAAAAAAATATAAATTAAAATTGTACTTGTTACTCTTAAGCTTTCATTGATAATAGTAAGATGTTAGATATAATCTTATATCAGTGTAAAAACTAATATTTTAATTTATAAGAACAGATAAAAAGACTGAGATGCAGACAAATCACATAATACTGAAGAACTTTATAGTGAGTAGTTTTTATTCTGCTGTAAAATACTAATGACCATGGCAAAAATATGAGACTTAATCAAAAAAATAAATTAAAGGTAAGTGTTAACATGGTGAAAAGTTATACACTCAAGTTTCAATTTGTAAACTGACATAAACTTGAGGTTTCACATGTCAAACAGACTGCACTGTATGTAACAGTCTTATCAGCATCTCTGAATTTCCAAAGAATCAATCTATCTTTCCACATGGGCCAACGCTTCAGAATTACATAATTTAAAAGTAAAGCTACTTTTTCAAAAACAGTGTTTTGAATAAAAATTATTTTTTTAGGACAACCAAAAATTCTTCAGTCATCCAATTCCTCTAAGATGTTAGCTTACTTTAAAATTTAATGAGCATTTTATTTTTGTTTTGCTTACCAATTTAGTGAATAGTAGAATACTTACTTGATTTGTTTCAGATAATAAGAATGGAATAATTACTAACATTTAATATATACTTACTCTGTGTACTTCTAAAATATGTTATACACTACACATATTAAATAATTTCTCACAATAACTGAGCATTGAGCACTATCATTGTAGTGTGCCTGTTAAATGATGAAGAAATTGAGGCGTGGAGGGTCATTCTAGACTAGCACTATTTTGGTTCAGAAGTAGTTTAAGAAAAAAAAGTCTCTAAAATGATTTTTTTCAATGTACAATTAAAATGACAGTAATAAGCAAACTTGTAGAGATAACAATAAACCTGGCTAGATGTGACTGTAGTGGAAAGAAAGACCTGTCATGTATTAGGATTCTTGAACCATTATGCCACCTGGAAAACCCAGAATTATGTTTCAATTCAAAGTATCTGAATCCATTTAATGCAATTATCTTAACTTGATTATGTTAATTCTTTTGTATGCTGTGCATAATTTCTAAAGCAATTAAGTGACATTACCTTATGAATTAAAACATAGTATCAGTACCGCAGCTTTCTTATCCATTCATCTGATGATGGACATCTAAGTTGCTTCCATGCCCTAGCTATTGTAAACAGTGCTACAATGAACATTGGGGTACATGTGTCTCTTTCAATTCTGGGTTCCGCAGTGTGTATGCCCAGCAGTCTATTATACAGAAAGAAGTAAGTCAGAAAGAAAAACACCAATACAGTATAATAACGCATATATATGGAATTTAGAAAGATGGTAACTATGACCCTATACGTGAGACAGCAAAGGAGACTCAGATGTAAAGAACAGACTTCTGGACTCTGTGGGAGAAGGCGACCGTGGGATAATTTGGGAGAATAGTATTGAAACATGTATACTATCATATGTGAAATAGATCACCAGTCCAGGTTTGATGCATGAGACAGGGTGCTCAGGGCGGGTGCACTGGGATGACCCTGAGGGATGGGATGGGGAGGGAGGTGGGAGGGGGGTTCAGGATGGGGGACACATATACATCTATGGCTGACACATATGAATGTATGGCAAAAAAGACTACAATATTTAAAGTAATTAGCCTCCAATTAAAATAAATATATTAATTTACAAAAAAAAATGTAGTATCAAATCCTGGAACATTTCATGAGCTTCAAAAGGACAAATCTTCAGTAGCAACTCAATTCCCCTGGAGGGTGTGTCTGATTTGTTTGTTATTCTTGACCTGCATCAGAGAAATAACAATGAGGAGACATTTTACTATTGGGTGGTATGGCTAAGCCCAATATTGATGTGTCCTTATTCAAAGGGTTTCTGCTTTTGTAAAGCTCTTATTAGTTGCAGTGTAAACTACCTGAGAGTTCTTGCTCAGGCATTTTCCCTCATAGGGAGAGACCCACCCAGAGTACAGAAGGCTTGATCTTACAGAGAGCCATTATGATGGGAAAATTACACTTAATCATAGAGCCTGTAGTCAAAGAATCCTTTATTTTAGTCTGCCTCTGTGTTCTGCTTTTTTATTCTTATTTTTTCGGGGAGGGGATATTACCAATTTCTATCTTCTGATTACTGATTTGAATTGTTGTCAGTAAATACTTTTTTTTTAAGTTCTGGATCTTGGTTTATAACTTTGTGGTTGTCCTTTATGACAAGGCTATTTAAAAACAATGCAAAATTTAATATTATAATTAAAGATATATGGAAATATAACTTGACTTTCTTGTATAAGTAGAATAATTCTCTCTATACTGAAGTGTCAAAGTACCTAGTAGCAGAAAATTGTTGAATGATGAAACGTGAGCATTTGAATATTTAATTTTTCACTTCAGTTCAGTTCAGTAGCATCCAACTCTTTGCGACCCTATGGACTAGAGCACGCCAGGCCTCCCTGTCCACCACCAACTCCTGGAGTTTACCCAAATTCATGTCCACTGAGCCAGTGATGCCATCCAACCATCTCATCCTCTGTCGTCCCATTCTCCTCCCACCATCAATCTTTCCCAGCATCAGGGTCTTTTCAAATGAGTCACCTCTTCGCATCCTTGCCAGGGTATTGGAGTTTCAGCTTCAATATCAGTCCCTCCAATGAACACTCAGGACTGATCTCCTTTAGGATGCACTGGTTGGACCTCCTTGCAGTCCAAGGGACTCTCAAGAGTCTTCTCCAAAACCACAGTTCAGAAACATCAATTCTTCGGCACTCAGCTTTCTTTAGAGTCCAACTCTCACATCCATATATGACTACTGGAAAAACAATAGCCTTGACTAGATGGACCTTTGTTGGCAAAGTAATGTCTCTGCTTTTTAATATGCTGTCTAGGTTGGTCATAACTTTCCTTCCAAGGAGTAGGCATTTTAATTTCTTGGCTGCCGTCACCATCTGCAGTGGTTTGGGAGCCCCCCAAAGTAAAGTCTGCCACTATTTCCACTGTTTTCCATCTATTTGCCGTGAAGTGATGGGACCAGATGCCATGATGTTCGTTTTCTGAATGTTGAGTCTTAAGCCAACGTTTTAACTCTCTCTTTCACTTTCATCAAGAGGCTCTTTAGTTTTTCTTCGCTTTCTGACATAAGGGTGGTTTATCTGCATATCTGAGGTTATTGATATTTCTCCTGGCAATCTTGATTCCAGCCTGTGCTTCATCCAGCCCAGCATTTCTCATGATGTACTCTGCATATAAATTAAATAATCAAGGTGACAATATACAACTTTGACATACTCCTTTCCTGGTTTGGAACCAGTCTGTTGTTCCATGTCCAGTTCTAACTGTTGCTTCCTAACATGCATACAGATTAACTTTTTAGATTTTGTAAATGTGGGAGATTAATGGCAAGGGAGTTATTATTTAAAATAATTACCTTCCCCAAATTATTAGGCCTATTTCATTCTTGAAAAAGATGTGAGTAGGTATAGAGATCATAAAAGGAGGGTCATATATGTGTAGGATTAAGATGTATAATACTGATTGATGGTAATAGAACCTCAGATTAGGAGGGATACAGAAAAATTATAGAAGTTCCATTCTTAGGATGATATAATCAACACTGGCCTCTACTGGCATGAGCATAATGACCTGTTATGAGAGTTTCCAATTTAGTTGAGCCACAGTGAAATAGCAGCATTCGGGTTCTGCTGCTTATCCACAGTTCATTCCACACCATATCAAGCTATGCCAAGGATGCAATTCAATTGTATTTTGTTGCCAGTATGAGAATATTCTTCAAAATAATTTTGTCTCAAGGCTTTAAATCTTGTTTAATTAACACAATCTTTAAACTTAGTGATCTTATCAAATAAAATGCTTACTTATTATTTTTATGACTCTTTACAATCTTATAATAAGTTAATTCCTTTGCATGCAAAATGTTACTTCTTAAGGAAAGTGTCTTCTGCATTACAACATTGTTTAGAGGTGATGAAAGAGGCACCCTTATACATACAAATATACTCTATGGAGACAATCATGTCTTATTTGGGTTGATTTCATGAGGCCACCCAAGGGTACAGAATGAATATGCCCTGGAAAAGATGTCACTTAGTGATGACACTTCTTCCATTCATTATTTCCATTGGTTTCTCAGATTTAGAAAAAAGAAGAAGCTATAATGAATTTGATACCATCCCCCAAATAGAACATTAGTTAATGTAGCAGAGGATTCAAGGGATCAAAGAAGAAAATATCTATTCTGTGTATCATAACTCATGAGTTTATTTTTCACTTTTATTAGGTTGATCCTTAATATGACTGTTCAATTCTAATTTCTGTTTTCATTGTCTCCCTCCCACCCATCCCTGCCCCTAGTCCAGTATCTTCTTCTCATGATGAATTTCAGTTCAATTTTCTTTGACCACAATACACACAAGATTCTTCTGACAAGATAATTACTCTGGGCTATTTTATAAGGTATTTTTAGTTTACAGGGCAGATAAAGAAAGGAAGCTTTTAACAGATACAAATGTGTAGCTCCAATGTGCCTTACAAATCCCTTTATGATTTTCTCCTGCTGTCTTTCTTTCCTTTCCCTCTGAAACAGATTAATACCAGATGTAACTCAAGCTGTCACCTGTCCCTTGTTTATCTGAGATGATTCCTTTTTATCATCTCATATTCCTTCCTACTGATAATTATAGAAGGCTTGTTTTAAAATCATATTGTGACGTATAATCCTTTATAAAGAATAAAAATAATGCTTGGCGTATTTGTTATAAAATGAGACTTTAGGAATGTATAATCAGGTATAATTGCTATTTTAAGAATATAGCATTAAAACAGCAGAGAAAAATATTGACTTTTTTTTTTAATGTGAACATGACACTTAGTAGAATAGACCTTTGGAGTTGGAGGTAACTATGTCCTGTGGTTGTCTCTGCACTTAATTTTCTTGCTCAGATTACTTATACTGAGTGGGAGATACATTTGTGAGATACCAGAATGGAATTAATCATTGAAAATGTCATTATGGAGCAGAATGAAGCAGAATTAAGTGATTTTGATATTAATTAACAAATTACCTTCTGTCAGGTAAGGAGAATTTTGCTACATACATGAGTGAGTCTGAGGACCCAAATGGTCAATGGTGAGTTTGATACTTTCTCCTAGATTCCTTATGTATTTGTACGATTACAACTAAAAAGTTGCTCTAACCCAGAGGCAAAGATGGAAGAACTCCTAATACCAAATAAAAATTAAACTAACCTAGGCAGATATTGGAACAAAATTTATAGAAACTAGGAAAGAAACTGTACAATTAACTTAAAGGACTACAGTTTCGAAGGCCAAGAGACCTGGATTAAAATCTCCCTTTCTGTTACTATATATTCTGTTAGTCTCCTCCCTTTTCTGAGATTCAGTTATTCATGTGTAAAACAGGAGTCAAAAGGCTTAACTTGGAAGATTGTTGGTAGGATTAGAGACAATGTTTATAAGAAGCCTCATAAAAAGTGTCTGGCATATGATAAGTGTTCATAAACAATCATCATTAAGTTTCCTAAAAATTGTGAGTAATTTTGTCAGACTTTTATTTATGATTTTATGTGAAAAGTCATTGGAATTTTTGCAGGATTAAAACTTTATATGCTCTTCTGATTTAAGAATTCTTAAATCTGCCTCTTGGGCTTCCCAGGTGGCCCTAGTGGTAAGGAACCCACCTGCCGGTGCAGGAGATGTAAGAGGTGCAAGTTCAGTCCCTTGATTGGGAAGATCGCCTGGAGGAGGGCATGGCAACCCACTTCAGCGTTCTTGCCTAGAGAATCCCATGGACAGAGAAACCTGGTGGGCTACAGTCCATAGGGCTGCAAAGAGTTGAACATGACTGAAGTGACTTAGCCTGAAGTTTGGCTTCTTAAAGATGTAGGAATTCTTTTGTTTGTAAATTTTGTATTATATTCATCATATGTTCAACTGATAAGTGCAGTGATGTAGGGATTTTATTACATATTATAAATTTACTACATGAATTCACTATATAAAAAATAAATATATGTATGTTAAATTATTTAGCCTAGGTTGATTAAAGCAGTTTAAGGAAAAGCCATCAAAATATTTAATTTTATTCCTATGAAATTTTCTCTATGAGCTAAACTGTTATAGTACTTACAGCATAGTATTCTTCTATATTATGCTATAATACAGCATGTTCTTCTCTTCTTCAAATTCTAGTTTTATTAATGCATGATCCATCACATACCTTATAGCTCAGTTGGTAAAGAATCTGCCTACAAACCAAGAGATCCCAGTTTGATTCCTGGATTGGAAAGATCCACTGGAAAAGGGATAAGCTACCACTCCAGTATTCTGAGGCTTCCCTGTGACTCAGCTGATAAAGAATCTGCCTGTAATGTGGGAGACCTGGGTTCTATCTCTGGGTTGGGAAGATCCCCTGGAGAAGGGAACAGCTATTCACTCCAGTATTCTGGCCTGGAGAATTACATGGAATGTATAGTCCATGAGGTTGCAAAGAGTCAGACACGACTGAGCGAGTTTCACAGGCAAATTATTGTTACCTTTGATTATTATTTGTCCATCCAAAAAACAAAATGTCATCACTGGTGTTAGGGAACCATTAAATTTATATGAAGTGTGATCTACACAAGAGTGTGTTTCATTTCATAAGCTATTCTTACTCTGAGGGAATCTGTAGGAAGGAAATGTGATCGTTCTCCTTTTGATCTTTTTATTACTTTTATTTTGACATTTCTCACTTAATATTCTAAATCACAGGCTTTATCTCAAAGAAATTACCTTTTTGACTTTTTTTTTTTTAACTGAGATACTCATTCCTAGCTTCTGCTTACCTTTTTCTCTGATATTCTTCTGCTGTTGGATAGTCAGAGAAAGCAGTTTGGGAGACACACTCTGGTAGATTAGGCAGCTATGACATGTATACATACAGAGATAATAAGAAAACAAAACTACAAAAAGGTGTGTTATTGGGTATATTCTAATACATTTGTGATACTAACTAACCACCTGGAGTTAGTGTCAGACTTCATAGGTTTAAGAACATGAAACCCGAGAAGCCTTTTGTAACTTCAGATGTCAGTCACAAATCTGGGCACCCTTAGTTGCCCAGGGGTTTCCATGATGCCCCTCAGATTTGATAGTTCATTAGGATGACTCATAGAATTCAAGAAAGCACTATGCTTATGATTTCAGTTTTATGACAAATGATGCAAATCAGGTACAGCTAAATGAAGAAACGCAAAGGAGAAAGTCTGAGTATGTCCCAAACAAAGAGGTTTCCTGTGCATCTTCATGGGATCAGGTAGCATCACCCTTAGGTACACTGATGTGGTCACCTACCAGTAAGTTTTGGTGTTCAGAGTTTTTACTGAGCTTTATCAGGTAGACATGAATGATTAAAATTCTGAATCATTGCCCATATGATTGAACTTAATTTTCAGCCCCCCTTTCCCTTTCTGGGGGTCAAACTTGCTTAATTCCCCATCCTTTTTATCACCTGATTAATCTTTCTGATGACTGGCTACAGTCTTGAGAAATAGCCTTAGTATAAACTCAGGTGTGAGCCAATGTGCTCATAAATAACAAAGACACTCCTATCACTTGGATTCCCAGATTCTTTATTTTATAATAGTGAAGAATCTGATATTAATTATAAATATATATATATATATAATTTTGGTAATACACATATTCTTTACTTCCTGCTAGAGGTCTGGTTTCCAAAATATATTAGTATTTGAGAATGACTTTAGAAATTGACCTAAGTGTTATTATGGTATTAATTCTTTTGCTAATATGTCTTCTAAATTTTGTTTGCATTTTGTTTAAAGTCAGTTGGAAATTCAATCAAATAATTTGACAAATGATATGCCAAAAATCTCATTTGAAAACTCTCAGTTAGAAATAATTAAAGGTAAACTTGCAAAGAGGAATATCTTTTAAGATTTTCTATAAAATCAAGTGTAGCTAAACAAATTAAATGAAGATAGCTCAGAAACCTTGGAATATCTTGCATCGTGGGAATAAATTAGAATGAAATTTGTTTACTTAGATTGGTTTTTTTCATACCAGAGTGGAATGAAAATGGGAGGGTTTAAATTTTTTTAAAATATATATTTGGTGAACACTCAAAAAATCATTAACAGGCAAATGATTTGTTGTCTCTTTTAAAAATATTTGTTAAAGAAAGGGCACTCTGAGTAGAAGCAGAGAGATAGGGCTTGCAGAAATATGTGGGCTGAAAGAGTTATACATTTTTGACATGAAAAACTCAGAATATTCTAAAGTTAACCCAACTTTATATGAGCTTAACAGATCCCTTAGCACCTGTAAAAATGCTTCTTTTCTCTGTAAAATGCCTGTAGTCTGTTGAGAAAAGTTAATGAAAAGTACAAGCAATTTTTTTTCATAAATGAATCTTTGAAAAAATATAAAAAAACAATATGACTGTATTAAACAACCTCTTCAGAGTAATACTTAGATATGCAATATGAGGCTCAGATAGAGAAATTAGAGTATGTAGATAGATCAAGAATTATTATTCTACTTTGTTTTTTTTTCTGTTAGACATTTTAATTTCTTCATTAATATACATGCATTGTTTTTATTTGTTGGGCTTCCCAGGTGGCACTAGTGGTAAAAACCCACCTGCCAATGCAGGAGACTTAAGAGATATGGGTTCAGTCTCTGGGTTGGGAAGATCCCTGGGGGAAGGAAATGGCAACCCTCTCCAGTATTCTTGCCTGGAGAATCCCATTTTATTTGTTGGAAATAATTTTATTTTTGAGAACAATTTGGTAGGATTATTTTTAGTTCTATCCATATAATAAAACTAATTTATTACCAGTATATAAATATTTCAAAAATAGATAATTTTCATTGTTTTTAGTTCACTTTCATTTTCCAATTTTTTATTTTTTTTTTGGTTTGGATAAAAGATTTAATGGTTCTCCTACCTGTAAATGCATGTCTGCAATTACCTGCATAATGGTTGGTTATTAAATATGACTTTATAAACTATAGGCATTCATTTTACCTAATATACTTTAATATGACAGTGTTTCTTATGTCATGATTATTGTGATTATAAACTCAACAGATTTTTGTTGAAATAATTTAATCCCTTCTATCAAACAATAGTTGTAACAGCGATTTTTCTATCTTATTGTAGATTATTTAAGTGTATTATGAAAAAGATTGTCTTTTACCTATAAGGTTATATCACTTTTGATCTTGTAAACATGTTGCATTTATTATTTTTCTTTCATTTCAGCAATCACTGAAACATAATGTAATTTGGGAATGGTCTCCTGGTAGATATTTTTAAAAAGACTGTCATACAATTATCAGGAAAAGATTATCAGTGCTATCATGATGGTACTGTACTCTGCTTGATTTCTCCAGGTGGTAAGGCTAAAATAAAGATTATTTGGTTTTGTTTTATTTAAAGGTTGGTCACTCAGTCAGCTTAGAAAGAAATGGAGGCCAGTGAAAAGAGAACCCACTTATTTTTCTTAATTGTGTCAGACTCTTAATAGGTGTTCATAGTTTACACTGACTAGAGTACCAGAGATACTTTGGAAGATTGTTCTCTGGACTTAGTTCAGATTCAGGGCCAACATTCCAAAGATCCTGTAGCAATAAGGTGTGTGCCATGAACAATTCCAGATGGTTTTTTCAAAGTTAAAATTTTCAAGTGGCCCCTTTCCTAAATTTGTATACAAGAAGCATTATGAACACATTTGTATGTTTGTGTTATTTTTGGTTGAGACCATAGACTAAGTAGATATTAAACATTGAACACATGGAAGCATAAATTCTGGAATAAAATCATGCACTTATGTAGCAGTTACTGGATACTTAAGTATATTTTACTTTTGCTCTATTATGCTAGGGCAGCTAAAACAAATGCCACAAACTAGATGACTTAAATAACCAAAATTAGTTTTCTTACAGTTCTGGAGACTATGGTTTGTTTCTTCTTGCAACTCTCCTTGGCTTGTGGATCACCAACTTTCCCTTTGTCTACCCTTCCCTCTGGTATTCTAACTTCTCTTCTTATAAGTCATATTGGAATAGGGCCCACACTAATAACCTCATTTTAACTTAATTACCTCTTTAAAGATTTTATCACCAAATGCAGTTATATTCTGAGTTATTGGAGACTAGGACTTCAAAATATGAATTTTGACATGCACAATCCAGTCTATAACATATATCAACTCAACTAGTCTCATAACAACTGTATAAAATAGGCATAATTAGTATATTTGATTTATTGAGGCAGAATACAGGGCACAAGAAGGTTAAGTAGCTTGTTTAAGGTCAAATGATTAGTAACTGAAAGGAGCAGGGATTTGAATTCTAGGCCATCTGTCTCTAGAGTCTGTGCTCTTAATGACTATAGAGTACTTGCAGAAACTCAACCCTGATAAATTCAGATACTGCACTTAATGAAAAATTTTATCCAGTGTTATTTTACCCAATATTATTTCATGCATGCAGTAATTTTACAAATCATATTAAAGTGGGAGTTTTCTTTGTGTTATCACTTCCAATATTATGCAAATATACATGAAATCATAGGCATAATATTTCAGTTTATTACAAAGGAATTAGCATAATAATAATAACAATAATAAATAGAAAGTCCTATATTCCTGACTCAGTAGCAATGATAAGGTATTTCAAGCAGTTTTCAAGAAGTATGCATTATATTAAAACTTTTTTAATGTAGAACAAGTAGAGAAATTCAGCAAAACCAAAAATCCAGTTAGTTGACAGTAAAAGATTTAAAAACTGCAATTCTTTCCTGTTGAAAAATTCAAGTGGTTCCATGAGGACCTTGGAGAATTTGGATTTCTAGATCACTGTGGATTGTATTGAAGAAACATAAAGAAATTGAAAAGGCAAATTAGGAATGAAAAACAAAAAATCCTCAAATCCTGGAAATGAACATTGGGAGACATTAAGGAGATTTGCTATTACTAGCTTAATGCTGTTTAAAACAAACAAGGCTCTAAACTTTCAGTGATATCGGAGATTGTGCTAAGTCCAGGGGAAGGATATGATAGACCCATGGCAAAAGAAATAGAACTGACAGAGATGGGAAGAAATTGGAAAATGAAGTTGTTAAGAAAAATACAAATTAGGAGTGGGTAGAAAGAAAGTTCGAGAGATGAGTCCTGCTTTAGACATGTAATTTTAGAAGTATACATAAAATCTCCAAAAGATGAACTTCTGCTACTGGTTGGCAATCCAGAGAAGAGATCAAGGTGGGAAATAAATATCTGTGATCATCAAAGAATTTTATGAGAATCAGTAAGAATGATGGAAACTGATGGAAAGACACACTGAAAAGTGAGTTTTGTGGATAGTCTATGTTAGAGGTTAGAGTTTGAGGAAGAGCTTATGAAACAGATAAAAGATAATTGAAGCAGGTATGTATCTGGGGACAAAGAGATTAAGACATCTATTTCTATAGCTTCAGTGATTCTCACATTGTTGAATAAGAATAGAGTAAGCAGAAAGAGCAAGGAAGGAATACTATCGTAGTACAGTGTTTTCCTAGGGATTTTGGACTAGGGAAAGAAAACACAGGCTCTGTGAAGCTTACATAGAGGCATCGTGAAATAGGACTAATATAATGAATGAATTGGAAAAGTATATTGAGCTGTAGACACAGGACAGTGGCCTTGTCAAGCTCATTTTACTGTGAGGAAAGATAGGACATTATCAGAAGTTCTCACCTTCTAAGCTGACATTTGAAATTTCTTGGAAATGTGTTAATAAAGAAGGGAAAGATAAATTTGGGTTAAGGTTTTAGCAGAAACACAGGGGATTAGTTGGATTTGTATTGCAAAGAGTGTCTTTCAGTTCAGTACATTCCTGGCACTCAGTCGCATCCAACTTTTTGCGACTGCATGGACTACGCACACCAGGCTTGTCTGTCCATCAACTCCCAGAGCTTACTCAAACTCATGTCCATCGAGTCAGTGATGCTATCCAACTATCTCATCCTCTTTTGTCCCCTACTCCTTGCCCATTCAATCTTTGTATCATCAGGGTCTTTTCTAGTGAGTTAGTTCTTTGCATCAGGTGGCCAAAGTACTGGAGTTTCAGCTTCAGCAACAGTACTTTCAATGAATATTCAAGGCTGATTTCCATTAGGATAGACTGATTGGATCTCCTTGCAGGCCAAGGGACTCTCAAGAGTCTTCTCCAATAAACAGTTCAAAAGCATCAATTCTTTGGTGCTCAGCTTTCTTTATAGTCCAACTTGCACATCCATCCATGGCTATGGTAAAAACCATAGCTTTGTTGGCAAAGTAATGTCTCTGCTTTTTAATATGCTATCTAGGTTCATCATAGATTTTCTTTCAAGGAGCAAGCATCTTTTAATTTCATGGCTGCCATCACCATCTGCAGTGACTTTGGAGCCCCCCCAAATAAAGTCTCTCACTGTTTCCTTGTTCCCCCATCTATTTGCCATGAACTGATGGGACTGGATGCCACGATCTTAGTTTTCTGAATGTTGAGTTTTAAGCCAACTTTTTAACTCTCCTCCTTCAATTTCATCAAGAGGTTCTTTAGTTCTTCTACAATTTCTACCATTAGGGTGGTGTCATCTGCGTATCTGGGGTTACTGGTATTTCTTCCAGTAATCTTGATTCCAGCTTGTGCTTCATCCCGCCCAGCATTTTGTGTGGTGTACTCTGCGTATAAGTTGAATAAGCAGGATGGCAATATGCAGCCCTGACGTATTCCTTTCCCGATTTGAAACGAGTCTGTTTTTCCATGTCCATTTCTAACTGTTACATCTTAGCCTACATATAGATTTCTCAGGAGGCAGGTCAAGTGGTCTGGTATTCCTATCTTTTTAAGAACTTTCCACAGTTTGTTGTGATCCACACAGTCAAAGTCTTTGGCATAGCCAATAAAGGAGAAGTAGATTGTTTTCCATAACTCTCTTGCTTTTTTGATGATCAAATGGATGTTGGCAGTTCAGTCTCTGGTTCCTCTGTTTTTTCTAAATCCAGCTTGAACATCTGAAAATTCACCTACTATTTAAGCCTAGCTTGGAGAATTTTGAGCATTACTTTCCTAGGATGAGAGATGAGTGCAGTAGTTTGAACATTCTTTGGCATTGCCTTTCATTGGGATTGGAATGAAAACTGACCTTTTCCAGTCCTGTGGCCACTGCTGAGTTTTCCAAATTTGCTGCTATATTAAATGCAGCACTTTCACAGCATCATCTTTTAGGATTTGAAATAGCTCAACTGGAATTCCATCCCTTCCACTAGCTTTGTTTGTAGTGATGTTTCCTATGGCCCACTTGACTTTGCATTCCAGGATGTCTGGTGCTCCAGGTGAGTGATTACACCATTATGGTTATCTGGGTCATGAAGATTTTTGTTTGTTTGTTCCTTTAGTACTTCTGTGTATTCTTGCCATCTCTTCTTAATCTCTTCTGCTGCTGTTAGGTCCATACCAGTTCTGTCCTTTATTGTGCCTAACTTTGCACAAAATGTTCCCTTGGTATCTCTGATTTTCTTGAAGAGATCTCTAGTCTTTCACATTCTATTGTTCTCTTCTATTTCTTTACATTGATCACTGAAGAAGGCTTTCTTATTTCTCCTTGCTATTCTTTGGAACTTTTCATTCAAATGGGTATATCTTTCCTTTTCTCCTTTGCTTTTAGCTTCTTTCCTTTTCTCAGCTATTTGTAAGGACTCCTCAGACAACATCCATTTTGTCTTTTTGCATTGATTTTTCTTGGGGATGGTCTTGATATCTGCTTCCTGGTCAATGTCACAAATCTCCATCCATAGTTCTTCAGGCACTCTGTCTATCAGACCTACTCCCTTAAATCTATTTCTCACTTCCACTGTATAATTGTAAGGGATTTGATTTAGGTCATACCTGAATGGTCTGGTGGTTTTCCCTTCTTTCTTCAATTTAAGTCTGTATTTGGCAGTAAGGAGTTCATGATCTAAGCCACAGTCAGTTTCTTGTCTTGTTTTTGCTGACTGTATAGAGCTTCTCCATCTTTTGCTGCAAAAAAAATGTAGTTAATCTGATTTCAGTATTGACCATTTGGTGATGTCCATGTATAGAGTCTTCCCTTGTGTTTTTGGAAGAGGGTGTTTGCTATGACCAGTGTGTGCTCTTGGCAAAACTCTGTTAGCTTTTGATCTGCTTTGTTTCATACTCCAAGGCCAAATTTGCCTGTTACTCCAGGTATCTCTTGACTTCTTACTTTTCCATTCCAGTCCCCTATTTTGAAAAGGACATATTTTTTGGGTATTAGTCCTAGATGATCTTGTAGGTCTTCATAGAACCATTCAAGGTTCAGCTTCTTCAGCATTACTGGTTGGGGCATAGACTTGGATTACTGTGATGTTGAATGGTTTGCCTTGGAAATGAACAGAGATCATTCTGTTGTTTTTGAAATTGCACTGAAGTACTGCATTTTGGACTCTTTTGTTGATTGTGATGGGTACTCCATTTTTTCTCAGGGATTCTTATCCACAGTATTAGATATAATGATCATAATAATTAGATTCACCCATTCCAGTCCATTTTAGTTTACTGATGCCTAAAAATGTCAATGTTCATGCTTGCCATCTCCTGTTTGACAACTTTCAATTTACCTTGATTCCTGGACTTAACATTCCAGGTTCCTATGCAGTGTTGCTCTTTACAGCATTAGACTTTACTTCCATCACCAGTCACATCCACAACTAGGTGTTGTTTTTGCTTTGGCCCAGTCTCTTCATTCTTTCTGGAGTTATTTCTCCACTGTTCTCCAGTAGCATATTGGTCACTTACTGACATGGGGAGTTCATCATTCAGTGTTGTGTCTTATTACCTTTTCATGCAGTTCATGGGGTTCTTAAGGCAAGAATACTGAAGTGGTTTGCCAGTGCCTTTTCTAGTGGACCACATTTTGTCAGAACTGTCTACCATATCCATCTTTCTTGAGTGGCCCTACATGGCATGGCTCATAGTTTCATTGAGTTAGACGAGACTGTGATCCATGTGATCAGTTTGGTTAGTTTTCTGCGACTGTGATTTTCAGCCTGTCTGCCCTCTGATGGATAAGGATAAGAGGCTTATGGAAGCTTCCTGATGGAGAGACCGCTGAGGGGGAACTGGTCTTGTTCTGATGGGTGGGGCCATGCTCAGTAAATCTTTAATCCAATTTTCTGTTGAGAAGTGAGGCTGTGTTCCCTCCCTTTTGTTTGACCAGAGGCCAAACTATGGTGGATGTAATGAAGATAATTGTGACCTCCTTCAAAAAGTCCCACGCACACACTACTGTACTCAGTGCCCCTGACCATACAGCCGGCTACCCCAGAACCACGCCTCCGCCAGACACTCCTGGATACTCACAGGCAGGTCTGTCAGTCTCTTGTGGGGTCACTGTTCCTTTTTCCTGGATCTTGGTGCACACAAGGTTTTGTTTCTGCCTTCCAAGAGTCTGTTTCTCCAGTCCTGTGTAAGTTCTGACAGGGCTGTGGTGGGTTTAATGGCAACCTCCTTCAAGAGAGCTCATGCCATACCCAGGTCTGCTGCACCCAGAGCCCCTGCACTTGTGACAGACCACTGCTGACCCATGCCTCTGCAGGAAACACTCAAACACAGTTCTGGCTCAGTCTTTGGGGGTCTCTGGGTCCTGGTGTGCACAAGGTTTGTTTGAGCGCTCTGAGCATCTCTGGTGGGTATGCGGTTTGATTCTAAACATGATTTTGCCCCACCATCTTTCTGGGGCTTCTCCTTTGCCCTTGGAAATGGGGTTTACTTTAGTGGGATCCAACATTCTCCTGTTGATGGTTGTTCAGAAGCAAGTTGTAATTTTGGAGTTCTCACAGGAGAAGATGAGCACATGTCCTTCTACTCTGCCATCTGTAGCAATGTGGGGAGAAGTAAAAATTATTATTGAAAAGAAATCTCTTATCTATCTTTCATGGCTGAGCTTCTGCTCCATTTCCAAGCCTCTACTAGATTCAGAGAAAAGAATGAGATGTTAATGTATGTATCATTAAGAAGAGTTAAACATTTTGTCAGACCTAGGATCATGTTTTAAGACAAGCTGACCTTAGCAAAATGCAAAATGCAGCTTATTAGCTCCTTGCCCAATGTTACTGGTCTATTTGATTTTATATGCCAGTTGCTTTCAGGATTGTTCTGAATCCCCACAAAGTGTATTAGACTGTAGTGTGTCCAGCTAAATAGCTTTTGTTTATTGTGTTAACCTGGTTTTACGATCTGTAGGACAGAATCAGTCTGGTCCATGAACTGAGACCCTTCCTCTAGGTTAAGCCTGAACTTCATTAAGTTCAAAGACTATGCCTAAGAGAGTATTGGATTTGATTCAGAAGAACCTTCTGTATTAAATTTTATCAATATTGTGAAAAAACAGAACATTAAAATTGAAAGGAAACCTAGAGGTCTTCCAGTGCAAACTTCCTCCTAACTTGAAAACTCCCTTTACAAATTCTCTGACTTCTAATTTTATACACTCACTGCTGGGGAGTCACAATTTCATGAGGATTGCCTATTCCACATTTCAGTGGGCCTGTGTGTTAATGATAGTAAACAACAGCTTCTTATTTAGTCCTCCAAAGTTGCAGACTTCTTGCTCTATCAAGACTGTGCTGAGCTTGATTGCTATGAGCTATGAGTCAGATGGAGTAGGAAAAGTTGAAATTCAGGATAGAACATGTGTCTATGGAAAGGGCTGAGGCCAGGTCAGGCATCCTATAACTAACATGGATGTTTGGGTCTAGTAAGAATTTGAGGTAGATGGGAAAAAGCAGAGGTATCAACTATAGTGAATGAATAGAAGTGACAGAATATATCACTCTTGCATCCTTTTTTTAAACCTTTTATTTTGTATTGGAGTATAGCTGATCAACAATGTTGTGCTAGTTTCAGATGGATAACAAAGGGACTCAGCCCACAAATACGTGGGCTTCCACAGTGGCTCAACGGGAAGGAATCCATCTTACTTGTAATGCAGGAGACACGGAAGACATGGGTTTTATCCCTGGGATGGGAAGATCCCCTGAAGTCAGAAATGGTGACCCATTCCAGTATTCTTGCCAGGAAAATTCCATGGACAGAAGAGCCTGGTGGGCTGCAGACCATTGAATCACAGTTGGACATGACTGAGCAACTGAACACTACATATACATGTATCTATTCTCTCCCAAACTCTCCTCACATCCAGTCTACCATATAACATTGAGCAGAATTCCATGTGCTAAATAGTAGGTCCTTGTTGGTTACTCATTTTAAATATAGCAGTGTGTACATGTCTATCCCAAATTCCTCTCTACTCCTTCCTCCCATCTTTCCCCAATGGAAATATTTTTTTAAGCCTATGAGTCTGTTTCTGTTTTGTAAATAAGTTTTTTTGTGTCATTTCTTTTTTGCTTCCACATATAAGTGATCAGATGATATTTCTCCTTTGTCATTCTTAAAGATAGGATAGTTGCAGTGTACTTTCAGGTATATCTTTGACTGTGATTAATTTTATCATTCTTATGTGATCTTATTTTAAGATAACATCTCAATATGCCTCCATCTGCTGTTAAGATAATCTACATTTGCAGTGCTTTCTACTTTTCATATACATTATATCATGCAGAATGCATTTATCCTTGAAATGAACCCAACCCACCTCTCTTTAATGTCTATTCATAGGTACTAATTATGAAGACAGACCTATAAAACTTTGCAGTTAGTTTTAAAGAAAAAGTTATTGATGACACTTGTTAACACTAATGCAGACTTTATTCAGGCGGACTGCCACCATAGGTATAAGGACTACTGAAATGAGATTTTGCAGTAGAGAGGAGAGATGGAGCTCAGTTCCTAATAAGATGAGGACTTATTGGGAAATATAGGTAAAGATTAGTTTGGAGGGTCAGTGGATGAAAAATTACCAAGAGGAAACATTAAGGCTAAGAGGGGATGCTAACCAAATAGGCCAGACAGGAATCTTGTTGAAGACAGGCCGAGATAATGAGACACCATCTGGAAGTGTTGGAAGATGAGGACTTTGGTTAGATACCGAAGGTGGTTAGATATCGGAGGTGGGGATTCTGACTAACTTGATTTAGTAGGATTTTTGCTGAAGTTGGACAATGAGAAAAGGAACACACAAGTCCAAAAGTAAGGGCCTACTTGAGAAAAAAGTTCAGAGACTCCCTACTAGGATTTGGTCAACAAGAAAATCTTTTTCATTTGTCATCGTGACCTTCCTGAGATTTTACTTCTGTCAGATAAATGAGTAGATGAGGAAAACATAGCATGTTTCTAACCTTTTCAAATCCTTCTCAGTGTCTTTGTAAGTGCTTACCTTTAATTTCTCCTTAAAGGAAAGATCTCATGAGTAAAAACTTTTGGACATGGCATTTCCAACGAACTTAAATGCAGTTATCTTTGTCATAGAGATCTGTGCTGTTTGTTCAAGGAACATATTTCAAGGCTCTTGATTACATTTATGCGTAGAAATACTTAAGTAGTATAAAATATTGTGGACATGGTAGTTTCATTGGTTGCAAAGTTGCAAGATGTAACTACACTGCAAAGAACACTTACTTCCAACTGCCAGGTAAAATAAAATGCTGTGAAAATTTGTTGACTACTATATTTCTGAAATACTTATTTTGTTGCTTATTTGTTTGGCTGTGCAAGGTTTTAATTGTGGCACATGCCACTTTGATCTTTGTTGAGGCATGCAGGATTTTTAGTTGCAGCATGAGGGATCTTTAGTTACAGCACACAGATCTTTGTTGCAACATGCAGACTATCAGTGGCTAAGACTCCTCACTCCCAAAGCAGAGTGCCCGGGTTTGATCCCTACCTGATCATGGAACTAGATCTCATATGCTGCAGCTAAGAGTTCACAAGCTACTACTACTGGTTTTCTTTCTTTTGTTGGTTCAGTGCTGCTTTTTCTAAAGCTGAACTGTGTCAACGACAACAGCATAATAAATCCTTGGTTGGGAAGGGGAGTACTGCTCAGACATTAAAGTGGGAATGCACCACTGTGGAAGTTAATGGAGAAGTCGGATATAATGAAGCCTTTGCAGTTCTTCAGAGAAATGTGATAGATTTCACTAAAGATGTTATTTATAGAACAGCCTTTCCTTCAGCTGAAGCTCAAATGCAGAATTTCAGGAGGAATCTGCTTCTGTTAACCACCATCTTGTTCATGGATTTCTCTTGGAAGTATGTAAGATGCTCTTGAGGTGTAACTAAAATTTGGGCAAAAGTGTCATAGAGCATATATTCTAAATTTATTTTGGAATTTGGACATATTCTAATATACAACTAATACCTTTATGCTTCTTAATCCATTACCCTTTTGGCTACTCATATATGATAAAATTATTTCTCAAACATAGCCAGTTGTTATGCCTTATAAATAATTGAGAAATAGTCCTTTGTTAAAAATTTCTCTCCACTAATTTCCAAATTATTTTTTATTATATTTCTTTTTTTCCCCATCACCATTCTGGTCTTTAATGAAAGGGGTATTATTATAAATTCTTGATTTATACAAGACATTCAAGCATACAAGGTGAATGTCCTTAAATAATGACATTTCATATCATGATGTTGACTATAATCTGAATCAACAATGCCTTTTGTGGGTAGTGGTTGCCCTCTTTTGGAAAATAAAGATAACTTTTACCCATTTCCAGCTTTCTACTACTTTCTAATTCTTGATGATTGTTCAGAGGTAACATTTAGTTGTGACATCTGAGAGTTCTATTAGTATCTTGGGATATTATTCTTTTTATCTAGACTTGAATTTATATTCATTTTCTTTCATGGAATAAAAAATGTATTATCAAGATTTTACTAAAAATCGGTGGTAGCACTTTCTTGTGTGTTTGATATGAATTAGATGTGTAATAGTAAGAGCATGATACATTTTTTACAATTTGGTTATAGATTAGTTATTTGTTATTGTTCACTAGCCAGTTCTTCAGGCATTTGAGCAGAAAATTATGACAGTTAGACATGCATATCACAGAATACAAAGTGACTTCCCCAAATTTAGGCTAGTGAAGAAGATAGATATAATGGCTATTATAGAATGCTAGTGTGTATCAGAGTTTTGCTTAAGAATAGGGATAATGAGTTGCCATCTTATGAATTATTAAGATCTGTATGCCAAAGATGATGTAATTTAGTTTTCTGTGCACTGCTTTCAAAAGTAGTTTGATTCTTTTTCTAACAAATGCAAAAGCCATAGAAATAAAAATTAGCTGCAGCTGTGATTTTATGAATGGTTTCCTAGAAACCACATTGAAGGAAACTTTAATCCACAAATGAGTTTTTTACTGCTCTTCTAAGCATGTGCAGATGGGCGGTTATGAATTCAAAATACATTAAGTATATATTTGAAGTTGATGGTCGCATTTTTCAAGTTCAATGTAATGTTTAAATAAAGCTTTGGAAATCCTTATGGAATGAAGAAATGTAAGTGTTTTAGCAATGGGTGCTTTCTATTAAAATTAAAATCTCATTTAATACACTATTTACTTGTTTTTTTAAAAAATAAAGCAAATGGTCATAAGCTTTTTTACCTAATTCACTCAAACTACTAACTCTCATATTATCTCTTAATGATGCATAATAATCATAACTTATTTCTTTGGTTAAATCTAGTCTTATAAAATTTATTTATAAAAATTGTATTATTTAAAATTTTACTCTATGAAGGGAATATTTATTTAGTTGTCTTGGTGAAAAATCAAAATAATCCAGAAAACATGACTTTTTAAAGTTTATAAAATGTTTGGGAAGATAAGAGATGAATATCAGTAGACTGATGATAGACTAGGCAATTCTAAAACCATTTATTAAGTATATGATTTTTGAATGCTGGAGAAAAGAGATGAAAGTAGATGTGTATGACACTGTACTATGTGAACATATTCAAATAACACTATTTTTTTCTTTGAGAACATTTCTATTCTGTTTGAGCAAAAGATATAGAAAATGTATTATGTTGAGAATATAGTTAGGCATTTTACAAAGCTTTTTTTAATTTTTAATTTTATATTGGAGTATAATTGATTTATGATATAGTGTTAGTTTCTGGTATACAAAGTGGTTCAGTTATACATCTGCATACACATTTTTTTTTAATATTCTTTTCCCACATAGGTTATTGCAGAATATTGAGTAGAATTCCCTGTGCTATATAGTAGGTCCTTGTTGATTATTTTATATATAGTAGTGTCTATATGTTTATCCTAACCTATGAGTTCTCCCCCTACCTTTTCTCTTTGGTAGCCATAAGTTTATTTTTTAAGTCTAGGAGTCTGTTTTATAGAATTTCTTTGGACAAGATAGTGAGATATGAAGAGATGATTGATAAAATATTGGATTCATATAACATAAACTTGAAAGACAATTTCTTTGCTTTTTAAAATAAATTTGAAAGACAATTTCTGGAAAGAATCTTTTCTATGTCCTAGCTGTCAATACACTTTGTAATTTCTTTGATGAAGACATTAAATATTTTTTTTTACCAAATTTGTAGATGAAGATACTTGACATATTAAAAAGTGGCTTGACACAAGAATCAGGACGTCAAACATTGCAGCAACCAAGAATGATCCATCAACTCAAATCAGATAGATTTTAGTAAACAGGGATGTATTTTCTGTACCAGTGTTCAGCACATACTCAAAATATTAAAATATAGTAAGCAATATGTATATATTCATATATACAAATGGGAAGCCATATGAACAATACTCAGTAAGCAGTAAATTCTACCTGAATTTTTAGCCTGATTGAGTAGGGAAACTGCTAATTTGATCTCAATAAAGCTGCTTAAATGAATGTATACTCTCACTAGTATATTTTGTCTATTCTATAGCTTATATTGTTCCTGTAGTATCAATAGCTAACTCATATCAACATGTAGAAGCCATCCCAAATTCACCATCCCAAATTTTCCACTTTTCTACTTTTACTGTTCTGGAAGCTCCTGCTTTCTTATACAGGAAGCTTAGGAGTTAGCTTCCACTTTTGCAGTCCCTTCGTATGACTATTCAGTAGGTCCAGTGTATGCTGTCAATACAGTTAGAGTTATATAGAGCTGATTTGGAAGTGAGCAAAAATAATGATATTCATTCATTCATTTGTTTACTCATTCATTCCTTCATCTAAAAATTGAAAAAATGGTTACCAAATACAAGTTACAAAATTCTATTTTCAATGGTGTATGTATATCCCCAGTAAAGAGATTAAAAATGTTAACAGAATTGGAATAAAGTGTAGAAATTTTAAGTGACAAAGATATATATATATATATATATATATATATATATATATATAATGATAGTAACAGTTTAGATGATTTCTAGAGCAAAAGATTCATTTTTCATTAGCTAGGTAAGAAAAATAACATAGAATTTTCCTCATTGTTTTCTTCTGAGTTTATTTTAAAACAATATCTGTCTTTTAATAGAGTCTTTGTAAAAAGTAAACTTTTTGCTTTGGGGTACATCAGTTTTGATTGTCATTTTTTTTTAATGGTTTCTTAAATTTACCAGATACAGTGCAATTAACAATCATTCTGAATATACATCTAAACTCAAAAAGTTTTTCCTTATTAGGAATAAGAAGAATCTAAAATTAGAAGAATATTATTACTCTCCAGAAAAGGTGAGAAAGATGTCACGTAGCAACTCTGGCGACTATCTATTTAAAATGTAATTATATTTGGCTTTTGTTAAAAACATCATGCTACTTTAGAATCAATTTAATTTGTGCCACAAAACCAGTTCGACTGGAGTTATTTTGCTTAGATACAAGTTGATGTCAAAAATAATTATAATGCAAAGACAAGGATAAGAATGTTTGTATTTTTCTATTGTACACATTCTTATTCAGTCAAACATGTCCTGAAAACACAGCCCAGCTCTCCTCTGTTTGGAAAAAGTCTCCAGTTGCCTGAACATACACTGTACTCTAAAGGGCCAGAACGTTTTTTTTGAAGTGATGCTCTTCATATCTCAGTGTAATAGCTTCTCCCAACTTCATGAAGATCTGATTTCAGCTAAGCTCTGTTGGAAACACAAGCCTAACAAAAACAGCAGAAATTCTGTCACTGAAAAATACACAGGACAGCTCTGACCTCTCAAGTGGCTTTCCCCTGCTTATTGCTTGTCGTAGTTCTTAGCTAACTTTATTAGAGAGCACTTAGGTGCTCCTCTCCCCTCTGTCAGCACTGTAGTAGTCATCAAAATAACACCTCGAGAGAAAGTACAGCGGTGTCCCCAAAGAACTGATAATCTGAAAAAAGTCTTTTATTTTTTTTAACTTCTTTTTCCCTTGGCTAAAGAATCATTAAAACTGCATCAACAGATACTGTAAGAAGAAAAGATATGCCCTCAAAAAAAAAAAAAATTCCAACACACAACAGAGTCAGATATTGGGATATGATGTAATGTATGTACCCTAGGCTAAAATACAAAGAAAAGCATTAATCAACTTATGAGAAGTTATTTAGCAAAATGAATTTAGGCCATTATGAATAGTGTAGAATGAAATTGGTTATATTTTACAGTAACTGGTTATTTTAACATTGCCTGTGTGTAGATTTAATCTTCAGAGTTCTAGTCTCCATGTGAATAATTAGGGAGGAAAAGATGAAGCTGCATTCTATAATCAAACATACTAATTTGTTTTTTTTACCAATTAAGACTATGCATGTTCTTGCTTAAGTAAGGAAAAATGTGTGTTAAACCATAAAATTTGATGACAGTTTCTCATGGTTCTGCATATTTATGTCCAGGGTTATGAAACAGTAATACTCAGGAAAAGAATTTATTTTCATGACTTACCTGGCTCTTCAGTAGAAAATATTCATTTTAAACTTCTTTGAAATTTCATGTTCAATGTGTTAATTTATTATAATATAGTGTGCAAGATGTCCACATTGTACCATTCTTTAAATAATACTGATAAATATCTAGGTATCCACATAAGCTTAAGAAATGAACCATGTCATCCAACCATCTCATCCTCTGTTGTCCCCTTCTCCTCCTGCTTTCAATCTTTCCCAGTATCAGCGTCTTTTCAAAGTTCTTCTCATCAGGTGGCCAAACTATTGGAGCTTCTGCTTCAGCATCTGTCTTTCCAATAAATATTCAGGGTTGATTTCCTTTCAGATTGACTGATTTGATCTCCTTGCAGTCCAAGGGACTCTTAAGGGTCTGCTCCAACACCACAGTTCAAAAGCATCAGTTCTTCGACACTCAGCTTTCTTTATGGTCCAACTCTCACATTGATACATGACTACTGGAAAAACCAGCCTTGACTAGACAGACTTTTGTTAGCAAAGTAATGTCTTTGCTTTTTAATATGCTGTCTAGGTTGGTCATAGCTTTTCTTCCAAGGAGCAAGTGTCTTTTAACTACATGGCTGCAGTCACAGTCTGCAGTGATTTTGGAGCCCCCCAAAATAATGTCTGTCACATTTCCACTGTTTCCCCATCTATTTGCCATGAATGATGAGACCGGATGCCATGATCTTAGTTTTTTGAATGTTGCATTTTTAAGCCAGCTTTTTCACTCTTCTCTTTCACCCTCATCAAGAGACTCTTTAGTTCCTCTTCACTTTCTGCCGTAAGGGTAGTATCATTCGCATATCTGAGGTTATTGATATTTCTCTCGTCAATCTTGATTCCAGCTTGTGCTTCACCCAGTCAGGAATTCTGCATGATGTACTCTACATAGAAGTTAAATAAGCAAGGTGACAGTGTACAGCCTTGATGTACTCTTCTTTTCCCAGTTTGGAACCAGTCTGTTGTTCCATGTTAAGTTCTAACTGTAGCTTCTTGACCTGCATACAGGTCTCTCAGGAGGCAGGTAAAATGGTGTGGCATTCCCAGCCCTTTAAGAATTTTCCACAGTTTGTTGTGATCCACACAGTCAAATGCTTTAGCATAGTCAAAGAAGTAGACGTTTTTCTGGAATTCTCTTGCTTTCTCTGTGACCCCAAGGAATGCAGGCAATTTGACCTTTGATTCGTCTGTCTTTTCTAAGTCTAGCTTGTACGACTGAAAGTGATATATATGTTTAGATAGTCAAGAAGTTATTGCATGTTGTACAGAATTAGGATAGCACTTACAGGATCTTTATCATTACAGTGTACTACTTCCATCAATTGCTTTTATAGATTCGCTTGTATAATAGACATTTTGTAACAATATATGTGGAACACAGCCTACAGGCTTTATTCAGTTTGTAATAGAGCATTATATTAGACTTTATCCCTTAGGTTAACATCTTTTTCTTCATGGATCTAATGAAGTAATTGTGGTATGCACTAACTAAAGTATATTAACAAAAAATTATGTGTTTCATCTGAGCAAATCAGTGATATACATAATTGCTTTAGGGTTCTGATTTTGTTTTATTATACTGAAAGGAGACCAATAGTTGGAATGTATTTTATTACTTCATGTAATGGGCATACATCTATTTTCATTTTTGAATCTTAAGATCATGTGAGGTTAGAAATGACTACTAGAACTGAAAGGTAAAATATAGAGTGAAATATTTTCATCAAGCAGAACATATCAGTATTATTTTCAGATTACTGCCAATAGTATATGTGGAGTTTGAACAGCTTGATAAGAGAAAATAAAAACACCAGTAGCAAAATGTGTAAAATAAAAGTTGAAAAATGAAAGTGAAAATGTTAGTTGCTCAGTCATGTCTGACTCTTTGTGACATTCCGGCTTGTAGTCCCAGGCTGTTGTGTCCATGGAATTTTCTAAACAAGACTCTTGGAGTGGGTTTCCATGCCTTCCTTAAGGGGATCTTCCTGAAACTTAGATCAAACCCAGGTCTCTTAAATCACCTGCATTGGCAGGAGGTTTCTTTACTGCTAGGGCCACCTATAGAAATTACAGACACATGGTAAATTATAAAAACAGAATAATAAAAAAAATCCAATTAAATAATGACATTGCACAGTTCACTATTTTAACAAATATTATAAAAATCATAGCAAAGATGAGATACTTTTTTGGGAGAAATTCACCCTCATGCATTTTTTTGTTGTTGTGTATGTTGGCAAGAACTCCTTCAAAAGTCATTAGATAATTCTAACTAAAGTTTTAAAAATTTATATTGACTTCAATATTTGAATCATAGATGGATGAACAAGCAAAACATATTAAAAAGCTCTATTTGGAAAAGCATTCCTTGCAAATTTCCTTAATGTTATTTAGAATTAGAAATAATCTGAATATCATAAAATAAGAGAATAATTAAGTAACCTAGGGCCTATTCTGACAATAAAATACTTCTGTATCTTCAAATATAATTGTATACCAATTAAAAACATTGGGATTTTTAAAAAATAAACTGTTAAAGTAAATAAAGAAGTTATACATTGAGTTTACTTGAAATTATGCAAAAAGTATGTGCTGCACTTAGTTGCTCAGTCATGTACGACTCTTAGCATCCTCTTAGACTTCAACCCACCAGGCTCCTCTGTCCATGGGACTCTCCAGGCAAGAATACTGGAGTGGGTTGACATGTTCTCCTCCAGAGGATCTACCCAACCCAGGGATCGAACCCAGGTCTCCTGCATTGCAGTCAGATTCTTTACAGACAGAGCCACCAGGGTGTGTGTGTGTGTGTGAAAAATTATCTCAAAAGATAAAACTGTGCTTACACTTTTGTGTATTTTCCATAATTTCTATTATGTGTAAGTTCATTTTATATTTTGAAACTAAAAAGACTTGCAGATTGAAAACATTCAAAAAAGGAAAAGAAAATAACCAGAATACCTCTCTATGTGATTTAATATTTAAATCTAGATAGGGATATTATTATCTTCACTTGATAGATGAAGATATTGATGTTTAGAGGGATTTAGAAGAATTTAAGACTTCTGAGACTGGCCCTTCACTACAAATAGAAAGAATTGGGCCTGGCTTTTAAACCCCAACCTGTTGATTAAATATGCTTTCGCTTTCCATATTTGCCTCTCCATGAAGTCAGAGGATGGGAAGAGAATATTATTTATTGTACATGGGAGGAAAAGAAAGCCCATTGGCACAAAATTAATATGGTACTATGGCATCATTTTCATGCTATCTAGAACTTGGAAACTAGCAGTTGGATCTAAGCACTCTAGGTCTGGGCTTCCCCAGTGACTCAGTGGTAAAGAATCTGCCTGCCAATGCAGGAGACGTGGATGGGTTCAATCACTGGTCCAGGACGATCCCTTGGAGAAGTAAATGGCAACCTACTCCAGTATTCTTGCCTGAAAAACCCCACGGACAGAGGATCCTGGAGGGCTAAAGTCCATGAGGTTGCAAAGAGTAGAACACAAGTTAGTGACTGAACAACAATGACTCCAGGTTTAGGCCCTTCTTAAAATTGTTTCTGAGGGCATTTAATAACCTTGATTTTCTTTGTTTCTTCAGATCACTACATGAAGATTTTAAATGTGTGTGTGTGTCTGTTTTCTCTAAGTACTATGTCATTTTATTTACATTGACATTTTATTTACATTGATTCTTGATATCAATTTGGTAATGAATTTTTAACCTTTGCTCTTTCAAAAATATTCACTGACTATTGTATATATAGTAGATAAATTCAGACTAAGCCTTTTTATTGGGCATTGGATACTAGATCCTGGTGCTGCCACTTGCTTCCCATGTAACTGAACAAATGATTTAGATTTATGAAGCTTCACTTCTAAATAAGCAATATTATGATAGATTTCATCTCATAGGGTTGTTGGATAAATTATAATTTATGTGTGGAGCATCTTAGATATTTTCTTCTTAGTAATTATTCAGTACATGTTTATTATTATTATTAATGGAGTTAGTATTTTTTATTTTATAATAAATAAAATATTACTTCATGGAAACTATTAAATTCTTATTTCCAAGGTGAAGAAATTCAGCAGTTACTATTAAAACTGTGAATTTACTACTTTTAAATGCAGTTAAGATAAGACTTGGAATGACAAGTTCACTTCCATTTAGTTCATTTGGACAGACCAAGCCACACCAAGAATTAGCAACACTTTACACCGTTAAATTAATATAGTGTTTATCTAACTGTTAACAATGGTATTTTTGCACTCCTTCCCAGGTAACCACTAACTTACCTGGGTAATTTATATTTTACTAATACTGTGTAGGGGAAGGAAAGTATAAACTCTAGCAGGACTATTGATTATTCAATGGCATTATTCAGTAGTTCTTTTTTCATGTCACAGCTAAAAGAGGGTATCTTGACTATTTCAAAGGTCTTTTGACCATAGAACCTTTAACAAAGTTCAGTTCAGTCACTCAGTCATGTTGGATTCTTTGTGACCCCATGGACTGCAGCACACCAGGCTTCCCTGTCCATCACAAACTCCCAGAGCTTACTCAAACTTATGTCCATCGAGTCAGTGATGCCATGCAACAGTCTCATCCTCTGTCATCCCCTTCAATTCAGTTCAGTTCAGTTCAGCCACTCAGTCATGTCCGACGCTTTGTGACCTCATGGACTGCAGCACACCAGGCCTCCCTGTCCATCACCAACTCCCAGAATTTACTCAAATTCATGTCCATTGAGTTGGTGATGCCATCCAATCATCCCATGCTCTGTCGTCCCCTTCTCCTCCTGCCTTCAATCTTTCCCAGCATCAGGGTCTTTTCAGATGAGTCACTTCTTTGCACCAGGTGTCCATAGTATTGGAGGTTCAGCTTCAACATTAGTCCTTCCAATGAATATTCAGGACTGATCTCCTTTAGGATTGACTGGTTGGATCTCCTTGAAGTGCAAGGGATTCTCAAGAGTCTTCAACACCACAGTTCAAAAGCATCAAGTCATTGGCATTCAGCTTTCTTTATAGTCCAACTCTCATATCCATGCATGACTACTGGAAAAACCATAGCTTTGACTAGACTCTTTATAGTCCAACTCTCACATCCATGCATGACTACTGGAAAAACCATAGCTTTGACTAGACAGACTTTGGTTGGCAAAGTAATGTCTCTGCTTTTTAATATGCTGTCTAGGTTGGTCATAACCTTCTTTCCAAGCAGTTGCTGCTGCTGCTACTGCTGCTAAGTCACTTCAGTCGTGTTCGACTCTGTGCGACCCCATAGACGGCAGCCCACCAGTCTCCCCGCCCCCCGCCCCCGGGATTCTCCAGGCAAGAACACTGGACTGGGTTGCCATTTCCTTCTCCAATGCATGAAAGTGAAAAGTGAAAGTGAAGTCACTCAGTCATGTCCACCTCTTCGCAACTCCATGGACTGCAGCCTACCAGGTTCCTCCATCCATGGGATTTTCCAGGCAAGAGTACTGGAGTGGGGTGCCATTGCCTTCTCCAAGGAGTAAGCATCTATTAATTTCATGGCTGCAGTCACCATCTGCAGTGATTTTGGAGCCCCAAAAAAATAAAGCCTGCCACTGTTTCCACTGTTTCCCTATCTATTTGCCATGAAGTGATGGGTCCTGATGCCATGATCTTAGTTTTTTGAATGTTGAGCTTTAAGCCAACATTTTCACTCTCCTCCTTTGCTTTCATGAAGAGGACTCTTTAGTTCTTCTTCGCTTTCTGCCATAAGGATGGGGTCATCTACATATCTGAAGTTATTGATATTTCTCTCGGCAATCTTGATTCCAGCTTTTGCTTCTTTCAGCCAAGCGTTTCTCATGATGTACTCTGCATATAAGTTAAATAAACAGGGTGACAATATACAGCCTTAACATACTCCTTTTTTTATTTGGAACCAGTCTATTGTTCCATGTCCAGTTCTAACTGTTGCTTCTTGACCTGCGTATAGATTTCTTAGGAGGCAGGTAAGGTGGTCTGGTATTTCCATCTCTTAAGGAATTTTCCTCAGTTTGTTGTGATCCACACAGTCAAAGTCTTTGGCATAGTCAATAAAGCAGAAGCAGATGTCTTTCTGGAGCTCTGTTGCTTTTTCTATAAGCCAACCAATGTTGGCAATTTGAACTCTGGTTCCTCTGCCTTTTCTAACTCCAGCCTGAACATCTGGAAATTTCATTTTTCACATACTGCTGAAGCTTGGCTCAGAAAGTTTGAGCATTGCTTTGCTAGCATGTGAGATGAGTGCAATTGTGTGTTAGTTTGAATATTCTTTGGCTTTGACTTTCTTTGGGATTGGAATGTAAACTGACCTTTTCCACTCCTGTGGCCACTGCTGAGTTTCCTAAATTTGCTGGCATATTGAGTGCAGCACTTTCACAGCATCATCTTTTACGATTTTAAATAGTTCAGCTGGAATTCCATCACCTCCACTAGCTTTGTTTGTAGTGATGCTTCCTTCCTAAGGCCCACTTGACTTCACATTCTGTCTGGCTCTAGGTGAGTGATCACACCATCATGATTATCTGGGTCATGAAGATCTTTTTTGTATAGTTCTGTGTATCTTGCCACCTCTTCTTATTATCTTCTGCTTCTGTTAGGTCCGTACTGTTTCTGTCCTTTATCGTGCCCATCTTTGCATGAAATGTTCCCTTGGTATCTCTCATTTTCTTGAAGAGATTTCTAGTCTTTCTCATTCTATTGTTTTCCTCTATTTCTTTGCATTGATCACTGAGAAAGGCTTTCTTACTTCTCCTTGCTATTGTTTGGAACTCTGCTTTCAAATGGGTATATCTTTCCTTTTCTTCTTTGCCTTTCCTGTCTTTTCTGTTCTCAGCTATTGTAAGGCCTCCCTCAATAACCATTTTGCATTTTTGCATTTCATTTTCTTGGGAATGGCCTTGTTCACTGCCTCCTGTCCAATGTCAAGGTTACAAAGCTAGTGCTACTCTTTAGAGTTGACATTTCCAGTTTTGTTGCTGATTATAGGTACATTGTTTACACGATTATCTTCAAATGGCCAAGAGCACAAAGGGCAAGAGGTGAAAAGGCAAGGAACAGAGAAGGAAACCTAAACATTCATGTTTGAAAGGGAAAAAGGTGGGAAGGTAACAAAGGAACCATGGGATCTCATGGTACTTTTAATTCATTAAAACAAACAACAATGAAATGCCAGTGTTTTGTCAATAAATCATGTTCCAACATATTTTACAAATGTATTCAGAGAGGGATACTGTTCATATCACTTATAGATAATATCCTTCTGTCTGAATTGGCCACATGAGGATTAAGACAGAAATTCAAAATAATAGCGAAGCTTGCATTATTTGGTAAAACTTCAACAAATAAGCATAAAATCTGGGGAAATTATTTGGAAGTACTAAAGATTAGTAAGAGACAGGATCTACTTTTACAAGACAGAAATTGTGCTTTAGGAGATTTTTGCATTTATTTATTTATTTTTTTATGCCTCAGGATATTCTACCCTAATAGAGCCTTCAGAACAGAAACTGCAACTTGATGAGCCTCAGTGTCCGGGGACAGAATTTGGGACTAAAAGCAAAGCTATAAATGTAAAGGGAAATCCTCAAAGGGAGGTATTTCTTCATAAGAGATAAAACACCCAAATCTTAGTACAAACTCTACCTAAAACCTTCTCTAACTCATAAATTATGCATGTTGTTTAAGAAAAAGCAGCAGTTAGTATGGAAAAAATTGATTGGGGATTTAGCTGCTGTCAGCCTCAGGGAAGGTTTAAATTCAGATAAGTTGACTATTTGTAACAAAAAAAAAAAAAGATTCTCAAAAAAATGTAACAAATCTAGATTTTCTTCAAGTTATCATTTTAAACACTCAGCATCTAAACAAAACTCAGTCAAGTTGAAGAAACAGGAAAATGTGAATCAAGAATATAAGCAGTTAGAAGACCATGACTAATGCTGGCAGGATTAAGTTGTTTCAATTAGTTGATAAAATTTCAGAGCAGCTGTTACATTTTCAAGAACTTAAAGAAAAATAAGCACATTCGTTAATGGATACAGGATGGTATTTTATACAAAGAATGACATGGAAATTCTAAAGCTTAAAATTCATTAACTACAATGAAAAAAAAAATCACTGGGTATCCTTAACAGAAAATTGGAGGAAGTGACAGAATCGAATTGTCAGTTAACTTAAGATGGAATTTATCAAATCTGAAGAACAGAAAAAAAAAAAAAAAGATTGAAGAAAAATTGACAGAGCCTTGGAGACAATTCATGTGGTATAACATAATGTTATTGGAATTCCAGAATAAAATGAGACAATAATTATGGCAGGAGAAAAACTGAAGAAATAATGGCTGAAAATTTCCCCAAGGACGTCAATTTACAGATCCAAGAAATGCAGTGAATGTCAAGAGTGATGAATACAAAGAAAGAAAACCGCATCTTGGACACATCATAGTCAAACTGCTGAAATATATAAAGTTAAATTTTTTTTAATTGCGTGGAGAATATGATAAATAAGAAACAAAAATAACTGTCAATTAGAATTCTTTGTACAGAGATGCTCTCCAGAAATGAATATTAATAAATAATATTTGAAAGATTAAAAACAGAGATTTCATCATTAAGGTGTTTGTACTATAAGATATTGAAAAGTAAGTTAAATCTGAAGAGAAATAGTAGCAGATGGAAACCAAATCTACAAGGAGTAAGACTACCAGATGCAGTCAATGTATATACATATATATTCATATTGCAGACTGTATATTTTCGATTTTAACACTGAAAAGTTGATGATGGAAATACTTTCATTTAAAAATTTTAATATTTAGTGTAAAACAATGAGATTCATTGAATTATATGTAATGTTTTTGAATGATGAGTTTTGCTTCTCTATTTTCTATCTTATTAGGAGGGTATCATTAAGGAGTTAAGATATTTGCATCCATGGTATGGATGAGGGCCAAACAAGTTTCTTATGTTTGTACTAAGATAGTCTGCCGTTTCATATGTTAATGTGAACATAATTTTTTGTGTAAACATCATTCATCTTTTTGTTTTAGGTTAAGATTGTTTTCTTTATTCCTAGTGTTGCTTGATTTGCATTCTTTTACAAAAGGGCATGATGCTTTTGTTTTCTGTTTTGTAGTATATGGTTTAGTTTCACAGCAGGTAAATTGTGGCGCTGAACAGAACATGTATATTTTCTTTTGAAAAGATGGGATTGCTAGGTCTTAGTGCTTTAATAGCTTTCAAGTCAAGCATATAATTTATGTATGTGTATGTTAAAATATGCATTTATGCTTAAAATGGGTTTTCACATTTTGAATTTTATACTTTGGAAGAAATGTTTAATTTAGACTGATACCTTTCCTTCTCTTTGCTCTGAAAAGAAACCATGTGTTACTAACCATTAAAATGGACTATTTAGTAAATTAATTCAAAGCATAAGATTAGTTCTGTAATTTCCAAAATCATTATTTCCAACTAATTTTGGCAAACCAATTGGTGCATGCATGCGGAGCCTGATTCTTGCTTCTTTTTTTTTTCCTTAGAAAAGCCTTACATCTCCACCCACATCTCCATCTTCCTTCAGAAACTCCTGTCAGTTTCTTATATATTTTATCTCTTTCTCCCTTTCTGGAGCATCTCAGGACTGCCCTAAAATTTTAAACAGAAGCAAACCCCTGGAAAGCATAACAGTTTCATCCTGAGTCATTGATTTATTACTTCCCATATTTAAATAAGCATCCCAGAACTTACGATGTGCATATTTGTTAGTAATTCATAGGTGGGCTCAGAGCAAAAATCTCTGCTTAGTAGAACTGAATCTTCTTATAAATTTTACACTTTTAGATAGTGCATCTTAAAAGGATGCTAGCATTTTGTCATTGCTTCTTCCCTCTTTTCCCCTCCACTGGTCACTTAGCAGATGGCTTCAAGCTGACAGAACTGTGAGCTCCGCAGCCACTAATAGCTCTATTGTCAGCACTCTTGAGAAATCCTGTAGTTTGCACAGTACACAATGGCCCAGGAGTGGTGAGTAGGAGCTGAATTCCAGATCAGGTTATGTTCCCCAAGTTTTATTCACTTAGCAAGCTGTCCAAAGGGAAGGCTTTTTTGTTACTTCTATATCTTTTGGTTGAGAGTGGGAGTTTTTCTCCAACTCTTGCTATGTTCCTATAGCTGTGTGCATATCATAGTACGTGTGAACTTGTAATGAAAATGCTGCCTATTGCTTTCAATAGTGCAATACATCGATGAGGCTATGAATCAGCCAATTATCACCCACCATAAAAAGGCAAATCAGTATGTGTGAGATTTTCTCAGTCTGCAAAGCAAGGGCTTTACTATATTCCTTAACTTAGAGAAACTTGAAATGACATTTTAATAAGGCGTTTCACTGGAATAAGCTTACATTTGAAGGAACTGATATGGAATCCTAGATTTTGGTGAAATGATTTTGCTTTTGATTGTTTATTGCCTGTATTTTGAGTTGTCTTGAACAGGTAAGGGCTTTTATTTTTCTAAACAGTTCTCATTGAGCTAATGTACAATGTTTACTAAAAAGAAAAAGACTTCATGTACAAAAAGGCACCCCTTACACCAAGAGCATGGATTCTCTAAAGCTTGTTCTGAACCTGACACCATTTAGAATTGTGTCCTCAGTAGCTCGTCCCTTAGAGCTCGAAATCTTAGCTGTCAAACTTGCCCTAAACTCATTAGGACTCGTTTGTCTCTGTCAGTGACATGTTCTCAAGAGGCAGTTCATGCCAGGCTGCTTTGTCTCACAGCCACTTTGAATAAGATGAGTTTTCAAGAAAAAAAGTTGAACCCTATGCTTTAGAATGTGTTATATTTTAGGGACTTACATAAATTTTTCTTTATGAACTTATATTTGCAAGGAAAAGTGCAGGTTAACCACTGTCTAAATAAATGGTGCATAGTAAAAATATCCTTTCTGTAAAAATTCATTTCAGAATACTGTACACCGGTCCAAATGAACATAGTAGTTTCTGACCACCTTGGCTGAAGGACAACAAATACTGTAGGATAATCTCTTAATACTCAGTTGAGAAGTGCCTGAGTACCATATGTTGGGATAAAAATAAAACTTATTGCACTCAGGTTATTTGTTTTAATTCAAGGGTAGATTTTCTATCATTCTCAGAATAGGTGATAGATAGAATTAATACCTAGAGTCATGGTTTATAAATGTAATTTTTCTCAATCTAGCTTTTTTAAAATACAGTTGAATGAAAATTATTCTTGCTTATATTTTAGTGGCTTTACTTTATAGTATCAAATTTTAAGAGCTGAAGTGTAGTTAATTTACAAGGTTGTGTTAGTTTAGGATGTACAGCAAAACTACTCAGTCATACACACATTCTTTTTCAGATGCTTTTCCATGATAGATTATTATAAAATATTGAATATAGTTTCCCGTGTTATACAGTAGGTCCTTATTGTTTATGTATTTTGTATATAGTTTTATGTGTATGTTAATCTCAAGCTCCTAATTTGTTTTCCTGCCCCCATCTTCCTTGCTAACCATAAGTTTGTTTCTAATGTCTGCTTTCCCATAAATGAACTTATTTGCATCATTTTTCCAGACTCTACATATAAATGTTGTCATATGATATTTGTCTTTGTCTGACCTCATTTAATTTGATAATCTCTAGGCCCATCCATGTTGCTGCAAATGACATCATTTTTTTTATGATTGAATAGTATTCTACTGTGTGTGTGTGTGTGTGTGTGTGTGTGTGTGTATGTATACACAGAAGATATACCCCATATCTTCTTTATCCATTCATATGTTGTTGAACAGCCAGGTTGCTGCCATGCCTTGGTTGGTTGTTTAGTTGTTAAGTTGTGTCCAGCTCTTGCAACCTCATGGACTGTAGCCTGTCAGGCTCCTCTTTCCGTGGGATTCTCAGGCAAGAATACTGGAGTAGGTTGCCATTTCCTTCTCCAGGGGATTTTTCTGACTCAAGAATTGAACCCAGGTCTCCTGCATTGTAGGCAGATTCTTTATCGACACTGAGCTTTGAGGGAAGCCTTCCATTCCTTGGCTATTGTAAATAGTGCTGCTGTGGACATTGCAGTGCATGAATCATTTTGAAACAGAATTTTCTCCAGATATATGCCCAGGAGTGGGATTACTAGATCATATGGTAACTCTATTTTTAGGTTTTTTTATGGAACTTTCATAATATTCTCTACAGTGGCTGCACCAGTTTATATTCCCACCAACAGTATAGGAGGATAAATATGCAAAGAGATAAGAAAGTTCATAAATTTGCCTTATTGCACTCTGTGTATCTTTATTATTATTGTTTTAAAGAATCTAGACTGTTTCCATGATACTATAAAATTGTCACATCTATAATTTTTAATGTTGATTCGGGAAGATTTGGCAATTCTGTAGAAAATACTAAAGGTTAACTCAATTTTAAATATGGAAACATTTGTAATTGCTTAGTTGCAGTTAATGAAGCTGTAAAATTGCAAACCACATCTTAATAAAACATAAAAAGTGATTTGGCAACTGTGGAGAATACTAGATTTTCTTAAGTGATTTTTTTATGAGAAAATGTTTATCTTCAGCTGTTTTATCATTCAAGTGAGTACTTTTGATTTTGCCTGTTTCCGTTTGGTGTTCTGCCCAAGACACCATTTGGATCTGATCACAGTGACTCCTCATTTCTGGATTTTTCCAGTCACCATCAATTACATGCTGCTTTCTCCCAAACTACACAGAATTTCCTACATAACTTTGACACATTTTAGATGACTAGGAGTCTGTGTCTCAAATGAAATACATAGGTCAGCCTCACTATTAGAATAAACCTCAACAAAGACCTTTGTACTCACCTTCACCTCTCAATTGTCTTATAAAATCATGAAAATCGGCTTTATCTGAGCTCTGGGTTGCACTCATTATCCATTATCTACCTAATTAGTGACTAGTTTGCTCATACATGTTGGAAGAGTCAAGTAAAACTAATGTTTATGTTTATAGTGAAGTGAGAAAAGTGTATTCTGCTTTCTTACAATAAATGTCTGGTGAACAAGGAAATGTTTGGGAGAGGGGTCTTTGAATTCATCAAACCAGAGAAAAAATATAATATTAATGTGTCATGATGAACTTCTTGTTCTTTCTGCCGAGGGCAAAAAGATCTTGAGAACTTTAAGAAGAGTTAAGAAAAACTTTAAGGAACATTAAGCACTAACGAAGAGAGAATAATGACTAGCAAATTATCTGTTTTTGTTTTAAAGCTTAAAAGTATATATCAGTCTTCGTTGTGCTTGAATTTATTTAACAATAGGGTATTTCTTGCCTCATTTGTCTCTTGAGCTTTTAGATTCTGTATGGTTAATGGCACCTTTGCTAAATTTTACTTGGCTTTACTTTCATAATCATGTCTGTAATCTTTATTTACCATGACAGTTAAATTTGCCTTTAATAACTTTGTTTTCAGTTTTAGTGACATGGTCTACAGTTTTCTTATTATTGAGACTCAAAATCACAGGCAAAAACATTTCAAAAGAGTTATCTTGTCTTAGTTCAGAGATTTTGCCCTAAAGCAAGATTTGAAAAGAGACTACTTTCTTTCATGTCTCTCCATTTCCTCTTTCTGGAGATATTTGCTTACTTTAAAAATTTATTAAGCAGCATGAGGTTGTGAAAGGTTATCTAACCTCCATGAAAGTTGGATTCCACTTTGATAAAATTGTTATAATGATGAAAGCTTTTGCTTCCTCTTATCTTGCTCAAACAACCAAAAACCAAAACAAAAAATTCTGTATTAGAAGAAAAGTATTAATATTAGTCAGTTAAACCCAGTAATAAAAGCCAACTGATCTACAGTGTTGGTAGATATAGACTAAATGTCAATACTTGTCTAAAATACTTGATATAACTCTAATGCTATGCATATGAATATAAGCTGTTAGTAATATTGTTCAAAGGTATATTGTAGGTTACTCTCAGAACGGAGAAACTTTATAAGTAATAATTTATAAGCACAAATCAATAATGGAGGGATTTAAGGAAGGGAGGTCAGATATTTGAAGGAAAAATGTTCTTCAAAATGTACCATGTCAGCTTTCATAGGTAGTGAATTGTTCTTTTTACTATGTTTGAGAACACTCTGGTATATAGGTGAAGATTTTCTTTGCTTAGTTTTAATTTATTTACAAGATTAAAACACCAGAAAATCCACCTACATATTTATAAAGGAATAATGCAACTAAAAACTTACTGATTTTATGTTTTATCTAAAATTTATTCTTTTCATAGGACTATGGAGTATCTGCATTAAAAACATAGTTAGCCCTGCATTTGGATCAGATGTAGTTTGTTTTATATGCCATCAACATGATTATGGACCACATCATTTTCAACAATTTAAACTACTAAGTATTTATTAAATGCATAGTATGTGTCATATAATGTAAGTATATAAATTAATATGACCCAGCATCTACCTGCAATCTTCTCAGATTTTATTCCTAGATGTAAACAAGAAAACAAATAATGAAAATGTAAAGGTAGTTTTTTATCCCAAAGAGAGAATATCTGTCTCAGTCTAGGAGTAAAACGATGTGAAAGTCAGTCTCTGTGTGTGTCTATGTGTGCACGTGCGCATATGTGCGTGTGTGTGCATGTGTGTGTGTGTGTGTGTGTGTGTGTGTGTGTGTGTGTATGTGGTGAACAGACTGAAAACTTCCTGGTAGAGAGCTGAAATCCAAGTTGAGCCTTCAGCAGGCTTCAGAGCCTTCATTCTATTTTTTATAATTTTGAGGAGAAAGCACTAAGGGTACTTCTGGAGACCAGGAGAGTTAAACATGATAATACACTGGAAATCCATCTGACTGAGCTTGACAGTTTGTCTTGGAAGAGGCTAGAAACTAAACCAAGGCCTACAGTAAGAAGATGGGGAACTGGGAAGGAAGGCTTGTGTAGAATGGGAATCAAAGGGATGCTGGTACAAAACCCCAGCTCTGGGCCCCAGGAAGATAGAAATTTAGTCCATTAGATGAGTCGTTACCTGAAAGACAGGGGCAATGGGAAAACTGAAAGAAGGCTATCTCTAGGAGAGAGAATTTTTCCAAGACCAAGGGATCAGATAAAATGGTAATCTACAGAAGAGTAAGTTGGAGAACCCAGAGTCACCAGGCTTGGATAAAGGAATAGCAGTGTCTAGCTTTTGGGCAGAAGGAATGGTAGAATGGAACACTTCAGTTCAGTTCATTTGCTTGGCCATGTCTGACTCTTCATGACTCCATGCACTGCAGTACGCCTGGCTTCCCTGTCCAGCATCAACTCCTGGAGCTTGCTCAAAGTCATGTCCATTGAGTCAATGATGCCATCCAACCATCTCATCCTCTGTCATCCCCTTCTCCTTCTGCCTTCAATCTTTCCCAGCATCAGGGTCTTTTCGAATGAGTCAGTTCTTCTCATCAGGTAGCCAAAGTATTGGCATGTCAGCTTTAGCATCAGTCCTTCCAATGAGTAGTCAGAATTGATTTCCTTTAGGATGGACTAGTTGGATCTCCTTGCAGTCCAAAGGACTCTCATAAGTCTTCTCCAACACCGCACTTCAAAGACATCAATTCTTTGACATTCAGCTTTCTTTATGATCCAACTTTAACATCTATACATGACTACTGGAAAAACTGTAGCTTTGACTAGATTAACCTTTGTCAGCAAAGTAATGTCTCTGCTTTTTAATATGCTCTCTACGTCTGTCATAGTTTCTCCTCCAAGGAGCAAGCATCTTTTAATTTCATGGCTGCAGTCACTATCTGCAGTGATTTTGGAACCCAATAAAGTCTATCCATGTTTCCATTTTTTCCCCATCTATTTGCCATGAAGAACAGGAAAGAGAAAGGTGGACTCAAATACCTAGAAGGCAACAGACATATTATTATGATGAAAAGTTTGACACAATGCAGGGAGGCCAGTTGTAAACTGGTACTTACATTCAGTGTCAAGTAAACAGTGGCTGTTTACTGCTATATCCTTGAGAATTTAGCCAAAGCTCCTTTATCCTACCATTTCAGATAAGCACTAATCAAGAAGTTGGTGTTGAAACAAATCTGAAGGTGGACCTCAAGTGACCCCCACAGTGGGATATGTTGTTGGCCCACACTGAGAAATAGAATCTGATAATTTATTACCAATTCTCTAACTCACTGAGAGTTAGGCAGACAAGAGACCAAGGCTTAATACTATCAGAACATCTGTGTGCAGAGCAGAGCAGCAGAGGACTTTAAACCCTACCTTGTGCTGGTAACTAGTTCTGTGACTTTGACAAATCAGTTACCCTCTCTCATTTTCACATTCTTTATGAGCATTTGAATTTGTTTGGAGGACTTAATAATGATTTTTAAAACATATTTCATTTACTTTCTAATTACTAATAATTTTTTTCTGGCAATTTAAAAATAGGATTTAAAGAAGCAGTTGGGTTTGTATAGGACTTCATGTATTTGCTACTGTGTGAAATAATACTTCTTTATCTCCATCATCGTCACATCATTACAGTTACTTGAGGCAGATCTTCAGCTCTCTCTAACTTAAAGGCAAAATACAGCATTGCCTGTGTATTTTTTCTTTTCATCTAAGACAAGTCCAGTTTTCTGTTACAAGTATAATTGACTGTGAAAAACTATTACATTTTTAATGTTTTTGTTTATTGGGAAAAAAGGGAACTTTAATCAAGATTAAGATAAGTGCTTGTATTTTAAATTTTTCTTTTCAGTTTGCTAATAAAAAAGTCTCACATTTTAAAGGATTTCCCCTAAATCAAAGAATATTCTGGGTAAAATTGCTGGCAATGTCAGCAAAAGAATTATCCCTTCAAGTACATTTCCTTCTAAATCATGGTGGTAGGAGGATTGTACTGTTAATGCTTGTAATTTGAGATTACTGCTGAGGACCACACTGTGGTTCACTGTACACAGGTTTGATAATCCATGCATGATTTAATCCAAATGAGCAAATATAACATTAATTTTTAAGACAGTGGGAGTTTTGCCAAAGATTTTCAAGATAATTTCTTTAATCTGTGAAAATTGTCACAGATATTTAATTATTTATATAGTGAAGTTGTAATGTGGACTAAAATGAAGCTGAGGGTAATAAAAAGAAAACTATTTCTGGACAGGTGATTGGATAGATGACTTTTGTCATAATTTAAGGGAATTAAATTAGAGAAACTGTTAAGAAATAAATTTCTGTATTTTAAAGTATTGGAATAAGATCAAGGTTTTCAGCTGTATGATCATTATGTAAGATAGGAAAATACAGTTGAATGAACTTTCCAAGTCATTTAATTTATAGACTTTTAAATTTTATAAATAAGTTGAGTTAAATAAGTCTAATCCATGAACAGCTAGACTCTAGAATGTTCTTAAAATTATCTGAGTTTTAATTACATTTTAAAAGTCTTCAGTACTTTGTAATATTTTTTCTGCCAAAGGTAACAGTTTCCATTTTTAATAATATGGTTGATTATTGAAAACTGTGTTGTATCTTGGCTGACAATGAGTAAGTCAAATTACAAAAATCATTTATTATCTAGACCACTTCAGTGAGATTACTTGCTGTGATGGGTTGAATTGTGTCTCTTTTAAAATATGTTGAAGTCCTGTGCCCCCTGTACCTGAGAATATGGCCTTGTGTGGAACTGGGTCATTACTAGGATATCACGTTGAAGTGAGCAGAGCCCTAATCGTATGGCTGATAGCCTTTAAAAAGGGAGAGTTTGGACACAGAGACAGAGTTGCACAAAGGTGAGAATGGTAGGAGGAAACAAAGAAGATGCTGAGGCTGATAGAACCAAGGAGACAGGTCTGCAGCAGTTTCCTCATCACAGTTCTCAGAGGAAAACAGCCCCAAGGACACCTTGATTTCAGAGTTCGGGCTTCTAGAACTAGGAGACATCACATGGCCATTGTTCTAAGCCTCCAGTTTTGGGCACTTTGTAACCACAGCTCTTGGAAACTGACCCACTGCCTTCTGACTTCCTGTTAAATTCTGCCAATGGGAAGCATCAGAAGATGGGAGGAGAGGATGAAGCCAGCCAGGTCAGGGCATTGGTTCTCCAGGCTGCCCCTGGACAAGCCTTGGGTTGGCTGTCCTTTCCTCTATGTTACTCTCTCCACACAGTTGCCCTATGGATTCCTGAAGCTGCCCTCCCTCCTTGCCCCTTCACGTTCCTATGTTCAAAGGGCTCCTTGCTGATGCAAGGCCCAGACCCAGGTATCATCTCTGTGCACCAAAATCTTTCCCACCTACTTTGAAGTAATCCTTTTATTAAACTCATAAAAACATCTGCTTTGGATGTGATATCTTTATCTTGGCATGACCTTGAACTAATTCAGTACCTCTCCTCTTTGCTTTATACTGCTTTCTGTCCATGGTACACATAATAACACTTACCGTATTATAATTATTTGCTTGAATAAGTGTTTCCATCTAAAAGAGAAATTCCCTGGAGCTATTTATTCTTTATTTGAAAGCCAACACCTTACACAGGTTCTGTCATAATGTAAGTCCTCAAAATATACTTACTGAATAAATGCATACATGAATGTTTTAAGATGTTAGCATTTCCTATCTTGTCCACAAAAAAGGAGACTTTAGGTAGCTAGCAAAAATGAGCATTATATAATATTAAGATTTCATAGGTGAAGAAATTAATACTAAAGGGTAATGAGGTTAGAAAATAGAATAAGACTAATATATGAAAAGTCATCGGGTTCCCAGGTGGTGCTAGTGGTTAAGAACCAGCATGCCATTGCTACGAGACATAAGACATATGGGTTCAATCCCTGGGTTTTGAAGATCTCCTGGAGGAGGACATGGGAAGCCACCCCAGTATTCTTGCCTAGAGAATCCCATGGACAGAGAAGCCTGGTGGGCTATGGCCCATAGGGTCACAAAGAATTGGACGTGACTGAAGCAACTTCATGCACACATGCATGAAAGGTCATAATATGCTGTATACTTGCACGAAGTAGATAACATGTATGGTTCTGTGTTTTCTAATAGACAATATTGAGGCAAAAGAAAACCAGTTACATGAATCATAATGTCCATCATAAGTCAAATACAAACTAATCAGTTACACAATACACATATATTCCAAATACTGAGACTACATGCAAATACTAATCTCCAGTGAAACTTCAGGAACAATCCAGCATGTCATGTAGTGAACGATGGCTTCAATATTCTCCTTCAGATAATTGGAAAGTGAGTTTCATAAGGATATTTTTGTACCATGCTCTCTTGTGACCAATGGTATAATGCCCAATAATGCTCAGTAAGGACAATTCCAATAAAGTGGGCTAAGGAAAGCAATACTAATTAGGTGCCCTGACAGAAGGGATTAGTCTAAGTATACATTCAGAAGACCTAAACTATATGATAAAATAATTATAGTTTTGATAACATTATGATTCATGCCCAAAATATCTGTATCATATGTTTTATACATAATATTATTTTTCTCATTATTATTTCTTTAAATACTTTGTAGTGATGAATTCAAGTCTTACAGGTACTTTGATCCTGATGCTGGGAAAGACTGAAGGAAAAAGGAAAAAGGGATAGCAGAGGATGAAATGGTTAGAAATATCACTGACACAATGGACGTGAATTTGAGCAAACTTCAGGAGATAGTTAAGAATAGGGGAGCCTGGCATGCTGCAGTCCATTGGGTCCACAAAGAGTTGGACACAACTCAGCAACTGAACAACAGTAACTGTTATAGATGAACCTGTGTTTTTACAGAAAGCCTGGCTATGAGGTCAAAACCGCATATAAATATTTTCAATCACCTGGTTAAGTTGATTTTGTATTTAACAAACAAAGTAAGAAATAAAAGTGATATAAATAGAAATACATATCAAAATGAATGAATACAAGTTTGTAAAAATCAGAAAATATAATTTTCCCTTTTATCCTTCTTACATTTTCCAAAATACTTTTCAATAATTAATGAGATGTTGAGCCCTGAATCAGCTATATGAGCTAAAAAATATTATTGAATAAATAATCTTTAGAAAGTCCATGTGTTGAAAACTCACACTCCATATACTTCTTTTTGCTGTTCTGGAGTAAAATGTATCAGGGAGAGGTTCATATAATGCTCACTGCATGTCCTTAGTGAGGAAACTGCATGTTGCTTCCCTTTAAAACATTACAAATCCAGGGCTAACAAATCTTAGCACATAAAATGTAAAACTACCATGGCCCAGTATTTGGAACTGTTGACTTACAAATTAGCAGGCCCATACTGAGGTGTCTGTGTGCATACCCTTGACTTATAGTATGGCATATACTTTATAAAGAGAAAAATGAAAACTTTTTTAAGGATCCAATAATTTTCCTTAGTCTCAGCTGGGCAGTTTGTACTTTTCATAATGCCAGTGATCAGTGGTCTTACTTTTATATTAATATCTTTTTTTTTGAATTTTGAGAGAATATATATATATATTTTTTCATGATATCACCATGGGTTTACATATGCTTCCCCTCTGGAACCCCCCTCCCTCTTCCCTCCCTCCCCCCCGGGAAATCTCGCTGCACCAGCCCCGAGCATCAATCCTGGGCTGGCGATTGATTAGACATATGAAAATTAACATGCTTCAATGCCCTTCTCCCATATCATCCCACCCTTACCCTCATCCTCAAAGTCCACGAGTCTATTCTATACATCTGCGTTCCTTTTGCTGTCTCGTATGTTGGGTTCTCGTTACTGTCTTTCTAAATTCCATATATATGTGTTAATATACTGTATTGTTGTTTTTGCATCTGGCTTACTTCACTCTGGATAATGGGCTCCAGTTTCGTCCATCTGAGTAGAATTGCTTCAAATGAATTTTTTTTTAATGCTGAGTAATATTCCATTGTGTATATGTACCACGGCTTTCTTATCCATTCGTCAGTTGATTGGCATCTAGGTTGCTTCCATGTCCTGGCTATTGTAAACAATGCAGCGATGAACATTGGGGTGCACGTGGCTCTTTCAATTCTGGTTTCCTTGGTGTATATGCCCAGCAGTGGGATTGCTGGGTCATATGGCAGGTCTATTTGCAGCTTTTTAAGGAACCTCCACACTGTTTTCCATAGTGGCTGTACTAGTTTGCATTCCCACCAACAGTGTAAGAGGGTTCCCTTTTCTCCACATCCTCTCCAACATTTATTGCTTGTAGACTTTTGGATGGCAGCCATTCTGACTGGTGTAAAGTGGTACCTCATTGTAGTTTTGATTTGCATTTCTCTGATAATGAGTGATGTTGAGCATCTTTTCATGTGTCTGTTAGCCATTTTTATATCTTCTTTGGAGAAATGTCTGTTAAGTTCTTTGGCCCACTTTTTAATTGTAATATATTAATATCTTGATGAATTAGAAAGGGAAAACTCAAAATCTCACTTTCCAATGTCGTTCAGCCTCAGGATCCAGGCTTTGGCTATTTATCCCTGTGGAAGCATTAAACTCCTTGTAATAAAATTAATTATACTGCCTGTGATTAACATGGCTATAATATATGGCAGCACACTTTGATTTTGATGACTTCTTGTCCTAGCTACTACACAGCCACGAGGATGTTCTTAGCACTCTCTATGAAAGTTGTATTGAAATTTATATGTATATTGTTTTTTTAAACATTAGTACTCATGTCCATATTTGGGCCACTCACCATCTTATAGGAAGGCATTTTCTTAATTTTTCTTAGTTTAGGAAACTTCACATGCCTTCAGTGTACTTTTTGCTTTTCTTTTTGCTCAAAGTACATTCCCATATGATTCTTTTTGTTGTTTCTAGGTGAATAATGACCATCAGGTTGAATTTTTCCTATCCCCTAATCTATCCTTACATGCAATTCTGTGTTTATCTCTTGAAGGAAATGTCCACAGAACTATCCCTTCCTCGCGCTTCTTTCTCACTGGTAGGGTCGTTAGCACTTCCTTTCCTGGGCCTTCTCCTCAAGCAGTATGTATCTTGGGTTAACTCTACTTTCAGTGTGATCTCCTCCATGTGTTTATTTTGCTCAGACCCGTGGTGATCTCGGTGGCACCAGGCAGTGTAATTCTGCCAGTTCTGTGATTGACTTGCCGTGCCAGCATGCCTGCAACCAGGGGCTGACTTCTTGAACAATATAATGACATTAACATGCACTTGAGCTTGAAAAGAAGGCTCTTCAAGTGCTTTGTAAATGTGGAAGAATGGGATATCTACAAACACAATTGAGAGCTTTGTCCACAGGAACCTCAGATCTGCTTTAATGCGATGAGAATTAAATGATTAAAGTGCTAAATCTTCAGCATTGTAGATTATATATTTTAGCCTGGAAAAAGTTTAAGAGATTTTACCAAATGTACTAGTTATCCAAATAAAGTGTTAATCAAGTGTCTAGAAAGGCTCTAATTTAAAGGGATGTATTCTCCTGGTAAATCCTCTAAGATTAACTTGTCTCTTTGTCACTCGTGGCAACTGAATTAGTTAATTTATGGTATGAGCCTTTTAGTGATGAACCAATTAAATGCTGTGTCATCAGCCAAAACTATTCAGTTGAATTTAAGATGAGTTTATTTGAAGTACTTATTTCTGGTAATAGGTACGAGAGTGTATCAGTAAGGATTGCATTAGACTACATATAGCAAAATATCCAGATTACAGTAGGTAAAAGATTGTTTTTGTTTGTTCCTCATCCTCTGGAGAAAGAAATGGCAACCTACTCCAGTATTCTCGCGTGGAGAATCCTATGGACAGAGGATCCTGGCAGGATACAATCCATGGGATCACAAGAGTTGGACACAATTTAGTGACTAAACCACCACCACCACCATGCTGAGACAAGTCCAAAGATAAGCAGTAAATAGCTGGCATGATAACACCACAATTTCATTTGCGATACATTGATCATCTTTCAGCCAAATGAGCCACCATCTCCAGGTGTGGTTTTTTGGTCCTCAAGCATTCAAGATATTTGGAACTCCAACCGTTATGCCCCACACCATTTTTTCCTTTTAAAAAGAGCTTAAGAGCCAGTGGTAATAGCATGCAGACCACTTGAATCAGTTCCCTGGCAACCTCAATGCTGATACTGTGACTTACATTATGACATAGACATGTCTGTTTATTAGAATTAGAGTGAAATATGCCTGGGCAATAAGTAAATCCCTAACAAAAATCATTGTTTTGTTTTTAAAAAAGGGGCCAATTGGGGACAGTCTCTGCCACAGAGGAACAAATAGCATTTGAGGCTGTATGATAATCTGTGTGTAGGAAAAATATATCTTTGTTTTCCTCAGTACAGATACATGTGAATTTGCATATATGTTTGTTTGTGTGAGGAATGGGGTGGCCTGCTGCAGGGTCACGGGTACTGAGTGCGGTAGTGCGGTAGTGTGGTAGTGTGTGCATGCAACCTTTTGAAGGTCACCATTATCTTCATTACCTCACTAAAATCAAAGAATGGTGGAGTAGAAGGACTTGTGCTCATCTTCTCTTGTGAGACCTCCAAAATTACAACTTTCTGATGAACAACCATCAACAGAAGAATGTTGGATCGCACCAAAAAAAAGATACCCACATCCAAGGGCAAAGGAGAAGCCCCAGCAAGATGGTAGGAGGGGCAAAATCACATTTAGAATCAAACCCCATAGCCACCAGAGATGCTCAGAGAACTCAAACAAACCTTGTGCCCACCAGGAGATTCCACAGAGACTGAGCCAGAACGGTGTTTGAGTGTCTCCTGTCGAGGCATGAGTCAGCAGTGGCCTGCCACAGGGACAGGGGCTCTAGATGCAGCAGACCTCTGTGTGGCATAAGCCCTCTTGGAGGAGGTCACCATTGACTCCACCATAGAGCCACCAGAACTCACACAGGACAGGGGAAACAGACTCTTGGAGGGCCCAAACAAAATCTTGTGTGAATAGGACCCAGGAGAAAGGAGCAGTGATGCCACAAGAGATTGACCCAGACTTGCTTGACAGTGTCCAGGAATCTCTGGTGAAGGTGTAGGTTGGTGGTGCCCTGCTACAAGGTCGAGGGACTCTTTGAAGGAGGTGGCCATTATCTTCATTACCTCCACCACAGTTTGGCCTCAGGTCAAACAACAGGGAGGGAACATAGCCCCCCCCATCAAACAGAATTGGATTAAAGCTTTACTGGGCAGGCCCCCCCCCACCGGAAAAACCCCAGTTCCCCCCCCCCCCCCCCCAGTCAGTCTCTCTATCAGGAAGCTCCCATAAGCCTCTTATCCTTATTTATCAGAGAGCAGACAGAATGAAAACCATAGTCACAAAAAACTAATCAACCTGATTACATGGACCACAGCCTTTTCTAATTCAATGAAACCATGAGCCATGCCTTGTAAGGCCACACAAGACAGACAGGTCATGGTGGAGAGTTCTGACAAAACATAGTCTACTGGAGAAGGGAATGGCAAACCACTTTAATATTCTTGCCTTGAGAACCCCATGAACAGTATAAAGAGGCAAAAAGATAGACACAGAAAGATGAACTCTCCAGGTCTGTAGGTGAACAACATGCTACTGGAGAACAGTGGAGAAATAACTCCAGAAGGACTGAAGAGACTGAGCCAAAGCAAAAACACCACCCAGTGGTGGATGTGACTGGTGATGGAAATAAAGCCCAATGCTGTAAAGAGCAATATTATATAGGAACCTGGAGTGTTAGGTCCCGGAATCAAGGTAAATTGGAAGTTGTCAAACAGGAGATGGCAAGCGTGACATTTTAGGAATCAGTAAACTAAAATGGACTGGAATGGGTGAATTTAACTCAGATGACCATTGTATCTAGTACTGTGGGCAAGAATCCCTTACAAGAAATGCAGTAGCCCTCATAGTCAACAAAGTAGTCTAAAAAGCAATATTTGGGTGCAATCTCAAAAACGACAGCATGAACTTTCTTCATTTCCAAGGCAAACCATTCAATATCACAGTAATCCAAGTCTATGCCCCAAATCAGTATTGCTGAAGAAGTTGAACGGTTCTATGAAGACCTACAAGACCTTCTAGAACACACAAAAAAGGTGTTATATATATATATATATATATATATATATATATATATATATATATAGCATTCAATATATTGAATTCCATTCAATATAGGGGACTGGAATGCAAAAGTAGGAAGTCAAGAGATACCTGGAGTAACAGGTAAATTTGGCCTTGGCATACAAAACAAAGCAGGGCAAAGGCTAACAGGGTTTTGCCAAGAAAATGCACTGGTCATAGCAAACACCCTCTTCCAACAAAACAAGAGAAGACTTTACACATGGACATCACCAAATGGTCAACACCAAAATCAGATTGATTATATTCTTTGCAGCCAAAGATGTAGAAGCTCAGCAAAAACAAGACCAGGAGCTGACCGTGGCTCAGATCATGAACTCCATATTGCTGAACTCAGACTTAAATTGAAGAAAGTGGAGAAAACCACTAGGCCATTCAGGTATATTTAAATCAAATCTCTTACAGTTGTATAGTGGAAGTGAGAAATAGATTCAAGGGATTAGATCTCATAGCCAGAGTGCCTGAAGAATTATGGACAGAGGTTCAGAATATAGTACAGGAGGCAGTGATCAAGGCCATCCCAAAGAAAAAGAAATGCAAAATGGTTGTCCAAGGAAGCCTTACAATAGCTGAGAAAAGAAAAGACACAAAAGGCAAAGGAGAAAAGGAAAGATACAAATTTGAATGCAGAGTTCCAAAGAATAGCAAGGAAAGATAAGAAAGCCTACCTCAGTGATCAATGCAAAGAAATAGTGGAGAACAATAGACTGAGAAAGACTAGAGGTCTCTTCAAGAAAATTAGAGATACTAAGGGAACATTTTGTGCATAGATAGGCACAATAAAGGACAGAAATGGTATGGACCTAATGGAAGCAGAGGATATTAAAAAGAGGTGGCACAATACACAGAAGAGCTACACAAAAAAGATTTTCATAACACAGATAACCATGATGGTGTGATCACTCACCAGGAGCCAGACATCTTGGAATGAGAAGTCAAGTGGGCCTTAGGGAGCATCACTATGAACAAAGCTAGTGGAGGTGATGGAATTTCAGTTGAGCTATTTAAAATCCTAAAAGATGATGCTGTGAAAGTTCTGCACTCAATATGCCAGCAAATTTGGGAATCTCAGCAGTGGCCACAGGACTGGAAAAGGTCAGTTTTCATTCGAGTCCAAAGAAGGGCAGTGCCAAAGATTGTTCAAACTACCGCACAATTGCACTCATCTCACATGCTAGGAAAATAATGCTCAAAATTCTCCAAGCTAGGCTTCAACAGTAGGTGAACTTTCAGATGTTCAAGTTGGATTTAGAAAAAACAGTAACCAGAGATCAAACTGTCAACATACACTGGATCATCAAAAAAGCAAGAGAGTTACAGAAAAAAATCTACATCTCCTTTATTGACAATACCAAAGACTTTGACTGTGTGGATCACAACAAACTATGGAAAGTTTTTAAAGAGATGGGGATACCAGACCACCTCACCTGCCTCTTGAGAAATGTGTATGCAAGGCAAGATGCAGCAGTTAGAACTGGACATGGAACAACAGACTCGTTCCAAATCAGGAAAGGAATATGTCAAGCCTGAATATCATCATCCTGCTTATTTAAGTTATATGCAGAGTACATCATGAAAAATTCTGGGCTGAATGTAACACAAGCTAGAATCAATATTGCCAGAAGAAATATCAATAACCTCATATATGCAGATGACACCACCCTAATGGTAGAAAGTGAAGAAGAAGTAAAGAGCCTCTTGTTGAAATTGAAGGAAGAGACTGAAAAATATGGCTTAAATCTCAACATTCAGAAAACTAAGATCATGGCATCTGGTCCCATCAGTTCATGACAAATAGATGGGAAAACAATGGAAATAGTGAGAGACTTTATTTTCTTGGGTTCCAAAATCACTGCAGATGGTGGCTGCAGCCATAAAATTAAGAGACACTTGCTCCTTGAAAGAGAAGCTATTACAAACCTAGAGAGCATATTAAAAAGCAGAGACATTACTTTGCCAACAAAAATCTGTCTAGTCAAAGCTATAGCTTTTCCAGTAGTCATATTTGGATATGAGATTTGGACTATAAAGAAAGCTGAGTGCCAAAGAACTGATGCTTTTGAACTGTGGTGTTGGAGAAGACTCTTGAGAGTCCCTCAGACTGCAAGGAGATCCAACCAGTCCATCCTGAAGGAAATCAGTCCTAAATATTCGTTTGCAGGACTGATGCTGAAGCTGACACTCCAATACTTTGTCCACCTGATGTAAAGAACTGACTCGTTGGGAAAGATCCTAGGGCTGGGGAAATTTGAAGATGGGAGGAGAAGGGGACGACAGAGGATGAGATGGTTGGATGGCATCACCAAGTAGATGGACATGAGTTTGAGTAAGCTCTGTGAATTAGTGATGGACTTGAAGCCTGGCATGCTGCAGTCCATGAAGTCGCTAAGAGTTAGACACTACAGAGCAACTGAACTGAACTAAAGGTGATGCTTAGAAAAAACGCATGCAACCAACTTACGCAAAAATATCTATGAATCACTATAGAATTAAGAGTAAAGGGATAATTAGAATATATCTTCATTTTACCCCAATACAAATTATATTATTTAGAGGCTATTCCTGCTAATTCTGATTATCATGGTTGATTCTTTATGCAGGTTCTTATTAACCATCAATACCCCAGAGTTGGTATTGAGGTCATACATGCCCATGACTTATTCTTGGGTAGTTCTATAGTGATTCATCCATGATATTTTTGGATGAGTTGGTTGCATGCATTTCCTTCAGTCTCCACTCTACCTCCGCAGAAACGTACATATATCCAAATTCACAGAGGCTCAGAATATGTTAATAGAAACTCCAAGAAGTCTTATACTTTTGTTCCTAACATAGGTTTCCACAAGGCCATAAAGTTCTCTTTAAAGTAATTTAGAACTACAAGATGTGTGTCTAAAGCCCACGTACTTCTACTCTCCAGTGTTATCCTGATAAATTTCACAAGAAGAAATTTATTTACATCTTAGATGAGATAACTAATAAGTTTATGAATCTGTAATATGGGACATGATATGGAGAATTTTAAATACATAATAAACTTTGACTCTAATAAGATTGAATCCTAATATGATAATATGAAAAAAAAATCACAGTGTAGGGGAAGAGGGCTACAGTGATTCTCAAGACAATAGTCATTCCCCAGAGACATTATTAGCTTGAGCTTATTCATCAAATTACTCTATGATGGCATATTCCATGAATCTATTTGCAAATCACCCTGGAATTGACAAAGTTTAGAGCAGTTTATAATACATGAAAATACAGTTACATAAAAATCTCTGTTACCATAAACTCACTTGCTAAATTCAGACTATGACTTTCTCCAGTTGGAGGATGTTTTACTTGTGAATTCTTAACCATCTTATCTTTGCATCTCAAGAAATGCTTAAATGACTAGAAAAGAAGCAAAAAAAAAAAAAAAGTAATGTCACTTCTCAGTTTTTATTCCTTTTTAAAAAGCAAATTTAACACATGTGTTACTTTCCATGAACCATTCTTCTGGGGATATAGATGGTATACTATATTTAATCAAACGCTGAAATTTTTTTTTCCAATTTCAAGTATTTTCATAATGTAAACAGATAAAAGTTTTCAGTGTCGTAATGCCTAGGAAAGGCTGCATTAAGGAGACAAGATGTGAACTAAGCCTGAAAGAATGGATTGGATTTAGAGAAGTCAAGTCCAAAGAGGAGACACCTCACAGAAGGGCACACATGGGAATGATCTATGTGTTTATGTAGTGAGAGTAAATCTCATTGGATGAGGCATAATTGATGGGCACATCTCAAATAAGTAGTGCTGAGATATTAAGAAAATAGCTGCTTGGAAGTTCTCAACTTAGAGTCATGAATAAAAAGTTGACTTGCTTTTGTATATCATGGAAAGACACCTGCCTTAATGTTTTGCATTTGTCTTAGAAGAAAGAAAGAGCAATATTTGGTAGTCAATTTAATAAAATATCTTATGGATTCATATTTTATCATGGGGAATACATTTTAACATTACTTTTTTGAAGTTACATCTCATAGTGTATATATTTACTATTTGAAACCAGTAGCAGATATTATAACATGGTTATGATTGAGTATCTAGTATCTGGCTGGACTGGTGAACCATCTCTTTTCATCCACTCCATGTGAGACTTTAGTAGAACTGTGACCTCACTCACTATGGTATCATTGAATGAATATTGTATCTATTTATACATTAGACAATCCTAACTGTTAAAATAATTTTCATATTTAGCTTACCAGGTATGTGATAAGAGCCATGAAGACAAGTGATATCATTTTAAGCAAGAAAGTGATTTGTGTAGAGAAGAAGCTTGATACATTTTTCTTGAATTGAATGCTATGCATTGTTACAGTATTTTTTTTACATTTCTATAAGACATCAACAGATACTCAGGTCCATTCTTTGTTAAATGGATACATTAACGGACTATGGTAGTTTCAACAATGACTCTGCTGATAGCTTTTGGCAAGTTCTTGAAATCCCTTTAGTCTGACACCATGTAACTAAATAGCCTCCATTATTATTTTCTTTTTATTTATTTTTTAATTGAACAGTAATTTATTTACAGAATTTTGTTGTTTTCTCGATAATTAGAATATCTTTGGACAACTTTCTAGGTTTTCAACCAGAAAAAAAAAGTCCTAGAACTAATACAGCATGATGGACTTCACAGATTATAACAGCAGTTGTCATGTGTTTTGACATCAACTGTGATTTTCCTTATGCCCTCCATATGTTAAATTGAAAGCACATATGGCCTATATACCATAATAAGGTTTTGTAGACATACTTCTGTGAATAGTTCTTATCTCTAAGCTATCATTGGATAAACAGAAAATAAGGAATTTTATTACCAATAACACATAATATGAAGAACATTTAAAAAACAATCTAAGCAAAATTTTCAGGATAATGGGATGGAAATTTCAAAAAGACACATTTCAATTCAATGAAAGTAAAGAAGAATACTTAACATTGACTTCTTCATGAAACAATGACTTATTCTTGAAATATTCAAGTAGAGGCTGAAATTGGTGGCTCAGATGGTAAAGAATCTGCCCGTAATGCAGGAGACCCAGGTTCAATCCTTGGATTGGGAAGATCTTCTGGAGAAGGGAATGGCAACCCTCTCCAGTATTCTTGCCTGGAGAATTTCATGAACAGAGAAGCCTGGCGAGCTACAGTCCATGGGGTCACAAAGAGTAAGACATGACTAAGTGGGTAATACATACAAGTAGAAGCTGAATTTTTGGCCAGGAGTTTCTTACATGAATAGAGGAAATAGGTTTCAAATCAATTCTTCAAACTTTCAGCAGGAGCTTCCCAGGAGGCTCCAGTGGTAAAGAATCTGCTTGTCAAGGCAGGAGATGTGGTTCGATCGCTGGTGGCCCACTCCAGTATTCTTGCCTGGAAAATTCCACAGATGGAGGAGCCAGGTGTGCTTCGGTCCATGGGGTCACAAAGAGTTGGACACGACTGAGTGACTGAGCACAAATATTCATGAAATGTGTATTCCATTCAAGGCTTTATTGAAGACACCCTTCCTAATTGGATGTTGAAAAATGGGAAGAAATTCAGCAGTTAGGGAGAGATGAGGCAAAGGTCATTTCAACCTGTCCCATTAAGAAGAGGAAATAATTGGGGGAAGGATTGTATCTTGATAACTAATGATTAAATATTGAGGGAGAAATATCCCTGAAAAAAATTGGAGCAACTTATATTGACTTGAAATCAGGAAGAAATTTAGACTTAATTCTTTTTTGAAACATACTCCTTGAAGGTTTTGAATTACATGGTCAAGTTAGTGTTTTATAGTGAGGTCATTCTGGCTGCTATATGAGTGTTGGATTGAAGTGGATATACTGGATGTGCAGAAAAGTTTAGGAGGCTCTTTTCATGATCCAAATAAAGATGATAAGAGGTAGTCAGGAAAATGAAGGCAAGACAGGGCAGGGTATTTGAGGTAGAATTTTTAAAACTTGACATATTGATTGGTAATGATGTTGAGTAATAGTGTAAAATATTTGAGCAGATGTCACAGGATGTGTATGTATCTGTATGAGTAGATATAGGATTTTGTTTTTTGAACTTAGAAGGTGAGGAGGATACATAATTTTGAAAAATTTTATTCAGTGTTCTAATATTTTATCTGTTGGGCTTAAGATAGCCCTATTGTTGGCCATTCAGTAATAAAAATCTTCACTTGTCCTTTCCTGAGAACAACTTAGCAGGTAAAAACCTATTAGCAAAGAAAACAAGGAAGCTGATCAGTATGCTGAATGTTTTCTTCTTGTCTTTTGGTGTCCCTTTAGCCCCAGAGAATTTGTATCCCCTTAAAATATTTATCCTGTGGAAAGACTTGCAAGTTTTTAATATTTATATATTTCCTTTATGTGATCCTAATTATATGGGGATTTTTAGATGGTGAGGGACTTCCCAGGTGAAGCAGTGGTAAAGAATCTGCCTGCCAGGCAGGAGGCTTGGATTTAGTCCCTGGGTCAGAAAGATCCCCTAGAGAAGAGAATGGCAACCCACTCCAGTATTCTTGCCTGGGAAATCCCACAGACAGAGGAACCTGGTGGACTACAGTCCATGAGGTTGCAAAAAGTTGGACATGACTTAGTGACTAAATGACAACAACATAATGAGTCTGTATAGTTGTTTATTCTGACCTGAATGGTTTTGTATATTTGAAAGAAGTATTTTTTAATGGAGGTGGGGATTATTTTGATTCTGCAATTTAATCATGTAGGAAATGTGGTTTTTACATGTTTCTTTCTCACCTTTCCACTACACTCCTTCCTTCTTTTTGAAAATGTAATGTACCCTCCCATGAGCCTTCATTCCAGGCTTCTTCTGAATTACTTACATTATAATTTTGCTTCTTGTTTTCTAAAGCAGATGTAGGTGATGTGCTTGGTTCCTGACTCCTTTTCAAAATTGAATCTCCAGTCATTTTCTTGATGTATTCATGTTTCATTGGTGACGCCAAAGGCTAAGGCATCTGTTTTGAATACTGTCACTCTGCCATATGTTTTCTTAATATGTTTTCTGTGGACTTTTCTCAAATGTAATCCACAGTATATTCCATTGTAATGTTATATTTACATCTTTATATTTCCCCGGAAGAGTAAGTTTTTTTTGAAAGACTGGGCTGTACTGTATCCATCTTTTAAGTCTGTGTCACTGTGTCGTATGAGTTGGAATACAGTAAATAAGTGTTGATAAATAAAAAATGTTTTTATTCTATTAAATGTTACTTCACTCTGTATAAAACCTCACATTCACCTTTTATATCAATCGGGTGTACTTGCTGTCTGTGTGTGCTCAGTAACTCAGTCATGTTCCACTGTTTGTGACCGCAGGGACTGTAGTCCTGTGCTCCTCTCACCATGGGATTTTCCAGGCAAGGACACTGGAGTGGATTACTATTTCCTCCTCCAGGGAACCTTGCCGACCCAGATATCAAACCCACGCCTCTTTTGTCTCCTGCACTGGCAGGTGGATTCTTTACCACTGAGACAGTTGGGAGGATACTTGTTGTCTATATTTGGCAAATCAAGATTGCTTTACTGCAACTTGGTGCAATTTATAGTTTCTTCAATATCTTCTTCTAGTTCATCTTAAGTCTTTCAAGTTCCTTTGTAAGATTCAAAGTATGTTTTATAGAATCCTTTATATGAAAGTGACAGTGTCTACTGTGGGATTCAGTACTAGAGCACTGGTCCTCTAGAGTAGTATTTTTTTTTTTTTTTATTGAGAGTGAAACCAAAAATATAAAAGCATGTCTGGGACATGGCTTTTCTAAAAATGTTGAGTCTTATATAGAAAATTAGATTATATAACTCTACATTTTATCTAAATTACTGGCTAGATAAATATCAGCAGAATTTTATTATTATATTAGTTGTATGCTACTATTAAGTTGAAACCAGCCTGGCTGGGTCTGAAACCAGCCATATGGAGCTAACTTTCTAATATTTTAGCCTGAATTCACTCAAATCTTGAACCACAAACTGGGAAAAGACAAAAGAGATAGATTACATCTGACACAAGTGCTATTCAACAATTTTCTAGAGTTTTCAGTCACATTAGCCATATCATTTTGTACATGCCATAGTTTTCGAGTCTTCAGAAAACATTTAGATACTCTGAAAAAGTAGCATTTTGCAAAAAAAAAAAAAAAAAAACAAACAAACTTGACTTTGGCCAGTGGAATATACAGTACTTGGGTGCAACCCCCAAAATGACAGAATGATCTTGGTTCAAGGCCAAGGTATCAGACCCAGCTAGGCTGGTTTCAACTTAGTATTAGCATACAACTAATACAATAATATAATTCTGCTGATATTTATCTAGCCAGTAATTTAGATAAAATGTTGAGTTATATAATCTAATTTTCTATATAAGACTCAACATTTTCAGAAAAGCTATGTCCCAGACATGCTTTTATATATATTTTTTTCACTCTTAAAAAAGAAAATACTACTCTAGAGGGCCAATGCTGTAGTACTGAATCCCACAGTAGACACTGTCACTTTCATATAAATCCATTCAACATCACATTAATCTAAGTCTATGTCTCTACCAGTGATGCTGAAGTAGCTGAAATCGATCAGTTCTATGAAGATCTAGAAGACCTCCTAGAACTAACACCAAAAAGAAAAAAGATGATCTATTCATCATTGGGGATTGGAATGTAAAAGTAGGAAGTCAAGAGATACCTGGAGTAACAGGCAAGTTTGGTCTTGCAGAAAAAAAATGAAGCAAGGCAAAGGCTAACTGAATTCTGCCAAGAGAATGCACTCGTCATAGCAAATACCCTTTGCAGTGACACAAGAAATGACTTTACACGTGGATGTCACCAAATGGTCAGTACCGAAGTCAAATTGATTATTTATTTTTTTAGTAGCCCAAGATAGAGAAGCTGTATACAGTCAGCAAGAACAAGACCTGGAGCTGACTTGTGTCCCCATCATCAGCTTTTGAGCAAAATTCAGGCTTAAACTAAAGAAAACGGGGAAAACTATTAGGGAAGCCAGGTACAACAGTGATGGTAGTGAATAGAATCAAGGGGTTAGAACTTGTAAACAGTGTGCTTGAAGAACTATGGATGAGGGTCCATAATATTGTACAGGAGTCAGTGAACAAAACCATCCCAAAGAAAAACAATAGCAAGAAGGCAAAGTTGTTATCCAAGGAGGCCTTACAAATAGCTAGAGAAAGAAGAGAAGTGAAAAGCAAGGGAGAAAGGGAAAGGTGTATGGAACTAAATGCAGATTTCCAGAAAACAGTACCGAGAGGCAAGAATGCCTTCTTCAATGAATGGTGTATAAACCTATAAGAAAATAACAAAAGGGGAAAGACTAGAGATCTCTTCAGGAAAATTGGAGATATCAGGGGAACATTTGGCCCAAATATGGGCACAATAAAGGACAGAATTGGTAGAGACATAGTAGATGCTGAAGAGGTAAAGAAGAGATGGAAAGAATACACAGAAGAACTGTACGAAAAAGATCTAAATGAACCGGATTACTACTATGGTGTGGTCAGCCACCCAGAGCCAGACAGTCTGGAGACTGAAGTCAAGTGTGCCTTAGAAAGCACTGCTGTTAATAAAGCTAGAGGATACAATGGAATTCCAGTAGAGCTATTCAAAACCCTTAAGGATGATGCCATCAAGGTGTTGCATTCAATATGTCAGCAAATCTGGAAGACCCAGCAGTGGCCACATGATTGGAAATGGTCAATCTTCATTCCAATCCAAGAAAGGTAGTTCTAAAGAATTTGCTAATCATTTGACAATTGCATTAATCTCCCATGCTATTAAAGTCATGCTTAAAATATTGCATGGTAGGCTTCAGCATTATGCAAACCAAGAAATTCCAGCTGTCCAAGCTGGGTTTAGAAATGGAAGAGGAACCAGAAATCAAATTGCCAACATTTGGATCACAGAGCAAGCTAAGGAATTCCAAGAAACCATCTACCTCTGTTTCATCGACTATGACAAAGCCTTTGACTATGATAAAGCTCTTAAAAAGATGGGAATACCAGGTCAATCTTACCTGCCTCCTGAGAAACCTGTATGTGGGTCAGGAAGCAACAGTTAGAACCCCATATGGAACAACAGATGGGTTCAAGATTCAGAAAGGAGCAGGACAAGGCTGTCTGCTGTCACCCTATTTGTTTAATCTATACATTGAGTACATCAAGAGAAATGCCGTGCTGGATGAGTTACAAGTTGGAATCAAGGTAGGTGGGAGAAATATCAACAACCTCAGATATGCAAATGATACCACTCTAATGGCAGAAAGTGAAGAGGATCTAAAGAACCTCTTGATGAGGGTGAAGGAGGAGAGTAGAAGAGCCAGCTTAAAACTAAATATTAAAACAAATACTAAGATCATGACACTGACCCTATTACTTTAAGGCAAATAGAGGGGGATGAGGTGGAAGTAGTGACAGATTTCCTCTTCTTGGCCTCTAAAACCACTGCAGATGATTACTGCAGCTATGAAATCAGATGTTTGCTTCTTAGCAAGAAAGCTATGACAAACCTAGACCATGTGTTGAAAAGCAGACATTACTCTGCCGACAAAGGTTCCTATAGTCAAGACAATGGTCTTCCCTGTGATCATGTACAACTTTTAGAGCTGGAATGTAAAGAAGGTGGATCAAAGAATGGATGCCTTTGAACTGTGGTGCTGGAGAAGAGGCATGAGAGTCCCTTGGACAGAAAGGAGACCAAACCATTCAATCTTAAAGGAAATCAACCCTGAATACTCATTGGAAGGACTGATGCTGAAACTGAAGCTCCAGTATTTTGGCCATCTGATGCCAATAGCTGACTCATTGGAAAAGTCCCTGATGGTGGGAAAGATTGATGGTAGAAGGAAAAGAGGGTGCCAGAGGATGAGATGGCTGGATGCATCTCTGATGCAATAGACATGAACTTGGCAAACTCCAGGAGATGGTGAGGGACAGGGAAGCCTGGTGTGCTGCAGTCCATGGGGTCACAAGGAGTAGGACAGGACTGGGTGACTGAACACAGCAGAATATACAAAATAAATTACATATGATTGAAATACTTTTGGTCTGAAGCCAATGAGAAAAATAAAATAGGGTTTTGTAAACAGAGTAGTGTGATTGGGAATTCACCCAGGAAAGTCAGCTAGTTGTTACATACTCACCAGATGTTAGTACCTGGTGTGAAGATGAAGATCTTATCCTTAACATTTCAGGCCACAAATAAATTTGGCTTCTTTTTGTGTAACTTTTTAAATTCAACCTCAAAACTTTTAAAGTAAACTTAATTTTATAATAGTTTCATATTTATAAAAAATTCCAAAGATAGGAGAGAAAATTTCCCTATGTCCCACACTAAATCTCCCTGCTTATTAACATTTTACGTTGTATGATACATTTGTCAAACTAATTATTGATACATTATTATTAACCAAAGTCTATATTTTTATTCAGACTTTCTTGATTTTAAAAATTTCTTCTGTTCCAAGATGTCAAGCAAAATCCACATTAAGCCCTCCTGTCTCCTTAGGTTCCTCTAGACTGTGACATATTCTTAGACTTTCCTTGTTTTTAATGACAGTTTTGACAGTTTTAAGGATAATATTAAATAAATTGCATGATATTTTTCTTATGGTAATAATTACAAGTTTCAGGAAAGAAGACCACAGAGGTGAGACACTATCATCTTATAGTACATTTCTATCAAAGGTACATGCCATGAATATGACTTATCCCTGGTGTGTTAACATTGATCACCTGGCTGAGGAAGCATTTTCCAGGTCTCTCCACTATAAAGTTTCTTCCCCCCCCCCCCCTTGGCTATGCTGTGCTCTCTGAAAGAAAATCACTCTGTATAGCCTACACTGAAGGAGTGGGAAGTTATGCTCTATTTTTTTCAGGGGAGTGTATCTATATAAATTATCTATAAGTCTTCTGCAAAGTAGAGTTTTCTGTTGTCTGACATTTGTTTATTGATTTAATTATTCATTTAGATTATTAAGGACTCATGGATATTTATTTTGTAGCTTCGATTATAGGCCCATACTAAATATTTAAAAAACTAAGGTCTTGGCATTCGGCCCCATTACTGCATGGCAAATAAAAGAGGAAAAGTTGGAAGTAGTCACAGATGTCCTCTTCTTGGGCTCTAAAATCACTGTGGACGGTGACTGCAGCCATGAAATCAGAAGACAATTGCTTATTGGTAGGAAAGTGATGACAAACCTAGACAGGGTGTTGAAAAGCAGAGACATTACTCTGCCAACCAAGGTCCATATAGTCAAGGCTATGGTCTTCCCTGTGGTCATGTACATTTGTGAGAGCTGGACCGTAAAGAAGGCACAGTGCCAAAGAATTGATGCCTTTGAACTGTGGTGCTGGAGAAGACTCCTGAAAGTCCCTTGGACAGCAGGGAGATCAAACCAGTCAATTTTAAGGGAGATTAACCCTGAATATTCACTGGAAGAACTGACAATGAAGCCCCAGTATTTTGGTCATCTGATGCCAACAGCGGACTCATTGGAAAAGTCCCTGATGCTGTGAAAGATTGAGGGCAGAAGGAGAAGAGGGTGCCCGAGGATGAGATGACTGGATGGTATCACTGATGCAAGGGACATGAACTTAGGCAAGCTTCAGGAGATGGTGAGGGACGGGGAGGCCTGACATGCTGCAGTCCATGGGGTCACAAAGTCACACACTACTGGGTGAGAACAACAACAACTTAGTCTCATATTATGCTATTTATTTTGTTGCTTAAATTGTTCTATTTTTTTTTTTTTTTGTCATTGAAAACTCATGGAAAATGATGTTAGAAACCAACATCTAGGCACTGGATGTGATCATTGTAACAGGGGTATACTTAACATTTGTATATTTCAAAAATTTTCACCAAACTTTTTGCAATGCAGGAGACCTGGGTTCGATCCCTGAGTCAGGATGATCCCCTGGAGGAAGGCATCACAACCCACTCCAGTATTCTTGCCTGGAGAATCCCCATGGACAGAAAAGCCTAGCGGGCTACAGTCCAAGGGATCTCAAAGAGTTGAACATGACTGAGAGATGCAGCACAAGCAGCTGATTAAAACATATTTCTCGTGTGTTAAAATCCAAACTCCATTGAATGGGTGACAGAGTCTTTAGTTGTCTGCTGCTGTTGGGTTGGCGAAAAAGTTCATTTGGGTTTTTCCATATGGTATAACAGGAAAATCCAGACTAACTTTTTGGTAAACCCAATATTTATTTTCTATTTTGTTCTTTTTAATAGAGCTCCTAAATTTTAACTGGACCTAGACATTAAAAGTAAATCCTACATTTCTAAGGCCTCTTGCAGTTGGGTGTGGTCTTGTACAGTTGTTGAAGACAGGATGAACCTGAAATCTTTATGTATTCTCTTGTCCTTAAATTGAGGAGGCATACCCATCTGTCTCTTTATTTGCATAGCTGGAATGTGGATATGATGGTGGGAGAAAGAGAAGACATATTAAGTATAATGACATGATAGGAAGAATCAGAACAGTATTCTGTATAGTCTTCATACAATTGCTGGGATGCCAAAACATAAAAAGCCAGAGACATAAAAATTTCTCTTTTAATCTCTTGTTATTTGTGGTTTTCTCTCATTCACACTCAAACCTAATACTAATTATATTTGGTATACCATATTTTTATGATATGAATCTTAAATACATCTTGGTCTGTTGCCCAACAGCTTCCCACTTCAGATGATTATGTGTTCCAGCTACTTATGTCTCATTAAATAAAGATTAATAAACACGTTCTGTGAACCAGGCTCTGCAGTAAAGGGTAAGAAGAAATTTTCAAATGAACAAATTAATGAGTCCTTGCCCTATGGAGGATGTAATCTAGTTATATGATAAGAAGTTTCCTGAACACACAGTTTAGTTCTTATGTCCTCTTTGTGTATATACAGGTTTCTACTTGAGATGCCCTTCACTTTGTGAGATTTTATGTGTGTGATGTATTTAGTCACTCAGTTGTGTCCGACTCCTTGAGACCCCATGGACTATAGCCCGCCAGACTTCTCTGTCCATGGGGATTTTTCAGGCAAGAATATGGGAGTGGGTTGCCACACCCTCCTCCAGGGGATTTTCCCAACCCAGGAAATGAACCCTGGTTTCCCACATTGCAGGAGGATTCTTTACCATCTGAGCCACTAGGGAAGCCCATGAGATTGCATGAAAACCTCCTAATTGTTAAGACTGAACAGAAACGTCCTCTTCAGGAAAATCTTCCCTGATTTCTCCAAAGAGTCTTTCATGTTTTCTTACAAGCATTATTGTCATCTGAAAAAATTCTGGGAGATGGATACTAGTGTAATTCAACTTTATTACTTTACAATAGATGGCATTCCATTTGAAAGACGGTAATATTAATATCTCCTGTACTATTCAGGGAATTCCCTTTTCCTTATCTAGGTGGCAGGAAGATTACATTAATGGCCAGAAGCTTGAATGATGATTTTGGAATCAAAATACAGCTTTCCTGTATGGCTTGGTAGGTATTTGAACCAGAACATGATGAAGTCTGAAGAAGTTACTGTCCACAAAAAGATACATTGCAAGGAACATCTATTTTAGATTCCAAGTTGTATCTCATTATAGTGAAAAAAATAAATAAACTTGAAAATCCCTCAACACAGCCACATAGATAGTCTTTGCCAATAGCTTTAACACAGCCAGTTTTCTCATGCAAATTAGAATAGAACACTATCTTAGTTGAACACAAGTTGAAATAATTGACCCAGATTTGGGGCCATATTAAATGAAGAAGTCCTATCTTTAAACATTGGAACCACGTTTGACCCACTGAGATGCTTGTACTGTGAGAGGCAAATATAAACTGAGAAGGAGGAGCCTGGACGATTGTGAGTATAGTCGTGCATGCTCACACTGCAGTACACAGGCCTGGACTGCAGAAATGACTGGGTCTTCTGAACTGTTCCAGTGGTGTCTGCTGCTGTTTGTTCCTTTCTCCCCAACTTCCCTCCTTTCCTTCATCCTCCCCTGTCCTCTTTCTTCATGCCTTCCTTCCCTGTTTCTTCCTTCTTTCCTTCCTTCCCCCTCTCTCTCTTTTTTCTTCCCTTCCTTCCTTCTTCCCTTTCTTCCTCCTTCCCTTCCATTTTTTTCTTTCTTCATTCTTTATCTTTCTTTCTTTCCAAGCCTGTGAACATGTGTACTTGAATTTGTTAAGTTTAATATCCACGGAATGTACTCTATCATGCCGCATTATGTTACCCAGATAGCCTAAATGTGCCTCACTTCCCTGAGCAACCAATTCAAATCACTTGGGTTGCTTTAATTTCTGGGATATTACATTTATTGAGTGGTAAACTCATTGGTGGTTCTTGTTTGAGTGGACGTACCCTCATAGTTACAAATGTAAAAGACCAGTTTAGCAGAAAACGACAGTGTTAAAGACATGTTAAATACTAGCATTGATGGTAATTTATAAGACTCAAAAAAGAAATGTGTTGTGTGTTGATAATGTTTTCAGACCTTGAAAGTAAGGAAATTTTCTTTTTTATCCAGCTGCCTTAGGCAGAATGGAAATTTAGTGAATTTGCGGAGTAGTGGCATTTTAAACAAAGCAGGCTGAACACTCAGTTAAAATTATATCCAATGAAAAGATGACATAAATTATTTGTTCACCACCCATAGGAATTTTGACTTTGACTTTTGAAAGGCTTAAATCTGGAAGGAAATACCTTAGCCTTGTAAATGAGCTTTGTGGTTTATCTGTTAGTTTCTCAATCTATTACTGTAATTCAGCCCACTTGTATTGTCTGAATGTCTCAAATTTACTTATTGTCAGTAAAACCATTACTCCTTTTGTTAACAAAGTTACATTATTTGCTAATATTAAATCTATATAGGAAAGTCTGACCTTTGATGAGAATGGTTGAAAATGTCAGTCTTTTCATTGAGGCTGCCCTGTGGACTGGAGCTGTTCAGTCAGTGCTGTGATTCTTAGATTGCACAACAAGGTCCTTAACTTTCTTTTTCTCATTCTTCCTAGAAAAGACAATACACACATTTGATTGAAATGCACAAGTAGAAACAGAAGTAATGTTGACTTTAAGGAAAAATTAGCCATCTACCTTCTGTTATTTAAATTACAAAAAATGTGAACATTGTAAACATTGAGAATAATATGGGTTGTAAAACAGGTGGCATAATCTGACTCCCTGTGACTTTCAGAAGTGGAACAGGGAAACCTTTTCTGGGGCTTTTCTGTTGTCTTTTGGAGGGAGAAGATAGACAAGATGACCTTTCAAGATATATTTCCAACTCAGTAATCATCACATGAACCTAAGTGTTAGTAATATTCCTACTTGTCAAAAGCTTTCACAGCGAAGATTTTTAAAGCTAAGATCAGAATTCATTGATTTTTGTTGTCCTGTTAGTTTTCAGTGCTTGGTTTTTATGATGTTACCTTTCTGTACACAATGTTTGTATATTCCTTTAACTACCCTTAGAATCTGTAAAGTGAAAATGGATTTTTGGTGAAATTCTGATAAGACATAATTTTCTGGTAACTGAGGCTATACTATTTCTCCTTTAAAACCGGGAATTAAATATTGGTGATAGTGATTTTTAACATGGAATTGTAATATAGTAGCTAAAAAGTACTTACTTTATATTATTCATATTTTGGCATAGCAGTTTGGAAAGGCAGTGCATGATTTTTAATTAAAAAGAGATTTCCAAACGTTGATCTGACACTTTTGCTTGTAGCTTGTCTTTCTACTCTCCCATTAATAAAAGCTTAAAAACTCCTTTATCACTCCCAACCCCCATCATATAATCCATGGTTCCTGTTTTGAACACGTGAGGGTTTTCCTTAGTTCTCAGTTTTCAGGATTAAAACGTTTCTCACCAGTACACATTTAGTTCCCTTTGGAAAAGGTGTTTCTCTATCGTGGATATCTTTTGCAAGGCTGTTTTTTTGTTGTTTGTTTTGTTTTGTTTTTTTCCTGTCACATTTTCAGGGGGTCCTTGGAACCATTTCGGTCTCACCAAGGAGCATGGAATAAAGTGTGCTTTCCTTCTTTCCCCATACTGTCAAAGACCTCTTAGCTGCTACTATGGCAACAGACTGGCAATAGTTGTAGAGGAAACCATGCTCAGACTAAGGCCAGATGGAGGGAGTGGGCGCCACTGGCAGCGTTGCAGGGAAGCTGCGTGTAGCTGTGATGAATTGAACTTGGCTGTGTTCCTCTCCAATAGATAAGCAAGATGGAAAGAGAAGGGAAAGGGCAGAAACCATGGAACATCACATAAGCTGAGTAATTGTTCACTTGAGTGTGGTCCACATTAATGCAAAATCTAGATTTCCTAGTTAGTTTTTTTTTTAACTGATATAAAACATGCTGACGTTTATACTCTATTAAAAAATACTTCATGATAAAACTTCTAATAGACTTGGTATGAAACGTTTCCTCTACAAATTGATTTTTTATCTTATCTCCTTAGTCTTATGACTAATGATCTCTTGAATGCTTAGTATTAATAATATATCTGTTTATTGTTGATAGTGACACTGAGGATATTTCTTTTTATTGGGCAATATCATCATTAGTTTGTAGTTTTATAGCTGCTAAATATATAACATCTTCTAAGTATTTTTAGAGATGTTTCTTTAGAGTTAATAAGGATTTTCTGTTCTCAGTGAGCTTTCTGATATAATAAGATTAATATTAAATGAATGGAAAGGAAGAGTAACAATTAATTTAGTAATAAAAAATAGATCTCTAAAGAGAGCTCTACTTTTAAGCAAATAGTGTGTTCTAAGGGAGAGGTGTTAAAGCCTTTGAGGAGAAGGGGACGACAGAGGATGAGATGGTTGGATGGTATCACCGACTCAATGAAAATGGGTTTGGGTGGACTCCAGGAGTTGGTGATGGACAGGGAGGCCTGGCGTGCTGTGATTCATGGGGTTGCAGAGTTGGACATGACTGAGCGACTGAACTGAACTGAACTGAGCTATAATTTCTTATTAATAAAGCACAACTTATATTTGGTATTGCTTTAATTTTTCTACTTATTAAAATGAGAAAATATCAAAACTGTATACAAACAAGTAATATTTTCAATTATTATTTGATATTCCAATACTATTTTATTTCTTTAAGTTGAAGATCAAATTTGAGAGGGATTTTTTTTTCCTGTGGGCTGATATCAGTCAGTTGATAACAGGCAACTTTGATTTAGTTAACAAACATGAAAATGTGGTTGTTTATACATTGATTCCTAGAAGTAAAATGTGTCACTTGAGAATAATAAAATGATTTTTTCCAAAAAATTTCCATTTTCACATAGAAAATGGCAATCTTACTGTCTAAACTATATCTTAGTAGGTAAAATAGGTGTAATAGACTTTTTTTTGTGTATGAATTCCTATTATTTTTTATCTAATAGGGAGAAGAAATACCCATTTTATTTTATACTGACACACATAATTATAGTATCCTTGTTACTTCAACAAAATGAAGACATTAAAAGTGTTATTAACCTACTGTAGATAACCCCAAAATTGCACTTTTTGTTATTTGCAATAGGTGACTTGAAATTGGTAAGACATAATAATACTCCTTAGTTCAGGATGTTGATATATTGACCAAGCTCTATTAACCACCATTCCTTGTTTCTACTATGTGCTCAGTTATAGTCATATTGTACTGATGAAAATGTTATCATTTGAGAATGGTAAAATATTATTATGTATTTGCTTATCAGTTCAGTCATTCAGTCTTGTCCAACTCTTTGTGACCCCATGAATCGCAGCATGCCAGACCTCCCTGTCCATCACCACCTCCCAGAGTCCACCCAAACCCATGTCCGTTGAGTCGGTTGATGCCTTCCAACTATCTCATCCTCTGTCGTCTACTTCTCCTTCTGCCCTCAATCTTTCTCAGCATCCAGGTCTTCTCAAATAAGACAGCTCTTATAAATTATATATATATATATATATATAAATAATTAATATATATTAATACACATTTTAATGTGGAAAGTTCAGAAAATAATTTAAATTTCCACCTGTGTACTTTTCAAATTGGTGTTTTAATGTTTTCTGCTACATACAATATGTATCCATCCATTTATAAAAAACTTTTTGTTAGAGAAATTTTAAACATGTTAAAAATAAATGGTATAATTAACTTTAGTTTATCCCATCCCAGTTCTAACAATTTTCAAGATTTGAATAGTCTTGTTTCATCTGTAGGCAAAACTCCCTGTCCATGATTATGAAGAAAATCCAAGGTATAATTCCATTTAGTTTATAAGCACTTAAACACACAACTGTTAAAAATTAAGATTTTAGAAAATATAAAATGCTATCATGCTTAGCAAATCTACATTTATTAAATATTAAGTATTTATTGCTCAGATTTTCCACATTGTTTTCCTTTTTTTCAGAGAAAATTTTTTTTCTAATCAGAATACAAATAAAGATGTCTCCTAAATATTTTTTAACATGAATTATATATAAAATCCATCTCTGTCTTTGTTGCTCTCTGTCTCTTGCTTTCCCTAGCTGTTTGTTTGTGGGAGAAACCTACTCATTTACCTTTAGAGTTTTCTAAAGGTCTAGAGTTTGCTAATTTCAAAATGTTCTTTTTTCTCTTTATTTTCTTCAAATTGGTAGTGAGATTCAGGTTTTTTTTTTTTTTTGGCAAGACTAAATCACAGGTGGTGATGTGTACTTACTTCAGAAGGAACATAATCTCTCTCTCTTTGTGAAGTTAGCAGCCATTGCCTAAATTAATTCTCTCAATAAAGATTTCAAAGCAATGATATTCTAATTCAAGTACTCTAACTATTTGCTGAATACCTAACATCTTATAGATGCTGTGTTAACCTACTATAAGTTTCATGTAGAAAAGAGGATTATTTCTATTAATTTACATATTTCATTTCAACTATTACAATGTATTATATCATTGTAACATTTGCATTGTTTCCAGTTTTTATAGATTTAAACAATGCTGCCATGTAAGTGCTAATACATGTTTTGATAATTTTTACTTTAATATTTCCAAATTTTTCTCACATGCAGAACATAAAAGTCTCTCGTGTCCCAACATTCTCTCAGTTTAGTCTTTAATTAATTTACTGATTTATGTAATGTTCATTATTCTTCTTCTTAATATCATGGGTCACTTGTCAATAATAATTTGTCATTATTATTGGCTAACATTTTCTGTGTGATTACTATATTAGGTTCTAATTTTAGATATTTTGATGGCATAATCTTGTTTAATTTTATAGCAGTTTTATTAAGTAGATAATTATTCTGAGTTTACAAGTGGCAAAATAAAGGTGCAAATATTAAATAACTTGTACATAGCTAGTAAGGAGTAGAATCAAAATTACTTGACTCAGGATTATTTTAAGCATTAAACAGTAGTCAATGTATTCCTTGGTTACTGCTGATATTGAACCTCACTTCATGTATTTATTGATCATTCTGATTTGTTCTTTGATATTTGCCTGTTCATATCCTTTACCTTTTCTCCACTTCTTAGATTATATTCATTTACACATCAGCTAACATCAAACTCAGTCCATCTGTTTACCAGAAATAATTTTGCCATTCTCAAGGATATAAATATTGAATAAAAGTGTAGTTGTACTAAAATCCTTTCTGTGTATTTGAATTTTAATTTATGAGATCATATCTTTCTGAATCTAATGTAACCGTTAACTGCTAAACGGTATTATAGCTTTGGGGGCTTCCCTGAGGACTCAGTTGTAAAGGATCTGCCTACAAAAGCAGGAGATGCTGGTTTGATACTTGGGTCAGGAAAAGCCCCTGAAAAAGGAAAAGGCAATCCACTCCAGTACTCTTTCCTGGGAAATCCAATGGATAGATGAGCCTGGCAGTCCATAGTCTTGCAAAAGCGACTAAAGCAATTGTAGCTGTTGTACAATAGTCCAAGATTGAAATTACCTTTAATATAATACAAACATATATTATAATTTAAACTTCTTATAGGTCTAAACTAACTACATGTTTTCAAAACTGTGGCACACAATATGGGGAAAACAGGAGGCTAATAAAACTTTGTTTCTATCCTAAAATTTACAATATGTTTGTGTGGGCAATTTCAATACAAATGAAATTTGAGAACAATTTAAAGGAGCATATAATCACAGTTTAGGTAATGTGGTGCATAATGTAACTGTACTAAAAAAATATGAATTTTTTCATTTCAGAAGAGTTTTTAAATATTTTAACACCTTCATAGGAAAACAAACATAATGGGAATCTAGCATTAAATTAGCTCTTAGCTATTTAAAATAAAAGCTACATCAAATTTATTTTCTGAATATGCCTTCTGTCCTAAACCCTGGAGAAATGATGAATAAAATATGATTTTCTCTCAAGGTTTGTACTATTTGGTAAAACAAAGTAAATGAAAGTAAACTGAAGTGATTTTAATAATATATGAATAATTTTATCTCATGGTTATTTCCTTACACTACTGTAAAAATATTGTAAGGTTATGTGTTAGAATGTTAATTGTGAGTGAATATTTGATGATGGAAATATGTGTGTAGTTCAATGCCTTACTTTCTTCTTTCATTAGGTTTATATTTTCAAAATGCTTATCTGATATGGCATTATGAAGTGAAAGTTGCTCAGTCATGTCTGACTCTTTGCAACCCCATGGACTATATAGTCCATGGAATTCTCCAGACCAGAATACTGGAGTGGGTAGCCTTACCCTTCTCCAGGGGATCTTCCCTAAAATACTATGAAAATGTTAAAACTTGATTGAACCAATATTCTATGTGTTAATAAGGAAAACCTTTCAAGACAAAATAATAGAGACAACAAGATCATTAACTCATGTGGAAGTATTCTTATTTATGTTTGTTATAAAAAGACATGGATGCTTGTATGTGCTTGTGTATATTATTTTCATAAAAAATTCTAAAAGCATGAGCTATTGACAATGGTTACCTCTGGGAAATGACTTTAGAGTTACCTTTGAAAAGATACGAACATTTGAACTGTTTACACTTTTTAAATCATGTGCTATCAGTTATTTCATCATAAAAGGACAGTATGGTATTGTGTAATCAGAAGGAATTTAAGGCATTTGAAATATGTATTTTATGGAAACTATGATATTAATGTCACTCAATAACACCACAGTTCAAAAGCATCAGTTCTTCAGCGCTCAGCCTTTTTCACTGTCCAACTCTCACATCCATACATGACTACTGGAAAAACCATAGCCTTGACTAGACGGACCTTTGTTGGCAAAGTAATGTCTCTGCTTTTCAATACGCTATCCAGGTTGGCCATAACTTTCCTTCCAAGGAGCAGGCGTTTTTTGATTTCATGGCTGCAGTCACAATCTGCAGTGATTTTGGAGCCCAAAAAAATAAAATCTGACACTTTTTCCACTGTTTCCTCATCTAGTTCCCATGAAGTGATGGGACCAGATGCCATGATCTTAATGTTGAGCCTTAAGCCAACTTTTTCACTCTCCTCTTTCACTTTCATTAAGAGGCTCTTTAGTTCCTCTTCACTTTCTGCCATAAGGGTGGTATTGTCTGCATATCCGAGGTTATTGATGTTTCTCCCAGCAATCTTGATTCCAGCTTGTGCTTCTTCCAGGCCAGCATTACTCATGATGTGCTCTGCATATAAGTTAAATAAGCAGGGTGGCAATATACAGCCTGATGTACTCCTTTTCCTATTTGGAAGCAGTTTGTTGTTCCATGTCCAGTTCTAACTTTTCCTCCCTGACCTGCATACAGGTTTCTCAAGAGACAGGTCAGATGATCTCGATTTCCCATCTGTTTTAGAATTTTCCACAGTTTATTGTGATCCACACAGTGAAAGGCTTTGGCATAGTCAATAAAGCAGTAGATGTTTTTCTGGAACTCTCTTGCTTTTTTGATAATTGCCAGCGGATGTTGGCAATTTGATCTCTGGTTCCTCTGCCTTTTCTAAAACCAGCTTGAACATCTGGAAGTTCACGTTCATGTATTGCTGAAGCCTGGCTTGAGAATTTTGAGCATTACTTTACTAGCGTGTGAAATGAATGCAATTGTGTGGTAGTTTGAGCATTCTTTGGCATTGCCTTTCTTTGGGATATGAATGAAAACTGACATTTTCCAGTCCTCAACCAGTCCATCCTAAAGGAGATCAGTCCTTGGTGTTCATTGGAAGGACTGATGTTGAAGCTGAAACTCCAATACTTTGGCCACCTCATGTGAAGACTTGACTCATTGGAAAAGACCCTGATGCTGGGAAGAATTGGGGGCAGGAGGAGAAGGGGAAGACAGAGGATGAGATGGCTGTATGACATCACCGACTCAATGGACATGGGTCTGGGTGGACTCTGGAGTTGGTGATGGACAGGGAGTCCTGGTGTGCTGCGGTTCATGGGATCGCAAAGAGTCAGACACACTGAATGCCTAAACTGATAACTGATACTGATGCTATTAATGTAGAGACAAAGATATGTTTGGGGCTAATGTATTTTTAATTTGTAAGCAATTATTACTACTGATCTTAATGGGAATATATATACATTTCTTAATGAGCTGTGAAAAATACAGTTCTATGGTCCTATACTATGTGTACTTGTATAAGATAAAATGATCTAGGAGTCACTGTAATTTGCCAACTTACAGTTTAATTCCTAGGTATTTCAGTTTAATTCCTAGGTATTCAAAATCTCAAAGCAACACATACTAGTTTTGTTTGTTGGTTAGTAACATTATTAGGAATATAAATGCAAAATTATTCTTCTAAAATAAGAATCAGCAATGGTGTTCAAAGTATTTGATTAAGGATAAAAATTTGAATTGGTGAAAAGATAAAGCACATTGTTATACTCTTTTGTAATAATATAAATTCCAAAGTTATTCAAGAACCTTTAGATAGCACCAGATGCTTCAATGTTTTTGAAAAAAAATCTCATATTAGAAAATCATAATAGGAATTTAATATAATAGCATTTTTTCTGTATTAGTTGTAGTAAAAGTATCCTTTCATATGTTGATTTGCCTCAAATATGCTCTAAGATTTTTGATATTATTTTTAGAATATTTTTTACTGAAGCAATGTAAAGGATTGAAATAATAAGCTGGACTTGGAAATGATTGTAAGGATCTTAATTTTTTTTGCCTATTAATACTATGTATCCTGTTTCATTACACAGCTCTATCCATTATATTATTTGGCTCTCCAAATGAGATCATTTGAATAAAGTTTTGTTTTTTTAAATTTTATATTTATTTTGAATAAAATAATCAATTAGTAAGATGTTTGTAAATGGCAATACTGTTGTCAAAAATACTATTTTAAAAGTATAGTTTTTATGAATAATTCTATACAATAAAAAATGTTATTAGCAAAAACAGAATGAATGTGTAGTATATAAAAAGTTTCATCTTATACAAAGTTTCACCAAAAGAATCCTTTTTTATAATACTAAGATTTATTGTTTAAGTATATTGTTTAACATAATAATTACATTTGATATAAAAAAGCTTTTATGAGTATATTATGCAAAATATTTTTATATGTATTATAATGTATTAACAATCAACTGTCCTTTAAATATAATTTTTCTCATTAATTTATTATCAAGTATTTTCTGTACTAGATAAGCAGTTCTGTTAAATCCACTTGGTTTAAAGTACAGAGTAATTAAAAAATCAATCAAAATAGATTTAAAAATTTGCAATATTCATTTACTCTTTCAAAAGGGCAAATATCACTTTCAATTAGGATACTAATTTTATTTCAGAAAATTTAGAATATCAACTTCAGTATATTTGACATTTAATTAATATATTCACTTATAAATATGTAACAGGGCTTCCCAGGTGGCTCAGATGGTAAAGAATCTGCTTGCAATGCAGGAGACCCAGGTTCAATCCCTGGGTTGGGAAGATCCCCTGCAGAAGGAAATCGCACCCCACTTTAGTATTCTTGCCTGAAGATTCTATGGGAGATAGGAGCTTGGTGGACTACAGTGTATGGGGTAGCAAAGAGTCAAACCCAACTGAGCAACTGACATATATGAATATGTAATGAGTGCTTACCGCATGTCATGATAAATTATATCCTACATTCGTTTGTGGGAAAATTAGAAATGTAAATTAATAATACTAAAGTATAATGTTTGGTGAAAAGAAGAGCTGCAGAAAAAATAAAAACTGGGTAATGTTTTTCTATAGTCAAGAGAGATAAGCAGAGAGAGAGACTGATTTTTGTTGAGTCTGTCTGAATTGTTTATCCTCGCTTCCATAGCAATGATATTTTCTGGAGCAAAATTCTCTACATTTTTATCATAATAAATTAGACTTCACTTTGCAGAGTTTCAGATGTTTAATCAATCATTATGTTGAATGTCAGCAGATCCTTTCAGTTTGCATTTTACAAGCATTATAACAAATCCCAAATGGAAGGCAGTCTTCTTGGGTACAGAGAATCTGTGCATAGTGTTAATCATAAAAATTCCAGTGGCTAAAAGGCTATCCGACATTGTTGATACTTAATGTAAGTATGTTCACTGATTGACTCCACAGTTTATAAGCTGTAAAACATAGAAAATTTGATATTATTCTTGAATTGAGAGAGACCCTAAAGCAAGTGTGAGCCTGGCATATTGAATGAATTAATGAGGAAGCCCGAGTGGCCATAGCTTAGCCAGAGAGAGGAATTAGCCAGGAAGGGAATTAGAAGATGCAGTCAAAGAAGTAACTGGTACCAGACATTCTAGTACAGTGATTTTCAAGAAAAAAATAATGTGAACCACATAAGTTTATTTTTTAGAAGCCATGATAAAAATATAAAAATAAGCAGATATAATACATTTTAAAATTTTATTTACCCCAAAATATGCAAATTTATTTTCAGTTATACTCAATATAAAATTATTAATGGGATCTTTTGTATTCTTTTTTCTTTCTAAGCATTTGAATTTCAGTGTGTGCTTCATAAATTACAGCACATCTCAATTCTGATTGTATATAATTTCAATTGTATACAATTGTATTGTAAAGACTGTCTTCTAACTGGTGTTGGGAAATCATTTGAAGGTTTTAGCAGAAGAATGGTGGGATATAACTTAGGTTTCAGTGATTTGGCTGCTAAGTTGATAATGGTATACAAGTGGATAGATGCCTTGGTTGCTCTTGTGATACAGCTGAGAGATGAGGATAGTCAGGCCAGCATGTTCCAGGAAGAGGTGGAAAAAGAGGCTGAGTTTATTTTAATGTTAGAGCCTTAAGTGCCTTGGCTATAGAGTGGAAGAGAAAGGGTAGAATAAATATGGACTTCAAAATTTTGGTTTATATGAGTTTAACTCTGGACAAGAAATTAGTTCTTATTTATATGTTTGTGATTTCCAAACAAAAATGTGTGCATTCCAATGCAAATGCCAGGCAACACAATGTGTACAGTAAGAAAATAGGAGTATCTAAAATATTAGAAAATAATAGAACTTGAAATATTGTAATCTTACTTTCATGATTATAGGGTTCAGAGGGCAGAATTCAAATTCACTCAACACAGAAATGTGGTCTAACAAGCAAAAAGGCAAGTCACTGCTTGTTCCATGTAGAGGGCACAGTGAGAGAGGGTAGTGATTTCTTAAAAATGTTGTCTAGTAAGAGATTCATATTTTTGGAAATTATGATAGAAAAATGGGTGGGGGAGTGATTAATTATTGACACTTCACATCCACATAATGCACACACATGCACCAAAGAACAATGCAAGTTGACACTGGCTGACAGACTACAAAGGGTCCATAGCGTGGCACCGATTTGGACACGACTGAAGCAACTTAGCAGGCACGGACATAACAAGGAAGAGTCAGGGTTACTCAATATGTTTCTTAAAGTAGATATTGTCCTTGGGAAGATCATAACCAACCTTCATTTTGCTTCTTCTGCCCTCAGTCATTATTTTGAACTACCACCTATTTGAATTTGAACTTGCATATAAAACTTTGCATAATGTTACTTGTTCATCAATCCATGATATTTACTCTCTGGTAGCATTTGATTTTATTTTGTAGTATCAGGAAAGAGGGTGAATAAGTAGGGAAAAAATCTTCAAAAAAATGTGGCACATGTAATGATGTGACTTTTCTTAAATTCTAGAAAAAGTGCCAATGAAAATTTTAATTAATTGAGTAGGAAATTATGCCAGACCTCAGTGAGAATTATTAAACAAAAATGGGAGTTATCTCACAGAACATATACTATTTTTTCTCAAGTGAACTGACTTAACATCTACTACAGTTTGAATTAAAAGTAATATGTCCAAGCTATTAATTTTAGGATATACTTATTATTATGCATCAGTTCAGCTCAGTCACTGGGTTGCGTCCGACTCTGTGAATCCATGGACTGCAGCACGCCAGGCCTCCCTGTCCAGCACCAACTCCCAGAGATAACTCAAACTCACGTCCATTGAACCAGTGATGCCATCCAACCATCTCATCCTCTGTCATCTGCTTCTCCTCCCACCTTCAATCTTTCCCAGCATCAGGGTCTTTTCCAATGAGTCAGTTTTTCACATCAGGTGGCCAAAGTATTGCAGTTTCAGCTTCAACTTCAGTCCTTCCAATGAACACTCAGGACTGATTTCCTTAAGGATGGACTGGTTGGATCTCCTTGCAGTCCATGATACTCACAAGAGTCTTCTCCAGCACCACAGTTCAAAAGCATCAATTCTTTGGCGCTCAGCTTTCTTTATAGTCCAATTCACACATCCATACCTGACTACTGGAAAAACCATAGCCTTGATTAGACGGACCTTCATTGGCAAAATAACGTCTCTGCTTTTTAATATGCTGTCTAAGTTGGTCATAACTTTTCTCCCAAGGAGTAGGCGTCTTTTAATTTCATGGCTGCAATCACCATCTGCAGTGATTTTGGAGCCCCCCAAAATAAAGTCTCTCACTGTTTCTCCATCTATTTGCCATGAATTGATGGGACCAGATGCCATGATCTTAGTTTTCTTAATGTTGGGCTTTAAGCCAACTTTTTCACACTCCTCTTTCACTTTCAACAAGAGGCTTTTTAGTTCTTTGCTTTTTGCCATAAGGGTCATGTCATCTGCATATCTTAGATTATTGATATTTCTTCCAGCAATCATGAGTCCAGCTTGTGCTTCTTCCAGCACTGTGCTTCTAATGATGTATTCTGCATATAAGTTAAATAAGCAGGGTGACAATATATAGCCTTGACGCACTCCTTTTTCCATTTGGAACCAGTCTATTGTTCCATGTCCAGTTCTAACTGTTGCTTCCTGACCTGCATACAGGTTTCTCAAGAGACAGGTCAGATGGTCTGGTATTCCCATCTCTTTCAGAATTTTCCACAGTTTATTGTGATCCACACAGTCAGAGGCTTTGGCATAGTCAATAAAGCAGAAATAGATGCATACTTTTAAATATATATAAGCACAATGACCAATAATGCTTAAATTATGTGCCAAGATCAGATAAATTATTGTACACATGCGAATGAATTTTAAATAAGAATTATAAGTTGTTGAAGCTACATTGCAAAATGACAAATTGACACTTTGCTAGTTAGTTCTACCATATCAAATAGTTATTCACCTAATCCAAAATTCATTCACCTGTATTTCTACTTAATACATATTGCACATTATTTTAGACACTCTAGTAATTGTTTGTGTTTATGATATATACATAGAAATTAATCATATGTTTTTGCATCTAATAAATGCATTTCTTAAATTTTAGCTTGATTAACAATCTCAAAAAATTATTCCAAGTGAATTAATAAATTTTGACCTGAACCATTGATATTTACACTGTCAAATTCACCAGAAAATGCTATAACCTTCTGTTTGTCTTGAACTTTGTAGTCTGGCCAGGATTGGACCTAAGAGTGCTTTAGCTAGTTTAGAACACATTAATTTTCAAATAAAATATTGCAGTCCTTGAAATTTTCCAAACCCTTCAAATTTCACCAGATGAAAATGTCATCTCTATCTTTTGTCTGTATTAAAACCCATGGTACAATGTTTCCAAATGGATAAAATTAGTTCAAGGGAAGATGTCTATTAATACTAAGAAAGTGGAAATATTAGTTGCTCAGTTGTGTCCGATTGTCTGTGCCCCATGACTGCAGCAAAGCAGGCTCCTCTGTCCATGAAATCCTCCAGGCATGAATACTGGAGTGGGCTGCCATTCTCTTCTCCAGGGGTTGAACCCAGGTTTCCTGCTTTGCAGGCAGATTCCTTACCAACTGAGCCACCACGGAAGCCCTATTATATGTATAGTATATATATTAATACTATAATGTGTATATAATTTGTGTATTACAAAATTATAATAATTGCCAAATATTTAATATGTTTCAGAATTATAAAAGACCAATGAAGTGTGTGTTTGTGTTTTCATATGTACATCTGTGCCTGAAAAAGGAAATGGCAACCCACTCCAGTATTCTTGCCTAGAGAATCCCATGGACAGAGGAAACTGGTGGGCTACAATCCATGGGGTCTCAAAGAGTCAGACATGAGTTAGTGACCGAGCACCAGCAGAGCACCATGCATATGCTAGCTTTTCTGTGTGTTTAGATCTCAGTAAAAATTATCAACAAATTAGGTTGTGAAGAGAAAATGATAAAAGCAAGTAAAATGTTGAAACATAAATTTTATACATTTTCAGAAAGCATATATTTTATTACCTAAACTTGTTTTTGCAGAAAAGGAATATATAAAAATACAGCATGAATGGGGGAAAATCATAGCTGTGAATATATTAGAATATCATTTTTAAAAATAAAGTAGATTTATTTTTCGTTAGATTATAAAATATTCCAGACCAACTGTGATATTCTGCCATTTAAAAATATTTTTTAAGTTTTCAGTTCCTCATGAAGCCTCATCTTTTTTTCTGGGTGACTAAAATCATATCTACTTCTATCTGTCTATCTATCTGTCATATATCTATCTGTCATGGCAGATTTATATAATTATACAGGTGAAATTTAATATTTAAAAACAGAATCAACTTAAGTATAAAGTTTCAATAGTCCAGGTTTAGCATCAATTTATTTGTAGAATGGTCTAACAAAATCTTTTACAAAAATCTTCATAAGTAGTCCACAATTATTCTGACACATAAGAAAGAAAAATTCTATTTTCCATATAAAATATAAAATGTGAAACAATTTATAAATTCTACTGGGGTTGGAAGTTATATAAAGTCAAATAACAGTCACAGCTTTGCCAATCCATTGACTTTTCGGATCTGTCTAGTTCCTTCTGATTTCTAAAATGGTTGTTCTGAGAATTAAATTCAAACCACAGGGATTATGGAAAATACTTATAACCTTGAAAGAAATATAGTAAAATGTAATATTATTACTTAAAAAATAGAGAACAATTGTTAACAGCTCCAGAATCTCACATAATTTTAGCAAATTACCCTGGCATACTTAGATAGAGAGGGTTTTACTTAGAAATACATAGTCTTCTTTCATTTAAAGAAGTCTAAAAATCTGAGTTGACTTATTTGTCAAAACTACTGAAGACTTTTTTTTTTTTTAAATTTGGAAGGGTAAAAATAGCTCCGTGTTCCTGTACTTTTTTTCTATGTTGAAAGGACTCTTCTAAGATTTGCTTTGCGGTTAAATATCTGTTAAATGCTATATATGTGTGGTGACTACTTATGAGAGAGCAGCTGGTTTGACACTCATTATGGCACATTGATAGGTGTGAGAGTAATCTGTTGCTTGTGTAGTATGATACTCGGTGCTCAGAAATTCAGTGGTTGTCTAAAGTTCTCAGGTGAAAAAGTGAAATCAATTGAAGTGCTTTTGTTTGTTTAACTGCTATTTGTGTTATGAAAAAATGTCGTTAAGTGTTAGGTTTTATAGGTAGGTGTGCTTATTAATTATCTAATAAGTCTATGGCAGTTCTTGAATTCATGAAAAGTAATGAGTTTGAACCTACTTCCTTACCTTCTTTAAGAAACTCTGTTATCATTTCTGTAAGAAATACAATTTTATTCCAAAAATATTTGCATACATTATTTTTCTTATTTGTTCCATTATTTTTCTTATAGTACTCCTTTCATTTTCACAGCTAAAATGAGAGACCCTGAGGTTGAGAACCATGTTATTCAAATTAAGACAATCTGATAATCCATACCATAACACATGACTTAGACCAAAGGGCACTACATAGGCAGAATAAATGCTTGAGCATACAGGAAGTCAAAAAAATTGAAAATTGAGGAAGGGTAAGCAATTTACCAAGTGACTCAGCATGAGACTGGAGAATCTGTGAGGAAGTGCCAAAGGTTTGTACAGTGTGAAAATCCTGGCACCAGAAGTGAGGTTTTCTTTCAGGAAAGAAATCCCAAATTCAGTTTTTGAGTATCTCAAAGGATTGCTTAAGATGAGAATAGGTTTCCCAAAGTATTATATGTTATTTAGAGCATCGATAACATTTTGTGTAAACCTTGGAAGACTTTTTTATTTTACTATATTGAAGTATAATTGACTTACATTGTTGCTTTAATTTCTCCTGTACAGCAAAGTGATTTAGTTGTAGTGCTTAGTTGTTCAGTCGTGTCTGACTCCTCTGTCCATGGGATATTCCAGGCAAGAATACTGCTGTGTATACATATATATATATATATACACACACACAGTCTTTTCCACTATGGTTATATGGTTATAACAAGATATTATGTTCTCTATGCTGTACTGTAGGATCTTGTTTATTGATTCTATGTATAACAGTGTTTACTAATCTGAGGGATGAATTTCAGGCTGATTTTGGGTAGGGTTTGACATGGCAAGGCTTATCAAATATGAATTAGCTTGCATATATCTTTATGGAAAAAAAATTATTTCCAAAATATGTGTGATATTTTAGAGTTCTGGGGCAGTACATGCAAATTTTAAATTTTCATATGCAGACTCTTAGTCTTATTCACTTATTACCTTGCTGAAAGATGGCTCATTTTAGAGGAAAATTGGCAGAAACCCGGTCTCAGTGAGTTCAAATGAGAACGGGCTTATACAGAAAAGATTTATAAGGTAGGGAAGCCACCAGGTGGGTAAGGTGGGCAATATGAGGAAGGGTTTTCCATTAAGATGGAAGATTCTGTTTAAGATGGAAGATCCTTGAACAAGCCCTTATATGGAATAGAGAGGCACTTGAGAAGGAGAAGTTGAATGACAGGCTGGGCAGGGATGATGTTGGTGGGAAAAGGTTAAGTGTGATTGGTAAGGATGAGGTCAATTCTAGAGCAAAGTATATATTAGATAAAAGGAAAGATTCCTCTGCAATTCCCTGGCAATCCAGTGATTAGGACAGGGCGCTTCTACTGCAGAGGCCTGAGTTCAATCCCTGATCAAGAAACTAAGATTCTGCAAACCATGTGGCATGGTCAGAAAGAAGCAAAGTTGGTCAAACAGTTCGATAATGATGGTTATGGTTATGTCTGCGGCAGCAGTGGACACTGTGTGGGACTGAGATCAGGAGGAGGGGTAATGGATAGGGGGGGACTGGGAACTGTAGCATCACAATTTACTTCTGGGAAGAAAGAAGCAAAGTCTTTTTGGTTAGAATTCTGAGACAGAGGAGCACATAAGGAAGCTGGAAGAAAATGCAGAAGTTTGAAATAACTGTTGAGAAACAAGTAATAGTATTTTTAGATATATTAAGCTAAGAGCCCATGACCAATACATTTATGATGCATCACTGAGGACCGATCAATTCAGGAAAGCATGAGTTCATAGTTAATCTCTCAGCAAGGCCAATTCAAACATGATCAGACCCCTGACTGTCCTTGTATTAATAAATTATCTAAATTACTTCTTTGCCATGCATTGTTGGAATTTTGTGACCTAGTCACATTTGTATTTCCTTGAGATTTCCCAAATGAGTGATTCTCCTTCATGCTACCATATGTTACCCAAGTTGCCGTTCTGCTTCCTCAGTTTCAAATTTTCTTTTTACCATGTTTTATCTGATTAGTTCCTATCTTTTAAGATACTATCCCAGAAACATTTTAAGAAGTGTTATCAGTAGGGTTGCCAGGTAAGATCCCCAGTTACATTTGACTATTTGGGATTATACTTGCAGTAAAAATATAATTCATTGTGTATCTGAAACTCAAATGTAACTGAATGATCTGTGTTTAGATTTGCTAAAAGGACAACCTTAATCATAAGCCCCAGATAGACTAGGTTAGTTGTTTTTTATGTTCTGTTAATAATGTATCACCCACTATAACAGCCTATATTATACTGTAGGCTACCCTGTATCTTAACTGGCTGTCTTTCCCATTAGATGATCAAATTTCTTTAGACTAGAAACACATTTTGCTGGACTCATCACGTAGACAATGCCTGATGCATCATAGGTTCATTTATCATAGGCTCATCATGCTAAATGGTTTAGTGCCTTCATTGGAGAAATTCAGGCTGGTTGTCTTAGTGCTGTGGACTTGACCATAAAGCAAGCAGGGTGCACTGACCATACCTTTGGTCATCAATTTTAGGGACAGAGGATGCTTTTGTCCTCTGGGTGGATTAGAGTGTGTGGAATATATTACAGAGCATGAGATGATTGGATGGCATCACAAACTCGATGGACATGAATTTGAGCAAACTCTGGGAGATAGTGAAGGACAAGGAAGCCTGGCATGCTGCAGTCCATGGGGTCAAAAAGAGTTGGACATGACTTAATGAATGAACAATGATAATAGCGATATATGGCCTTTCTGAAGAATCACCAATCCTCTGTATTCCTGTGGTTCTTATATACTTGTCAAACTGCTGATTATTGGAAGAATGGTTTTTGTTTTTCTTTTTTTCCTGGAATTGTTCCAAATATGATTTTATTTTCTTGTTAAATGCCTTTAGGGATTCCAGAATAAAATCTAAATGCCATTACATTTTTTCCTACATGTATGACTTCTCATCTGACAAAATTATTAATTCTTCCCCACAGCACAGTAGAAACTTCACATCCCAACAACTTTATGCTATAATTCTTCTTCCTTTTTTCTTCAAAAAGCCTTCTCCAAACTGCAACTCCAGTAAAGCAGCATGCATTCTGTGATGTCTGTGCACGTTGTCTTTCATCTCTATTTGGGAATTTCTTGAGGTCTTACCTGTGTTAGAATAGATTAGGTACATGGCAGCCTTTCTCGATACATAGTGAACTATTTGAATACAGAGATGTGGTCTGATTTGTTCTTATGGCAACATTCAGTAAATGTTTTACTCAGTAATTGAACAGTCAAGTCTTTAGGGCTAGAATCTGTCATAACACAAACGTTGTTGCCTTTGAGATGAGCTTTGAAGGCTTCTGGCTTCTTAATTTCTTGACAGAATTGTGGTTACAACAAGTACTATGAAATCATAGACTAAACAAACATACGTAAGCATTAATCATAGGAATGGAGTGGGGAATAGGAGTCGCTGTGATATTATTTACTGCAGTTACGTGGTTCTAGGTATCTTAGATTCTCAGACTTACCTACCACATGCCTGAAAGCCCACTAGGACTGCAAACTTTGGAGTTTCTGAATTGCTTCCTTTTTCTCCCCAGCATAAAGACTGTTACAGCAGATTTCAAAAGACTGACTTTTATGAACTCTGGTAGCCCCCAAGGATATTTTAGAATATTTTATGAGAATATGGAAATGCCATTTATTTTTCAAACAATATTATTTTGAATGCAGTGAAAGTAAAACTGACTTGTGCTATTATTTTTGTATTACAGTGAATATAAGCAATCTGTTCTTTAATAGATATGGATTTCTGTAACAGAAAAGTATTTTTGTCTAATGTGTCTCAATGCCAAATATTACTAGTCTTCTAACAAATATTTATTGAGCTATAATTAAGTGCCTTCTAGAGTTTAAGTGCTTGAGATCTATTAGTGAAAAAGATAGAAAAAAACCATTCCCTTTCTTATGAAGTTTTTATTGTAACAGAGAGGCATACAATACAGAATAAACATAATAAAAAGTAAATGACATAGTTTTATGAACTCAAAAAGTTTTATATAAAAAGTGTAAAAAGTTAAGAAGATCATGAGTAGTGGGAGGAGGGGTGTTGGAAAGTGTTGGAAGAAAGCAGGTTGCAGTAGTAAACCAGATGGTCAGGGAAGGCCTCAATGAAATGTAAAATTTGAGCTAAGACTTGAACAAGGAATAATGGCAGATGTTGATGGTAAGTCCTGTGTACATTCATCCAAATTTAGACAATCTTAATTTAATATATGCTGCATACTCTCAGTCAAGACTACTATATTTTCAGTATAGTCCAGCTTCTCCTATGAGTGTGAAAGTCATTTGTGTTCTATCTTTTAAAAATATAATAGAAAAAGTCAAATCAATACTTTCAGTTCAAAAACCCACTTTTCTCCTCTCTCCCTCAGCCTTTGAGGTCTATGACTTTAATCCAGGCTTCCAGGATTAATTCACCCACATGTACACATATCAATCTTGTATTTTCTAAGAACCTGGCCTGGATATGTTAATTTTAGTTTATTTGTCTATCTAGACATGTACATCTGAAAGAAATCATTTAATTAAGTTTTCAGTGAATTTTTCTTCAAATCTTGACACACATAAAATGCTACTTTATAACAATAATATTTTTAGATTTACATTATTTTGAAAATATTAAAAAACATTCAAGTCATAGAAATTGGAAAAAGAACTCATACTATTTTGCCTGTTTTTTCAGGAGGAATAAAAAAAAATCACAAGAAAGTCATTGTGTATGCATATATGTCTTTAAAAAGTCATATGTGATAACAGACTTTCATATTTGTGATGCTTGCATTAGGGCAAAGCTCTGATAGAATATGTCTTGTAATTTTGAAATGGCCTAGATATATCAAAAATAGTGATAGGTCCATTGTACATTGCTCTAACCAAAAGAATATATAGAGCTGATTCTGCACAATTTCCATCATCTCACTGATTTTTTAAATGTACAGTGCTGTTCTCAAAAATGTATTTGATATTGAACAAGAAAGATCTTTAAGAAAACCTCAGTGTGTCACCACATAGAACTTATATTCTTCCTGTGTGAACTCGCCAAGTGCGGAGAGTGACAAAAGATATGTGCTTACCATTTTCAAATTCTTTATAGAATTTGATATTCTTTATGGAACTCTTGTTACACTGAGTTTTCAGTGTAAGTGTATTAATCAGAAATATTTTCAGGACCCCAAATTATTGTTACCTATACCCTGAATATTAAGGACCTGAAATTATTAATACAGTGATTTTATTGTTTCAACTTTGTTTGGCACTAGGTAGAAGAATGTTCAGTTTTAATATATAGGTTTCAGTTATTCAGTTTAAGAAGTAAAAAAGTAATTACTGTCAGAGAAGTTGTAAAACTTCTGATGAATTATAGGCAACCTTAATGGAAATGTAGAAGAGATGCTTCTTAAAAGTAGACGATAGAGATTGAAATTTATACAACTAGGATAATTGTATCTACTTTAGCAACTGAAATAGATGGTTTGTTTGGTTATTACAATAAGCCCCCTACATATTTGAAGATAGATATTAATTATCTCTTAATTTAAAAAACATAAATTTTTATTTTATATATAAATATAGTTTATATATGTATCTATATTCCTATAATATTTCTAAAACATTTCACTTAAATTACACATTAAAGATTTTGATGAGAAATTATTCTTGTACATGGAGACATGTTTACTCCCTGTAGTTAGGCTGAACTATGAAAGTATAGTGAGATAATTTTTCATCATCTATTTGTTAGTGCTTCATTTTATTTTTTAATAATTTCATTAAAATCAATTTTATTTATTCATTTTGTTAAGTGGCTTACACATTCACCATGAGATATGTGTCATAAATGATGAAGAACAAATGGCTCTATATAAAGGATTGAGATATAACTGCAACCCCATTCTTGGTAAAATTTGAGAAGTTACCTAATTTCCATGACCTAGTGTTTGCTTATCTGTGAAATGGAGATAATTGGATGATATAAATCTTGAAGCATTTTTGAGGGTTAAAAGTATAAGCCCTGACAATTAAAAAATGTGAAATAGCCATGCTTCCTCCTGTTACAAAATATAAGAAGGAGGATGATTTCCCAACCTATTTCTGAACACATGGAATTACCATGGTTGACACCATGTACCCATGCTACTTCTATTACAAACTTTCACCCCTACACCACACAGAAGAAAATAGATTCATTACTCAGAAATACGTGTTTTGACCCTTTGAATATTCCCTAGTATGTAAAACTGTGAATCACAGCACTATCATCTTTTGCACATTTCCTTTTCTAACTCTGAATTTTATTTTTTTCTAAATATGTGAATAGATTTTCTTTTGACTCATCTTCAGAAGTAAAGAGTTAATAACTTTCATAAAAAACAAATTGCAAATTACTCTTTAGTCTAAGGTACCATTGAATACTGGCTTCATGAAAATATATTAATATTTATTTACTGAAAAAGTTATTGGGAATTTATAAAATAGAAACCATTTGTAATGATTCAAATAAGATTAAAGCAGTTTTATTTCTTAATAAGCAGTGAAAGTGTTAGTCTTTCAGTCATGTCCAACCTTTTGTGACCCCGTGGACTGGTGGCCACCAGATTCTTCTGTCCATGAAATTCTCCAGGCAAGAATACTGGAGTGGGTTGCCATTCCCTTCTCCAGGGCATCTTCCCCACCTAGGGATTGTACCCACATGTCCTGAATTGCAGACAGATTCTTTACCATCTAAGCCATCAAGGAAGCAGTAAGACTAAAATTTTACTTTGTTATCCTTGTCTCTACTTTCTTTTTTGTTGTAGTAATCTTCCCTGATTTTTTGTTGTACATCCAAAAGAAAGAGGAGATAAATTTGAAAACTCTGGAAGGGAGGAGGAGAGGAAAAAGAACATAGTTTTCATTCAGAGTTTAATAATATTGATAGTCATTTGCCTAAGTCAGAAGAACTGAAATAAAGTGTGCATAGGAGATATTCATAGGGCAGAAAATCATCACTTACTTGAATTAAATGAATTCTTTTAGAGCCTACATTGACATACACACCAATCAATTGCTTTTGAATATTTTCTTAGAACATATTTTCCATTGACAAATGTCATAAGTGATAACATAAGGACACTATGCAGAAAACTGCCATAAATGAGTGAAATCTACCAGGAAATTAGGGCAGATGTACAGGTAATGAGTTTACCCAAATAGAGTTTTGGCCATAACTCAAAAGGCGAGGCTTACAGTTGCCAGACTGCCACCTGTGCCCTATATAACAAGGTGTGCAGACCGTCAGAGCAGCTTCGCTCCCTAATGACTTCTGGGCCAGCAGTGCTCCCACACACCCTGCACCAGCTCTTCACGGAATCTGTACTCACTTCCGGACCAAACACTGACCTTCACCTTGACTCTAAACATTTTCTAATCTCTTTTAAAAAAGTTCTAACGTGATAAAAGTATAAGCTCTTTATCAGTTAGGAACAGGTTCATCGGTTGTCATCAGAGATCCAAAATAACACTAGAGTCCAAGGGTTATGTGACAGCTCTGTGGTCCTCAGGGACCCAGGCCATTTCTTTCTCTCTGTTCCAACCAACCTACTCTGTGGGTTCCATGATTAAGGTCACATTATAATCACAATATGACTGCTGGAGCCCTCATCTTCTTGTCCTCATTGTAAAAGGAAGAAGAGGAAGGTCGAGAGATGAGCCCTCTCTAAGTCACTTCCTTCTTAAAGACCTTTCCTGAAAGCCCCAAGAAAGTATTTCTGTTTACATTTTATTGCCTACTTCTATCTATGAGGGAACATGAAAAATGTTATTTATAACTAGAAACCTTTCTGATACTCTCAAAATGAAGTTATTTTAAGGAAGAAAGTATTAAAGGCTCTTGGAGAGGCAATCAGGAATCTCTACCATACCCTTTGTTTTTATTTGAATTGAAATATCATTGATTTATTGATGTAATATTGTGTTAGTTTCAGAGATACAGCAAAGTGATTCAGTTATATATATATACCTGCACATTTTCAGATTCTTTTTCATTATAGATTATTACAAGATGTTGGATGTAATTACCTGTGCTATACAGTATATCCTTGTTGATTATCTATTTTATGTATAGTATTTTGTATCTGTTAATTCCCATACCTCTAATTTGTCCTTTTCCCATCCCTTACTCCTTTAGCAACTGTAAGTTTGTTTTCTGTGTCTGATAATCTGTTTTAATTTCATATATAGATTAATTTGTTCATGTTTAAGCTAGATCACATATCTAAAAACATTTCAGCAAATAGGTACCCATAGAAGCTTCTGTGGGTTTCCCAGGTAGCTAAATGATAAAGAATCTGACTGGCAGGAGATGAACGAGACGCAGGTTCATTCCCTGGGTTGGGAAGATCCCCTGGAGGAGGAAATGGCAACCTACTCCATTATTCTTGCCTGAAAAATCCCTTCGACAGAGGAGCCTGGTGGGTTACAGTCCATGAGGTCTCAAAGAGTTGGACACAACCGAGCACGCACACACCCAGGAACTTTTACATACACATGCCTTAGCTTGAGGGTGAGCTTCCCTTGTGGTTCAGATGGTAAAGAATATACCTGCAATACATGAGACCCGGATTCAATCCCTGGGCCAGGAAAACACCCTGGAGAAGGGAGTGACTGCCCAATCTAGTATTCTTGCCTGGAGAATTCTGTGGACAGAGGAGCTTGGAGGACTACAAAGCCAGACATGATTGAGCTACTAACACTTTATCTTTTCACTTTAGCTTAGGGACAATACATGTATAACAGTGATGTTCAAAGTTTAGTTTGCATGAGGACACAACTTGTAGAGGTTCTGTTCCACAGGGCAGGTGATGCTCAGCAATCTTTTGGAGGTGCTGGAAACATCTTAGAGTTGTTGATGGCCCCCCATCTGTGTTGCTGTAGAAAGTCTTCTTTTTGAATTTTTTTAGTGGTAATAGATCCAACATTTCTTATGGAGATTAAGGGTGGGAATCTTTAAGGGTGCTGAAGACATACAGAGTGTTAGCAGCTGCAGAGGCAAAGCCTTTTAAGTAAAATGGAGACCTGCCTCTAGTCTATAGCAGACAATTGGGCAGACCCTGTTTGTGAGTCGGGAGCGTGAAGCTCCTTTCTCTGCCATTTGGTGCTGCCGCTGTTTGTGAACCTGCTTACCTTCTATTCCAGATGTTGCAGCACATGGAAGATCAATAAATCTCTGAAATGCTTCATATTCAGTGTTTGTCCTCTTTTTTTTTTTTTCATCTTTGCCAGGTTCTTAATACTAGTGGAATCAGATTTTAATTTATCAGATGTTAACAAAACAAGAAGCCAACTGAAGAGAAAAAGAAAGCAATTTAAAAAAACTAATTAAGATCCTTTTATGAGGGCTTATCAAATGCTTATCTCCAGTGCTTGTTTTTGAAGATATCAATTAATCCTCAATTACAGCCTTTCAAAATAGACATTTTATGGACTCTGTTCTATAAATTAGGAAACAGAGACCCAGAGACTAAATTAGCTATTCAAAATTACAATTGGTAACAGAAAAAGATTCATACCTGGGTGAATGAATGAACTTCAAAGCCATGTTCCTTTGACTCCACTATGAAATTGAAAGTTGCTCAGTTCTGTCTGATTCATTGCAATCCCATGAAATGTAGCCTGCTAAGCTTCTCTGTCCATGGAACTTTCCAGGCAAGAATACTGGAGTGGATGCTATTTCCTTCTTCAGGGGATCTTCCTGACCCAGGGATTGAACCCATATCTCCTGTATTGCAGTCAGATTCTTTACCATCTGAGCCACCAGGGAAGCACTTGGCTCTGCTATACTGATTCCTTTATGGGAAAAGGAAAGAGACCAAAAAAAAAGAAAAACAATGACCCTCCCTCTCCCTACCTAAATTAGATTGTGTCCACCTCCTGATTAATTAGCATAATGTAAAAGGAAAATGGAGTAGATGCATATGGCAAAAGGCAGGATAGGAAAGCCATGTGGCACAAACATACCTCCCCATGAGGGGCCTTGTTTCACTTTTGACTCCAGATCCTTCCTCAGTATCACAGATTATTTCCTTTTATCCTCAGCGACAGTGTCAGAGAGTGAATTCCTTCTCATCCATCCATCTTCCAGGCCTCAGCCCAGCCACAATCTTCAGTCATGTCCGAAATCAATCCTCTTTCCTCTTCAAGCTGTCACCTTCTCACTAAACCCCGTCTCATTGGATCCTATCTTGTCTCATCATCTGCTTCCCTGTTTTCCATCTGACTGAAATATGAGAAGATACAAACAAGTGATATGCTCATAAGCAGATTAATATCTAATTTTAAAACCTTAATAGAAGAGTCTCTGAAACACAAGTGACTTAAATCCCTGATTTTTCTGTCAGGAAGAAAAGCTGGTGTGTATATCCTTGTTGGTGTCATGATAGATGTCAGCCATCATCAATGTTAGTTTCTTTTCTGCCGCTTATGTCACCTGCATCGTTCTTCTGTTGGTCTCCTAATGGGATGGGTCAACACCAGGTTATGCTTTGCTGCTCTGTAAGGCAGGATATTGTGATTATTCAACTTTTTTTCTCTGCCATTAACAAAGTATGTAAATTTGTGGACAGTATTTAAATTCTAAGCCTTATCTTCAAGCATTATAATATTAAAATAACTGAACATTGGAATTTTCTGAATTGTGGAAAAATAATTCTCAAAACCTACCTGACAGTATTTGAAAAATTCAAGTTATATTGCAAGAAGTCTCCTCAGTTCAACTGTGTAATTTCTTAGGATACTTCCAATAGTGGCATTGAATCCAATGTTCCTAATATTGCGAGTCTCTCTTAATTATCTTCCTTTTTAACTCTCTTGTAGCCTTCTAATGGTGAGAAAAAGTCTCGGGCAACTTCCCTCAAGACTGAGTTAAGAAACAGGTTGTTAATGACATTGAATTGTATTATACTCAGGTTTAAAACCTTACTGTACTTCATCCTTGGACTTTCATTCTTGACTTTTCAGAGAATTTTATGTCCATTACAGGAACTGTCCAAGAGTTGAGGCATAATCTCTATTCCTTTTTCTCATTTTAGACTCTCAGTCCTGTAACAGATTACCAGTTTTGACATGTCCGTCTTCTCTTTCTCTGATGCTTGACTTGTAAATGCTGTCTCTCCCAATGGACTCTTGCATGCTTAAAGAACTTATCAGAGTTTTCAGTGGATGCCTAGGTCTAACCTCTTCATACAGTTCATTATTTAGCAAATATGTATTAAAAACTAGAGGTATGCCAAGTGATTAAAATTTAGAGATATATATAGGATTCTTATTTAAAAATTGGATTCCAAGTCAGCATATGAAAATTGTAGAATAAAAGTTCACAGAGTCAAGAGGGAAATCACTGATAATCTTTGTATTATAGTTGGCTTTAGGGAAGAGAGTTCTAGACCTAGAAGAATGAGTAGGCTTTTAGTATGTAAGGTTTAGTGATGTGGTTTTACTAAGAATGGTATAAACTGTAGGAAGGTGTAAATATGTGGGAAGGTGTAAACATTTTTGTGAGAAAACAAATAACTCAATTAGTCATAAGCAAAGAGGACATCTAAGAGTTTATTTTGGCATTTTGCCAGTTGAGTGCCTGAATTGATAGGCTAGGACAATTTACTTACTCCAGAAGAGAATGCTAAATCATGGGACTTAGGGCATCAGTCGACCACAGATGTGTTTTTGGAAGTCTGATCTGTTATTGACCTTGTCACAGATTTCCAGAATATATTGAGGTAAAATGTATGAGTGTATGAATTGACTAGTTGGAAAAAAAAGGCAGCTATAAAGGAGGAAGAAAATATTTGTTTTTTATTCTACATGTTTCTTTAGTTTTAAAATAATTTTTATTGGAGCTGTTGCTTTATAATGTTGTATTAGTTTCTGCTGTAGAGCAAAGTGAATCAGCTACATGTATACATATATCAGCTACATGTATAGATATATCAGCTACCTGTATACATATATCCCCTCTTTTGGGGGTAGAGGGGTTTCCTTCTCATTTAGGTCACCATGGTATTGTTTGAACTTTTATAAAGAGAAAGTGTTTGTGTATTATTTTGCAATGCCAAAGTTTAGCAGACCTAAAAGAAAAAATGAACAACAAAACAAATTTCACACCGATCTCAGTGATTTTCAACCAAATAATGGTTAAAGAGTTATCACAGAATGAAGTTAAAAATACAAATAGTATTTGGATAACTTTAATTTTAAAAACCATGAGTGGACATTGAAAAAAGGAGTAGGCTATGAGGCTGGCTTATTAGCAAATCATAGGTAGCTGTGAAAACTCCCTTCATTACAGAGCAAACTTTGAAAATTCATTTCAGAGATGTTGCATTGTTATTTTTCATTTCCTTTCATAAATTGTAATTAAATGTGTAGCCATTTGTGTGGTTCATCTAGCAAAGCTACTACCTTCATGGAATATGATGTTTTATGTACTGCCCTCATCACTTTTTACATTTTTCTTACTGTTTTTTTTCTACTTCCCCTTTTCCTCTAAATCAGTTCATTATAATACTTACCTTGTGTTGTAAACCACTTTAAACATTTTAGGATGACTGCAATATTAATAACTAAATATATAAATAAATCAGATATATAGATATTATCAAACTCTACCATGCAAAGAGAGGCTTATTAGATCTGCAGATGCCCAAGAGGATTTCCTAGAGATTCCGGTAAAGTGTTAATTGTGTGAGTCACACCTGTGTTCACTTAACATGAATCTCAATGATTCTAATGTAAGCAGTTTGTTGACTACACTTTTAAAAAGCCAAGTTAAAACTCTCTTTACTTCCAGTAAATATATAAGAGGCACTTTTCTTGTGGCAAGGCAGAAACATTTTTGATGTTGAACGAGATCTTCATTTGGTTGTTTTGGTCTTCCCTCATAGCCAAGTCAGTAAAGAATCTGCCTGCAATGCAGGAGAAACAGGTTCAATTCCTGGGTCGGGAAGATCCCCTGGAGAAGGAAGTGGCAACCCACTCCAGTATTCTTGCCTGGAGAATCCCATGGACAGAGGAGTCTGGTGGGCTATAGTTCATGGGGGCGTGAAAGTCAGACATGTGTCTTAGTGTCTAAACCAACAACCAGCAAGCTTTTCACACATTCAAATGCATGCCAAACTGAGAATTTGCTTGTGTTTTGTCTCCTGTTTATGTTCAACTCCTTAGTGAAGTATCATTCTAGTGACAGTTAGTGGAAATTAGGAGAATGAGATGATTTGGAGATTGAAATAGATTTTTATCAAAGTTTTCCACAGGATGAGATCATTGGTCTTTAGGTGTATTGGGATAGGCATTTTATAGTTTAAATAAGGAACTTTGATATATAGCATATCCTAAGGATCTTTAAAGTTATTATCGACAAATAGGTGAAGAATGTGTGAGTTATGAATAATGTGGTGAAGTGTCAGGCAGGAAAGAATGGAACAAGGGGTGAGGGCAATGGACAGAATACCATAAATCTTCTCTGGGGAGAACTAATTGGAGGCTGGAATGAGACCAAGGTGAGAGCATAGTCTCAACAAAGACTTAAATTGTAGATAAAAGTGGTGTATCAAAGCTAAAAACCATGAAATTATTACCTTTTGTCTTTATCTTTCAATCATCCACACTTATATTACTATCCTGAAATCAATTACTAATGTTAAGATGTTACTAATGTTAAAATTACTCCTGGGATATGATGTACTTATAAGATACAAGCCAGCCATCAATCTAATTCCTGTTATAAATAAACTCTTGGTTTACATCTAACAAAATAAATTTCTGTTAAGTTCCCTCAAACATTGAACTTTTTGAATTTTTAGATCAGCGTCTATCTTTACCTTCTAAAGATAAATATTTTCATGGATGACGGACTGTTTCCCCTTTTGTGATGGTTGTCATTATAGCTTGCGGGAGTGTTTGGCAGTTTCACTTAGCTCCGCATAGTCTTTACGCGAAGATTCCTCCATGTGGTCAGGACAATATTCTTTCCTGAGGTAACACTCTGAAAAATGAAAGCTTGGGTGAAACCAAGCCAATATGGGGAAGTAGTGGTTAAAAAATATTCTTCTTATGGTAATTCACTTAAGAATCCTTTTAAGAAGGATGATTTTAGAATGCTTTAAGTTTTATGCACAATGAAGGTACCAATTGTCTACTTTGTATTTTAGAAGACATTCTAACATTTTCTGGAGGGGCAGAGTTGAATTGTCTTATTTTTTTTCTATTCTTCAAGCAGGTTAGTACAGGCTAAAGATAATTATTACCATGCCATTATAGCTTACTTTGATAGTTTGTCATACATTTCAGCCTACCTTGAGTATTTTTTTAAATGTATAAATTGATTCATAATTTAAATAACCACAGAAGTAAAACTATACTGCTGTTACGTAGGGGGAAAATATCCCTTTTGTTAGATTCTCATTTTGATAATTACCCTCATTTCAGCTTCCTGAGCAATATGATAAACTAAGAGTTTTGGTTTATAAGTTAACTCTATTGCATTGATGCTACTTCAATTCTAAACTTTCCCCTAAAATTAAATAGATAGATAGTTAAAAAAACTTTATGATTTATTATAAATTATAAAACATTTTTCCAGTAGTCATGTACAGATGTGAGAGTTGTACTGTTAAGAAAGCTGAGTGCCAAAGAATTGATGCTTTTGAACTGTGGTGCTAGAGAGACTCTTAAGAGTCTCTTGGAATGCAGGGAGATCCAACCAATCAATCATAAAGGAAATCAGTTCTCCTGAAGTTGAAGCTCCAATACTTTGGCCACCTGATGTGAAGAACTGACTCATTGGAAAAGACCCTGATGCTGGGAAAGACTGAAGGCAGGAGGAGAAGGGGACAACAGGATAAGATGGTTGGATGGCATCACCAACTCAATGGACATGAGTTTGAGCAAGCTTCAGGAGTTGGTGATGGACAGGGAAGCCTGGCATGCTGCAGTTCATGGGGTCAAAAAGAGTCAGAAATGACTGAGCTACTGACCTGAACTGACTGATAAAGTATTAAAAGCATTTTATATTCTACAGAAATAGAAAAATACTATAAAGAAAAGTAAGTGTTACTCTCATTCCAGAGATCAAATTGCCAATATCCAATGGATCATCGAAAAAACAAGAGAGTTCCAGAAAAACATCTACTTCTGCTTTATTGACTATGCCAAAGCCTTTGACTGTGTGGATCACACCAAACTGTGGAAAATTCTTAAAGAGATGGCAATGCCAGACCACCTGACCTGCCCCTTGAGAAACCTGTATGCAGGTCAGGAAGCAACAGTTAGAACTGGACATGGAAAAACAGACTGGTTCCAAATAGGAAAAGGAGTACGTCAAGGCTGTATATTGTCACCCTGCTTACTTAACTTATATGCAGAGTACATCATGAGAAACTCTGGGCTGGATGAAGCACAAGCTGGAATCAAGATTGCTGGGAGAAATATCAATAACCTCAGATATGCAGATGACACCACCCTATGGTAGAAAGTGAAGAGGAACTAAAGAGCCTCTTGATGAAAGTGAAAGAAGAGAGTCAAAAAGTTGACTTAAAGCTCAACATTCAGAAAACTAAGATCATGGCATCTGGTCCCATCACTTCATGGCAGATAGATGTGGAAACAGTGGATGACTTGATTTTTCTGGGCTCCAAAATCACTGCAGATGGTGACTGCAACCATGAAATTAAAAGACACTTACTCCTTGGAAGGAAAGTTATGACCAACCTATACAGCATATTGAAAAGCAGAGACATTACTTTACCAACAAAGGTCTGTTGAGTCAAGGCTATGGTTTTTCCAGTGGTCTTATATGGATGTGAGATTTGGACTATAAAGAAAGCTGAACACCAAAGAATTGATGCTTCTGAACTCTGAACTCTTGAGAGTCCTATGGGCTGCAAGGAGATACAACCAGTCCATCCTAAAGGAGACCAGTCCTGGGTGTTCATTGCAAGGCCTGAAGTTGAGGCTGAAACTCCAGTACTTTGGCCACCTCATGCTAAGAGCTGACTTATTGGAAAAGACCCTGATGCTAGGAAATATTGAGGGCAGGAGGAGAAGGGGATGACAGAAGATGAGATGTCTGGATGGCATCACCAACTCTATGGACATGGGTTTGGGTGTACTCCGGGAGTTGGTGATGGATAGGGAGGCCATGCGTGCTGCGATTCATGGGGTCACAAAGAGTTGGACACAACTGAGCAACTGAACTGAACTGAACTCTGATTCTAATCATGATCATCATATTCCTTTTTTGTATTTTCCAGTCTTTTGTTCTAGAAATCCATTTACATTTTTACATTATGTTGCTAGTCTTCAGAGATATGTCTGAGGTTACCTTTTCCCATTCTACTCTCTCCTCATGGATATCTCCTCATTAATTCTCACAACTGTAGGAGTGAGAGGGAAATTTGAAGTTGGGTTTCATGGAATGTGTTGTTAGTCCCCCAGGCTTTGAGGGGCCCTATGCTTGGCTTAACGCCCTGTTGACACCATCTTGAAATTCCTAAAAATGTTTGACCTAGGGGCCTTGCATTTTTATTATTCACTGGGTCCCACAAATTTCATGACAGGCACTGGTTGTCAGTAATGGTAGTAAAATCCAGCCTCTTTTATTTCCAAAGTCATGCGCCTTGTTACAGTTTCCCTCAGCCAAAGAGGAGGCATCTTTGTTTTCTTGTGCAAAGATGTCTGCAGATTCCAAATCTCATGTCTATGAGACTGAGACCTCATTGAGGGGTGACTTTGTCTTATTGTCCAGAAATGTCATCCTTTAATTATGAATTTTAGACTACCAGAGATCTTGACCACAGAAACTCCAGTGCCTTCCAAATTCTTACCTCTTGCCAAATCCCTTTTCTGAATGTCATATCCACATTTCCAACTGGATATTTCCAGTGGTAACCTATAAGCAATTGATTGTCAGATTGTACATAACTGAGATTCTGTTATTTTCACTCTGAAAACTGCTTTATATTTTCTATGTTAGATACTTCCACTTACCTCAATACCCATACTAGAGTCATCTTGTTTCTTTCTTCCTCTCTCTTCTGCATCCATCCAATTCATCATCAAGCTCTGTTAGTTCTGCTTCTTAAATTGTTTTTAATCCCTGTGCCACTGATTTGGACTGCATTATCTTAAGCTTGAGTTGGTCCAACAACAGTTAGAAACTAATTTCATTTTAGTTATATTTTCTCCTTTACAAACCATTATCCAGTATAGGTCCCAGAGTGATATTTTAAAAAAGCTTGTATCCGGTCATTTCATCCCCTTTTTTAAAACTCATAGATAACATTGTTACTTTCCTAAATAAGGCTATGATCATTTTTATTTGAAGGGTTCAATATCATCTTTCATCATAGCCCATCCTTTCCATCCCAGTTTCCTCTCCTTTTCATTACTCTGCATTTTGGTACTTTATACTGAATGCCTTTTTAAAAGTTTTATGCATACCATGGTCTCTCCCTTCCAGGCTCTTTCCCAGCTCATCTCTCTGCTGAGCTAATTTTTCATCACTGTCCATTCCCATCACCATTTGATTTAGCAAACTTGTAGATAGCAGTCAGGTTATTTTTTTCCTACACAAAATCAACACACATATGCACTCCATAAGCATTACTTCTTTGAATTTATTTTCTAGGAAAGCTCTTCTACTTCCTCTGTTATAGCCATGGTGTGTGTGTGTATGTGTGTGTGCACGCATGTGCACACCCACTCAGTTGTAACCTGTCTGAGACCTCATGGACTGTAACCCACCAGCTTCCTCTGTTCATGGCAATTCGCAGGTGAGAATGCTGGAGTGGGTTGCCATTTCCTTCTCCAGGGGTTCTTCCTAACCCATGGATCAAACCCATGGCTCCTGGATCTCCTGCATTGTAGGAGATTCTTCTACCACTCACCCATTGGGTCACTTGACAATTTCTTAATTGTGCCAGATATGCCTCCACTTTAGGAGTTTTCCATTCATTGGTTGAAATCTGTCACTGTGATTGTTTTCTCCCAGAATTGACTAATTCTGCCACTTCATTCAAGAATTTTATCTTGAGGCCCACTTACGCTGATGATCTCAGTTAAACTGCAGTTGCCCACTTCTGCTCCGCTCTAGCCAAGTCACTTCCCTTTACTGATCTCTCAGATATGGCTCTTCTTTTCCTACTTGGCAGTAAAACAATATCCTTTCTAATATACTGCATAGTTTAAATCATTTTTTTTTGTTTATGCTTATTGTGTGTGTACCTCCTAGTCCACCATTAGAATGTAAGCTTCAGGAGTATGGACATCTTTGTTTTGTCCATGAATGTATCATGGGAGCTACAGGTAAATATTTTAACACAAGGATGTGTATTTTCACACAGCTGACCCTTACATATTAAGTAATTATTTCAAAGTACATGAAGTATTTTGAAATATTGATGCATTGTTGTCAATGTTTTGCATAGGTATTATACCAGTTTATACACTAAAAAGAAGTGATGAATCCATTTCCCCAAATCTTCAATAAAAGAAAATTCTGGACTAACCTATATTACTGTTGAGAAATGACATTCTATTTCAAAATTGTTTTATAATTTTTCATTATTCAGAGATTGAGTGAAAGTTGCTCAGTTATGTCCAACTCTTTGTGACCCCATGGCTATACAGTCCATGGACTTCTCCAGGCCTGAAAAATGGAATGGGTAGCCATTCTCTCCTCCAGGGGACCTTCCCAACCCAGTGATTGAACCCAGGTCTCCTGCGTTGCAGGCAGATTCTTTACCAGCTTAGCTTCCAGGGAAGATTCAGAGTTTGAACATTATTTGTGTTTTTCATAAGAGAAGTGTATTTTTCTTTCACAAAAATAATTTGTATAATCTTTTCATAATTTTCTATTTGAATATTAGCATTTTTCTTGTATCTTTGTAATATATTTGTGCATATTAATTACACTATCCCTTTAAAAATATTAGACTAAAAATTCATTGCTATTTTTCTCATAATTTATCTTCTACTTTTTTTTTATTTATTGCCTATGCTAGCTTCATAAACACTTTTTACCAAGTTTACTGACCTCCTCACCAACAAAACAAAGGGGTACAGCTTTTCTCTTTGACTTTTTCTTTCTATTGTTCTTTCATACAAAATCTCTTTTGATTTTAAAAGAATTAGTCTTGGCTTTGCCTGTTAATTCTCAAAAGACTGTCTAGGTATTTCTTTTGTCATATTTCTTCTGTAGACGAACTTTGGATCACTGTTCTGAATGATTAGACGATTTCCTCAAGAATCATTCCATGAACAGTGTAAGAAGGTTCCCTTTTCTCCACATCCTCTCCAGCATTTATTGCTTGTAGATTTTTGGATGGCAGCCATTCTGACTGGTGTAAAGTGGTACCTTATTGTGGTTTTGATTTGCATTTCTCTGATAATGAGTGATGTTGAGCATCTTTTCATGTGTTTGTTAGCCATTTTTATGTCTTCTTTGGAGAAATGTCTGTTAAGTTCTTTGGCCCACTCTTTGATTGGGTCGTTTATTTTTCTAGAATGGAGCTGCAGGAGTTGCTTGTATATTTTTGAGATTAATTGTTTGTCCGTTGCTTCATTGGCTATTATTTTTTCCCATTCTGAAGGCTGTCTTTTCACCTTGCTTATAGTTTCCTTTGTTGTGCAGAAGGATGATTTGGGAGAATGGCATTGAAGCATGTTAAGTATCATATGTGAAATCAATCGCCAGCCCAGGATTGTTGCTCGGGTGTGCTGCACCGAGATTTCCTGGGGCGAGGGAGTCAGGAGGGAGGAGGGAGGGGGGTTCTGGAGGGGGAGCATATGTACACCCATGGCGATATCATGTCACTGTATGGCAAAACCAATAAAATAAAAACAAACAAAAAAAGAATCATTCCATGAACAACGTGCCTGTGCCCATAACCTTGAAAAATATTGGTTTGATTGCATAGTCTACTTATCTCCTCACTTTGTTGATTCCAGATCTTCTCAATAAAGTGATAAAATGAAAGTTTTCTGGTTTTGGAAAGAATGATTTAGCTGACTTTGGGAATGATGGTATAATGAAAAGTGTTTCCATTGATACAGTGCAGATTTATACTATGTGTTGAGATTTTGAAATTAGGTTGAATGTCATGTCCTGGTGTGTTTATAATGGCTTCTTTGAGTATGTCTTAAAGTGGTAAAATTGTTTTCTGGAAATAATATGCAGTGCAATCAGCTAAGTTTGTTTAAATTCTATTATTTTCAATTCAACAAATGTTACTCAATTATATGCAAAGCTAAAAAACATATAAAATATAGAAATAAAATGAATAACCATAGCCCTTTTGTACATGAGCACATGGGCTTATTAAGAGATAGGCAAAGTCAGTTATGCCTCTTCATGCACCTTGTGTTCAGTAGTGTCTGACTCTTTGGATCTCATTGACTGTAACCTGCCAGGCTCCTCTGCCTATGGGATTTTCCAGGCAAGAATACTGGAGTGGGTTGCCATTTCCTTTTCCAAGGGATCTTCCCCGCATAGGGAGCAAACCCGCATCTCCTATGTCTCCTACATTGCAGGCAGTTCCTAACCTGCTGACCCATCCATAGGGCAAGCCCATGATAAGTGCTAAAATAAAGATTAAGGGTGCTGTGAAACGCATCATGAAGGGTTTCCAATACAATTCCAAGGGGCTCAGGGAAGATTATTTAGGGGAAGTAAGGCTATGTTGAGACCAAGTTTGTAAAGGAGTTAAAGTTGTAAAAAAGATGCAAACAAAGGCAAGAAATTCATAAGCAATAATGGCCACTTTAAAGCTGTGTGTTTAAATGATGAAATAATGAACTATTTTAAAGAAATTTAAAAAAATAAGCACTGGTTCAAATATGACTCATGATAAGCACTATTTATTGTTATTATTTTTGAGCTCATTCTATATGCATGGATATGTCATTTGGAAATTTGCATATCTGTTTGCTAATATTACAGATTAGCCCCGTGTTCACTTTTCATTATTAATAATAAAGTCTATTAGAAATAATAAGCTCTACATACTTAAGTATAGTAAAAAGCCACTTTGTTTTTCTAGCTTATATTTTTATATAAATATAAATTATTTTCTTTGAGTAAAGAAAAACATATTTTGCTGAAAAATATAATTAAGGTTTCTGAACATTCTAATTTATAGCTATTCTTTCCTATCTTTAGGGAAATCTATATATAATATTATATACAAAATGTTTTATATATATTATAGATATAAAAATCTAAAATGTAATAAAAGGAGTGTATCACAAACCATTTCTATTATTGTGTCCTAGTTTCAGTAAAGATGATATGAGAGATTTAAGGACAAATTTATATAATAAATTTAAATAGTTATAAATTAAAACAAAACTATTAGTAAAGAACAAGAAATATTTTTAAGTGCAAATTGCATTCTCTTTGAAAGAATGTTGATTCCACTTAAACAGAATCATACTTTGCAGTACACTTTGATGTTTATAGTTTATAATATCATTACAATTCTGTCACAGTGGAAAACATATTTTTTAATCTTTTATAGTGACAAATAGAACATGAATTCTCTGTAAAAAATACATCATTTGCTTTAATTGCAAGGAAGATAAGTCTTTTTCTATTAACTTCAATGCATAAATATCTAAAATATTTTAATAGATCATGATGAACAATTTGGCAGGCCTTACGGTTTGTACATTTTAATTTTAATACTTCAAAGAGTGAATAAATTCTTTTTAAACCTAGGTTTCAATTTTTTTAAAGTGTATATTAGCCAAAATGTGTTAATATGCTTTTCCCTTATGCAATTTACTACCTGACTAGGTAAGATATATACATATTAGTGTAAGAGCACTGTAAGAGATTTAACTAGCAGATTATATCAATTAAAACTGTTTTAGACAAAATATAAATATAAATCCCCCAAATTCTCTGTTATTCTGGATAATGAGGATGTCAAAGATAAACAGATCTATTTCAAATTACATATGCACACACATGTCTTGGAGTATTTTGAAAATAAAAGCTAGTTGCAGAGTCAGAGAAATTCATCATAGTAATAAGATAAGGCAGTGGAAATACTAGTTATTGAATTTTGTAATTGTGATGGTCAAGGTATTTATTTTCTTTGGCTACCAGAAATTGCCAAAACAATGTTGAACAAAAAGAACAAAGCTGGAGGTGTTATGCTTACTGATCAGACAAAGCTACAGGAGTCAAAACAGCATGGTGCTGGCACAAGAAACAGATACCTAGATGAACAGAACAGAATAGAGCCCAGAATTAAATCCATGCCCTCATAGTCAATTAATCTACACCAAAGGAGGAAAGACTATACAATAGAGAAAAAATAACCTTTTCAATATGTAGTGCTGGGAAATCTGGACATCTACATGTAATTGAATTCAGATTAGAACTAATTCTCTAACATCATATACAAAAATAAGCTTAAAATGCATTAAACACTTAAATTTAAGACCTGAAACCATAAACCCCCTAGAAGAGAATATAGGCAGATAACTCTTTGACATAAGCCTGAGCAATAATTTTTTGAATCTGTCTCTTACTTAAAGCCAAATAAATAAAAGCAAAAATAACCAAAGAGAACCTAACTAAACTTAAAAGCTTTTGCACAGCAAAGGAAATCATCAACAAAATGAATGGGAGAAAATATTTAAAAATTATATGACTGATAAGAGATTGATATTTGAGATATATAAACAGCTCATATAACTCAATATACAAAAAACAAACAACATATTAAAACATGGACAGCAGAATTGAATAGGCATTTTTCCAGAGAAGACATACAGTGGTCAACAGGCACATGAAAAGATGCTCAATGCTATTAATCATCATCAGAGAGCAGTACTGTTTATGATAGCCAAGGCATGGAAAAAAATCAATGTCCATCATTAGATGATTGGAAAAAGTTGTGGTGTGCGTGTGTGTATACACACATATATATTATGGTGTATTACTTACTCATAGAATGAAATTATGCCATTTGCAACAGAATGGATGGGCGTAGACAGCATTGTGCTTAGTGAAATGTCAGACAAAGACAAACAATCCATTGTTACTTATATGTAGAATCTAAAAAGATACCTGAGTGAATGTATATAACAAAATAGGAACAGACTCATAAATATAGAGAGCAGATATATCTCAACAAAAACATTTTAAAAATAAAATAGAAAAGATGTGTCCTATAAGCGGGGCTTTTGCAGGGGCTGAATGAAAGAAGTTAACTAGGGAAATGAATTTTCATGAAAGGACAACCATAGTAGTAATAAAATCTATTAATGAGGCTAGAATAAGTAGTATTATAGAGTAGATGTTTTGAAAAGCAAGGGAATAGAAAGTTCCAGAAAGACAAAAATTAAAAGTGTAAAAAGCAATAGAGATGTTAAAGGAAATTATAGATTGCAAAGCATAAATTGGTTATAACAGGAGTTACTGATGTAGACTGCATCAGGAAAAGGTGACGGGCCCCAAAAGTAGACTGCAGGATAAGGCAGTGAGTGAAAAATTCAGTTCAGTTTAGTTGCTCAGTCTTGTTTGACTCTGCAACCCCATGGACTGCAGCACACCAGGCTTCCCTGTCCATCATCAACTCCCAGAGCTTGTTCAAACTCATGTCCACAGAGTCAATGATGCCATCCAACCAAATAAGGAAAATATAAATAGTCAATATGAGCAGAGTTTTTCATAGGTTTGTGAGAGGGAAAGAAAGAATGGTATCCAGATGAGAATTTGAGTGAAGTTCTTTCCAATTTTATTTTTGTTGTTACTTCTCTTTCTTTTTTTATTTTTTGAAGAATGATTGAAACCTAAATAGGTTTATAACCTAAACTGCAGAAATTCTTCAAATTAAGGGAAAAAAATAGAAGAGGATATCACATGTGATTAAATTTCCTATGTTTTTCCCCACACTATCCCCCGCCCCCCGCAACACACACACACCCTGCCAAATAGTGCTTGGCTTTGGACTTGGGTAGCATAAAATTTGAAGTCTTGACGCACACCAACTGACTTTGGAAGAGACAAACCAAGGTGTGAGGTAGATCATAAGGAAGACAGTTTAAGACTGAAAGCTTCATATGGCGCCATCTGTCCATGGAATTCTCCAGGCAAAAAAATAGCCATTCCTTTCTCCAGTGGACCTTCCCAGCCCAAGAATTGAAGCTGGGTCTGGTGCACTGCAGGTGGAATTTTTACTGTCTGAACCACCAGGGAAGCCCTCAAGAATAATTAATTGGTGAAAAAGCCAGCTAAGGGACAGGGAAGCTATCTAGAAAGCAGTTACTCCCACCCAATCAAGAATTATATAGGTTCAGAATATAAATAAAACAGAAGGAATGGGAAAAGAGAATGAATCCACTGGTTGTTAACTAATTGAATGATTATGAGTCTCTAAGCATCTTTTCCAGTCTTTTTGAAACAATGAACTCCCTGAGTGTGTGAATCTGGTCTCTGGTCCTGCCACACTTGAAAGTGTCTGGGTCTTATGTTCCCCTTAGATGCTAAGTCCTCTTCTCTCTGAATTTTTGGCATTGAGTCTACTTTCAAATTTATATAACACTTATCTATTGCATCTTAATATCTTTATTACCCCAGCAATGACAGTTTTACTGTGTTAACTTCTGATCTTGTAAGTCTTGTGGACTTCCCTAGTCCAGACTTCAGACCTGAACTTGTTTCCTAGGTTCTGTGGTTTCCTAGGACACAAGTCAATTTGACTATAAAATGCAAATATTTTTGTATATACTTAAAAACACACATATTCCACACTAAAACATACCATTCAGTTAAAGCTAGGTTTACTACCTACAATAGTGATTTCACTGTGAATTTTCATTGATAATATGATAGCTGAATCTTTCAAGGTGTATGTTTTTTTTCATATATTTAACTTGCTTATTTAAATTTACTAAATGAATGTGACTTTTCTGGTTTGCAGGTTAACAGTAAAACTAGTACGTCCACATCCTACTCAGCTTGGGTTGCTAAAACAAAATGCCATAGACTGAGTGGCTTAAACAAGACATATATTTCTCATACGTCTAGAGGCTAGGAAGTCCAAGATCAAAATGCAGACAGATTTGAAGTCTAGTGAAGGTCCTCTTCCTTGTTTCCAGATGTTAGCCTTCTTGCTGTATCCTTGTATGGCACAGAAAGTAAGCTCTCTGGTCTCTTGATATAAGAAAATCCATCTGTTCATAAGGACTCTACCCTCACAGTAATTAACTCCTAAAGGTTCCATCTCCAAATACTGTCACATCTGGGGCAGTGCTTCAAAGTAAATTTGGGGAGGACACAGTTCATTCCAAAGCATTTCCTTTGAAAGCATGGTTATGTATAAATTTGGTTGATGGGTAACAGAGGAAGAGCTTTGTAGTACTGACTGCATGCATAGGAATCTTGATGATGCTTTTGTCTTATTTCAGGGTAAAAATGCTCCTGTATCAGCTGCTACTCCTCTCAGCTAAAAAAAGCTTTCTAGATACTTTCATTTAAATTTAATTCTAGGATTTGTCTCATTGTCTATAGAAACTGCGCCCTTGAATATATACCTATATCCTTTAGAAAATGCTGACTTTTTTTCTTTTTCAGATTTATTTTAAAAATTTGAGGATAATTGCTTTACAATGTTGAGTTGTTTTCTGCCATAAAACAACATGAAATTAGCCATAAGTATATGGATTTCCCTTCCGTCTTGACCCCTTCCCCCCTACCCCCTGCACCGTCCCACCCCTCTAGGTTGTCACAGAGCACCAGGCTGAGCTACCTGTGTCGTACAGCAACTTGCCACTAGCTATCTACTTTATATTTGGTAATGTATATGTTTCAGTGCGATTTTCCCTCAATTTGTCCCTCTCTCTCCTTCTCCCACTGTGTCCACAAGTCTGTTCTCTATATCTGCATCTCTATTAGGAAATTCTGATTCTTTGTGAAGAACATTAGGGAAAGGGGTTACAGAAATGTAAAATCAGAGGTAGATAAATTAAAACTTTTCACCCTTATTAGTCTTAAATGAAAATGGATGTTTTCCTATCTAAATAAACTACTGAGATTAAAACAAAAATATTCTATAAACTCTCATGCTACATAAATATACCAACTGAATCAAATAATGTGGAGTCCAGAATCAATGCTGATTTTAGCAGAAAACATGACAGTGATTTGTGAGTTCGAATGCTGGGTGAAAGCCCAGATAATAATGATAGTAACCTTTTGGACTCTTCCATTTAGAATTTGTCAGAAATACTGAATTCTATTGAATTTATCTCATGCCAACTCAATAGGAATACATCCAAATATGCAATTTTTTAGAGTGAATTTTGGCTCAGGCTAGTTGACTGTTACAGGATTAGCCCATTAGCTCAAATTCATAATGGTTCTGGAATGCCTTAAAACACAGTGGAATTGATGTTGTTCGATCCAAAATCATAGGTGAACAATATTTTTGGTTAATTCAAAACAGACTCAAAAACTCAAAATAGTTTGTACCATCATAAAGACAATATTGACAACCCTGCAATATTTTAAAAATTCTTCTAATATATCATGCATTCAAAACATAGAAACAAAGTTCTTCTGTTTAATAGCAATTTTATTATTATAGAACATATGAAAATGACCATGAAGGTAATTAAAACTGGTTTCACACACTTATTATATTGAATCAAAATTTAATTAATCACTAGTTTATTTTATACCCTCTTTATGCAGACCAGTATTGCATTATTGATACTAAAAAAACAAAAAATCATAGATTTGACTTGGTTTTACAAAATTAATAGAAAAATAAACTACTAGACCATTCAGGTATGACCTAAATCAAATCCCTTAGATTATACAGTGGAAGTGACATACAGATTCAAGGAATTAGATTTGATAGACAGAGTGCCTGAAGAACCATAGACAGAGGTTTATGACATTGTACAGGAGGCAGTAATTAAAACCATCCCCAAGAAAAAGAAATTCAAAAAGGCAAAACGGTTGCCTGAGGAGGCCTTACAAATAGCTCAGAAAAGAAGAGAAGCTAAAGGCAAAGGATAAAAGGAAAGATATACTCATTTGAATAGCAAGGAAAGATAAGGAAGCCTTCCTCAGTGCTTAACTCAAAGAAATAGAGGAAAACAATAGAACGGAAAAGACTAGAGATCTCTTTAAGAAAATTAGAATGAAGCAATTCTACTCAGATGGACGAAACTGGAGCCCATTATCCAGAGTGAAGTAAGCCAGAAGCAAAAACAACAATACAGTATATTAACACATATATATGGAATTTAGAAAGACAGTAATGAGAACCCAACATGGGAGACAACAAAAGGAACGCAGATGTATAGAATAGACTTGTGGACTTTGTGGATGAGGGTAAGGGTGGGATGATATGGGAGAAGGGCATTGAAGCATGTTAATTGTCATGTGTCTAATCAATCGCCAGCCCAGGATTGATCCTCGGGACTGGTGCAGCGAGATTTCCCGGGGGGGAGGGAGGAGGGAGGGGGACCCGGAGGGGAAGCATATGTAAACCCATGGTGATATCATGACAATGTATGGCAAAAACAATAATAAAAAAAAAAAAGAAAAGAAAATTAGATACCAAGGGAATATTTCATGCCAAGATGGGCACAATAAAGGACAGAAACGGTATGGACCTAACAGAAGCAGAAGATATTAAGAAGAGGTGGCAAGAATACACAGAAGAACTGTACAAAAAAGATCTTCTCGACCCAGAAAACCATGATGGAGACATCCTGGAATGTGAAGTCAAGTTGGCCTTAGGAAGCATCACTATGAACAGAGCTAGTGGAGGTGATGGAATTCCAGTTGAACTATTTCAAATCTGGAAAGATGATGCTGTGAAAGTTCTGCATTCAGTATGCCAGCAAATTAGGAAAACTCAGCAGTAGCCACAGTACTGGCAAAGGTCAGTTTTTATTCCAATGCAAAGAAAGGCAATGCTGAAGAATGTTCAAACTACTGCACAATTGCACCCATTTAACAGGCTAGCCAAGTAATGCTCAAAATTCTCCAAGCCAGGCTTCAACAATACGTGAACTGTGAACTTCCATATGTTCAAGCTGGTTTTAGAAAAGGCAGAGGAACCAGAGATCAAATTGCCAACATCCGTTGGATCATCGAAAAACAGTATTCCAGAAAAGCATCTACTTTGGCCTTATTGACTATGCCAAAGCCTTTGACTATGTGGATCACAACAAACTGTGGAAAATTTTTGAATAGATAGGAATACCAGACCACCTGACCTACTGCCTGAGAAATCTGTATGTAGGTCGAGAAGCAACAGTTAGAACTGGACATGGAACAACAGATTGGTTCCAAATCAGGAAAGGGTTATGTCAAGGCTGTATGGTGTCACCCTGCCTGTTTAACTTCTATGTAGAGTACATCATGAGAAATGCTGGGCAAACTGAAGCTCAAGCTGGAATCAAGATTGCTGGGAGAAATATCAGTAACCTCAGATATGCAGATGACCACCACCCTTATGGCAGAAAGTGAAGAAGAACTAAAAATCCTCTTGATGAAAGTGAAAGAGGAGAGTGAAAAAGTTGGCTTAAAACTCATCATCAGAAAACTAAGATCATGGCATCTGGTCCCATCTCCTCATGGCAAACAGATAGGGAAACAATGGAAACAGTGAGAGACTTTATTTTTTTGAGCTCCAAAATCACTGCAGAGTGTGACTGCAGCTATGAAATTAAAAGATGCTTGCTCCTTGGAAGAAAAGCTATGACCAACCTAGAGAGCATATTAAAAAGCAGAGACATTACTTGGCCAATAAAGGTCCATCTAGTCCAAGCTATGGTTTTTCCAGTAGTCATATATGGATATGAGAGTTGGAGTAGAAAGAAAGCTGAGTGCTGAAGAATTGATGCTTTTGAACTGTGGTGTTGGAGGAGACTCTTGAGAGTCCCTTGGACTGCAAGGAGATTCAATCAGTCCATCCTAAAAGAAATCAGTCCTGAATATTCATTGGAAGGACTGATGCTAAAGCTGACTCTCTAATACTTTGGCCACCTGATGTGAAGAAGTGAATCACTGGAAAACATCCTGATGCTGGGAAAGATTGAAAGTGGGAGGAGAAGGGGCCAATAGAGCATGAGATGGTTGGATGGCATCACCAACTCAATAGACATATATTTGAGTAAAGTCCAGGAGTTGGTGATGGACAGAGTCCATGGGGTTGCAAGCAGTCAGACATGACTGAGCGACTGAACTGAACTGAACTGAAACATCAGATTGAAATCATTCAGGTGTTTTCAAATGATACAAATCATTTTTGAGTGACACCTGTATTGCAGTCTTTGTGTGCTGTTTATTTTATATAGACCTGAAACTGAATTAATGTTAACATGTGGTAAATGTCACCCATCTATTCTGTCATTCAACATGTTTATTATAATTAAAAGTGTGCCAAAGAATTTGAGATACTAATATATACCCTCCCCATCAAATTTCTCTTTTAAGAGAGACAGGGGTATGTTTAAATATGATAATCAGAAGTAAATGATGTGGATGTTATGAGAAAGGGATAAATGAGTCTTGAGAAGTAAGCCGTGACCAGATCATAAACGACTGTATATGCTACACTTAGGAATTTAGCCTTTAAATCAAATTTATTGCAGGATTGTTGAAGATATCTAAGCAGGAAAATGATGTCATCTTATTTTTGTTTCAGAAAAATTCTAGTTGCAAGGTATAGGAGGGCAAATCTAGATAGATGGAAGTAATTTAAGAAGAATTTAAATAACCCATGTGAAAGATGAAGATTGTCTAAATTAAGGAATTTGCAATTTAAGAACTTCTACAAGGGGAGACTTAAAGAACATAGTAACCAGTTGAATGAGGAAGGTGAGGAAACAGTAAATCTGGCATAACTCTGATGAAAAGCTACTTAGAAGTTTTATCTGTATTAGTTACTTCAGAGAATTCAACTGGGATGTGGATGGTAGGAGGTATCATTTTGGACACATTCAGCATAACTGGGTAGTGAGTTTTAAAATTAAGAATGTGTCTTCAGGAGAGGTTAAGGAATGGATTCCCCTGATTATAACCAATAAATGAAGTTACAGACATGGAAACATCCCTCAGAAAGAATGTGTGGAGTGGAAACTTATAGTAATTCAATTATGGTTCAGCAGGTAAAGAATCTGCCTTCAGTGCAGGAGACACAGGAGACATAAGATCAATCCCTGGGTCGGGAAGATCCTCTGGAGGAGGAAATGGCAACCTGCTCTAAAATTCTTGCCTGGACAGAGGAGCCAGTCCAAAGGATCACAAAGAGTTGGATACGACTGAGCCACTAAACAGACAAACACAGAATGAGAGAACAGAATGTGTAGCTTAAGGACATTGAATCCAATTGATCAGAGAAATGGGAGTAAACACGGAGTAGTAAGGAACATTACATTATCAAAATCAGAGAAAACAGAGTGTCAAGAAGGAGTAGATATAGCCTACTGAATATGAAGTGAAGTTAAGCAAATGAGATTTGTGTTTTTTAATGGATGGCAACAGTGATCTATGCCAATTTTACCTTGAGTGTTTTTGGTTGCCAGACAGGTGATGTGCGTGTGCGTGCTTTCATTCAATAATGTCTGACTCTTTATGGTCCTGTGGATGGTAGCCTGCCAGGCTCCTCTGTCCATGGGGATTTCCCAGGCAAAAATACTGGAATGGGTTGCCATTTCCTAAGATCTTCCTGACTCAGGGATCGAACCTGCATTTCTTGCATCTCCTGCATTGACAGGTGAATTCTTTACCTCTGTTCCACCTACAAAGTGTTTAAATTTGAAGATAAGAATAGAAAGTTAAGAATGTGTTAACATATTTTTATTATATTAGAGAAGTAGGTATTATAAAATAGACTATAGGTGCAATGTACAATTTTTAAAATATTTGTAGGAGACACTCAAGCATTCTTAAATGTTGATGAGCATAAACATAGAGAAGAATCTGTGATGGAAGAGAGGGGACAATTAATGAAGCACATTTACTGAGCGTATGGTAAAATAAGAAAGAAAAAAAAAGAGAAGAAAAGACATACCATACTGTAAAGCAGGAAATAGAAAGGATGTAACATGTTTTTAAATGACAATATTTCTCAGTAAAATTAGAAGTTAAATATTTTCTTGTGATGAGAAGAACAGGCAAGATATGGCAGACTTCGGGAGACCTGGTAAAGTTTGAGAATCAGACATGTGTGGTCTAGAACATGCCAATCTCACTAAACAGCCTTAACAACCTTGTTGATGTTAAAACCATGAGCTAGCTATCCATTTGGGGACTTATCTCTATCATTTATAGAAGCTCATATACAAGAGTGATCTTGTGGATAGTCAGTTAATTTTGAAACAATGTATTACCATGAGAACAGTGTGGAGGAGAAGAGAATTGACTATTTTGATAAGATGTTGGTTGAAATAATAGATTTTTGCGTCAGACTGGATAATGATGGAAATGATGATGAGCAGGTAGAGAGTGAAAGAAAATAGAACTTTTCCAAGACTGCTCATCTCAAACAATTAAACGAAAGTTCATTGAGAGTAATATAGTGAGGGAAAAAAATTAGATAGAAAAATGTCATGAGAGAAGTACATTTTGGTAATTAAAGCTTGAATGAAGGGCAAGCTACAATGACGAAAATGTCTCTATGGACATTGATTGTGTAACCAAGATGTGACAAAGGTTGACAAAATATTCTGTAATTTCTGAGTACAAAGGTAAAAAGATAATTTGTTTATCAATTTATTTCATTACAGGTACATGATAATGATTCTCTTTAAATAAAAATCTCCATTGTGTTATACACACACAAAAAAAATGGAAAAATATATAATAATCCTAAAGTTCCCATGTAGTAAAATGAGCCACTTATTTCTAAACTGGTAACCCCTTCCTCTTTCCTTCCCTCTGTCCCTCCTTCCCTCCATCCTTTCCATCTTTCCTTCCTTCCTCCCTACCATCCATCCTTCTTTTCCTTCCTTTTCTCTTCTCTTATTCACTTCCTTCTACTTTGTAAACATGTATTAAGTTTTTGCTTTATGAATACAGTCCTTGACCTCTAGGGCCTCACAGTCTAGTGAAGACACAAATATATAAACACATAATTATACTCAAGTATTAAACAACTTGACAAGTTGTGGACTAGATCCTATGGGAGAAAACTCTTAATTCTTTCCCTGGAGAGATCAAATACGTCTTTCCTGAGGAAGTGATGTTTGAGCCAAGTTTTGAAATCTGAATACGTTCATCAGTCAGAAAATGGATAGAATGAAAGAAACTATACCAGGAGAGAATATTATGTCAAGGGATGCAATCATGCTGTGGAAAGGGTACATGCATACAAAGTCACTTCAGCCGTGTCCAACGACTTTTGACTTTATGGACTGTAGCCCTCCAGGCTCTTCTGCCCAAGGGATTCCGCAGGCAAGAATACTGGAGTGACTTGCCATGTCCTTCTCTAGGGGATCTTCCTGACACGGATAGAACGTGTGTCCCTTACATCTACTGCCTTGATAGGCAGGTTCTTTACCACTAGTGCCAGTGCTACTGCAACATTTTTGTCTGCCCAAAGCATGGAATACCTTCAGAGGAAGGGTGAGAGATGACACTGAAATGGTAGACAGAGGGCAGATCATACGGAACCTTTAGAGTCTGAACATCATAAAGATTCTCTGGATTTCTTGCAAACGTTCAAGTAGGGAACATCTATGATCAAGTTCAAACAATAAAATGGTAGTTCTAGATACCAAGTAGACTTGGTATTTTCAAAGACAATGAGACTAGAGTTGGAGACATGAGATAAGTAATATTGAAAAAAACAATGATAAACACAACTTCAATCAGTTACAATGAAGCTTAACATGATTTTGTGAGTGGAAGATGGACTTGAAAAAGTAATTCTCAGTATATTTTTAAATATAAGTGTGTAAAATACAAATTATTTACAAGGATACTTATTGATAGATGGCAACTTAGGCTGAAAAATATGCTACAAAGATAAACTATTCAGTACTTTTTTTGCATTTTTTAGATTGATAAATCATTAGAACAAATCAGTCAATCCAGAAAGACTATGCAATTATAACTTAGTTTGTGTAAGTTCTTTTATCTGGAGTAGGAAATGACAACCCACTCCAATATTCTTGCTTTGGAAATCCCATGGATAGAGGAGCCTGTTGGCTACAGATCAAGGGGTCACAAAAGAGCCAGATACAATTTAGTGACTAAAACAAGTTCTTTTTATATTAGAGGTTCACAGAAAGACACATTATAAAATAAAGAATTCTGATTCCAGAAGATAGATAAGACACATAGCTGGGCCTTCTGTCTGTCTGAAACTCCAACACAATTGAAGAATCAAAACGAAAAAGGGAATGCATGTAAAACACAGAAGGGAACAAGAGCTGAAGACTCTTATTGAGAAGAGAAAACACTCAAAAATTTTAAAAGATTGAAAACCAATGGGATCAGAATGATAGATGGCACAAGGAGAGAAAACTGCATTCTGGAATGTGCTGCAAAAGAGTCTGCAAAGGACATGAGAGCAAATCTGTACTGTGAAAGCTTTTTTTAAATTAATTAATTAATTAATTTTTTATTTACATTACCATTGGTTTTGCCATACATTGACATGAATCCACCATAGGTACAAATGTGAAAGCTTTGAGACATTTATAGTTGGAGTTAGAAAGCATAACACATAATGAAATTGAGCAGTAGGGCTATCACAAGAAGGATGCTTCATTTAAGGTCTAACCCGTCTCTCAAAATATGCACCCCCCCCACACACACACGCAAAGAATTGGGGAAATTTTCTCTTCTCCGCATAAAGAAGTTCATCATCTTTTCACTCAAGAGATTAAACCGATAATTGCAGAAAGATGCAGCTTCACTAGACTAGAAGGAATGGAGTCAAGTCTTCAAATAAAGTGAAGGAAGTGTTTTTCAATCTAGAATTCTATAACCAGGCAAGCTATTCTCCATAGAGTAAGAGAGAAAGATAGACTCACCCACGTGCTTACTGCCTTTACTACATTCCCACCCCCAAATTAAGATATGTGCTCAGCTGCTCAATCATGGCTGACTCTTTGTACCCCATGGACTGTTGCCCACCAGGCTCCTCAGTCCATGGGATTTTCCAGGCAAGAATACTGGCCTGGGTTGCCATTTCCTTCTCCAAATAAAGATATAAACTGAGACTAAGTATGAATACTGGAAGATGTGTTAAAGAAAACAATAATTATGATAGCACTTCAGCAGGTCTAGAGAAAACTGAGTCCTTCTTAAAACAGATGGGAGGAGTCTGGAGTGGGAGGAACAAAACAGGTGTGTATGAGTTTGTGGTGGAGATGATATGATGAGCATCAGAGAATCCTGAGCTTAATAGTGTTTTCTGCAGAGGGCCATTATTTGATAGGTGTTTTCTGGGTGATAAGAAAAATCAAATTTATTTTAAAAAAGTAGCTTATTGCTTTTAAGGTTATTTCCACATATATTGTGCTTTCCTGTTGGCTCAGTGGTAAAGAACCTATCTGCAATGCAGGAAACAGCAGAGACATAGGACTGATCCCTGGTCTGGGAATATCCCCTGGAGGAGAGCATGGTAACCCACTCCAGTATTCTTGCCTGGAGAATTCCATGGAAAGAGGAGCCTGGTGGGCTACAATCCATAGGGTTGCAAAAGACATGACTGAAATGACTGAACACGACACATATATCAATTTATGTAATTCTTACAATAAATCTGATACTTAAATATTTTCAACACTTCATGTGGTCTACCAAAAATCATGATGTACTATCCTGTGAACTGATGAAGCATCATAATGCATATTTAGTACTGAAAGGTGTCCAACTAGTTAATGTGAAGTCATGCTATTTTCCAATAGATCAAATCTTACTCAGTTGTTTCTTGTAGTTGTCAACAACTTAACCAACTCTTGTTTATTTTTAAAGTTTTAGTTTCTGAGAATTGCCTGGTGGTCCAGTGGTTAGGACTCAGCACTTCCACTGCAGGGGTGACCAAGTTCGATTCCCAGTCAGGGAACTACTCACAAGCCACGTAGAATGACCAAAAAATAATAATAAAGTTTTAGTTTCTTTTTAGGAAGTTGCAGTAATAATATATCTTTCTTACTTATTGTGCTTGTGCTCAGTCGCTCAGTTGTGTCCAACATTTTGCAACCCCATGAACGCTAGCCTACCAGGCTTCTCTGTCCATGGAGTTTCCCAAGCAAGAAAAGTGGAGTGTGTTGCTATTTCCTTTTCCAGAGGATATTCCTGACCCAGGAGTCAAATCCACATCTCCTGCGGCTCCTGCACTGGCAGGAGGACTTTTTACCACTGGGAGGAAGAGCCATAAGGGAAGCTTCTTCTCACTTATTAGGTTTCATCAAATGGCACAAGATGTGGTTTGTTCACTGATTCATAGTTCTATTTTACTGGCTTCATGCCCTAAGTCATGTATTTAGTAATTTCTTTCCCAGGAATTTGCCAAGACAGTGAACCAGCACCACTTTCTTTTCCAGATCATCACTGACACAAATCCACTCAAATAAATTAGTAATTTGAACCTTGCTGCCTCATCTGATTAGCTAGATGACATGCCAATGCATGATGTAACTGATGGCCACTATTAAAAAATTATGAAGAGGCATTATTTTCATCTTAACAGTTTTTTTTCTAGAAGCTACCTTCCCTTTTTCTTGCTTCCCCTGTTGACTTCTGGCAAATGAGGGTGTGTGCTGGTTGCACATGAACTCTCTAGACTGTGATTGATGAATGGAGGCTGCAGATGTTGAGAAGCATATTATGCAATATATCTAAACATGATGGCTTCTACCTTGCCTCGTTTTACCATATATTTGTTACCATTAGTTTTATTATACTTTATTTGTTTAATCAACAAAGTGATTACATAAAATAGTGTTTTACCTCTGGCTTCTCTTTGATGTGATATGTGTGTGTGTAGGTGTGTGTGCGTGTGGTGTTGACTTTCCTGTGTGTTTCACTTCTTTTTAAATTGTACTTTTAATTTTTAAGTAAAAGTTTGTGGAATTTTGCATGTTGTATGTATTTCAGAACTCTTCTGCCCCAATTTTTTGGTGGAAAATCAAGGCAAATGTTTAGGAACTGATTAATGGAGAACTACAGTCTTATGAAGTTAAACATTTGCCCAATAGACAAGTTCTTTAAGTCCTTTACTTGGCAAAACCTTTGGCTAGCAAGTGTAATTTCATTTCATATTAACTTTGTAATTTAAGAAAATAATTTCTCAAAGATTTGAAAAGCATATATTATATACCAAACAGTTTAACATTCCATGAAAATGTACATGACAATTTTTAAAGATTTTTTTTATCATACTATGAACACTACAATTTTCAATATTTTAAGCCAAAAAAGTTGTTTGAGATGCCAAACAGTCATCATCACTTGTGAATTTAACAAATTTCATGAAGGTGAGGCCGAAAATATTGAAGTAGATTCTTTCTCACAGAATGTATAGAAGATGGATGCTATAACAATATGTAACATTATTTGAGAGTATACTTAAACTATGTTAGCAAGAGACCACTGAAATATATTATGCATTTTATACATGTCAAGTGGACAATTTAATAGAATTTAATTAACTGGGGATTAGTACAAAAACTCTTTCTGGATGATAAATGAGTAGCATGGGAAAATATGTCACATTCTTACTTCATAATTTTAAAGAAATTCAGCAGCTGTTTATTGATTATGTAATATTTATAGGATAACTGCCTATGGGAAAACAGTTTACAGAGTATATAAAATGACTTGAAACATCCCTTGCTTTATTTTTTTTTATTGTTAAGTTACCAGAGATTGTACACTGAAGTGGTCTTCTCTCTGTTTTAAGTGTGCTCACTATTTAGATGAATTTTAACACACAAATTACTGATTTGAAGCCTTCAAAACAAAGCATTTGTTCTTACCAGTATTAGGCACATTTCTCTTTTTCTTTGTATGATATATGTTTACCCTTCAAAAAGCATAAATTCATGTGATAGATTTTGTATGCTGAACAAAGAGCTACATAGTAATAAAAACTAGAATACTTTTAGCTATCTGTAGCTCAAAATGCAGAGATAACTACATTTATACTTATTGAAGCATGTAAGATATTAAAAATTTGGTAAGACAGACAAAAAAGAGAGAGAGCAAGCAAATGATTGATGGGAAATTATAAAAATATATATGGGACTGTTATTAGCATTATGTTAGTTTTTAAATGAAGTATTCCCTAAACCTCTCCCAAAAACACCATGTTAGGGAAATATCATTTAAATTAACTTACAAGAGCTATCCAGAATTGATAGAATATTCCAATTAGTGTGATTTTGCACCTTCATTCTCTACACATACAAGGGCACATACATACACGTACTTCACCACTTAATGATTTTTTTGATTTTTGTTATACCTGTGTAATAGACAATAAAAAGAGATCATTAAATTTTTTATTAAAAATAACTATAAATATTTAATTTTATAGGAAAAAAGCTCAGAAGAATATTAAACATATTTCATTAAATCAATATCTTATTTCTAACTTAATGTAACTAAGTCCTGACTTAATGAAATAAGGATATATTAAGCAGAAGATAGCCTTCATATGACCATCATTAAAATAAGGTTTAATAATCCATCATACAGTATGTATTTGTTTTTATTTTTTTCATTTAAGCATTTTAGTAGTTGTACAATTTGTATATATTGCCTATATTTACAGTCATTTGAAATTCGTAAAAGAGGAATAATGATCTTAAATTGGTTAATTTTAATTAATTTCATTTTTTTCTGTAGTATTAATCCATTCAACTCTTTTCTTAATAGGGTCATTTTCAGTATTCATTCGTGATTTTATTTTCCCAATGTGTAAGCTACTTCTTATTAAAGTAAATTATGCAAATGGGGATTATGCTTGCTCTTTCATTTCTCTAGGGCCCTGTCCAATAATTGGATGTTCTGTTACACTATGCAGTCCTCATAAAATTTAAAAAGAGGTACCATTTTTTTCTAAGGAGTTTTAAAATGTGAAGATTTGGGTATATTCAATTAACAAAATGTAACCTATCATAAGCATTTTTGTTTCTGACCTATTTCCATTTGTGAGATTATATTGAGTGGAAATTCCAAGTAAAATGAGTGATCTTAGAAGAAATGCTTCATCTCAGTTAGGTACTCATTAACACTGACCCAGTTATGCAAATTCATTGTTAGATTAGTAACCTCTGTGGGAGAAAAAAAAAATTTTGCTGAGCAAAACTCTGTACCACTAGACATTGTGTTTCCATTTTCAAGGTTTGTATTTTCATAGTTTACACTATAACTGTTCCTTATCATTATTTCCAACCAAAAATCTTCAAAGAATTCATATTATTATATTACTTTTCCTGTGTTTTCTTCATAACTCATAATCTCTGCTTTTTCCCAGGCTAGCAAGGCTAACAGTGTAGGAGTTTGGAAGTAACAGTGGAAAACACTCTAGAGCATGAGGATCTGATAATAGGAATAAGTTTGGGAAACAGAGGAGTAGGTAACTGCATTTTGACTATGGACATAGACTGATAAAGATGAGAGGCCAGTTGGTTGACTTTTCTGAAGGTTATGGGCTGGCCATTCAAATAAGATCCTGGTTTGAGTAGGAACTGATAAAATTACTCCAGTGGACATTGTCAGTGTTCAAAAAGACCTCTGTGAAGCATACTCTTCTCTTATATACCAGATGGAACTTTCTACACTTTGCCTGAAGCATGGTAGGCTGATCTGGATAATTTTCAAGGTAAAAATTTCAAAAGGTGCAAAAGGACTCTTAAAATTCTTATTTTACTGTTGATTAGGACTATCACATATCGAATTCTGGGTATATATTAGGTGTGAAATGAACCAAGTAGCTAATTATTTGTGTTCTTGTATTCTGTGTCAAAATGACATAGAGATACTTCCATCTTAAAAGGCATGACAGGTTACGCAAGTACAAATATATAAAGATAAACCAAAGAAACTGACCTTATTTTAATACCTCACAAATAAAAATGTCCTGTGTCAAGAGAGCCTCTTCTGGCCCATTTGATTTTCTTAGTGTTACCTTGATAAGAATTCTGAGAGCATATTTGAAACCTTCAATAGATAATTGAGATCATAGACGCAACCTAACCTCTAAATGATTCCTATCTGTGAAACCCAAAAGAACAGATCAGTATATTCCATGAGAAGTATTGAATTACTCTTGATGGATTTTTTGGTTAAGTAAACCATAGTAAACCAAATATTTAAGGATAGGTCAAGGCATTCCGATTTCATAGATGGCTATTAGATTGAGAGGCCCCTGAATTCAGCTTATCAAGTATGAATGTGGAAGCATTGTGGAGTCACTCTGCTAATTTATGGATATGTCCATATAGCATAGTCTAGGATCTGACCTTTTTAAGAGCAGGGTGTATTATGCATTGCTCCTGGGGAAAATATTACAAAAAGTTATACTTCTGGTGAACAATTATGCAGATATTAGGGCAGGATTTGGTATTCTGAATCAACTTATCTTAATCAAATATTATTCCAGCTATTCTCTCTAGAGTTATTAGACTCCAACTGGACAGAATTCCAGAACTATAATATTATAAAAAAGAATTCAGTTTGTATTTGTAACCAGCTCATTCCTCACCTTGAAGTCATATGAACAGCATAATGTTCTGAGCTGGGCAAATATAAAGCACAGTAATCTTGCACTGACTTATTTTGTAGTTTATTTTGGTGAAAATAAAATTAAAGCACTACCTTTAAAACATTTTGATTTTTTTTATTCTGCTGACTCATAAGTACCACTTAAAACATATTGCTAGTGGGTCAGAATGGTCTGTTTTTCTGTTAACCCACAACCCTGGCAATCAAATCAGTTTCAAGTAGAGATTTACTTGGGTGGTAGCAAATAATGAATTTTTAAAAAATTTCCTGTCTTAAAAGACAAAAACAAAAACTACACTCTCAAGGTTACAAAAGGTTACTCTTGCTGTTATTGCTAACTCTCTGCAAAATTCTCATTCATTCATTTAACAATTCACTGAGTGTCATCTATAGGGTTATTTTTGTGTTGTCTGGCTTTCATGCAGTGGCACTAAGAATAGATTTAGATAGGAATTTATCACTTTAGAACATCTATTTCATAGATGGAAAAACACTGAACGTATTAATTAATCAATAATGGTAGCCACTTGATCAGGAAGTTTAGTAAAGTTTGCACTGAGACTTACCTGGCAAGCTGTGCTGTGCTTAGTCACTTGGTTGTGTCCAACTCTTTGCAACCCCATGGACTGTAGCCTGCCAGACTCCTCTGTCCATGGGAACTCTGCAGGCAAGAACACTGGAGTGGGTTGCCATGCCCTTCTCCAGGGTATCTTCCCAACAAAGGGATCTAACCCAGGTCTCTAGCATTGCAGGCAGATTCAGTACTGCCTGAGCCACCAGGGAAGTGCCTTAGACAATAAGAAGTTGTGACTTTCTTTAAAGTAGACCAGGTGTTTTCGTCTTTGGTTAGTGTGACTGTCTGCAGATATATGTGCTCCATAAGGAAGCAGTCTTCTCACTCCAAATCTTCTGTGAGCAAGGTTTTAACAGGGCAATTAATAATCTACCATGATTCAGCTATCCCATTTCTGGGTATTTATCCAAAGAATATGAAAAACACTAATCCTAAAAGATATATGTGCCATTCAAGCAATATTATTTATAATAACCAAGACGTGGAAACAGCCTAAGTGTGCTGAATAGATAAAAAAGATGTATACAAATATAGTGGAATATTGTTCAACTAGAAGAAAGTTGAATTCAGGGTATTATGCCAAATGAAATAAGTCAGATGAAGCAAGATTAATACCATATTATTTCACTCTCTATGTGGAACACAAAAATAAATAAATAAACAAAAAATAACAAAATAAATGAACAAACAAAGCAGACACATAGATACAGAGAAGAGTAGGGGTAACCAGAAAGGAAATGGCAGGGGATGGGCAAAATGGTAAAGATGATGGACGGAAATAAAATTCTGGGGATAGGCATGCTGTAATCTATACAGAAGTAGATATATAATGTCATATATATGAAACATATGTTTACTAACCAGTGTTATCTCAATAAAAAATAAATATTAAATAAATAAATAAATATCTCAGCAACTGTTCACATGTGAAGTTTATGCTTGCTGAGGTTTATTAGATATAAGCGCTCAACAGACAATAAAATTGGGCCCAGTCAACTACACACAGTCCTGTATACATAAAAAGTAATACTGCATAATTATTGTGGTTTTTTTAATCAGATAGATAAATCAGGATGAAGCTACATGAATCTGACTATTTTGCAATTAGCCTCTGATATTAACTGGTGTTAAAATAGCTAAATTTCTATGCTTCTTCCCATGTTAGGTTTTGAGATGGCTCCAAAAAGTGAGATCACTTTAGAACACAAAATGTTAAAGGTCAAAAAGGGAGACAGTTTATGAAATTAATTCTGTGAGCAGTATATAATAGAGTTAGTATATAAACCTAGCACACAGATAGTCTACTGACATTGGTAGTATTCTTAACTTTTAAAAAATTGATTATAAGAATTGATTTTTATTTTGGTCAACAGATTTTCCACATGACATATGATCTTGCCAGCGCTGTGGTGAGAATTTTTAACCTCATTGGCATGATGCTGCTGCTGTGCCACTGGGATGGCTGTCTTCAGTTCCTGGTTCCACTGCTGCAGGACTTCCCACCAGATTGCTGGGTGTCTCTGAATGAGATGGTTGTAAGTAATTCATATTACTTTACACTGTGTTTTCTACATTTAAAAAAAAGTTCTAAATATTTATGTTAGAATGATCGAATTATCCTCCTTACTGGTAAGAGAAAATTTTGCTTCTGTGGATATAAAATCAGATGTTCCTGTTTCTACATCTAAATTTTACTTACAGGAGATATTCTAGGTGGGGAGGTGTATATGTTATAGCATCTATTTTTAGATCTTACTCTGTTTATATTGAGACATTTTATTTCAAAGGTACACACACACACACACAAATCATAATACTATGTTCTTTTAAAAAATGCCTATTACTTAGAATGACTTCTTCCTTTCAGCATGATTTTAACATTTACTGTGTTTAAGACATGCAATTTTAGGTGTTGTTAAACATGAAGATATGTTACATGAGTATGAATGCAAATGAGATAAGTATGACATGCAATGCTATTTCAGATAGTACTTCCATCTAGTGAAAATATCATGGAAAAGATAGCCCATTAAACTTTACCATAGAAAGATGTAAATTTTAAAAAAATCTGCGAAATAGAAATTTGATTTCCAAAATTAAGTGTACTTACATTCACATTTATTTTAAGAGCATACATTTTGATATAAATACATAATTCTACACTCACAAAGAACTGAAACAATGGTGAATATTTTTAGCATATATATTCACAAAGATTTATTTTCTCAAGTTCTCATATTTTCTTTTTGTATCACATTGCGTTTAATAGAGTATTAGTTAACTGTGCATTAGAATTGCCTTATCTTATGTTTCACATTTTATAGGAGGCAAATTTTATGAGACTTTCACTAAATTTTAACTTTGGCATAAATCAAATACCTTCTTCTTTCCAGACTGTTCTGTTATTAACTATAGTTTATTATTGTGGAAATGATACTGACATCTTAATATACATTTTTATCTCCTAATAGCGGAAGCTCAGGCTTTGTGTTTGAAGGCTAGAGGGGTTTATAGCATGTGTTAAGAAGTCTTTTCTTCTATCTTTTGTGTCTTATTCCTATGTATTTTCCTCCCTACTTCCTTCCCTCCCTTCGTTGTTCCATTCTTTATTCTTTTCACTCTTTTCTTTGAGACTTAATGTTCATCTGGATCTGTCCTTCATTTCATTTATATCTGCTTAAAGGTCTCTGCCTCACAGAAGCCTTCCCTCACCACCCTAATATATTACTCAGTTGGTTTATATTTTATCTTTAAAGAATTTAACAGCAGACACACACTTACACATGGGTCTGCACACACACACAAACACACATACACTTGTCACTTATTATTTTTCTGTTTTTCCCCACTGGAACATAAATGCCAATGCCATTAGGTCAATGAGTTTGTCTGGATTTTGTTCTATATTTTATCTCCAGTGCCTTGAACAATGCCAGACACAGTAATTTGTCATAACCTATTTACGTATCAACAAAAAATTGAGAAATGTTTTAGATGTAATTTCTGATATCTAAAAAATAAATCAAGGAGTTTGATCAACTCACTTTTTAAATATCTGTATTCTCATTGATTATAGATGTCACTTTTCTTATCACTGAGGAAGCAAAACATAAAGATAATACAAAGATATTAGGGGGTGAGGAAAAAAACAAAAGCTCATATAAACTCACTACTGATTGAGTATACTGAATAGTTCTAAAAAGCACTGAATAACACCGCTGCCAAAATATGATTCATCATTGGTGCCAACTAATATTTAAGTTTGCAAATAATTTTTATTTTAATTTCTCTCTAGGTATCTTCCAAAAATAGCAGTTATCATTATTAAAAGAGTAAAGGGATTATTTTTAGGTATCCATAAATGGAATATAATTGTATAATTATAATGATAGGAAATATACTATGTAATATGTGTAGTGGTAAGCACATTTAATGAAGAAAACTTGTGATGTCTTACTCGTTTTTCTTTAAATACCACTGGATGTACTCATCTGGGTCTGTGTGTGTATTTAATCTATCGACGTCAAACTTGTTATATTATGATGTTGAACAAAATACCTTTCCTGGAACATCCCTGGTGGCCCATTCATGGCTAAGACGCTGAGCTTTTAATGTCAGAGGCCTGGGTTCTACCCCTTGTCAGGGAAATAGATCCTAGGTGCCGCAACTAAACCTGATGCAGCCAAGTAAGTAAATTATTAAAATTAAAAAAATCCTCTCCTTCATTTGCAACTTGCCTCTTCTAATTTTTTTTTCTTTTTGGCTACAGTTTTGCCTATAAAATTGGCTCCTGTTTTCTTTCACGTTTATTTAATATTTTTCCATGTTTAATATAGAGCATAGAAAATAATTAAGTCTTATGTTCATCTATAAAGACCAGAAAATTTTCTATATTGTGAATATAAATGATATAAAAAGAGAAAACAACCATAAGAGATAATTCTTAGTCAATAGGGAGTCTCAACAGTGTCATTTAACCTTGGAGATATGAAAGGTGATGCTATGAAAATGCTATACTCAATATACCAGCAAATTTGGAAAACTCAGCAGTGGCCTCAGGACTGGAAAAGGTCAGTTTTCATTCCGGTTCCAAAGAAGGGCAAAGTCAAAGAATGTTCAGACTACTGCACAATGGAACTCATTTCACATGCTAGCAAAGTAATGCATGAAATTCTCCAAGTTAGGCTTCAGCAGTATGGGAAACAAGAACTCCCAGATGTTCAAGCTGGATTTAGAGAAGGGAGAGAAACCAGAGATCAAATTGCCGTCAGCAGTTGGATCATCAAAAAAGCAAGAAAATTCCAGAAAAATACCTACTTCTGCTTCCTTGACTACTCCAAAGCCTTTGACTGTGCAGATCACAACAAACTGTGGAAAATTCTTAGAGAGATGGGAATACCAGACCACCTGACCTGCCTCTTGAGAAATCTGTACGCAGGTCAAGAAGCAACAGAACTGGGCATGGAACAACAGACTGGTTCCAAATTGGGAAAGGAGTACATCAAGGCTATATATTGTTACCCTGCTTATTTAACTTCTATGCAGAGTACATTATGCGAAATACTGCATTGGATGAAGTACAAGCTGGAATCAAAATTGCTGGAAGAAATACCAATCATCTCAGATATGCAGTTGATGCCATGCTTATAGGAGAGTCAAAAAGCTGGCTTAAAATTCACCATTTAAAAAGCTAAAATCACTCTTTCCCGGCTGGAACCATGGAGGGTGCGGAAGAGAAGAAAAAGAAGGTTCCTGCTGTGCCAGAAACCCTTAAGAAAAAGCGAAAGAATTTCACAGAGCTTAAGATCAAGCGCCTGAGAAAGAAGTTTGCCCAAAAGATGCTTCGAAAGGCAAGGAGGAAGCTTATCTATGAAAAAGCTAAGCATTACCACAAGGAATACAGGCAGATGTACAGAACTGAAATTCGAATGGCTAGGATGGCACGAAAAGCCGGCAACTTCTGTGTACCCGCGGAACACAAATTGGCATTTGTCATCAGAATCAGAGGTATCAACGGTGTGAGCCCGAAGGTTCGAAAGGTGCTGCAGCTCCTTCGCCTCCAGCAGATCTTCAATGGCACCTTTGTGAAGCTCAACAAGGCATCAATTAACATGCTGAGAATTGTGGAGCCGTACATTGCATGGGGGTACCCAAATCTGAAGTCTGTGAATGAATTGATCTACAAGCGTGGTTATGGCAAAATCAACAAGAAGCGAATTGCCCTGACAGACAACGCATTGATTGCTCGATCTCTTGGGAAATATGGAATCATCTGCATGGAGGATCTGATTCATGAGATCTATACCGTTGGGAAACGTTTCAAAGAAGCGAACAACTTCCTGTGGCCCTTTAAATTGTCTTCTCCACGAGGTGGAATGAAGAAAAAGACCACCCATTTTGTAGAAGGTGGAGATGCTGGCAACAGGGAAGACCAGATCAACAGGCTTATTAGAAGGATGAACTAAGGTATCTACCAGGATTATTTTTGTAATCTGGTCAATTAATAAACAATTGAAACAAAAAAAAAATAAAAAGCTAAAATCATGGCATCTGGTCTCATCAGTTCATGGCAAATAGTTGGGGAAACAATGGAAACAGTGAGAGGCTTTATTGTGGGGGGTTCCAAAATTACTGCAGATGGTGACCACAGCCATTAAACTAAAAGACGCTTGCTTTTTGGAAGAAAAGCTATGAGAAACCTAGGCTGCAGAGATGTTACTTTGCTGACAAAGGTCTATATAGTCAAAGCTATGGTTTTTCCAGTAGTCATGTATGGATGTGAGAGCTGGAGCATGAAGACTGAGTGCTGAAGAATTGATGCTTTTGAACTGTGGTGTTAGAGAAGACTCTTGAGAGTCCCTTGGACTGCAAGGAGATCTAACCAGTCAGATCTAAAGGAAGTCAACCTTGAATATTCACTGGAAGGACTGATGCTCAAGCTGAAGCTCCAATATTTTGACCACCTGATGCAAAGAGCCAACTCATTAGAAAAATCCCTGATGCTGAGGAAGATGGATGGCAGGAGGAGAAGGGGACAACAGAGGACGAGATGGTTTAATGGCATCACTGACTTAATGGACATGAGTTTGAGCAAGCTCTGGGAGATGGTGAAGGACAGGGAAGCCTGCTGTGCTAGTCTATGGGGTTGTGAAGAGTTGGACATGACTGAGAGGCTGAACAACAGCAATGTTAAAGTTCTCAGAAAACTTTCATCCATCTCAAAAAAACAAAGAAAAGTATATTTATGTACAAAGAAACTTATAAAGAAATGAAAATCCATTATAAGAAAAAAGTACGCTATGTTTACTTTATCATACTTATAGTATACAAGCCCTAGCACTCTGAGAAATGCTATCTTATTTATTTCTTGCAGTATACGAATGAGGTAAACACTGTTCTCCATTTTGCAGTTCAGAAAATTGAAATCTTTAGCAGTTAAACCAATTAATCATTCTCACACCTTTAGTAGATTATAAAATCAAGGTTAGATTGCATATCTATTTGACTGTATAATTTCTGTTCTAAACCACATTTTAATATCTTATGTTATATAGATTATAGAAAATAGGAAAGAGAAGTTCCAGGAAAAAGAGACCTATAGTCACAGCACACCAATTAAAGTAAAATGTCATTTATAAATCAATATTTGAACTCGATATTAAAAAGTGGTAAGACTGATAAGAGGCATAGCTGTAGAAAGACAGAAGTCAAACTGGGAAGGCCAAAATTGGGAAGCTCAATTAGGAAGATGCAGTACATGACGGATGCTAGTCATTTTGGGGTATGGTTAACAAGTGTGCTTTAATTTGACATTGCTACTAAGCAATTTAAGATAATGATTATGTAGAATGTTGAGTGAATTCCTTATATCTTATTTCTTTTCCATGTCATGTTCTTAAATGAATTATATTTTTAAATAGTATATTGAATCCTCCTTAACCACTTTTGCATTTATATCTATGTTCTTATTTACATATGTATATGTATGAAGTCTTGCTTAAACACATAAGCATGTATTAATATATCTGTACCCTTCTCTATATATATATTTAAACCCTCCTTAATGATGTTTGCAGGCTTCCCAAGTGGCTCAATGATAAGAATCTGCCTGCCAAACAGGAGATGCAGGTGGGATCCCTGGGTCTGGAATATCTCCTGGAGAAGGAAATGGCAACCCATTCCAGTTTTTTTGCCTGGGAAATCCCAAGGACAGAAGAGCCTGGAGGTTACAGTCCAAGGGGTCACAAAAGAGTCAGATAAGACTTAGCGAATCAACAACAACAAATGATGTTTGTGTTTGAATTTATATCCTTATTTATACATCTCTAGCTACTTATCCATATATGTGCTGTGATGAGAAATTCAGAGGCATTGCCATAACTATACTACATCCCTAACTGGTAATTTGTTCAGTAAATTTATTTTTACATTAATTTCTTTTAACCAGTTACTTTTCAATCCTTATAAATTCCACTAAAATTATTCCTTAAATGCTATTTTTTGAAAAGCCAACTGCTAAGCATCCTCGGCTACTTGAACTGATGAGGTAAGGGATACTGACTTACAAAAACCAACCTGTACAGGGATTAATCTTGCTGTTCATTTGTAATATTTCCTTTTGTTTCATTCAAGAAATATATCATTTCTTGAAATTCATTCAAGAAATTGTTTTTGCTCAAATCAAACAAAAATGTTTGATTTTCATCTGGATGAAGATCTTAGGTTTGCTAGTACTTAATGTTTGATAATGTTAATTTTGAAAATCTTGTTGTTCCCATGATACTTTGTGAATATGTTTTAGGTGTATCAGTTATACTAATATTGTAACAGCTGATTATTAAAGGGATCAGAGGCAATGAGTTTTGGGGTTAAAATATGAACTATTATATAATATTTGAGAATCTAAGAAAATAAAAGATACAGATGATACATTTGAACTTGCATATTAATCATGACATAATATAGGGAATGATTTTACAGAATAAACAAGAATTTGAAGCTAAGAAATACATTCTTAGAGCAATGTTTCTTTAATTAAAATCTGAAGGTTTAATCTCAGAGAGTATACAGGTTTTCTCCTAGCAGTCTTATAAATAAGTATATGGATACATGTTGGCAACAGTTTGAAATGTTTCAGTATAAACATATTATGAGTTTAGTATTGCCTGCCCTAAATTAACTTCTAGATTTACTTTTGCAGTTGAAGTGAATTGTCATGAGTTGCTGTATATAATAATTGTAGCATATAGGTTTAATAAATAAATGATCCATTTATAGTGGATGAAGACTAAATGACTTAAAATTAGACATACAAATTTATCACTATAGACAAAATGGAGCACTAGGTTTGAAAACTAAGTCACTAATCACAAGACACAAGACACATAAACTACATACTCTAGAAAAACTAATGCTATAATTGTTTTTTATTTGCTGAGTCCTATCTGGGTAGCCTTTCCCTTCTCCAGGGGATCTTCCCAACTCAGAGATCAAACACAGGTCTCCTGCATTGAGGGCAGATTCTTTACCAGTTGAACCACAAGGGAAGCCCAAGAATACTGGAGTGGGTAGCCTATCCCTTCTCCAGTGGATCTTCCCAACCCAGGGATAGAAGCAGGGTTTCCTGCATTACAGGAGGATTCTTAACCAACTGAAATATCAGGGAAGCCCTTTAAACTACATTCTCTAGAAAAAATAGTGCTATAATTATTGTTATTTATTGCTAAGTCCTGTCTGACTCTTTTGTGACCCAATAGACTATAGGCCAGCAGGCTCCTCTATCCATGGAATTTCCCAAGCAAGAATACTAGAGTGGGTTGCCATTTTCTTCTCCAGGGAAACTCCCCACCCAGGGATCAAACTCGCATCTCCTACATCACGGATGCATTCTCTTACACCAAGCCACCAGTAATATATAATAATCAGTAGTATATTTACCTTATATATGACTATTTGGTTTCAGAAAAATAAAAATCATCCATCATAATAAATTTAAATTGAAATGTGCTTATTAACTTTTTTTAACATTTTATTTATAAATGTACATCTGTTTCAATTTTACAAGAACTTTAAGGACAAGAAACTTATATCTAGGTTTTATACTTGTATTTGAGTAATAATCATAATCAAAATGCTTTAAGCCAACTCAACGATCATTCCGTATAATATTTTGTTTTGTTAGAGGGAGACTATGCATTATTTCATTTTGAGATATGCTGTTTTAAAGGGTGAAAAATATGCCTTCTAAGTATCTGTGTCCCCCATATGGCCTGTACCCATCCTGTGCATATTGCTAAATAAATATTAATTGCTTATAACCAAAGAGGAAATTTACAACAGCATTTGAAAAGTGTGTGTAAAGGAGTCTATTGTGCATTTTGAATGTTATTCCTTGGAGTTGGTGTTATATACTAATATGTACATCAAATTATTTCTTAAAAGATAAGTACTCACTTGACCAACTTGTGGGCAACATAATGTACTCAAAAGTTATACAATCCAAATCAATGACCTTTTAGTGCCTTTCATATCTATATAAATACCTTTAGAAAAAAATTAGAATGCATGAGCAATATTACGATTATAAGAGGAAAAAAGAGATATAAAATGTCTGGAGGAGTCTAATTAATTAAAAACTTAATGTGGAGAAAATATGAGATTTGATTAAAAAATTGTAATTACTGAAAACTTTTACTTTCATTTGAGATAATATATCAGGGACAGTTACTTAGAACCAAGAAGCCACACACTGCATATTTTCCAGCTCCCTTCCAATTGAATGGGAGCTTGACATTGAGTGACAGTATCGTTGTTCTTTAGTCTTTAAGTTGTTCCACCTCTTTGTGACCCTGTGGACCACAGCACACCAGGCTTCCCTGTCCTTCACTCTCTCCTGGAGTTTGGTCAAATTCGTGTCCATTGAGTCAATGACGACATTCAACCATCTCATTCTCTGTTGTCCCCTTCTTCTCCTACCTTCAATCTTTCACAGTATCAGGGTCTTTTCCTATGAGCTTGGTCTTCATTTCAGGTTGCCCTAAGTATTGAAGCTTCAGCTTCATCATCAGCATCAGTCCTCCTAATGAATATTCAACACTGATTTCCTTTGAGCCAGGAACCTTCAACAAAGTGTGGGGATTAAGGCTCTTCAGTCACTTCTAGCGCAGAAATTGTAGTAGTCAAAATAAATGCATGTTTAGGGGCTACAGTGGAAAGAGCTGTTTATTAATTTTAAGAGAATAATTTGAAAAAAGGTAAATATTAGTCACATGTAAGCCCCCATATATAAGTTAATATTGAAACTTAGCATGAGCATATTATTATCTCTTGATATTCTAGCAAATGTATAAAGATAAAATTAAAATAGATTCACTTTTTGTTTTGTAAAGGCCATAAAAGTAATTAGACAGTGATTGATTGAAATAATATAACTAAGAAGTGAAACTTAACATCTCAATTAAAAATATATTTATCCTCTCTTGAGATCTAGCAGTGTATGTTAGACTTGAATTCTATAAATTAGAAATTATATTATTAGATTACTGATTTTTTTTTCTAAAACAAGATATGTTGCCTTAACAGAGTTTTTTAAAGTCCTATCAAAAGGTACCTAATTTGCTGACAAGTCACTATGTAGCTTTACTGAAAAAAAAAAAAAATTCATAGCTCTAATGAGTTATAACAACAAAGTAGGTCAGCAGACTGCTGAGTACTCTGATTCTCCTTTGCCATCCTCATTCTGCCTATTAGGAAAGCCAGCCTTCCTATTTTATGGAAAGCCAGCCTCGTGATAGAAGTGAAATAATTCGCATGCTGTCAGATGTGTATTCTTTTATTGGAACCAACATATGGAAATAACTTATAAGGTGATGTTTTGTTTTCAAATGCAATGTACATTTTAGAAAATTTTTAACATGAATTATAGTCCCATAATAGACAAGAATAAAGGATATTACTTAAATTATATATTAGCTATGACTGTAATAAGTTGTGTTAGTACCTCAGTCATGTCCGACTCTTTGCAACCCCACAGACTGTAGTCCACCAGGCTCCTCTGTCCATGGAATTCTCCAGGCAAGAATACTGGAGTGAGTAGCCATTCCCTTCTCCAGGGGATCTTCCTGATCCAGGGATTGTAATTGAGTAGGTTTGATAATGATGAAAATCACATAGGAAAATTTGAGAATTCACTACCACATCTTTGTAGTTTATAAAAAGATATATGACAACAAACCATCATAGATTCTGTATAATTCAATAGCATTTTCCAGAGCATAACATGAAGTCAACAGAATTTTTCTTTAAATACATTCTAAAGATAGAAATAAATATTGATTATAATAACTATTTATACTACCCACCAAAGCAACTGATTTATATACGCAGAGCATTTTGTGCTAGCCTTTGCCATTATGGTCAAGGAGATAATCTAAAATCCTGACTTATGCAAGTTTGGAAAGACTTTCTAGTAAAAAATAATAATAATAATAATGTCAGTTGTATTAATATGAGGATATAATTCAGTTTCACCATTTTAATTAGTTGTAAACTATATTTTTGTCCTTTAGATGATTTTTAAATTTATGTATTTGTTCTAAGGTCAGCTACTGATTCATATTTTTAAAATTATTTAGATAAAATTATAACATGATTGGGAAAAATACCATTTCAGGTGGTACTCACTACTAGCTCCCTACTACTCTCAAGCTAAAAGAAAATGTTAATACTCCATTAAATGATTGCATTCTATCTAGCACTTTTGTAATTATGCTCTCAATTGGGTTGTTGATTCTCAAGGAAGAAGAAAAAGCAAAAAAAAAATTGGCAGAAATATGTAATCAGTAAATCAAGTTAAAGTTTGTATTAGTCTATAGCAATTATGAAAGTCATTCTCCTGAGGGTAACCATTTCACTCATGGAGGTTATATCTTGTCTTTAAGATTTTGTTATTATTTTACCAAGAGATCAGAAGGTTTTAAAAAATAGCTCTTTAGAAAAGTATGGAAAAGAGTCCATGCATTAATTTATATATATGAACTATATAAATAAGAAAACCTTATAGATGATAGATCTGGATGCCATTTATATACAAAAACTTATGAGAATGACTTTCTAATGTCTTCTAATGTATTTCTCAATAATTTAATTTGTATCATAATGCATTGAATGAACACATTATAGTGGTTTAGTATTCTCTAAGAATTAATTAATTAAAAAAAATAAATAAAAGCCGAAGAATTGCTGCTTTTGAACTATGCTGTTGGAGAAGACTTGAGAGTCCCTTGGAGTGCAAGGAGATCAAACCAGTCAATCCTAAAGGAAATCAGTCCTGAATTCATTGAAAAGACTGATGCTGAAGCTGAAGCTCCAATACTTTGGCTACGTGATGCAAAGAACTGATTCACCGGAAAAGACCCTGATGCTGGCAAAGATTGAAAGCAGGAGGAGAAGGGGGCAACAGAGGATGAGATGGTTGGATGGCAGCACTGATTCAATGTACATGAATTGGAGCAAGCTCTGGGAGTTGGTAATGGACAGGGAGACTTGGTGTGCTATATACTCCGTGGGCTCACAAAGAGTTGGACGTGACTGAGCATCTGAACTGAACTGAACTGAAAAAACTAAATGATCACAGAATTTGAAAGAAAGAAAGGAGAAGCTAAACTCATTATTTTGTTGTTGTTTAGTCACTCAGCCATGTCAGACTCTTGTGACCCCATGGACTGTAGCCCACTAGGCTCCTCTGTCCATGGGATTTTCCATACAGGAATACCAAAGTTGGTTGCTATTTCGCTCTCCAGGGGATTGGGATCTTCCTGACCAGGGATCAAACCCATGTCTCCTGCATGGATAGGTGGATTCTTTACCACCAAGCCACCAGGGCAGCCCAACCCATTATTTTACATAAGAATAAAACATACAAAATAGAAGTAGGAGATAAGAAACAAATAGCTAAAGCAGTAAAAGATTACCTTTTCTGTTCACCACTGAGGCCATCTACCATTGTCACTAGATGTCTTTGACGCCTGTTCTTAGTCAAAGGAAAGGAAATGTATACCTTTATCATTAGCAGCTATTGTTTAAGATAACTGCTTTCTTTTGCTGATATAGTCTCATTAAGATCTTTTATTTTTCATCTAGTAAGTAAACAGTATGTTTATGGGCATATTTCTACCCACTGCTTTCTAATAAACTACTATAAGAGTTAAAATTTCTATCTAATATCTAAGATTTAGTATATGCAATCAAGTATTATTATTATTTGGTTCTTTATGCATCTGTCAGTTTTGTGACATTCATTCACAACCACGCTCGGCAAATTATCTATATTCAGTGATGAATAAGAGCTGATTAATTGCAGTGTCCTAGCTTGCAGCACTTCTTAAACTTTTAAAGATACTTTTACATGCAATAAGCAATGTTATGAATATATTATGACTAAAGAAGGAGACCTTGAGAAGATCTGTCAAAGTTCATTCAGAAAGTTGGGACAGAACAAAATCAAAGGCAGCAGGACCCTGATTTCCACTAATGTATGAATGAAGACTGGCTGAAAACTTTGAAGAAATCATATGTCCAGATGATTCAGTAAAATACATTCCTGTCCCAGGACCTCTCTAAAGGAAGCAGTTTGAAGGATATAAGTAAAGCATATGGGCTTGGATTTCTAATATTCTAATGCATACATAAGGGCATAATGATGCAAATTCTAAAATATTGTCAGATTTGGGCCAAGATTTGCTGTTGAAATAAGTTTCTTTTTTAATATGAATTTCACCCAGTAGGAATAGACCATGTGTCAGGTAAGTGCCGATCTACTGGAAATGTAGTATGTTAGAGAAGATTGAAACAAAGAGGTACAGGGAAAACATTAAGAAAATGGTGTTGTTAAAGGATATACTATAAGGTACTGAGCTAATTAAATGGAGGTGGGTTTGTGGCAAATCCTGGGAATGGATATCAGTCCTGGAGGTACATACTTACTCTCCATAAAGCAGAATAATGACAAATTCTTGGCTTACCTAATGGACAAAATTATTTTCTGAATAATAATAGAATTGATGAAAGTTTACTTTAAAATTGTTGGTTAAGGCAAAGTGATAAGAATATGAAAGGAAGAATGCAAGTAATTTTGAACTGACTCTGAGACATGATATGATTGTAAAGTGGCTACGCATGCTCAAGCTCTGGAAATAGACTGATTAGATTCACCTTCTGGTTCTCTCATACTTACTAGCTGTGTGACCTTGGAAAAGAGATTTAGCCTATTTGTAACTTGGTTTACTCATCTGTAATGTGGGAATTATAGGAGAAAGAAATGTGGGGATTATTGGAGAAGGAAATGGCAACCTACTTCAGTATTCTTGCCTGCAAAATTCTGTGAACATAGGAGCCCAGAAAGCTGCAGTCTAGGGTGTAAGAGTTGTACACGCCTGAGCACATGCACAATATGGGGATGGCAATTATATTTACTTCACAGAGTGGGGAGTGAATGAAGGAACTTACTCGTGTCAAATATTTAGAAGAGTTCTTATTATGTTTCACAGCTCAGTACACATTATTAATAGTTGTAGTTGCATGTGAACTAGAATTGATTTTCTTTCTATAAATTTATGTATAACCCTCCCATTAAAAAAAAAAGAATGATTTGACAGCTTGAAGTAGAAGCTGATATACCATATACTTAGAAACATTAAATGGCATGGAAAGAAAAATGTTTGTAATACATACGCCTGGGTAAAGGAAAAAAAAAAAGAATCTGAGAGTAAGACCTTGCTTTTGTTTTCCTACCACCTACAGATAATAATAAGGAAAGTGGTTTGAACCCACAATGATATCTGTAAATAAAATTTAAAGTAAGAGAAATATTAATGACATTTATTAATATTTTGACCAAAGATCAGGAAATAGATGCCCCCTTCACCTGGGATTCATGGAATGGTAATATTAATAAATGACAAAATATGGAATATTTTCAGTTCAATTCAGTCACTCAGTCATGTACGACTCTCTGCAATGCCATGGACTGCAGCACACTAACTTCCCTGTCCATCACCAACTCCCAGAGTGTACCCAAACTCATGTCCATTGAGTCGATGATGCCATCTAACCATCTCATCCTCTGTTGTCCCCTTCTCCTCCCACCTTCAATCTTTCCCAGCTTCAGGATCTTTCCCAGTGAGTCAGTTCTTTGCGTCAGGTAGCCAAAGTATTGGACTTTCAGCTTCAACATCAGTCCTTCCAATGAACACTCAGGATTGATCTCCTTTAGGATGGACTGATTGGATCTCCTTGCCGTCCAAGGGACTCACAAGAGTCTTCTCCAACACCACAGTTCAAAAGCATCAACTATTTGGTGCTCAGCTTTCTTTATAGTCCAACTCTCACATCCATACATGACTTCTGGAAAAACCATAACCTTGACTAGATGGACCTTTGTTGGTAATGTCTCTACTTTATAATATGCTGTCTAGGTTGGTCATAATTTTACAGTAGTCATGTATGGAATATTTTCAATTTTGTTTAATAATGTAGTTTGTGGAGTGAAATATTTTAAACTGAATAGATAGAGTAAACTAGGAAAATTGAACTCCAAGTCAATATCTTGGTACTCCACATGGACTGGACCCATGATCCATGTGAATTGCTCCTTAAAATATATTTGAGAAGAAATGATGGGCTGATTGAATAGGTTCTTTCATAAACCACAAAATGGGCAAAGCACTTATTACCCATGGTATATGTAAATAATGTGTGAATTGACAAAGAGAGAATGCAGAAATATGCTGTTAATGACAACCTGATGTTTCAGTGATAGAGAATCCACCTGCAAAAGCAGGAGACACAGGAGATGTTAGTTTGATCTTTGGGTCAGGAAGATTTCCTGGAGAAAGAAATGGCAACCCACTTCTGTATTCTTGCCTGGGAAATCACATAGACAGAAGAGCCTCACAGGCTACAGCCCATGGGGTCCCAAAAGAGTTGGACACAACTTAGTGACTAAACAACAATAAAACAATATTTCATGTTAATTTCAAACAAAACTCTGCACCAAATTATAAAATAAATTGTTTGTTAGCACAAAGAAAAGGTTATGTTTGGTTAGAGAAACATTTAATGAAATCAAGTCATAATAGCACAGACTTTTTCTCATTTTTCTTCTTTTGTATGTATGATATGAAGAAAAAAATGGTTTCTTGACATCTTTGCTAAGGACATATGAAAGTCCACTCTTTGCTCTTTGAGATGGGCATTAGACTGGTATATGCAGTTTATATAGAGTTTTCTGCATGGTTCTTCATCACATTTTATGAAATATTTCGATTAACAAAAATATAATTGGACAGGGCATATTTCCTGATCCCATATACTAAAATGCAGATTAATAGCTTGATGTCAATACAGAAAATGTTTAGTGGATATCTGAAAGATATGACATCTTTTTAACATATTGATGTGACCCGAGGTGTTTTCAGCATATTAGCAATAACCTGGTTTAAGCCTTCAAAGATGCAGCCAACACAAAACAAAAAAGAAATGGCTAATATACAATATTATAGATTACTATTCAAGAAGATCTTGTTATATAGGAAAATGAACTGAGTCTAATAGAATGGATTTCTTATGTGTCAAAATATAAGATCTTAGAATAATAATCAAAAAGAGGAAAGGTACAGAAATCAAACATGGCTGAGTCAAGGATGTGAAAAATGCATAGGATTTTGATGACTGTAATTTCAGAATATGTCAAAAATTGAGATATTGCCCATGTTAAATAAATTTAAAAATTCTAACTGAAAATACTTTTATAAGAAAAATGCTTAATTTAATTTTGGAAATCTGATACTTTTCTGGTAATTCTATAGGCAATTATTTTCTGACCTGAAGATACACAATTAATTATCTCTTTGAAATGTAATTGCTCATTGATTATCTACTTTTATACCTGAAATTATGCTTTTGAAACTAGTTTTGATCCATTTATATGTTCATTTGTATGTAAGATAAATTAAGGACATCATGACACATTAATAATTAACTTTGATTTTTTTCAATAACCACTTTTCTCAAATAATGCATTTGATTATTTAGCAGAGTATTTTGGTGTTGAGAAAACATTAAAGCACACTTACATATTGTAAAACTCAGAGTGCAGATCAGAAATGGAATTATATAAAAGCGAACAAAGATTCCATTAGTTTGACAGTCAATCTTTTCAATTATTAATATGTAAACAGGAAACAAAGGCTCCTTGTTGTGCAGTGTTTTTCTTTGTAGTGCATCACTGACTTGATAGCTGAATTTAGTTCATAAATTGGTATCACTCATTTTGACAGATCACTCCGATGAATCCTTGACAGAGAAGCTTAGAAGTAATGTGGCCCTGCTTCCACAAGCCATTAACATCATGTCTCATTAGTTCTATTTTCCTTTATTACTTGTAATATGAAAAATTTCTAAAATTGTAATGAAATATTCCCCTAGATTAAATTAGTCTTTTGCCAGTTTCCATTTGGAGCACAATTTGAGGAAAGGATTACTTATTAAGTTGCAAGAAGAAAGTCAGAAGCTGCACATTTCACATTTGACTTCACCAAAAATAATGCTATCCCAAATATAGTTGTAATGCATCTGCTTGTTGGTTTCATTGTTGATTGTTATAATTGCAACCAAGTTAAGAAAACCTGACCTTAACAGTGTCTTAAAATTGCTTATCTCTTTATTTATAGATAAAAGAGATAATAGATTATAAGTTAACTCCCTATAAATCTTTCATTTCTGAAATTACATTTCTTTAGCGAATCCAGAGCAAACATGGGAGATGGGTTATAAAATAAATAACCAATCAATCAAACACTAGTAACTAAATACATCAGTATAAATAGAATACAATTAATTAAAGCCTTTATATAGCTTATTTTCACATATTTCCCAATAATTTTGTACAAGAGTTCAATGATCAGAGAAAATGGGGATAATATCTGAAAGTTATTTTAAAAAATCATTCCTGACTCCATTAGAATTAATTAAAGTTCAATCCAATTTAGCATATAGTGTCCCATGCTATACTTCATAGCATGCCACAGTTGACTATGCAACATAATCCAAAAATGTTTGATTATCAAACAGTAATTAATATATTCTGTAATATTCTTTTTAAAATGGCAGGAATAGAAAATAGTTCACCAACTTTAAAAACCAACAATTGCAGATTACTATAAGAGTCAACTCTATCTTCAGCTACAAAGAATATAATTAATCTGACTTCAGTATTGACCATCTGATGATATCTAAGAGTCTTCTCTGTGTTGTTAGAAGAGAGTGTTTGCTATGAGCAGTGTGTTTTCTCAGCAAAACTCTTTTAGCCTTTGCCCTGCTTCATTCTGTACTCCAAGGCCAAATTTGCCTGTTACTCCAGATATCTCTTGGCTTCCTACTTTTCCATTCCAGTCCCCTATAATGAAAAGGACCTCTTTTTTGAGTGTTAGTTCTAGAAGGTTTTGTAGGTCCTCATAGACCAGTTCAACTTCAGCCTCTTCAGCATTACTGGTCGGGGCATAGACTTGGATTACTGTGATGCTGAATGGTTTGCCTTGGAAACGAACAGAGATCATTCTGTCGTTTTTTGAGATTGCATCCAAGTACTGCATGTCAGATTTTTCATTTACTATGAGGGCTACTCAATTTCTTCTAAGGGATTCTTTCCCACAATAGTAGATACAATGGTCGTCTGAGTTAAATTCACCCATTCCAGTCCATTTTAGTTCACTAATTACTAAAATGTTGACGTTCACTCTTGCCATCACCGGTTTGTCCACTTCCAATTTACCTTGATTCATAGACCTAACATTCCAGGTTCCTATGCAATATTGTTCTTTACAGCATAGGACTTTACTTTTATCACCAGTCACATCCACAACTGGGTGTTGTTTTTGCTTTGGCTATGTCTCTTCATTCTTTCTGGAGTATTTCTCCATAGTTCTCCAGTACCATGTTGGACACCTACTGACCTGGGAAGTTCATCTTTCAGTGTCCTACCTTTTTGCCTTTTTATACTGTCATGGGGTTCTCATTGGAGAAGGAAGAGCAACCCACTCAAGTATTCTTACCTGGAGAATCCCAGGGACGGGGCAGCCAGGTGGGCTATAGTCTATGGGGTCGCACAGAGTCGGACACGACTGAAGTGACTTAGCTGCAGCAGCAGCATGGGGTTCTCAAGGCAAGAATACTGAAATGGTTTCCCATCCCTTCTCCAGGGGACCACGTTTTGTTAGAGCTCTCCACCATGACCTGTCTCTTGGTGGTGCTACATGGCATGGCTCATAGTTTCATTGAGTTAGACAAGTATAACCTTGCCAAACAAGGTAAAAACAAGACTGGGAGCTGACTGGTTCAGATCATAAACTCCTTATTGCCAAATTCAGACTTAAATTGAAGAAAGTAGGGGAAACCACTAGACCATTCAAGTATGATCTAATTCAAATCCCTTATGATTATAGAGTGGAAGTGACAAATAGATTCAAGGGATTAGATCCGATAGACAGAGTGTCTGAAGAACTATGGATTCTTGTACAGTTCGTGACACTGTACAGGAGGCAGGGACCAAGACCATCCCCAAGAAAAAGTAATGCAAAAAGGCAAAATGGTTGTCTGAAGAGGCCTTACTAATAGCTGAAAAAAGAAGAGAAGCAAATGAGAAAAGGAAAGATACACCCATTTGATTGCAGAGTTCCAAAGAATAGCAAGGAGAGATAAGAAAGTTTGATCCTCAGTGATCAAAGCAAATAAATAGAGGAAAACAATAAATGAGAAACACTAGAGATCTCTTCAAGAAAATTAGAGATACCAAGGGAACATTTCTTGCAAAGATGGATACAATAAAGGACAGAAGTGATATGGACCTAACAGAAGTAGGCAGTATTAAGAATGAGGTAGTAAGAATACACAGAAGAACTGTACAGAAAAGATGCTCATGACCCAGATAACCATGATGGTGGTTCATTTACTATGAGGGCTACTCAATTTCTTCTAAGGGATTCACTTACCTAGAGCCAAACATCCTGGAATGTGAAGTGAAGTGGGCCTTAGAAGCATCACTATGGACAAAGCTAGTGGAGGTGATAGAATTCCAGTTGAGCTATTTCAAATCCTAAAAGAAGATGCTATGAAAGTGCTGTAATCAATATGCCAGCAAATTAGGAAAACAGTGGTGGCCACAGGACTAGAAAAAATAAGTGAAAAGTGAGGTGAAAGCAAAGTCACCCATTTGTGCCTGACTTTTTGTGACCCCATGGACTACAGCCTATGATGTTCCTGCATCCATGGAAATCTCAAGGTAAGAGTACTGGAGTACGTTGTCATTTCCTTCTTCAGGGCAATCTTCCTGACCCAGGGATTGAACCTGGGTCTCCAGCATTGCAAGCAGATGATTTTTACCATCTGAGCCATCAGGAAAACTCCCAAAAAAGGCAATGCCAAAAAATGGTCAAACTACCATATATCTGTACTCATCTCACATGCTAGTGAGGTAATGTTCAAAGTTCTCCAAGGCAGGCTTCAACAGTTTCTGAACCATGAACTTCTAGCTGTCCAGGCTGGATTTAGGAAAGGCAGAGGAACTAGAGATCAAATTGCCAACATCCGTTATATCATTGAAAAAGAGAATTCTAAAAAAATATCTACTTCTGCTTTATTGATTATACCAAAGCCTTTGACTGTATGGATAAGAATAAACTGTGGAAAATTCTTAAAGAGACCACCTTACCTTCCTCCTGAGAAATCTGTATGCAAGTCAAGAACCAAGAGTTAGAACTGGACATGGGACCACAAACTGGTTCCAAATTGGGAAAGGAGTATGTCAAGGCTGTATAATGTTACCATGCTTATTTAACTTATATGCGGAATACATCATGCAAAATGCCAGACTGGATTAAGCACAAGCTGGAATCAAGATTGCTGTGCTGTATCAATAACCTCATATATACAGGTGACACCACCGTTATTGCAGAAAGCATAGAGGAACTAAAGAGTCTCTTGATGAAAGCGAAAGAGAAGGAGGAGTAAAAAAGTTGGCTTAAAACTCAACCTTCAAAAAACTAAGATCATGGCATCCAGTCCCGTCACTTTTTGGCAAATAGATGGGGAAACAATGGAAACAGTAAGAGATTTTATTTGGGAGAGGGGGACTCCAAAATCACTGTAGATGGTGACTGCAGCCATGAAATTAGAAGACACTTTCTCCTTGGAAGAAAAGCTGTGACCTACCTAGATAACATATTAAAAGGCAGAGACATTACTTTGCCAACAAAGGTCCATCTAGTCAAAGCTCTGGTTTTTCCTGTAGTCATGTATGGATGTGAGAGCTGGACTATAAAGCTGAGTGCAAAAGAATGATGTTCTTGAACTGCGGTGTTGGAGAAGACTCTTGAGAGTCCCTTGGACTGCATGGAGATCCAATCAGTCAATGCTAAAGGAAATCAGTCCTAAATATTCATTGAAAGGACTGATGCTGAAGCTGAAACTCCAATATTTTGACCACTTGATGGAAAGAACTGAATCATTGGAAAAGACCCTGATGCTGGAAAAGGTTGAAGGAGGAGTAGGGAACAACAGAGGATGAGATGGTTGGATGGCATCACCAACTTGATGGACATGAGTTTGAGTCAACTCTGAGAGTTGCTGATGGACATGGAAGCCTGGCATGCTGCAGTCCATGGGGTCACAAAGAGTCACACCCGACTGTGCAACTGAACTGAACTGAACTGATAAGAGTCAACTAAATCAATAAATAAACAGAAATCTTTGCTTTCTAAACATACAATTTAATAAATGAATTTGACTCTACATAGAAAGTAACAACTGCAGAACAACTTAAAGCTATCACATTAACTTTCAAGCATTTTAAAAATGAATGAAAAGGAAAACACAGTTCCATTGTAAAGTGTTACCCAGACATTATCTGATCTAGTCAAACTGACTTCAAATGAATCACAAGCTTAAATGTCTATACCAGCCAATTCAATAATATAGATGCCTCTATTAGACCAGGTGTAAAATAAAAAGGAGCCACTCGCCTCTGGTCAATTAGGCAAATCTTACCTTGTCTAAGGAATACAGCTGCTCCTCCATTTAATCTGATAATTATCACATGATAATTGTATCCAGTGTTGCCCAAAATGATCAAGGAAAGCTGGATATTCATATTTTTATGGGAAATGCCATAATCTTTTAGATATAGCAACTAATATACACACAGACACACATACAGACTTGCACACAGATACACACATACACAGCATACCTCATTTTATTTTGCTTCAGTTTATATATTTTTGGAGTTTTTTTACAAATTGAAAGTTCATGGCTACCCTGTATGGAACAAGTCTATAGGCACCCTTTTTGCAGTATTGGCTCACTTTGTGTCTCTGTGTCACATTTAGGTAATTCTTGCAATATTTCAAACTTTAAATTGTTACTATATTCAATCTGATGATGTGATCAGTTATTTTTGATGTCACTATCGCAAAAGGGTTACAACACACTCAAGTTTCAGATGATGGTTCATTCTTTTCAGCAATATTTTTTAAATTAAGGTATACACAATTTTCTAGACATAATACTGCACATAACTTTATATGTACTGGGAAATAAAATATCCCTATGACTCACTTCATTGTGATACTGGATTTATTTCAGTGATTGAAAACCAAGCCCATGACATTGCTGAGGTATGTCTCTGAACACAAAAGATATATATATATATATACATATACAAGTATACATGGATATATATCAACTATATATTATTTAATTATATACATATATAATTTTACATAATTGTTATTTTTTGAAAATGATGTGCCAAAAGGAAAAAAATACCAATAAGCTTTAGATCCAATAGGCCATCAGTTTCCTGCTTCTGAAATTAATCATTTACTTCATAGAGTTGAAACTAGAATTATAGGCTTCCTGCCTGCATTCATTGGTCTTTTCTTTGCAGACTCAGGCCCTAATAGAATTTCTCCTCTCTCCTCCATTTACAAAAGGGAAAAAAAAATCAATTAATGTAAAAGGGCCCTGAGTAACATGGGAGAAAGGGAATTTGACCACATAGTGATTCAGCCTTATAGTAGTGACAAAATCAAAAATATATCCAGCATCTTAAATTTATCACTAGAGATGTTTTTCAGTTTTACGTATGAAGTGTCTTGGCTGGACTAAAAATGATTTGAAAGAATATCATACATGTAATTAAGTGTAAGACTTCCTTTCCCCATACCACAGTATCTATTTGTATCCACTTATTTGCATGCGATTAGGATGCATTAGTAGCATTTTTATCTATTCTCTCTCTCTCTCTACTTATCTACCTTCTTAAGGCTATTCATAAACCATAGTGGAAAAATAGATTGATAAAACAAAATCTTGCCCTAATAGTCTATTTTTACCCAGGAATGTACAAAATAAACAGCTGTAAAAGATAATCTCAGGCAGCACAAATCCTACTAAGAAATCTAAAGAGAGAACAGAGTACAGTGACCTGGGTCAAGCAGATCTATTTAAAGGCGAGTAGTCCTGGACAAAGGGACAGCTGACTGGTATGGCTAGAGTGGCATGGGAGAGGAATACAAAAATGATGTTGGTAAGATAGGCAGGGGCTAGCCAAATCACAAAGCATCTTGTAAACCGCAGGAAGATGTGAGGTTTTCTTCTCTGTGAAATGGAGAAATGAATGAGACCAGTGAGAAGCCCTGCACGGTGAGAAGCCCTTCCAGGGCAGAAAGCAGAGGAGAAAGTCCTAGCTTCTCATTTTATAGAAAAAGTTACAGCACCGGGTGCTAAGGGGCACGGGTGTGAGCGCATGTCTGAGTAAGGTGACAGAGGTTGGGGCAGAGGAGTCCAGAGGTGTGCAGAGGTCAGCTGTGTGTAAGGAAAGCTCCAGACAGTGCAGCAGGGCAAAACCAGCAGCAAGGGGATGCAGCCTGATTAGTGAGGTCCAGCCATGGGGCGGCAGCTGCCCTCCCTCCAGGGAGAGCAAAGGAACACAGTGGCCTACATAAATAGATCAGACTGATCTGAAACACGTGACATATTCCTTAGCATTTCAGATGGAAGAGGGGGCCCCAGTTTCTTCAGTCACATAGGTGGGAGAGGCTAGCAACTTAATTTAGGTATAAATACTAAGCTGACCTCATGTTTTTCTAATGGGAGGTAATTTGGTTAGACTTCTTTCGTTATGTCAGTCAGTCAACTAGTATTTATTGATTGCCTGCTCTGTGCTAGACACTGTTGATGGTACTATCATCCTGCCTTGGGAGTTCTACATTTGAAAGTTCTTCTTTTTTTTTTTTTAATTGTTTTTGCCATACATTGTCATGATATCACCATGGGTTTACATATGCTTCCCCTCCAGAACCCCCCTCCCTCCCCCCTCCCCCCCTGGAAATCTCGCTGCACCA